>CM070777.1:60485340-61210651 GCA_036346955.1 Dipus sagitta | reverse complement strand
TTACCTTTCTTCACCAAGAATTAAAGGTGTGTGTCATCACACTTGGCCCTTGTGTACTCTCTTAGAAAACACTTTTTTTTTGTTTGTTTTTTCAAGGTAGGGTTTTGCTGTAGTCCAGGCTGACCTGAAATTCACTATGTAGTTTTAGGCTGGTCTTGAACTCATGGTGATCCTCCTACCTCTGCCTCCCACGTGCTGGAATTTAAGGCGTGCGCCACCACGCCCAGCTCCTCGTGTACTCTCCCGAAAGCCATTTTCACATCCTTTTCCTCAAGGTATAGATGAGAGGTGTGAGTGTGGGGTCACCACAGTGTGGAAAAGTTAGGAATTTCCTTCCCTCCTGGGAGAAAGGGCGGTGGGCGTATGCTGGACACAGAGGTACACAGTGGGAGAACAGGTCTGGTGAGGAAGTCCTTGCTCCTCCCTCCTGGGTCTGGGTGCTCAGCACATGGTACAGTGTGGCTATGGGGACAAAGAAGGGCAAGATAAGAACAGGGTGCCAAGAGAGTCTTTATAGAAGAGAAATTTGGATTTTTGCTTTGAAGATAATGGACTCAAAAGGCATTTAGCCAGGCATGGCAGTGCATGCCTTTACTCCCAGCACTTGGGGGGCCATTGTGAGTTTTAGGCCAGCCTGAGACTACATAGTAAATTCCAGGTCAGCCTGGGCAGAGTGAGACCCTACCTCCAAAAAAAAAAAAAAAAAAAGATATTAAAATATCTAAAGCACCAGAGAGATATAAGCAAATTTCTATGCACAACTGATCATATCATTGAAAAGAAAATTTAGTGATTATTACTGAAAACTGAAAGAGTGACAATTCTTTAAAATAGTGAAGAGGGGCTGGAAGGATGGCTTAGTGGTTAAGGTGTTTGCCTGCAAAGCCAAAGGACCCAGGTTTGATTCCCAGGACCTACGTTAGCCAGATGCACAGGGTTTTTTTTTTGGAGTTCGTTTGCAGTGGCTGGAGGCCCTGGCACACCCATTCTCTCTCTCTCCCTCTTTTTCTGTCAAATAAATAAATAAATAAAAATAAAATATTTAAAATAGTAAAGAGTTTAAACTCTCGTTTTTAAAGACAGGGTCTCATGTCATCCAAGCTGACCTTGAACTCACTGTGTATCTGAGGAGGATGAGCTTTAACTTCTGGTCCTCCTGCGTCTACCTTCCAAATGCCAGGATCAGAAATGTGAGGCACCACACTGGGCTTTAAGAATTGAAATTCTTGATAATGTGTATTTTGTTGCAGGAACTAGAGTGGCCTGATAGGCTTTGGTTGCCAGATGGTTGGTGCCAGAAAGAAGTTGCAGAGACCAACAGTGAATGCCCTTCTTCTTCTTTTTTTTTTTTTTTTTTTAACATGTCCCAATCAGCTGTGAGCCTCTGCTTCTGCACTAGGGAAGACCTACCAACTAAGCTGGTTGTGTGTGCAGACTGTACTTAGTAAGAGGCAAACTTTTCCAAGGCACAGACTGTATGGGAATCATAGTGTAACCTGGTTTTTTTTTTTTTTTTTTAGTATTTTGAGGTAGGGTCTCACTCTAGCCCAGGCTGACCTGGAATTCACAATGTAGTCTCAGGGTGCTCTTGAACTCATGGTGATCCTCCTACCTCTGCCTCCCGAGTGCTGGGATTAAAGGCATGAGCCACCACGCCCATCTTAAATAAAATATTTAAAAAAAAAAGTAGGCTGGGTGCACGCATGCTCAGCAAATGTGCTACCTGAGCTACTCAGTAAGCTCCTCAGCCTGTCATGAATGGAGCATCTCATATGTTAAAGATCATGGCTTTGCTCCTGACTAACAGCTCAGATTCTCAAGAGATCAAGGAATTCCTGAGAGCTTGGCTACATTCACAGCACAAGCCAATATAGTTCTACAGCTTTCTTAAAAGACCTGTTAGACTTATTTATTTATTTACTTTGTGTGTGTGTGTGTGTGTGTGTGTGTGTGTGTGTGTGTGAGAGAGAGAGAGAGAGAGAGAGAGAGAGAGAGAGGAAATGGGCTTGCCAGGGCCTTCAGCCACTTGTGTGGATTACATGGGCACTGGGGAATTGAACCTGGGTCCTTAGGCTTCTCAGGCAAATGCCTTAACTACTAAGCCATCTCTCCAGCCCCCAAGACATGTTAGCTTTGAAGGAGTGTTCTGAAAGCACACATTTCTACTGGTTGCTTTCATCAGCGTATATCTCAGTTTGCTGTGAGCACTCATAAATCTCCAAAGGCCTACAATATATTTCAAGTGTTAAATTTCAAAATAAAAAATCTATATTTAGAGTTCAAGGCCACCCTGAGACTACAGAGTGAATTCCAGGTCAGCCTGAGCTAGAGTGAGACCCTACCTCGAAAAACCAAAAAAAAAAAAAAAAAAAAAAAAAAAAAAAAAAAAATCTGTATTTTTCTGTCTACTACATGCATATATATACATACATTCTGTCTACTATTTACATGTAGTTTGCTATACGTAAACATGCTTTAACTTACCATTTGAGTCGTGAAAATACTTTCCCTACAACTCTGAATATCCTCAGTGATTCTGAGAAATTCTCCATACTTATCCTGTGGTATTAATGGTTACGATACTGAATAGTTTAGGGGACTCTTACTGGGCCAAGTACCTGTACTATCTGAAAAATCACACCAAGTTCCTGAAAGTCTGATTGTTTATTGCATCTCATCCTTTGGGGGTTCAGGAAACTGGCCAGAGCTCCACTGGGCCGCTCTTCAGTTTCCCGTTGGATTGTGGCTGGTTGGAGGATCCAAGAGACTTTCACTCAAGTTGGGGGCGTCGGCAGGAGGCTTTGCTTACATGGCTCTGCAGTTGAAAGCTCCAAAATGTGGTCACCTCACAGCACTTGAATGGCTGTCTTGATGACTATGGGGTCCCCGAGTCAGTGTTGCTGACTGGAAAAAACCTGTCTAGAGAAATCTACAGGATTTTTCACTACATTCTAGAATGTGGCACAGCGAGTCATGAAGCCCGACCCTTAGTTAATGTCTCCACCTTTCAGTGCCAGAGTATAGAGAATGTGAAACTGTCTCAAGTTTCAAATTAAAGACACATGTATGTTTAGTTTATTTTTTTTCTATCCTGGTGCCTTCTATATGCAAAGCATTTAACACAACCATGCCTAGTGAATAACAATAATTATTTTGAGAAACATAGTCCTCAACACTGTCAAATGTGGTCCTAGAATTAGGTCACATCATTATATTGCTACACATACTAATTGTCTTCCTTTGTGATTCATGCCACAATGTTTTATTTTTTATTTTTATTTTTTGGTTTTTTGAGGTAGGGTTTCACTCTGGCCCAGGCTGACCTGGAATTCACTATGTAGTCTCAGGGTGGCCTCGAACTCATGGTGATCCTCCTACCTCTGCCTTCCGAGTGCTGGGATTAAAGGCGTGCGCCACCACACCCGGCTAATGTTTTTTATTAATTGTGACTTGGATCTGTGCTCTTCTGTCTCCCTGTGCCACAAAGGGCTTTGAGCTGCTATGCAGTGACTGCTCTATGGAATTCCACCAGAAAAATCTTTGTGGTCTTTGTGCCTGGAACAGTCATTTTTTTTTTTTTACATTTACTTTCTTTTTTTGTGTGCATAGTAGTATGTGTGATATGGTGTGTGTGCGTGTGTGTGACCTTGTGCCTGTAGTGCCACATGGGCCCTCCTGCAGTGGCTGAGGAGAACATCACTTTCCACTTCCATCACTCACCTGCCTGCTTTGCTTGTGACAGAGTCTTTTGCCAATTCCAGAGCTCCTGTCTCTGCTCACACGTGTGATCATGCCTCCCGATATACGCGAGTTTTAGAGATCCGGATTCAGGCTGTCACACGTTCCCTCAGGCCCTCATGCTTGTCCAGGAAGTGCACTTAAACGCTAGCCCAACGTTTCCTCATCGAAACCCACCAGCTATGTGCCTTGTATTTCACTTTTGCCTCCAATTATTGCTCTCAATTATCCTCTTTTCCTAATTTTCATACATTTATTGTTATTCACTGGGCATGGTCGTGTTAAATGCTTTGCATATAGAAGGCACCAGGATAGAAAAAAATAAACTAAACATACACGTGTCTTTAATTTGGAAACAAATACAAATATACATTGCTGGTCACAGAGCTCCATTCCATCGAAGGTTACCAATGGGAGAGCTGTGTGACTCCCAGTTCCCTCGGCTACCAGGGAGATGAAAACTAAATTACTACAGCCTCTAATAATCCAGTTGTCACATAAAGAAGGGGGAGCGATAAAAGTGATCACGCCATGAGGTTCAGAACTAAACAGATTGGTGTACACACACGTAGTGTATTTGCCATTTACACGTGTTGGCCTTGGCTATCTCCTTTTATGTTTCCTGTGTGTGGTTCTGGGGACCGAAGCCAGGGCCAGGTCCTCCTCTATGTCTTCAGCCCTTGAACTTTTCATTGTCCTTGACATTGATATACTTGCAATTTGTTTTCTCAATGAGAATATTTCCTTCTGTGAGGTAAGAGTTCATCTTGGTTTTCACCCTTGCATCCTAACAGAGTCTTCCACCCCCATGGTAGGCAGGCTCGCTCTAGTTTCCAAAATCAGAGATGGGGAAACTTGCTACAGGAAGGGAAGATGAGCTGACATGGGAGAAGAGGATCACCTGTGACCACGGAAGACAGGAGCTCACTTCATTCGTGCGATGTTAGAAGAGTGATAGGAAACTCATGAAAATTAAATTTATGGAAAATATGTTTATCGCAAATGAGATAAGACTGTTAACAGGTACATTTTAAAATATTTCATTTATATATTTATTTGACAGAGAAACAGGGAGAGAGAAAGAGAGAGAGAGAATGGGCATGCTGGGGCCTCCAGCCACTGCAAACCAACTCCAGATGTGTGTGATCTGGCTAACATGGGTCTTGGGAAATCGAGCCTGGGTCCTTTGGCTTTACAGGCAAATGCCTCAACCACTAAGCCATCCCTCCAGCCCAACAGGTACATTTTAGAACTTTTCTTTAGTGTGTATGTGTAGATGTGTGCATCCTGTGCAACCGAGGAGGGGGAGAGTCCTCTATTCCTGTTCCGCCTCATTTCCCTGAGACAGGGTCTCTCAGTGGACTCCGCACTTGCTGTTTTATTTTATTTTATTTTTTTGGTTAGGCTGGCTGAGCAAAGAGCTGGCATGATCCTTCTGTCTCTGCCCTCCTTGGCGCTGATGTGTCAGGCTTGTACGGCCGTGTCCAGCCTTTTGACGTGGGTGCTGGGGTTCTGATTCTGGGGTTCATTTCTGTACAACAAGCACACTTACCAACTGAGCCATCTCCTCAGGCGCTGGGTTACTACTAGACACAGTTGGGAGAAATTTCAAAAGAAGAAAGTTTAAGCAAAGAGCAATAGTAGAAAATAGAAGAAACATAGGAAGAAATAAACAGTAAAGAGCCAGGATGCTAGAAATGGAATACCTCACAAACACTTATGAACACTGAGTCACTTAAGCAATTCTTGAAAAGATATGGCCTCTTAGAATCATGCTTTTATTTACTTATTTTGTTTTTTCTTGAGGGGGGACGGTTTTGAGGTAGGGTCTCACTCTAGCTCAGGCTGACCTGGAATTCACTATGTATTCTCAGGGTGGCCTCGAACTCACGGCGATCCTCCTACCTCTGCTTCCTGAGTGCTGGGATTAAAGGTGTGTGCCACCACGCCTGGCATAGAATTACGCTTTTAAAAATTGACTCAGGAGAGGGAATTTCTGAGGCTTTTCAAATCTCTTAAGGAGCCTACTGTACGATTATTAATTCATAAGGCAACAGATTCTCTGAGTATGTTTTTTTTAGTACTGGGAATTGACTCAGGACTGTGCTCATGCAAGGCAAGCACACTACTACTAGGCCACATCCCTAAGCCAGCACACAACGTACTGACCCAAGGTGGTAAAATGCGTGGTGAGCACCTCAGCTCAGCTCTTCACCTTCCACAGAGCCTACCGAGCCTTCCCAGGAGTCTTCTGAGAGCCCCCTTCACATCCTTATTCCTCAGGGTGTAGATGAAGGGGTTGAGGGTGGGGGTGATGATGGAGTAGAAGAGGGAGATGAACTTGCCCTGCTCCTGGGAGTAGCTCGACGGAGGCTGCAGGTACATGTAGATGGCGGGGAGGTAGAAGAGGGAGACCACGAGCAGGTGGGAAGAACAAGTCCCGAAGGCCTTGTGCCGTCCCCCGGAGGACTGGATCCTGAGCACAGCCCGAGCAATGAGGCCATAGGAGAGGAGAATGAGAGCTAAGGGGACCAGCACGAAGAAGGCCACGAGCCCGGCCAGGGTGGCGTCATTCACTGAGGTGTCAGCACACGACAGCTTGATCATGGCCGGCACCTCGCAGAAGAAGTTATTCAGCACCCGCCGCCCACAGAAAGGCAGCTGTACAGTCAGGATGACTTGGACGAGGGAGTTACCAAAGCCGCTGATCCAGGCGGCAGCCACGAGCTGTTGGCAGAGTGGGCGGTGCATGATGATGGCATACCTGAGGGGTTCACAGATGGCCACGTAGCGGTCCAGGGCCATGGCAGCCAAGATGATGCATTCGGTGCAGCCCAGCCAGTGGAAAATGGCGTACTGCACTGTGCAGCCACCGTAGCTGATGGTTTTCTTGGCACTGCCCATGTTGACCAGCATCTGTGGGACAGTGGTGGTGGTGTAGCAGAGGTCCAAGAAGGACAGGTGGCTGAGGAAGATGTACATGGGGCTGTGGAGTTGAGGATCCAGCCGGGACACCAGGATGATGGAGATGTTTCCCAGCATGGCCAGAACATAAGACACCAGCAGGACCACGAACAGAGGGAGCTCCAACCATGGCCTGTCGGAAATGCCCAGGAGGATGAAGTCCCCAGGGGGATCCCCCAAAGAGCTCTGGTTGTCAGTTCTCATGCTGAGGCATCATCAGGCAATTGTGATGAGTCAAAAGAGTTTGAATGAGGAACTTGCAGTAAATGAATTGTTTCTCCTTCAGTCTACTCTTTCTTAGGCTTCATCTTGTCTGGCCTTCTTCGTGCTGCAGAGACATCTCAATGAGGGGTCATTGGAACAACAGTGTGTACATCCTCACACTCTCTTACTTACCCTGTGACCTTAAGTCATTCCGTCTTCCTAAGCTTCACCTCCTGCATCTGTTAAAAATGCAGAGAAAGTAGTTGAGGATTGTGAAGACTTAATGTGAAAGCATACCATACAATGCGAATTTCAGTGTTATTGGAATTTGTCATGTCCACCACAGCTCTCATTACTGGAGTGTTTCATTTCTGTCTAGGAACACATCTGTGTGAGTTGTCTGTGCTTTCTCATTTTGCCTAATAGGGGTAGTGGTGGGAGGAATGAGGGAGGTGACATAAAACAAGAGGAAGAGCCAGGCGTGGTGGCACATGCCTTTAATCCCCGTTAATCAGGAGGCAGAGGTAGGAGGATCGCCATGAGTTCAAGGCCACCCTGAGACTACAGAATGAATTCCAGGTCAGCCTGAGCTAGAGTGAGATTCTAGCCTCAAACAACAACAACAACAACAACAACAAAGAGGAAGGCTTTTGTAAGCAGTGAGGTGGTTTCTTTATATGATCACAGCCAAATCACATCTGATAGCTGACACCTTGTCTGTCACTGTGAGGTGGTGCTCATGGCTCTCTGGGTACAGTAAGCTCTCTCCTTATGTCACACCATCACTGACTTTGGCAGTACAAATAGGAGAATTCCAGATTCTGTGAGTACAAGGAGTAGCCAAGAAGCATGTTACTTCAACTCCTAACTCTTGCCCCCAGAGCATTTCATTCTGAGCACAGTCATAGGCTTTTGATTGGAGTAAAAACTGGCCTTTAGTGTTGTTTCATGAAAGTTCAGGTGGCCCTACAGACTACTCAAGTGCTAATGTATATGTATATATTTTACTTTTTGTTTATTTTTATTTATTTATTTGAGACAGACAGACAGAGAAAGAAGGGGGGAGAGAGAGAGAAAGAGAGAGAGAGAGAGAGAAAGAGAGAGAGAGAGGAGACAGTGGGCACACCAGAGCCTCCAGTCACTGCAAACGAACTCCAGATGCATGTGCCACCTTGTGCATCTGGCTTATGTGGGTACTGGGGAATCGAGCCTTGAACTGAGGTCCTTAGGCTTCATAGGCAAGCACTTAACTGCTAAGCCATCTCTCCAATCCAAGTGTTAATGCATTTTTTAAACTTAGAGTGACATTTGAACTCTAGACACAACTTCTTTTTCAAGCAGCTGTCATCCCTACAAGGTGGAAAATGCAGCCAGCTTGATTTCTGGATGCCATTCCCAGCAAGAAAGAAGTGGGATCTGTTCCTGCCTGATGATGAGCTCTTTCTGCAGAGCACTGACCTTTTTATTTCTCCCAAGCATGCACACCTTTAAGTTTACGAAGGGGCTATGCCTCAGGGTAAACTTGAAAATAAACTTTATCTGTACATAATTTTGGGGGACTCATTTTAATTCTTAAAAAAAATATTTATTTATTTATTTGAGAGAGAGAGAGAGAGAGAGAGAGAGAGAGAGAGAGAGAGAATGGGCGCACCAGGGCCTCCAGCCCCTGAAAATGAACTCCAGGAGCGTGTGCCACCTTGTGCATCTGGCTTACGTGGGTCCTGGGGAATTGGGCCTCAAACTGGGATCCTTAGGTTTCACAGGCAAGCACTTAATTGCTAAGCCATCTCTCCAGCCCCTCATTTTAACTCTTTAAAATTTTTCTTTGTCTTTATTTGAGAAAGAGAGAAAGAGGAAGAGAGAGAGAGTGAACAGGCATGCTGGGGCCTGTAGCTGCTGCACACAAACTCCAGACGCATGCTCCACTTTGTGTATCTGGCTTATGTGGGTCCTGGGGAATTGAACCTGGGTCCTTTGGCTTTGCAGGCAAGCAATGCTAAACCATCTCTCTAGTGCCTTCTTTTCTTTCATTTTTGCTTTTTGAGGTAAGCCCAACAGACTGACCTTTTTTTTTTTTTAACGAGAGAGAGAGAATTGGTGCACCAGGGTCTCCAGCCACTATAGTTGAACTCCAGACACCTGCATCACCTTGTGTGCATGTGCAACCTTGCATGCTTGCATCACGTTGCACGTCTGGCTTACATGGGACCTGAAGAGTCAAACATAGGTCCTTAGGTTTTGCAGGCAAGTGTGTTATCAGCTAAGCCATCTATCCAGCCCTCATTTTAATTCTTGATTGGGTACTTTTGGAAAATCGAAAATTAGCCGCGGTCTGTTCAGCTTGAATTGTGCACCAGGAACACCTTCTCCAGCCAATACTCTAAATGTTCTCAATATGCTCGTGTAACATCCAATTATTGCGTTTTATTTATCTAGTCTATCAAAATTCTTTGAAGGGGGGCTGGAGAAATGGCTTAGTGGCTAAGGTGCTTGCTGGCAAAGCCGAAGGACCCAGGTTTGATTCCCCAGTACTCACAGAAAGCCAGATGCACAAGGTGATGCATGCATCTGGAGTGTGTTTGCAGTGGTTAAAGCTCCTGGTGTACCTATTCTCTCTCTTTCTCTTAAATAAATAAATAAATAAATAAATAAACAAATAAGTAAATAAATAAGGCTGGAGAGATGACTTACTGGTTAAGCGCTTGCCTGTGAAGACTAAGGATGCCAGTTCGAGGCTGGATTCCCCAGGACCTATGTAAGCCAGATGTACAAGGTGGCACATGCATCTGGAGTTCATTTTCAGTGGCTGGAGGCCCTGGTGCACCCTTTCTCTCTCTATCTATCTGACTCTTTCTCTATCTGTCACTCTCAAATAAATAAAAAAAATAAAAATATTCAACAATATTTGAAGGGATTAACTTCAAAGAACAGAATTTTTATCTCCAACAAGTTCAGGACCTCTTTGTAAACACAGGTACCTATCATAGGGCATAACACCTTTATCTCTGCTGGGGTGCTTTGGCGTGGTTCTTAGACCAGCATCTTAACCGGAAGTCCCATAACACCTTTTTTTAAAGCCCTCTCTTTGTAAGTTGAGCAGGGCTGAGGTTGGATTCACCTGTGCTTGTGGTGATGGTAGCAGGAGCACAGTCATCACCATGTCCTTGCAATCACCTCAGAGGTCAAGCAGTTGGGCTGCAGGTCATTGATCTGAAGTCTCTGAGCAGTAAGTGGCAACTCCTTCAGAGTCAGGTGCCACCCACTCACTCTCTCTTGGAGACCTGAGCCAGTGGGTTTTGCTCATTTCTCTGCTTATATGAAAGATTCACATCACTGGAGTGCATGCAGTATACAGCATGCACTTATCAAATCCCTTCCCCCTCTTTCCATCCTTCCACACACTTCCCAGGCTCGAGTTATTCCTGTTCTACTTTCAGGTCAATCTCTTTTAGTCTCCACACATGACAGGGAACTCGCATGCAGTACCTGTCTGTCTATACCTGGCTTATTTTACTTAACATAATGTCCTCCAGTTCTATCCATTTGCTACAAATGACAGTTTCAGTTTTCCTTATGGCTGAATAGAGCTATATTGTGTACATACCCCACAGTTTCTTTACCATGCCACCTGTTGGCAGGCACCTATGCTGATGCCACATCTTAATTATTTTGTGAGTAGTGTACCAATACACATAGCACCCATATCCCTGTATGCTGATTTCATTCGCTCTGGATACAGACCTTGGGGTGGATGACTGGTTTGTGTACTAGTTCTGTTTTTTTTTTTTTTTTTTTTGAGATGTTTGTACTCCCTACTCTAGTTTCTCAACCTCAAAGGCCTGCTCCTCTGTGCCTGACACCTGCTGTCCGGGTCTCTTGCTTGGTGCTGTCCTCAGTTGGGTCTGTGCATTCCCTGACTTGTTCTAGGGTCTCTGTGCTCATCACTATACCACCAAGCGCCTTCACCCCTCCTGAAGTGTCCCCTAAGGTGCATTCTCTCTTTCCTCGGGGAGCACTGTACTTCCCATACCTGCCACAATCCACACACTCAGGCAGAGTCCTCCTAAACCTGCATCTCTAAGTGTCCCCTCCGCAGTCTCCCCCACCATTTCTTGACACTGTCAACAGACACATCCAGAGTTTCCCCTGTCATTCATGCTCCCAATCTCAAGCCAGCCTCTTCCTCTTGTTTCATGGCTGATTTACCCTTAGTCAATGAGACTCAAAGAATCCACATGGTTTCTGATGAGGTTCTCCTTGTCCTTGCCTCCACCAGGACCATGCACTATCAGTTTTGCCTACACAGGGCCAACATGTGTTTTGTCATCCTCCCCTGCTGCTCTGGGCAGTCATGTCTGTCAGAGCCTCAGGGATGGCTGACCATGGCTTTACAGGCAGTCTTTCCTTCCCCAGTATAGCATATACACTCACAGGGATGGTGTCTTTTGCAGACTCAGGTCTTAAGAACAAAATGCCTTCAAGTCTTCCAGTTTCCTGAAAGATAAGAACCATAACAGTCCTGATGAAAGTAGACTTGTGTCCTCATATGGAATTATCTGCCAGTTGTTTATCATCTATCTATCTATCTATCTATCTATCTATCTATCTATCTATCTATCTATCATCTATCTATGTATCATCTACCTATCAATCAGCATCATCAATCTATCTGTTATATATCTACCTACGTACCTTTGAATTTATCTATTATCTATCACCTACCTATCTTTCATCTACTTATTTATTGCTTCTGAAAGTTATTAGCACATATTGATTATGGGCAATAATGGGTTTCATTTACTTATTTATCTCTTATCCTTGACACTTGCTGTTGAAGTCTTTTGGGGGCTTCATTGAATGTGTTAGTTACTCCGTCATAATAGAGGGAAGAGCTAACACCGAGTGGTTACTAGAATTTCTCAAAAGCAGCTCACGAGTTGGGCACACCATTCAGCCTTGGGAATTTATTGTTTATCAACCTTTGCTTCACCCTGAGATTCATCTTAAAAATTTCCCCAATCTGAGTAGCCAGGTCAGCCAGAATCTTGCCTCAGCATAGGATTATACTACAAGCGACTGCACCTTGGGGGTGAGGTGTATGGACACTAGTGTTCTTAGCTAACAGAAACTTTCAATCAAGAGGGGAACTGCAAGGCTGTGTTTACAGTCCTGACTCTCTGGTAGCCTTCCTTTTAAAGTGCTGACTAGAGTAAAATCAGGATATTAACAAGCATGATGAGGAAGGGTGTCAGTGCTCCATCTTCTCTCATAGTCTTCAACATTACTGGGATAAGTGCAGCTTTAACACTTCAAGTTGGCCCCCACTTGTAATGGCACGTGAAGGCTGATGTTACAAAACCTGCATGCAAGCCCCACTTCTCTGCGGCCAGAATTTCTCCAGAGCCCAACAACGACTCCCTTCTTCCATAGTTCCCTCCTCAGGAAAGAGAATTTCATGCCATCTGCACCAGTCTGTCTGTGCTAGGGAAGGGTGTTAGGGAAGATGTCACTGCAAATGTGGGACATGTACCCGGAGGATGCTGTCTGTTTGCTTTGGTGGGACCCGGTACCCACCTGACCCTGACCCTCGGCAGGTGTAGGTCATTTCCCTGCTGCAGGCTGGCTGGGGACATTGAGAGCTGGCAGCACTTTCCTCTGGCCCCAGATTCGCAATAACCGCGCGCTGTGGACTGTGATACAGTGAAGCAGGCTTCCGCGCTTATATAAACAGTGCCGCTGACTGCCAAGGACAGGGCATTTAGATATCAAGCCAGCTCATGTCATGCTTCCTGTGGATTTCACAGTTATTCCCCAGGTTAAACTTGACCTTGTCCCCTGCACACTCTCTCCCCAGACACTACCAGTAGAAGCTTGCTCTCCTCTGGCTTGGAACTCTTCCCTGATGCTTTATTTAATTAGTGTCTAAGGGGTTGACTGGTAATTGAGGAAGTGTGAGCTGGAAGTACTTGTAATTAAGGCAGATCCAAGATTACAAGACAAGAGGAAATGGAGTCATCATGAGCATGAAGCCTTCCCCTACTCCTCCTTTTTCTTCTCATTTTAACTTTTTTTTTTAAAAAAAACAAAAAGTTTATTTTTATTTATTTGAGAGAGAGAAAGAGGCAGAGAGAGGGAGAGAGAAAATGGGTGCACCAGGGCCTCCAGCCATTGCAAATGAATTCCAGACACATGCGCCCCCTTGTGCATCTGGCTTACATGGGTCCTGGGGAATCAAATTAAGGTCCTTTGGCTTTTCAGGCAAACACCTTAACCGCTAAGCCATCTCTCCAGCCCTCTTATTTTAACTGTTAAGGCTCGGGAGTGAAGAAACGACATATGTAGCTTGTCGTTCAGTTAGAAAATGAGCTGAGCTGACCTCAGCCGCAAAGTTGCTTTCTGTGTGTCTGTAGGCAGGTTAGGTAACCCGTGCCTCACTTGTGCCATCTGGATAACAGAAGTACTAGTCTCGTTCTCTGGAGCCTGTCACAGGGACAAAGCGAGTTGGCTTGTTAAGCACTCACAGTGGTGATGAGCACAGTGGGATCTGAGCAGAGCCTCTGCCCTCCAGCACTGATGATGTCTCAACTGCCCATTCCACTTGCTTCATGGAAAGGACAAAAAGTTCTGGGCAGAGACCATTCATGAAGATCTGCAAACTTGCATTCATGCCAGCATTTTCTGGGAATGAAAGGTTATACTGGGACCACTGGGGACAGGAGACTTTCAGTTACTTTTTCTCTCTAGAATTTTTTTTCCAGACCCATTAATTTCACTGCAAATTTCATTTTTCTTTACCACTGAATAGAACTCCATTGTAAAAAGCTACCACATCTGTATTATCCATTCATCATTTGAGTGACATCTAGGCTGGTTCCATTTCCTGCTACTGTGAATAGAGTGGCAATAAACATGAATGTGCAAGTATCTCTAAGGTAGTGAGAAGAGTCCTTAGGATATATGCCTAAGTGGCATAGCTGGGTCATATAATAAATCTATTTTTAGCTGTCTCAGGAAGCTTTACACTGATTTCCACAATTGCTGGTCCCGTTTACATTCCCACAAACAGTATAGAAGGGTTCCTCTTTTTCCATATCCTTGCCAGCATTTATTGTCATTTGTTTTCTTGATAATAGCCATCTTGACAGAAATGAGATGAAATCTCAAAGTAGTTTTAATTTACATTTCCCTGATGGCTAAAGATGTAGAATGTTTTTTTTTTAGATGTTTATATGCCATTTGTACTTCTTCCTTTGAGAACTCTCTATTTAGTTCCATAGCCCATTGTTTTTGAGGTAGTGAGGGAGAGAGAGAGAGAGAGAGAACTGGTGTGCTAGGGCCTCAGCCACTACAATTGAACTCCAGACACTTGCATCACCTAGTGGGTATGTGCGACCTTGCATTTGCCTCATTTTTATGCATCTGGCTTACCAGGGATCTTGAGAGTCAAATATGGGTCCTTAGGCTTTGCAGGCAAGTGCCTTAACCATTAAACCATCTCTCTAGCCCCCATAACCCATTTTTTGATTGGGTTGTTTGTTTTCTTATTATTTAATTTTTTGAGTTCTTTGTATATCCTGGATATTAATCCTCTGTTAGATGTATAGCTGGCAAAGATTTTATCCTATTCTGTAGGTCATCTCTTTGCACTATTCTCAGTGTCCTTTGCTATACAAAGGCTTTGTAATTTCATGAGTTCCCAGTGGTTGATTAGTGATTTTATTTCCTGAGAAACTGGGGTTATATTTAGAAAGTTATTGCCTATGCCAATATGTTGAAGGATTTCCCCTACTTTTTCCTCTAGCAGTTTCAGAGTTTCCAGTCTGATATTAAGGTCTTTGATCCATTTGGACTTCATACTTGTGCATGGAGAGAGATAGGGATCTATTTTCATCCTTCTACATGTAGATATCCAGTTTTCCCGGCATCATTTGTTGAACAGGCTGTCTTTTCTCCAATGATGATTTTTAGCTTTTTTTTTTTCAAGGTAGGGTCTCACTCTAGCTCAGGCTGACCTGGAATTCACTATGTAGTATCAGGGTGGCCTCGAACTCATGATGATCCTCCTACCTCTGCCTCCCGAGTGCTGGAATTAAAGGCATGCACCACCACACCCGGCTTTATTTTTGGCATTTTTGTTGAAAATCTGATGGCTATAGCTGCCTGGATTTACATCTGGGTCTTCTATTCTGTCCCACCGATCTACATGTCTGTCTTTGTGCCCACATCATGCTGTTTTTGTTATTATGGCTCTGTACTATAGCTTAAAATCAGGTATGGTAAAAGACAGGTGTGGTGGTGCATACCTTTGATCCCAGCACTTGGGAGGCAGAGGTAGGAGGATCACCTAGAGTTTGATGCCACCCCGAGGCTTCATAGTGAATTCTAGGTCAGTCTGGACTAGAGTGAAACCTTACCTTGGAAAAAAAAAAATCAGGTATGGTGATACTGCTGGCCTTATTTTTGTTGCTCAAAATTGTTTTGGCTATTTGAGGTTTTTTTGTGCTTCCAAATGAACTTCAGGATTGTTTTTTCTATTTCTTTGAAGTGACATTGGAATTTTGATGGGAACTGCATTAAATGTATAGATTGCTTTTGGCAAGGCCAATTTAGAGATTGGAATAATACTGGATTTGTAGAATAGATTTAGAAATATTCCTTCCCTTTATGTATTGTGGCAAACCTTGAGAAGAGTTGGTATTGGAACATTCTTACATGTTGGCCAACTGCCATGAATTTACCTGCACTTTTCTTTGTGCGAGGCTTTTAATTACACCTTCAATGTCATTACTTGTAATGGGTTGGCTTAAGTTCTTGATATCTTTCATTTGAACTTTGGAAGGTTATATGTGTTTAGAAATTTGTGTGTTGTATTTTGTTGGGTGATATCTGGTTGGCTAGATTGCTGGCATTTCTTTTCCTGTTCCATTGACAGCACGCTGATTGTTGTGTTAGAAATCACTGATTCTTTCTCATATTTTCTTTGTTCATCCATTGTTTTACTTTATTATTATTTATTTATTTGAGAAAGAGAGAGAGAAAAAAAAGAGGCAAAGAGAGAGGGAGAGAGAGAATGGGGTGCCAGGGCCTCCAGCCACTGCAAAAGAACTCCAGATGCATATACCCCCTTGTGCGTCTGGCTTATATGGGTCCTGGGGAATCGAACCAAGGTCCTTTGGCTTTGCAGGCAAGCGCCTTAACTACTAAGCCATTTCTCCAGCCTTGTTCATCTATTTTTTTTCATGGAGTGTATCTTATCTTCCAGTTCACAGATGGACCTGTCATTCTTATTCTTCCATGTAAAGTATTCCTACCAATAACCATATAAAAACCAGTCACCATCAAAGAGGATACTGGTCATATGTATGGGCAAATGTCTTTCTTCTACTCCTTGGATTGCAGTTTGTACTGGTAGCACCATAAATCTGCCAGATTGAGCCTGTGAAGTGGGTTGTTCAGATGGGAGAGTCCTATGTTAAATTTTTTGTCAGTCCTTTGGCCTGAGCAGCCCTCCCCTCTGGCTTACGTTTGATAAATCGGGTCCCCTGAGGGTATGCAATGAAAGCTTCCACAGGCAGGTCTCTGTGTGGGTTGGAGAATGAGAAAGTCTTGCCTGCCTAAGAATTTCATTGTGTTGGCTGAGGGTGTTGAGCCTCCCCCCCCCCCCCCCGCAATTGCAGGGAGAAGGTATATGCCTTCTGTAGCAGAGATTGTCTCAAGAGTTTCTAATTCCTGACCTTTTAGATTCCAATAGAGAGCTTACCCCATGGCTGGGCTTTGGTAGGACAACGTTCTCTTCTTCTGACCCTTAAGGCTGCTTCCTCATGAATTTGGTCTCCATACAGCACTGATGGGAGGGGGGGCTCTAGTTCAGATTTTGTCAGGAAACCACTGAGGCCCTCTGCAGATGGTGATGGATTAGCAGGGAAAGGCCACCTAGTGATCTCAGACTTGGGAGTTGGAAGTACCCTGTCATCACTAGTCACAGAAGTCTCTGGATTGGGTCTTCAGAATGCTTGTCGTGAGTCCCAGAGATTGTCTGGTGTCTGCGCCCCCACAGGACTGGGGTTACAGGTGCACCTGGCCATGCCCAGCTATGCAGATGGGTTCTGGAGATTTGAACTCAGGCAGTCTCAGGCTCCCTCAGGCCCTCATACTTGCACAGGAAATGCACATAACTGCTGAGCCATCTCTTAGCTCCAACATTTCTTTTTGTTATATTTTATTATTTAAAAATTAAAAATATTATTTACTTATTTATTTGAGAGAGAGTGAGCGAGCGAGCAAGCGAGAGAGAGGGAGAGAGAGAGGGAGAGAGAGAGAGGAGAGAGACAGGGAGAGAGAGAGAGAGAGAGTGGATGGGCATGTCAGGGCTTCCAGCCACTGTAAATGAACTCCAGATGCTTGTGCCACCTTGTGCATCTGGCTTATGTAGGTACTGGGGAATCAAACTGGGATTCTTAGGCTTTGTAGGCAAGTGCCTAACCAGTAAGCCATCTCTCCAGCCCCTATTTTAAAAAAAATTAAAAATTTATTCATTTTATTTATTTGGGAGAGAGAGAAGAGATAGAGAGAGGCAGATAGATAGAATGGGCATACCAGGGCCTTCAGCTACTGTAAACAAACTCCAGATGCATGCACCACCTTGTGCATCTGGCTTACATCGGTCCTGGGGAATTGAACCTGGGTCTTTTGGCTTCCCAGACAAACATCTTAACCACTAACCATCCCTCCAGCCCTAGCTCCAACATTTTTATTTATTTATTTATTTTTTTGTTTTTCGAGGTAGGGTCTCACTCTAGCCCAGGATGACCTGGAATTCACTATGGAGTCTCAGGGTGGCCTCAAACTCATGGTGATCCTCCTACCTCTGCCTCCCGAGTGCTGGGATTAAAGGCGTGCGCCACCACACCCGGCTTCCAACATTTTTAAATTAAGTCCTTCAGCATTGTGTTTTGTTTTTCAATTTTGCCTTTACTATAAGAAACTCTCAAATTTCCTCTTTCTCTATGTTTTCTGTTGTTTGCTAGGCTTGGTTGTGTTAGTGTTTGGCATGTGGAAGCATGAGGACAGAAACAAAGTGTGAATGAATCTTCACCAAGAAAACAAACAGAAATATAAAGTTATGGCCACAGAGCTTGAAGGAGATAGTGGGGTGTCTGTCAGTTCCCTTGGCTACTAAGGGTAACTTGAACAATTACTTCAACTTCTTTTTTAAAATTTACCTTATTTATTTGAGAGAGAGAAAGAGAATGAGAAATGAGAATAGGCATGCTGGGGCTTCAAGCCACTGCAAATGAACTCCAGATGCATGCTGACACCATGTGCATCTGGCTTATGTGGGTTCTGGGGAGTTGAACCTGGGTCCTTAGGCTTCACAGGCAAGCAGCACCTTAATCACTAAGCAATATCTCCAGCAGTGATGGAAAATTAAAAAAAATTTATTAACAACTTCCATGATCATAAAAAATATCCCATGGTAATGTCCTCTATCCCCCTACTTTCCCCTTT
Source organism: Dipus sagitta (assembly GCA_036346955.1). Classification (NCBI taxonomy): domain Eukaryota; kingdom Metazoa; phylum Chordata; class Mammalia; order Rodentia; family Dipodidae; genus Dipus; species Dipus sagitta. Next base: position 61,192,237 of record CM070777.1, on the reverse strand, counting down.
GAAACTCCATTCTCCACCATATCCCCTCCCCCTCTCAATCAGTCTCTCTTTTATTTTGATGTCATCATCTTTTCCTCCTATTATGATGGTCTTATGTAGGTAGTATCAGGCACTGTGAGGTCATGGATATCCAGGCCATTTTGTGTCTGGAGGAAGCACGTTGTAAGGAGTCCTACCTTTCCTTTGGCTCTTACATTCTTTCCACCACCTCTTCCGCAATAGTCCCTGGGCCTTGGAAGAGTGATAGAGATATTGCAGTGATGAGCACTCCTGTCACTTCTTTCCAGCACCATGGTGCCTTCTGAGTCATCCCAAGGTCACTGCCATCTGAAAAGAGAAGATTCTCTACCCAAAATGAGAGTAGCATTAATATAAGGGTATGAACATTAAGAGAAGTGCTTACTGGGCAGTTTGATAAGCATAGTATATACATTTAGCCAGACAGCAGCAGACATTACAACCCTAGGGCTCATGACTACCCCTGTTTTAAGCTTTCAGTACCAGGGATGTATTCCCTCCCATGGAGCGGGCCTCCAGTCCAATTAGAGGGCAGTTGGTTTCCACCATGACAGATGTACCACTATTGCACCCGTTGGCTCATTTGGCCTGGCTGGCCAAATATGAGGCTTGCAGTGTCCACTGTTGAGTATCTTCACGGGCGATTTCTCTTTCTGTCATTGAACTGCATACAGACTGGCTTCTTCTAGCTTTCTGTCAGCTGGTCTACATGGAGGAGGTTATCAGCTCAGTTCCAGCAGGATTTCTCAATTGCCTTGCAGCCCAAGTATGTGGAGTCTTCAGCAATAGGGTCTTACCAGTGATGGAAAATTTTAGTAAGATTAGTTATAGCCTAGTTTTAAATTTTTACATGTACACACATGCATGTGTGCGATGTATGCATGTATGTATTGATATGCACATCCTGTGTGCATGCATGCAGAGGCTGTTGGGTGTTCTCTATCCTTTTTCTGCCTTATTTCTTAGAGATAGGTGTCTCACTGGACTTGGAGCTTGCTGGTTTCTGCTTAGAGTGGCTGACCACAATTCACCTTCTCTTTCTGACCTTCTCAGCGCTGGGGTTTCAGGCATGTATGGCCATGCCTGGCTTTTGACACAGGTGCTGGGGTTCTGACTCAGATATGCATACTTATGCAGACAACAATCCTACCAACCGAGTCAATATGACAGATCAGGAGTAAGATAGCTTCATTCTGGTAGATAGTTAGGGACTGGTCCATGGGCACGGATGCTACCTTTCCTGTTCTGGCCAGACTATCACATGTAGATGTGCCTGTCTCATTGAAGGTGAGTGCAAACATCAAGGCCAGCATCAGCTTCCTGCCTTTTCCTCAACTTTTCCCGGGCTTAATACCTATGGTCTGTCCCTTCCTGACTCAGCCTCTCGAGCCCACCAACAAATCAGGCCTTTGCTTTACACAACTCAACCTGATGAAGAGGCTCATTCTGACCAGATGTCTGGTTCATATAAATTGCTCTTTAACATCAATGTAGACCTTAAACTCACAAGGATCCTCCAACCTCAGCCTCCCAAGTGCTGGGATTAAAGACATGGGCCACCACACCCAGCAGGAAGAGAGAGAATGGACACACCAGGGTCTCTAGCCACTGCAAACAAACTCCAGATGCATGTACCACTTTGTGCATTTGGCTTTATATGGGTCCTGGGGAATCTAGCAAGGTCATTAGGCTTTGCAGGCAAGTGTCTTAACCACCTTAACTGCTGAGCCATCTCTCCAGCCTGGGGAGTTCTTTTGGTGTGTGCTTTCCTTCTTACTTTCCCTATTAATCCTATTTACCCCTAAAGTAAATTTCATAATTAATAATTTATCCTCCTCTGAGTCCACAGTTTCAATTCTTTGCTAACTTAGATAAGGACCCAAAGCCAGGGTTTAAGGTCCTAGGGATATCTCCTGCATCTTTATTTAGAATAAATCCCTCCTAAATCTCAAACCCTGCATCAACATCTCCCCAGATATCAGGTTCATTTATTCACACTTTGGAGCAATTAAAAAAAAAAAGAAAGCTTAAAAAGAGGTAAGTGACAGAAAATTAAAAAAAAAAAAAATAGGAAGGAGCCAAGAGTGGTGACACACACCTTTAATCCCAGCACTCGGGAGGCAGAGGTAGGAGGATCACTGTGAGTTCGAGGCCACCTTGAGACTACAAAGTGAATTCCAGGTCAGCCTGGACTAGAGTGAGACCCTACCTCATAAAAAAAGGAAGAAGAGGAAAATGGCCAGAAAATTAGAATTATGCTTTTTGAATTGACTTCACTTGGGACAGGGAATTTATGAGGCTTTCAGTCTCTCCAGAGCCTATTGTTTGATCAAGAATTCCTAAAGAAAAAGATGCCTAAGCACATCTGTTGTACTGGAAATTGAAACAGGGCGTCGTGCATGTCAGGCGAGCACTCTACCACTGAGCGACATCCCTAGGCATCACCCAGTGCTCTGTCCAGGGTTCAAAAAATCCACAGTACTTGCCACAGCTCAGCTCTTCACCTTCCACAGAGCCTACCGAGCCTTCCCAGGAGTCTTCTGAGAGCTGCCTTCACATCCTTATTCCTCAGGGTGTAGATGAAGGGGTTGAGGGTGGGGGTGATGATGGAATAGAAGAGGGAGATGAACTTGCCCTGCTCCTGGGAGTAGCTCGACGGAGGCTGCAGGTACATGTAGATGGCAGGGAGGTAGAAGAGGGAGACCACGAGCAGGTGGGAAGAACAAGTCCCGAAGGCCTTGTGCCGTCCCCCGGAGGACTGGATCCTGAGCACAGCCCGAGCAATGAGGCCATAGGAGAGGAGAATGAGAGCTAAGGGGACCAGCACGAAGAAGGCCACGAGCCCGGCCAGGGTGGCGTCATTCACTGAGGTGTCAGCACACGACAGCTTGATCATGGCCGGCACCTCGCAGAAGAAGTTATTCAGCACCCGCTGCCCACAGAAAGGCAGCTGTACAGTCAGGATGACTTGGACGAGGGAGTTACCAAAGCCGCTGATCCAGGCGGCAGCCACGAGCTGCTGGCAGAGCGGGCGGTGCATGATGATGGCATACCTGAGGGGTTCACAGATGGCCACGTAGCGGTCCAGGGCCATGGCAGCCAAGATGATGCATTCGGTACCTCCCAGCCAGTGGAAAATGGCGTACTGCACTGTGCAGCCACTGTAGCTGATGGTTTTCTTGGCACTGCCCATGTTGACCAGCATCTGTGGGACAGTGGTGGTGGTGTAGCAGAGGTCCAAGAAGGACAGGTGGCTGAGGAAGATGTACATGGGGCTGTGGAGTTGAGGATCCAGCCGGGACACCAGGATGATGGAGATGTTTCCCAGCATGGCCAGAACATAAGACACCAGCAGGACCACGAACAGAGGGAGCTCCAACCATGGCCTGTCGGAAATGCCCAGGAGGATGAAGTCCCTGGGATTGCTCTCCGAGGAGCTCTGGTTGTTACTTACCATGATGAAATGTCTTCCGGCACCATGATGAATCAAGAGAGTACCAATAAGTAATTTCTGAGCAAAAGATTCAGTTGTTTTCTCCTTTTGTTTAATCTCGCACTGTGTCTGTTTTATCTTTTCTAGTTGCGGAGACATCTGAGACACCATCGAAAAGTAGTGTGTATATCTTCACAACTCATTTTCTCCGTGACTATGAGTCATTTCGTGTTTTTAACCTTCAACTTCTGCATCTGCTAAAATGAGGAGAAAATACTTGCTTCAATTGTGGATCTTGAAGACCGTCAAGATACTTAACGTGAGAGCATTCCACATGAATGTGAATGTCACTGGAATTTCATCGAGCTACCACAGCTCCCATCCACGTTGGAATGTATGATTTCTCTATGATCACATGGGGGAAGATGTGTTTACTTTCTCATTTTGGCTATTGGAAATAGTGGTGGGAGATCTGAGAGGAGTTGACAGAAAGCAAGAAGATTAAAAAATTTTTTTTTTGTTTATTTATTTGAGAGCGACAGACAGAGAGAAAAAGAAGGAGACACACACACACACACATACACACACACAGATAGATAGATAGATAGATAGATAGATAGATAGATAGATAGATAGAGAGAATGGGTGCACCAGGGCCTCCAGCCACTGCAAACAAACTCCAGATGCATGCGCCACCCTGGGCATCTGGCTTACGTAGGTCCTGGGAAATAGAGCCTTGAACCAGGGTCCTTAGGCTTCACAGGCAAGCGCTTAACCACTAAGCCATCTCTCCAGCCCAAGAAGAAGAAGAAGAAGATCGTTTTACGGCACAAGGGGCTCATTTGATACGAACATAGCTTACTAGCTTCTGACCGCTGATGCCTAGCTCTGTCACCGTGAAGTGCTGCCGTTGGCTCTCTCAACCATAGCACACTCTTTCCTCCCGACTGTTCACAACATCGCTGACTTTGGCAGTAAAAAATATCAGTGTTCCCAAATCTCTCAGTATCTAGAGTAGCCAGGAAACATGTCATTTCAGCTCTTGCCTTGTTCCTTATATTGGATAAGTCTTCAGAGTATTCAATTGTAATTCAACCCACAACTCGCTTTCCCTGCATTTCCCTGACCTCCTTCTAGGGCATAGGCTGGAGGCTTTTGCCCTGAGGGTTGTTTGGTGAAAGTTCAGATGATCTTAGAGACACCCTAGTGGAAATATTTGTCTTATACTCAGGGGGCATGAGTGACATTGGAATTCCTGATACAACTTCTTTTCTAAGCAGCTGTTATCTCCCAGAGATGGAAAACATGGCCAATTTGATGTCTCAGTGCCCTAGGTATCCAGAAACACGTGGGTCCCATTTGTGGTTCATGAAATCTTCCTGGGAGCTTTAAGTGCTTATGCCACTGAAGCATGTACACCTTCAAGTTCATGACAGAGACGCTATGCCTTAGGGTGAAACTGAAAATAAACCTTACATGTATACAATTTCTGGAAGATTTATTTTAATTCTTTTTTTTCTTCTGTTTTTCAAGATAGGGTTTCACTTTAGCTCAGACTGACCTGGAATTCACTATGTAGTCTCAGAGTGGCCTTGAACTCACGGTCATCCTCCTATCTCTGCCTCCCAATCTGCTGGGATTAAAGATGTGCACCACCATGCCCAGCCATTTTAATTCTTGACTTGGTTCTTTGTGCATGAAATGCAAGATAAACAGAAGTCTCTTCAGCGTAGATGTTGCACCAGGCACACCCCCTCCAGCTAATACTCTAAGCATTCTCAATATGTTCATGAAACATTCAATTATTGCATGCTCTTTCTCTGTATTGTCAAAAATATTTGATGGGATTAAATTCAAAGAAAAAAAATTTTGTCTGTAAGCAGCTCATGACCTCCGCAAACACCATGAGCTGTCATGGTGCTTGGCACATTTCTTTTAAGCCACTTGTTAAGACTCAAACAGGAGGCCAAGGCTGGATTCATGTGCTTTCATGGTGGTGGCGGCAGAATCATGGTCCTCACTAGATCTTTCCAGCAGCCACCTAAGGGGTCATGTGGTGGTGCTGCAAGCCATTTCTGTACAAGGAGTGAAAGCTCCTTTCCTCAGAGTCTGGTGCCACTCACTGGTTCCCTTCTGGTACCAGAACTAGAGTTTTTTACTTTGCTTTTATTAACACACATGAAAGATATATATTACTATGGTGCATGCACAGTTCAAATCCCACACACTTCCCAGCCTCTAGATATCACTGTTAAACATTTGGGTCTACCTCTGTTAGTGTCTCCATATGACAGGGAGCTTGTATGCAGTACCTGCCTGTCTGTACCTGGCTTATTTACTTAACATAGTGTCCTCCAGTTCTACCCAGTTTCCTACAAATGGTAGGATTTCAATTTTTCTTTTCTTTCTTTTTTTGGCGGGGGGGGGGGGTTATTTTGGCTTACAGACTTGAGGGGGAAGCTCCATAATGGCAGGGGAAAATGATGGCATGAGCAGAGGGTGGTCATCACCTCCTGGTCAACATCAGGTGGACAACAGGAACAGGAGAGTGTGCCAAACACTGGCAAGGGATTCAGTTTTTCTTATGGATGAATCACAGTCCACCTTTTCCTTACCCTGCATGTGTTGACAGGCGCCAGGCTGATTCCATGTCTTAATTATTGTGAATAATGCTCCCTAAGCAAGGCACCCATATCTCCTGTGTGTTGATTTTATTAGCTTTGATCACAGATCCAGGGAAGGATAGCTGGATTGTGTCTAGTTCTATTTTCAGTTTTTTAAACATTTTTTAAAAAGATTTTTATTTATTTATTTATTAGAGACAGAGAAGGAGACACACACACACACACACACACACACACACACACACACACACAGAGAGAGAGAGAGAGAGAGAGAGAGAGAGAGAGAGAGAGAGAATGCATGCACCAGGGCGTTTAGCCACTGCAAACAAACTCCAGACACATGTGCCACCATGTGCATCTGGCTTACGTGGGACCTGGAGAATTGAACCTGGGTCCTTAGGCTTCACAGGCATGCGTCTTAACCACTAAGCCATCTCTCCAGCCCAGTTTTTTTTTTTTGAGGTGCCTGTATTCACTGCTCCCACTTCTCAACTCCAGGCTAGGTACTGTGCAGCCCTGTCCCCTGTGCCTGATACCCGATGCCCTGCTGTGATGCTCTCTCACCAGGCGCTCTGCTCAGTCTGGCCTCTGCATTTCCCTCACCTCCTAGGACCTCTATGCTCACTGCTATACCACCAAACACCATAACTTCCTGCCGAAGTATTCGCTAGTGTGCAGGCTCCCTTCCCTGGGTGAACTCTGCCCTTCCCCTGCAGGAAAGCCTCCATGGACATCAGAGCTGGCTGACCTTGGCTTTACAGGCAGTCCTTCCTTCCCCAGTACAGCATGCATACTCACAGTGATGAGTCTTTCACAGACTCGGGTCCCAAGAGCAAAATGCCTTCAAGCCTTCTGATTTCCTAAAAGATAAGAACCTTTATCAGGCCAGATGAAAGCAGGGCTTGCTTCCTTCTCAATGGAATCCTCTGGGTATCATCTATCTATCTATCTATCTATCTATCTATCTATCTATCTATCTATCTATCTATCTATCTATCTATCTATCTTCTCATCTACTTATCTATGTTTTTAAAAGCTTCTATTGGCATATATTAGTGACACATAAATAGTGGTTTTCCAGTTATTTATCATTTACCCTTGACACTTACTGTTGAAGTCATGTTGGGGCTTTTTAGATCACTCTATCATAAAAGGGAAAAACAAACTCAAGAGTTAAGTAAGTGGAATTTCTCAAAAAATAACTCATGATCTTGGTACACCACTCAGCTTTGGGTTTTTTATTGCCTATTAGCCCTTTGCTTCATCCTGAGATTCAGCTGAAAATTTCCCCAGTCTGGGCAGCCAGGGCAAGGCCTGAGTCTTGCCTCAGCGTAGGGTTACACTGCAGGAGACTGAGCCTCAGGGCTGAGCGGCACAGACACTTGTGTTTTTCTAAACTGGTGAACTGGTGCTCTTGCAAGACAAGAGGGGCAACGCTAGGCTGTGTTTGCCATCCTGGGTCTCTGGCAGCCTTCCTCTCAGAGTTCTGTCTAGAGTAAAATCAGGACATTAGCAGGAAAAATGCAGAGGGGTGTAAATGCTCATTTTGCTCTTACTCTCCTCAGGATTACCAGGCTAAGCGAAGCAAACAAGTTCACTCTTCGAGTTAGCTGTCATTTGTTATGGCACCTGAAAGCCAGTGTTACCAAACCTGCATGCAAGCCCCACTTCTCTGCAGCCAGAATTTCCCCAGAGCCCAGCACTGACCCTTCCCTTCCTGGTCCCCCTCTGGAGGAAGGGTTTCTTGCAGCCTGCACTGGTCTTAGTATGGACAGGTGTTAGGTAGGCAATCACCACATATATCGCGTATGTACCTGCAGGGTGCTGCCTGTTAGCTGTGATGGGACCCAGTGCCTATGTGGCCAGGGCCCTAGGCAGCCGTGAAGAGAGCATTTCCAGCCTGGAAACGGAGCACCTTTCCGTGCTGCAGGCTTGCTGGAAACACTGAGGGCTGACTGCTTTCCCCTGCTACAGGCTGGCAATAACCGCGCGCTGTGGACTGTGGTACAGTGAAGCAGGCTTCCTGCGCTTATATAGACAGTGCCACTGACCACCAAGGACGGGGCATTTAGGTGCCAAGCCAGCTCATGTCATGCTTCCTGTGGATTTCACAATTATTCCCCAGGTTAAACTTGACCTTGTCCCCTGCCCACTCTCTCCCCAGACACTACCAGTAGAAGCTTGCTCTCCTCTGGCTTGGAACGCTGATGCTTTACTTAATTAGTGTCTAAGGGGTTGACTGGTAATTGCAGAAGTGTGAGCTGGAAGGTTTTGCAATTAGTTGTAGAATGGAGAAGTCCAGAAGACTAGAGTAAATGGAGCATTCATGAGCAGGAAGGCTTATTATTATTACTAATTATTATTTTAACTCTAAGTTTGGGGAGAAGATCTGTAAAGTTAGAGTGGGAAGTTGACCTGTGTAGTCCATGATTCAGTTCAAAAAGCTGACCTGGCATAAGCACCCAAGTTGCTCCCTGTGTGTCTCGAGGCAGGTCCCCGGCCTCCCTGTGATTCACTGGTGTCATCAGGAAAACAGAAAAATATACTGGTCTTGCTCTCCAGAACCTGTCACAGAGAAGTGAGTTGGCTTGTAAAGCCCTCAAAATGGTGGCAGGCGCAGAGGAATCTGAACCGAGATTCTGCCCCGAGCAACAAGGATGCCCGGCTGCCTGCTGCGTTGGCTTCATGAAAGAACAAAGCCTGTTGGCAGAGATCAGGCCTGAAAACCCGCAGACCCACCTCCAGCGCATCAGTCCCTGTGAAGAAAGGCTCACAGTGGGGCCGCTGCGAACAGGAGACTTTCCGTTACTTTCCTTTCTAGTTCAATTTTAATTTTTTATGAGTGTATATTTTTGTTCAAGTATATCATATCACTGGGCAATATTCCTTTTATGTTATAGTCTCCTTCCCCCTAGTTCCCTCTCTCTTCCCAAATAGTCCCTCTTCAGTATTTATACTGTGTGTGTGTGTGTGTGTGTGTGTGTGTGTGTGCTGACTTGGAATTCACTATGTACTCTCAGGGTGGCCTTGAACTCATTCGATTCTCCTACCTCTGCCTCCCAAGTGCTGGGATTAAAGGTGTGCACAACCACATCTGGCTATTTTTCTAATTAATTAATGAGACATGGAGGTACAGAGAGAAAGAGATACACACAGAAAGAGAGAGGGAGAGAGAGAGAGAGAAGAGTGAGAGATAATGGGCATGCTAGGGCCTCTAGCCACTGCGAAGGAACTTCAGATGCTTGTGCCACCTTGTGCATCTGGCTTTATGTGGATACTGAGGAATTGAACCTGGGTCCTTTGGCTTTACTGGCAAGTGCCTTAACGACTAAGCAATCTCTTCAGCTCCATACCAGGCTATTTTGCATAACCTAATGAACTCTAATTTCATCATTTTTTCCTGAAAATAACTCAATCTCATTCTTTATGGCTATATGAAATAAGCTATATGTATAAGCCACATTTATTTCATTTATTCAATTTTTGAGTCTTACTTTATAACTGATCCCCCAAACACCTAGTGATCCCTTGCCTTATGAGTACTGGGATTACAAATGGGTTTAGGAAAATTCCCGGAGCCATTTTGGTACCTCCCACCCAGAGCCCAGTGAGGGAAGAAGGGAAGTGTCATTGAATTTCCTGGCATCTAGTTGAATAATTTCTTGAGATATCTGTACATTTGGGGTGTGATTTAGATTTATGTTGAAAATGGATTAATTGTAGATTAATGCCAGATGCTGCCAGCCTTGAGTAAATCATCCTTTTGGTCATCTCCCGCCAAACATCTATTTCCTACTCCACCCATTTTTCTCCAGACGACAAGGTACACTCTGAAGCAGTCGTACTTAATAAATAAATAAAATAAATAGGGTTTAATGAGATACCAGGAAAGCTTTGAAGAGTCTGTCAATCTTCTATTTTCAGAAGTCTGTCTTATTTTATTAAGTCTGTCAATTTTATATTTTTTTTGTGTGCAAATAATATAGTTAATGGCTGAAGCCTGAGTTGTTACATTTGCCCATAAGGACGAGACAGCCTTAAGGTTGAAAGCCATACACTAAGAACAGTGGAGCGAACCAGCACACTGGACATGGTTACACATGTCAGTAATCCCAGTACTTGGGACCCTGAGGCAGGAAGATTAAGAGTTTGAGACCAGCCTGGATCCATAGGGAGGCCCTATCTCCATCCCTCCATCCAACCAATCAACCAACTCCTATCTATGGATGAAAGAGAAATGAGAGAATTGCTTCACTGAGAAAATGTCAATGTCCCACATCTGTCATCATACCACCTGGGTGGCTGAGGCTTAAGGATTGTAAATTCATGGTCAGCTGGGATTACATAGCAAGATACTGTCTCAAGGAAGCCGAACTAATGGGCTGGACAGATTGCTCTGTGGAAGCAGTGCTCACTGTTTCAGTTGGAGTACCTAAATTCAAGCCCCAGGCCACATATCAAAAGCTGGAAGCCATATTGGGGTGTATGTGTGTGTGTGTGTGGGTGCTTCTGAAATCCCAGCGCTCTGACTTTGACATATAGATAGGATGCAGACAGGAGAATTTCCCAGAAGCTTATGGCAAACACAACAAAGAACTTCACAGCAGTCACAATCCTGAGAGAAAAAACCTTGCCTTGAATGAGGTGGGAGGTGAGGTATAACCTGAAAGTTGTCCTCTGACCTCCATATGCAAGTCATGGCCTGCATTGTCTGTACACACATGCACACATGTGCGTAATACAGACAATAGATCAATAATGAAATCCAAGTATAAATAAATACAAATGAAAAATTAAAAAATTTTAAAGCCCATGTTTTCAGATTATCTACATAGGAAAATCAAAGCAGAAAATAAAGTCATATAAATTTTGGAATGAAGAAATATGAGTGAAAAATAAGCTTTAAAGACTCAAGGTTTAAAAGAAGAAAACAAGAAGAAACTAGAATAATTAAATAATACATTTTCTGAGAGGTGGTGTGTTGGACAATTTATGGTGGTGAATTTTAATTTATGTTAACAAAACATAACACATGCTTTAATAAACAGAATTTCCAGAATATTGAGACTATGCTCTGGAATTGTAACTTTCAATAACTCTTGTGGTTGCTGATCACTTCCACTTCCTAGAGGTTTTACCAGGACAGTTAATTTATGATATGACTGTAACTCCGTTCAATAAAGCAGATTTAGAGTTAGCTGAGTTTTTAAAGAGATAGACAAATGTTTTAATTTTTGAAATTGTTTTAAAAATATTTTATTTTTTAAATTTATTTGACAGAGAGGAAGAGGAAGAGGGAGAGGAGGGAGAGAGAGAGAGACAGAGAAAGAGAGAGAGAAAATATGGGCACGCCAGGGCCTCCAGCCACTGCAAACAAACTCCAGACACATGTGCCACCTTGTGCATCTGGCTTACGTGGGTTCTGACCTTGGTTGAATGGGAATATCTCCTTTGCTATTCTTTCTGGTGCTCAGTAGAGGAGAAAAGAGATCAAATGCACATGTTGAATTGTTCCCTGGTCTCCATACTTATCTTGGGGGAGAAGAAAGAGAAGATGCAGAGTGAGAAGCCAGCAGTGTGGGACTTGAGATATAGGTCAGAGATTCAGGTCTCTTCAGAGAGCCTGGGACTTAGTTCCAGGAAGGAGTGACTAACCAAAATTTAGGATAATTTGTTCACTTTTGTTGGAGGCTCCTGAGATTTATTCTCTGGGGTACCCTGAAATCTGTGTTTTATGTAGATACTCAGTTCAGGTCTGAAGAAATGAGCTTTCTAGAATTTCTGCTTCATCTAATTTTATGTTTTTAGAATTGTCTTTGCCCTTGGAATATTCTTTAGTGAGCTCAGGAAAATACTTGAAATCAGGAAATAGTCACAGAACAGTCTCAAACAGAGTCTTTGTCATCAGTGTGGAATTGGGCTCCCTGTCAAAGAAGGTGCACAGGGTGGATTGATGCCTACCTCAGGGCATTTCTATTAATGGAGGGTTTGGCTTAACATAATAAAGTCATTTAAGTATAAAGATATCATTTTCATCATAGACACATCATTTTTGGGGGACATTAAGAAGCCATTTAGGAGCTGGAGAGACGGTTCAGTGGTTAAGGCACTTGCTTTCAAAGCCCAATGACACAGGTTTGGTTCTCTAGTACTCAGATAAAGCCAGGTGCATAAAGTGGTGCATGGATCTGGAGTTCATTTGCAGTGGCTTAGAGGCTCTGGCAGGTCCAGTTTCTTTCTCTCTCTCTTCGTTTCTCTTGCAAATAAATAAAATAATTAAAGTTTTTTTTAAAAATTGACAACTTCCATAGTTATAGACAGTAAACCATGCTAATTCTCTCTCCTTTCTCACTTTCCCCTACACAAATCTACCTTCCATCATATCCCTTCACCCTCTCAATTAGTCTCACTTTTATTTTGATGTCATCATCTTTTTCTTCTATCAAGAGGGTCTTGTAGGACTAGACATTGTGAGGTCATGGATATTCAGGCCATTGTGTGTCTGGAAGATTGCACTGTAAGCACTCCTACCTTTCCTTTGGCTCTTACATTCTTTCTGCCACCTCTTCCACAATGGATCCTGAGCCTTGGAAGGTGAGATAGAGATGTCTCAGTTCTGAGCACTCCTTTGTCACTTCTTCTTAGCACTATGGTGCCTTTTGAGCCATCCCAGTGGTCACTGCCATCTGAAAAGAGAAGCTTCTCTAACCAAAAGTGAGAGTAGCATTAATGTATGGGTATGAACATTAAGAAAAGTGCTTACATGGCAGTTTGGCGAGCATAATATATGCATTTAGCCAGACACTAGCAGGTGTTGCTCCCCTAGGGCTTACGACCTCCTACACCATAGACTTTTGACTAGGTTTTAGTACCAGGCATGTATTTCTTTCCATGGAGCTGGCCTCCAGTCCAATCACAAAGTGGCTGTTTTCCCCCATAGCAGATATGCCACTATTGCACCTGTTGGTTCATTTTGCCTGGCTGACCAAACTTAAGGCTTGCAATGTCCACTGTTGTCTATCACCACTGATGACGTCTTTCTCCCATAGGGCTGCATGCAGTGTAGTCTTTTTTTTCAGATTTCTGTCAGCTGGCCTACATGGAGGAGGTTTTCAGCTCATCTCCAGCTTGATCTCTCAGTGACCTTGCAGCCCAAGCATGTGGAGTCTTTAGGAATAGGGTCTTATCATCTATTTCTGGTAGGAAACCAAGAGTCTTGGCAATGGCCTATAATGTTTTGAGGGCATCAGGGACCTCCCTGGCCAACAACTCACTGGAACACATCCCATCTGTGGCACTGAATTTTTTCTAGTAACAGTCTATGTCTTCTGGGTGCACCATCATCCAAAAATTAGCTTTCCATATGGCTTATTCAGGACATCTTAAATTTTTATTAACCCTCCTTCCACCTGTCCTTTACTCAATCCCTTCCCCTGAGCTCACTTAGGCCATTGCACCCCTCTGTCTCTCTCTGCATGCAAATAAATAGATAAAAATTTTTGAAAAAAATTTAAAAAAGAAGCCATTTATGCGGATATGTACTTTCTTGCCATGGGTGCAGTGATATGGCATATTTATGAAAAAACACATTTTAATGTAATATTTGTGATGTACACTTTCCACACTTTTGTTTTAGTGTCCTAATGCTGCAACTCACCTTGTTTGAAGATTTTTATTTTGAACATGATTGTCTTCAGTGACTTTTCTCCACAATGTCAGCTGACAGCATGAGGGCCCCACATGGAGAAAATGACTCATTTTCATTCTTTAGCCTCACGCCACATCTGAAATATACCTGTCACTATCCTCCTATACTCTCCACATCTCTCTGTCTCATCACAGATTTTATACAAGAGACTGGCTATTCTGCTCCCCTGGCCTACAGGTATATACTACCTGACCAGCATTCTCTGGATCAAATACAGAAAGTTATCACTGTAATATACCATCTTGACAAAGGACTCAGAATCCTTTTAACTAGATAATCAGTTTAAGTACTTTGATATTATGCCGTATTCATCTATTTTCTTTTATTATTGGCTTTGCAAAGGGAATGCTTTGTTTTTCTTGTATTATATTTCTGTTATATCCTTAAAATATTGATGTCTCATGCAGGCCCCCATGCTCACAATGGAATGAAGAGTGAGACACCTGGGTTTAATAAAAGCACGAGGCCTCTGTTTGATAGTTTAGAACACTGAGCGTCTTCATGAAACAGTCTCCAATAACCAACGTAGCTGAGCTTGAGACATTGGGTCTTTGTCCTAATAGCTAATAAACACTCGTTTGGAAAAGGAGACATGCAAACATTAACTGAGGTATGTACAAAGCTGTTCCAGACAGGCAGAGACTGTCTGGTCTTCAGAGACTTCTCCCTCCTGCGGAATTGCAGGATCCTCCTCCATGCTGCCTTCACGTCCTTGTTCCTCAGCGTGTAGATGAGGGGGTTGAGCACTGGTGTGATGACGCAGTAGAAGAAGGACATGAACTTGGCCTGGGTGCTGTTGGCTGGAGGCTGAAGGTACATGTAGATGGCTGGGCCATAGAACAGCGTGACGACCAGCAGGTGGGAGCTGCAGGTACTGAGAGCCTTGCTCCTTCCCGCAGCTGAAGGTAACTCCAGCACAGCCCTAGCAATGAAGCTGTAGGAGATGAGCACCACCACAGGAGCCACCAGTACAAAAAGAACAGCTCCCAAGACCAGAGACAGGTCATCAGCAGTGGTGTCAACACATACCAGCTTAATCAGAGCACCTCACAGAAGAAGTGGTCTAGGGTATGTTGTCCACAGAACGGAAGCAGGATGGTGTAGCACTGAGATCTTTAGAGAAATTTGTTGTGAGACAAGGGAATCATCAGAGCAAATGCAGTTGTGCTGGGTGACGAGGTCCATGCCTGAGTTCCAGAAATTGGGAGGCTGAAACTGCAGGATGAGTTCAAGGGCAGCATGGGACACATCATGAGTCTCAAACTAGGCTGGATGACATAGCAAGACCCTGTCTCAAAGAAGACAAAACCAACCCAAAGTAAAGCATAACAAAATGGTAGAATTTATTCCAGCCCTTCCAAAAACAACTAATGCTCCCAAAGCATAAATGGGCCTTTTTTTGGATAAGATAACTGACATAGTTCTCAACTTCACTTAATTATTTCGAGTGCACATATGCGTGTGTGTGTGTGCATGTGTGTGTATGATGAGGTTTGCAGTTTGTGTGTGTACTGCATGTATGTGTATGTGTCCTTTGGTGCCCTATATGCTCACCTGTGGCAGAGGGAGGGTCACTTGCCTGAGGTGAACAGAGTGGAACGTCAGGTGTCCCACTCCATTGTTCTTCTGCCTGGTCTTGTTTTTGAGCTGGACTCTCTTCTTACTGTCTGTAGGTACCATCAAATTTTCAGGTGTGTGCTCCCTTGCAGGACTGGGGTGACAAGTATATGTGGCTATTCCCACCTGCTTTATAAGGGATCTGGAGATTTGAACTAGAACTGTCCCACGACCCATCAGGCCCTCATGTTTGTGTAGGAAAGTGCATCAAACCATTGAGCCATCTCTTCAAACCCTACAGACTCTTTAAACTTATTCTTCCCACAACATTGTACCCTGTGCCCAGCATCATTAACCCCATGAACACACCAAGTGCCACAGTCTCTGGTAACCACTATTGTCTCCTACAATTCTATGAGGCAACCATTTCAGATCCTATAAATCAGTGAAAGTGTGGAGTATTTATCATTCTCAAATCATCTTTGTTAGAATAGTATTATTAAAGACAAGAATAAAATTTTTGGTGAGGTTGTAGAGAAAGAAATCCTTACATGTTGTTTGGAGAAATATATTAGTGTAGCCATGTGGGAAACAGTGTTAGAGCTTTTGAAAAGTTTTAAAATGGAACTACCATATGCCTCATCATCCCATTGCTGGCACTCATGTACAGGAAATGAAATCAGTTTTCTGAAGAGATGTCTACATCCCCTGATCTTTTGAGTACAATTCCCAGTAGTCAAACTATAGCATTCCAAGCAGCGTCCAATCATGGGTGCATTAAGGAAAACGTGGCGAATATATGTAAGTGAATACCATTCAGTCTTACAAAATAATGTAATTTTGTAGATTATAACAAGAGAGAGAATGGGTGTGCCAGGGCTTTCAGCCTCCACAAATGAACTCCAGATGCATGCACCCCCTTGTGCACATGTGCAATATTTCACACTTGTGTCACTGTGCGTCTGACTACATAATGGGTCCTTGAGATTTGAACATGAATGCTTAGGCTTCGCAGGCAAGTGCCTTAACCACTAAGCCATCTCTCCATCCCTAGTCTGAATTCTTTAGTGGCCTCCACACTTACCTTGGGCTAAGAAGGGGGAGATTCAGAGTGAGAAATCAGCAGCGGGGTCTTGAGATAAAGGTCAGAGATGCAGGTCTCTTCAGAGATCCTGAGACTTAGTTCACAAAGAGAAGTAACTAAGCCAAAATTTAGAAGGACAAACGTGCTGACTTGGTGTGTGAGCTCTAGAGGTTTATTCTCTTACATCCCCTGAGACCTGATGTTTCATGCATATAATTAGTTCAGGTCTGAAGAATGAACTTTCTAGAGGGATTTATGCTTTTTCTAATTAACTATTTTTAGATTTGTCTTTGCTTTGTGAGCTTGAGACAATACTTGAAACAAGGAAATGGTCACAGCACAGCAGTGAAATAGAGTCTGTGTCATCAGCATGTCCCTTGGCTCCCTGTCAAGACACGTACAAACAGGGCACTGCTGTCTTTTATTATTAGTGGAGGGTTTGGCGTAACAAATCATCTGGTATAAAGATATTACTTTGTCATAAATACATCATTTCTCTAGGACATTGAGAAACCATGTAGATGGATGTGCTTTTATTTTCTTGCCAGGGGTGCCATGAGATGGTAATAGTTGCTTTTTAAAAATATATTTTATTGGGCCCCGGCTGAAACTAAGAAAAATTGGCGAAACAAGTAAGGGTGCTGTTTTCCTGATGAACCGGATACCAGCACAAGGGGGAAGGAGATCAACACAGAGAAAAATCAACTCCTACCAAATCAGAGAGCCAGAGCCTCAGAGGTCCCCAACACCTCATCACTGAAGCAGACCAAAAATGAACCCAACATGGCTCAGGGAAATTTTGCGGAAGAGGGGGCGGAAAGAATGTCAGAGCCACATGTTGGGTCATGATATGCAGAGACATTTATCTTAACATAACTGTGGGCTAACTCCACAATGCATGTCCCATATACCTCAACAAGGAGGGGCCAAGGGGAGGGGGTAGGTCACGGATGAGCCTAATAATGGTACCAAACTGACTGTATTTGCTGAATACAAAACTAACTAATAAAGAAAAATAAGAAATAAAAAAGTTTTAAAGGCAAATACCTTTAGAAAGGGTGAAAATAGTGTGAACAATGCTTTCTACATAAGCTTTAGAACTGTAGACGCTTAAGGCTCAAATAAAAAAAAACAATGGAAAAAGACATGGAAATAAAACTATGGTGCACATGAAAGCAAACTGTGTAGTCACTTCCCTTAAGAGAAGTTACAAATACTGGGAAGACTCCTGATGCACATACCTCCCTTGTTGGATAATAGAGAAACCACAGTTAGTAACCAACCACTGTCTACACTCTTTGTCTTCCTCTACTGTGGAGCTGTTTCTGAGAAGTGAAGCACATTGCTAAGCTGTAAGTCACTGTTGAATGACTTAATTGTATAAGTTTTCCTCAAAGATAATGAGTGCCAAACATTCTTAGGGCAGCATCAAATTCTTAGCATAGAGAAATGGAAAGGGTAGGTGCTGAAGAACTCATAAAGAACCCACATGGAAATGGATAATTTGTCCATATGTAACTCCTTGCCAAGTCATCCCAGGACCAGTTTTGTTTTTGTAGTTGCAAATCACTTTAGCTCTGTGTGTGTATATGTATAGTTTCTGTGTATGGTATATGGGTCTAATTAATGTAAAAATAAAATCGTGACTGAGTTGCCTTTTTACTTAAAACAAAACAAAACAAAACAAACAAACAATATATATATATAATTTATTTATTTCAGAGAGAGAAAGAGGGACGGGAGAGAGGGGGGGGGGAGAGGGAGAGGGAGAATGGGCACATCAGGGCCTCCAGCCACTGCAAATGAACTCCAGATGCATGTGCCCCCTTGTGTTTCTGGCTTATGTGGGTCCTGGAGAGTCGAACTGGGATCCTTTGGCTTTGCAGGCAAATGCCTTAACCGCTAAGCCATCCCTCCAGCCCTGATGGTGATATTTGTGATGTAAGCTCTTCCACGCTCAAAACATATCTTTGTTCTAGTGTCCCAATGCTCCTACTCACCTTCTTTGAAGACTTTATTTTGAACACTTGATTGTCTTTAGTGATTTTTTTTTTCTCCACAATGCTCAGCAGACAGACAGCATGGGAGCCCCACTTGGAAAAAAATGACTCATTTTCATTCTTGAGCCTCATTTCACAGCTGAAATATATTTGCTGTTGTCCTCTTATGATCTCCACCATCTCTCTCATTCTTCACTGCTTTTGACAGAAGAGACTGGGCAATCTGCTCCCACAGCCTGCAGGTGTCCACCACCTTGCCAGCATTCTCTAGACCAAGTACAGAAAGTTGTCAGTGTAATACATCATCTGATGAAGACTCAGAATCCTTGTAACTAGATAATAAGGCAGATGTAAAGGCTTGTGTGAGCTAGAGTTCTGAAGTTAAGTGACAAAAGTCAACTGCTGTGCTGGTGAGCCTCTTTTGGCCTGAAGGACAGACTTCAGAAGTTATGAATGGTAAACAGGTGCAGGCACTTTTAAAAGATTAACTTTGTCTCAAGGATGGATGTTATGCTTCCGAGTGAGCCACACGCATTTCTCTCGTGCAAAATGTAGGCTTGGGTGTGGAATATTTTTGCCTACTATGGGCTGTTAAAGAAGCCAGGTGTGGGTGAAGGAGAGGCCACAGGCAAGGCTGCAGGTGAAGTGCTGGTTTCTTGGGTTCTGTCGGACTGAGCCTGTCTGGCAGGCTCAGAAGCAGGTGGGAGAATGACCTTACACACCCTTGGCGCTGAGGTGAGCAGCTTGAGTGGGTCCCATGAGACCACCATGTGTGCGAAGATACACAGAAACTCCACGGAAGCACCCCAAGATAAAGAAACAACATGGTGCATCAAAAGTGATTATGGGCTGGGCGTGGTGGTGCCCGCCTTTAATCCTAGCACTCGGGAGGCAGAGGTAGGAGGTTTGAGGCCACCCTGAGACTACATAGTGAATTCCAGGTCAGCCTGAGCTACAGCGAGACCCTGCCTGAGAAAACAAAACAAAACAAAAAAGTGATTATGGGGTGCTGGGCGTGGTGGTGCATGACTCTAATCCCAGCACTCAGGAGGCAGATGTAGGAGTATCACCATGAGTTCTAGACCACCCTGAGAATACATAGTGTATTCCAGATCAGCCTGAGCTGGAGTGAGACCCTACCTTGAAAAGCCAAAAAAAAAAAAAAAAAAAAAAAAAAAAAAAGAAGTGATTATGGGGCTTTCTTGTAAAGCCCAATGACCTGGGTTTGCTTCCCCAGTGCCCACATAAGCCAGAGGCACAAAGTGGTGCACACATCTGGAGTTCATTTTCAGTGGCAAGAGGCCCTAGCACACCCACACTCCCTCTCCCTCCATCCCTATCTCTCTCTCTGTCTGTGCTTGCAAATAAATAAATAAATTTAAAAAGTGATTATGGACTGTAGAGGTCTAGATGAAGTAATTTCTCCCATCCCTGTTTCTGTCTCCCACACTGCTCTTCAGAGGGAACAGTTGGTAGATGCAGTGGCACGCTTTCCTGCTGTGTTGAAGCTTGCTGATTCCTGAAACTTACTGGCACTTGCTTGGTTGGAATGGATGACGGTGGGACTTGGGAGATCCTGCTCACCCTCTGTAACATGGTTCTTCAGATGATGCTAAGTTTTGCACATCTTAACAATTTGTACATGGGACTGGAGAGATGGCTTAGTGGGTAAGGTGCTTGCCTGCGAAGCCTAAGGACACAAGTTTGATTTCCCAGTACCCACATAAGCCAGATGCACAAGGTGGCACATGTGTCTGGAGTTTGTTTGCAATGGCTGGAGGCCCTGGTGCGCCCATTCTCTCTCCCATTCTGCCTCTTCATCTCTCTCTCTCTCTCTCTCTATCTGCCTCTTCATCTCTCTCTCTCTCTCTCTATCTGCCTCTCTCAAATAAATAACTAAAATTTAAAAAATGTACATGTATTTGGAACAACAGTAAAGATAGTTAGAGTTTAAAGGAATATACTCAGAGAAGAAGGGGTTCAGTGGAGAGGGGATAGGGCAGGCCACACAAAGGACGGTTGTGGGAGGACATTTTCATCAGGGTACGTTATACATATTTATGGAGGTTGTCAATATAAAGTTAACAAAAAATAAAAGAAAGTACTCTACGTGAGTGGGGAAAAAACACTTCCAGGATTGTTGAGTGAAAATCTCAGTGGTGTAGGTGGGTAACCTCTCTAAGAGTTGCTGACCATGGAAGTGCCAGAGTCTTCCAAAATGATAAAGGCCATTACTGCTGCCGCGGGGTACAAGCCAGAGCTGCACGGTCTGTCCCTGTTGCTGAAGATGCCACATGCCTTGACTGCGGGACTCCGAAAGGTCAGGTTCAGATTGAGCTGGAAGCATTCCCTCTCCTGACCAGCTTTTGTTCTCCTGGAGGGCCCTGTGGGGGCTGCCTGGGGAGAATTGTCATCAGTAGTCCTCCTCAGCTTTGGACCCTCTGTGCTACACTATCAAAAATGCCAGGAAACATGCACCAGCTGGTGCAATAGTGGCATGGACCCTTTTGGATACAGCCAACAGCTTTCTGATTTTTTTTTTTTTTGTTGGTGTTTTTTTGGTTTTCCAAGGCAGGGTTTCACTCTAGCCTAGGCTGATCAGGAATTCACTATGTAGTCTCAGGGTGGCCTTGAACTAATGGCGATCCTCCTGCCTCTGCCTCCCGAGTTCTGAGATTAAAAGCATGCATCACCATGCCTGGTGGCTTTCTGATTTTAATCAAGGCCTGTCCCACAGGAGGGAATTCACATCTAGCACTTTAAGCTAAAACAAAAATCCTGTGGTGGAGAGGTCATAGGCCTTAGTAGGGAAGCAACCATTATTGTTTTGCTGACTGCATAGGACATATCTGTCAAATTGTCTTCCAAACTTTTGTGTTTATGCCCATTGAGTAATGCTCTTGTTATTGTAGCCATTAAACTCAATTGGTTATGAAAGGAAACTTTATTTATTTTTGCAATGAATGGTATACTGCCAAGACTCAACCAGTCAAATTCCTGAGCCTAAGGAAGGAATTGTTGCTGTGGCATACTGGTTCAGTGTTTACCACTGGTGGACACCTCTGTCGCTCTGTCCAAGGATAAAGGGGCATCATGGAAGAGGACGCCAGAGCACGGAATAGAATGCTGCATAACAATGTATGTGAATCGGAATGGTCCCTCCTGGAGGGAGGAGGGTGCCTCATGACAATCAGCGAGCACATAGCTAGCAAATCTCAGGACGCTCCTGAAACTTACAAGATTCATGAGACCCCTCTCCATGGATACACAAGCAATAAAAAAATTTGCTGGGACAAAGAAAATCTCAACCAGACAAGTTGCCCACACATTGTGCCGTGAGCTCCGGGGGTGGAGATTTCCTGATTCATTATCCATGCTGGCAGGGCCTTTT
The DNA here is from genome assembly GCA_036346955.1 of Dipus sagitta. Lineage (NCBI taxonomy): Eukaryota > Metazoa > Chordata > Mammalia > Rodentia > Dipodidae > Dipus > Dipus sagitta. Next base: position 61,170,422 of record CM070777.1, on the reverse strand, counting down.
TGGGGACAGAGCTGCCTTTGAGTCATCCTTCCACAGGTAAGTTGCTCCTCATCCACATTCCTGAACATAAATCCACTGGTTAACTAAGCCTGTCATAGGTGCCCTATCTAGGGTGAATATGCATCTGTTCGGATGTCCCTAAGTAAAGTTAGCATAGTGATCACAAATAAGTAGATGTCTATAGAAACATACTAGATGGTATGTACTGTAAGTTATTTGAGGAAAGCAAAGAAAATTTATGATGGGAACAAGATTGTACCATGTAAACAATCAAAGTTTCACAGGCTGGGCACAGATAAAGATATGATTATTGGCAAGGTATTTGAAGAAAGAGAGGGCCATGCTTGGTCAGACATAATAGGTGAAAATAATTTGAGTAAGTGTCCTGGTAAATCCAGTGAAATCTGCTTAAAATGTCATATTGATAGCTGTTCCAAAATTTTTTTTTTCAGCCAAAAATGTGGGAAGGCATCAAGTAAAGAGAGAGAGAGAACTTATGAAAGGGGATTTGCTGACAATGGTCTTCAGCATTCTGGGTACATGGAACTTGATGTCTGTTCTCTCTGAGGAGAGTAAGAAAGCTAAAAGAGTCCACAAAAAACCCCCACAAAAGAGTCCCTCAGTCATCAACGTAGTTGAATTCAAGACATGGGAACTCTGTCCATGGCGTCTGCTTGGACATGGAGACCCGACAGCACTACATCATGACTGAATGAAACTGGGCCAGGAGACAGGCAGAGATCATTTGGCTTTGGATGTCTTCCCAATACCTTTGGATGGCAGGATCCTCCTCCATGCAGCCTTCACGTCCTTGTTCCTCAGCGTGTAGATGAGAGGGTTGAGCACTGGTGTGATGACGCAGTAGAAGAAGGACATGAACTTGGCCTGGGTGCTGTTGGCTGGAGGCTGAAGGTACATGTAGATGGCTGGGCCAAAGTACATGGTGACAACCAGCAAGTGGGAGCTGCAGGTGCTGAGAGCCTTGCTCCTTCCCGCAGCTGAAGGTAACTCCAGCACAGCCCTAGCAATGAAGCTGTAGGAGATGAGCACCACCAGAGGAGCCACCATGGCAAAGGGAATGGCTCCCAAGGCCAGGGCCAGGTCATTAACAGTGGTGTCCGCACACGCCAGCTTGATCAGAGCAGGCACCTCACAGAAGAAGTGGTCTAGAGTATGTTGTCCACAGAACGGAAGCAGGATGGTGAGTGTGACTTGAATCACAGAGTTGGCCAGGCCACTGGACCAGCATGCAGCTGCCAGCCACACACATGCCCAGGGATGCACGATGACAGCATAGCGGAGGGGCTGGCAGATGGCCACGTAGCGATCAAAGGCCATCACTGCCAGAAGTGCACATTCCGTGCATCCAGTCCAGCTGAAAATATAGAGCTGTGTGACACAGCCCCAGGCAGAGATTGTCTTCTCTGGGCCCCAGAGGTTGACCAGTAGCTGTGGCACAATGGTGGAGGTGACACAAATGTCCAATATGGAGAGGTTGTCCAAGAAGAAGTACATGGGTGTCTGGAGTCTGGGCTCCACCAGGGAGAGAAGGATGATGGAGCTGTTTCCCATCAGGGTGAGGATGTAGGAGACCAGGACCACTCCAAAGAGAGGGATCTCTAGCCATGGGTGATCTGAGAAGCCCAGCAGGACAAACGTGTTAGGGAAACTCACGTTTTGTCCTTCAATGGCCATCTGCATTATTTATTCCTGGCAGGGAAGAGACAGATTTCAAAGTGCAACAAACCATTTTTATTTCAATATTTTCATGGGAACATCGTCAAGCCTCATACTTTATTGGTGGGATAATGTTCAAAAAGTTGTCATATTTTGAGTGGTTCTGTGTTACACCATCTTATCTTCTGGTTTCAAATGGAGATAGAACTGGATTATAGTAGCCATGAAAGAGAATTTCTATAGTGTGCCACAAATTTAGGTAAAAATCTCATTAAGTTAAAACATGTCTCTTTCATGGTGTTTTCATTTCATCCAATTTTCCTTTTTTTCTTTTTCTTTTCTTTTCTTTTTTTTTTTTTTTTTGAGGCAGGGTCTCACTCTACTTCAGCTGACCTGGAATTCACTGTGTAGTCTCAGTGTGGCCTTTAACTCTGCCTCCCAAGTGCTGGGATTAAAGGCATGAGCCATCACGCCCAGCTCCTTTTTCTTTTCTTTTCTTTTTAAAAGTTATTTATTTATTTGCAAGGAGAGAGAGAGAGAGAGAGAGAGAGAGAGAGAGAAGGAATGGGGACACCAGGGTCTCTTGCCACTGCAGACTCAAGATGCATGTGTCACTTTATGCATCTGGCTTTACATGGGTCCTGGGGAATCGAACCCAGGCTGCCAGGTTTTGCAAGCAAGCATCTTTAAACAATGAGCCATCTCTCCAGCCCCTACTTCCTACTTTAAAAAAAAAACATATCTCAACCATTCTATCTGTGTTCGGGTCAATTCATTAAACATACTTCTGTCTGTCTTATGATATGGAAAATGTCTTGAGCCAGGCGTGGTGGTGCATGCCTTTAATCCCAGCACTCGGGTGGCAGAGGTAGGAGGATTGCCTTGAGTTAAAGGCCACCCTGAGACTACATAATGAATTCCAGGTCAGCCTGGGCCAGAGTGAGACCCTACCTCAAATAACAAAAAAAAAAAAGAAAGAAAGTATCTTGTAGTCACATGCTGCCTTTGGCTCGTCTCCCTCAGGATGGCATCTATAGATCTATAGGAAACATTTCCTAGGATCTTCTCTCCGTGCGCAGAGGTGAAGGATGCTGGGGCTCAGGTGTAGATGAGAGGTGGAGAATGCCAATGTAGCTACTCTGGTGGGAAGAGGACAAAGTGAAGTTGATTTACACAATCCTCTTTCTTTCCCCCCTGTTTTTTTTTGTACTGGTGGCACATACATAATACACAACCCCCTATTCTAACCACTTACACACAAAGTTTAGTCGTGTTATATGAATTTATGTTGTTCTGTCCTCATCAATATATATGTAGAATGTTATCATCTTGCATGACTCAAATGAGACTTGATAAATTGTAATTTCATTTTCCTCCTTCTCTTAGCCACAGGGAGCCACCAGTTTCTTTTATGTTTCTTGTTTTTAATACTGTAAATGGCTCATAGAAATAAAATCTCTGTTTGTGATTGGAACATTTCTCCAACAGAAGTTGCAAAAGTTGAAATTTCCTACTTTTAAAATAACGTCAAATAATATTATAACATTGGAAAGAATAATTTCAGATTGATATATGTGTTGTACAAGAAGTTTAAGGAAAATTCTGAGCTTGTGGCTTAAGGGACAGTGCTTCCTTATTATGCATGAGGCCTGGGCTCTATACCCAGCAATGTGATGTACACCTGACACCCCAGCACTCACAAGGTGAAAGCAGGAGAATCAGAAGCTCAGGGTCATGCTCAGCTATATTGTGAGTTCAAGGCCAATGTATGCTACATGAAAATCTGTTTCCCTGCCAAATACCTAAAGGTCTCTATATCCTATCACAAAAATACTTGCATATCCATGTCTATTTCTGCTCTACTCACACTAGCAAGGAAGTGGGAACAGCTTAGATATCCATCAACATATGAATGCGTAATGAACATGTGGCACATATGCACGATGGACTTTCACTCAGCTGTAAAGAAAAATGAAGTTGTGAAATTTAGACTAAAATCGATGGATGCAGAAAATATTACAAAGATATTATGTTTAGGAGGCAACTCATGATCAAGAGGCAAACAGCATATTCTCTCTCTATGCAGATCCTAACCTCTAACTTTTCTTTCTGTGCGTGTTTGTGTTCACATTTGTCTGGGTGCATGTATGTGTACAGGTGCACACACACGTGTGTGCACACATGGAAGGCAGAGACCCATGTCAGGTTTTTCCTTGATTTCACTCTACTCTTGTTTATTGAGGCCTGATCTCTCATTGACTCCAGAGCTCACCGATTTGGCTAGTCTAGCTCACCACCTTGCCTCAGGGATCTGATGGTCTCTGTTTCCTGATCTCAGAGTTTACAGGTGTGTGCTACCAGGTCCTGCTTTTACATGGGTGCTGGACATCTGGACTCAGGCTCAGGTGCTGTTGTGGCAAGTGCTCAACTTTAAAAATATGTGCATTTCTATGAGAAAGCGTGTGGAGCCTAGGACCCGTAGAAATGGGTCCATAAGGGGGGGGGAAGATTACTTAATTTTTGTGTTCTAATAGAATTCATGTGATATGAAAGTGGAAGGGACAATCCTCTGGGTGAAAAGTTTTAAGTGAGGGAGGAGGCAGGAGCACAGAGGAAAGGACGGGGTTGAGGAGGTCAATTAAAACTGACTAACTGGGCTGGAGAGATGGCTTAGTGGTTAAGGCGCATGCCTGAGAAGCCTGAGGACCCAGGCTCGAGGTAAGCCACATGCGCATGGTGGCACATGCATCTGGAGTTCATCTGCAGTGGTTAGAGGCCCTGGCATGCCCATTCTCACCCTCTATCTCTCTCCTTCTGTCTGTCTCTAATAAATCGATAAAAATAAATGAAAAGTAAAAATAAATAAAAAATAAGCTGACTATGAAGAAGTTTCAAAGGAATCTGATACTCGCTAAGTTAATAAAAAAAATAAAAGTGAGAACAGAGGTACCCTGAATGGGTGGTTAAAGCTGCCCTCAGAAACCACAGGTCATTAAATGAAAATCCCCACACCACTGATGGGCTGCCTCCCTACAACTTGTTCAGGGAGGCGCCGGTGGTCTTCCCGCCAATGCAGGCAATTGTTACTATAATGATTGCCCACCAGAACTGAATGTTAAGACCCTATTGCTGAAGTCACCACACACCTTGGTCACAGGACATAGAGAAATTAATCTGGAACTTGTCTGGAAGCTTCCTTCCAGCTGGCTAGCCCTCATTGAGCCAGAAAGTGCTATGCAGGCCTCTTAGGGAGAATTGTCAGCAGTAATCCTACTCAGCTCTGGGCCCACATGCGACATTATCCATGTGTCAGCAAGGAAATACCACTGGTGGCCGGTTGTGGTGGCGCAGGCCAGTAGGATATTACTGAAGAGAAGAGGTGGAGTCTGGAGCACCAGGAAATACCACTAGTGCAATACTGGCATGATATATATATATGTAAATTGAGAGAAAGAAATGTCATATTGAAGCCCATTATTATGTATAATTAATATGCACTAATAAACGGATGAGCCTAATAATGGTACCAAACTGACTGTATTTGCTGAATACAGAACTGACTAATAAAAAAAAATAAATAAAATAAAAAATAAAAGAATTTCATTTGTTTGTAAAAGAATTTTTGTCTATAAGACAATACTGATATAATGCTACCAATCATAATTATTATCCTAAAATGTTATATCCAATGGAAATGACTAGACTGCTTTGTCAATTGTTAAACCTCCTTCAAAATTCTAATCACAGCTGTTTTTTCTTTTGTTGCCCACACTTTTGATTCTTTATGGAATTGAACTCATAGACTATGACTGGAACTAGTATTTATTTTTTAAATAAATGATGTTTTTCTTTAACATATTTGCTCTTGCTGTTTTGTGTTTTCTTTACAAAATTTTGTAACTGTTGCCTGTTAATATTCTGTAACAGTACAACTTCTAAACCATTTGAGCAGTGTCTCGAGAATCTAGGATAGTCCCTGTAGGACAGACACAATTAAACTCCAGTTAAACTCAACCAAAGCGACTCTCCTTCCACATCTCTCGGGTGCTTGACTTTAGCCAAACACGTCTTCCCGTCCTGACTCTCAAATGTCTCTCACTTCCTGTCCAATGTGGGATCACATCAGAACATGTCTCAGTTATCTTCTCCTTGCTGGGACAAGATTCCCAATCAGAAGCGGCTTAAAGAAAGAAAGGGTTTCTTTTCACTTTGAAGGGAAGCACATCACGGTGGGGAAATCATGGCCGAAGTGGGAAGCTTTTATAATCACATCAACATGAATGAAGTTGACAGAGATGATGACGGTGCTCAGTCAGCTCTCCTTTTTATATAAAGTCCAGGACTCCCGGCCCATGCAGTGGCACTGCTCACAGTTACAGTGGGTGCTCCTACCTCAATTAATCTAATCTAGAAAATCCCTAACAGTCATGCCAAGAGATTTGTTTCTACAGTGATTCTTTATCCTGTGAAACTGACAACCAGGGATTTACCATCACACAGCATCAGGGACAAATGTCAGTGCCGCAGTGCGGGGCACCAAGGCACAGCGTGACTTACCTGTGATATTTCTAGCAAAATTCTTCAGACAAGGTAAGATGTGGCCAGAATCAAAAGGAAGTCTTGCTCGGTGTGGTGACACAAGATTGAATGCCAGGAGTCTGAAACTAGAACAGACCACACAATAAGACCCTGTCTCAAACAAAACAACAAAAAAATGCCATAATTTGTATCAGTCCTTCCAAAATAATCAGTGTCCAATAAACTATGAATGGGTCTTTGTTTTTTTTGGATAAAGGTAACTGACATTTTTCTCAAAATGGACGTATGGAGTCACTTGTACTGCATGCATCCTTCATGTGCAGTATGCCATTTAGAAGCATGGTTTCATTCTGGATTCAGTCTAGCTAGTTACTACACTTTATCTTATATAATTGTTTTGTGGTGAGGTTGTGGAGAAAAAGGAAACCCTTACATGTTGTTACATGAAATGTTAGTGCAACAAAAACCGCAGGATCAGCAAGAGACTACCGCCCCAGTGAAAATCAGTGGGAGAAGGGTGGGGAGAAACTCCTAGGTTCAGTCAGGCCACCGTGGTTGAGAGCGCCCCACTGCAAGCAAGGAAACAAAAACCCAGTTTTAAATTCCCCACCACGCTGGTAAAGAGCATTAAAATGCATGGAAACACTCCACATACCTTGTGGTATCACACTTACTTCCTATTCATTCCATGCTTCCTCTCCTGGCCTCTCCATCCTCTCTACCATCTGCTCCACCACATGGAAGAGCGCGTTCTCCGGGCTTGATCTGTGATGCAAGCCAGCGTCCCTCCCTCCCTCCCGCACTGCTCCTATAGTACTGGAAAAGGCATCCTTTTCTGGACAAAGTTGACCCAGTTCTCTTTGGGGTTTCTGAACTATCTTGGGGATCCCCTCCCCCCATTCAGCCACTCTTACCTCCCTTCTGCCCTGTGAACATGTTGGTTTAGGTTTATCTTGTCTTCCCAACACAGTCTTGGTCTGTGGCAGCTCTTTAGCAGATGCATGAATGAACAACTCCATTTACTTACACACTGTATTTCTTTCCCCTGTCATATGAGCTGTTTGTCTTCTTTACACAAATACCACCCAACACTCTAAACTTGGTGAACATTTGTGTCTTTTCCAGCTACTTGCCTCTACCTTCATTTCAGCCATGGGGTGGTGAATACATATTCCAAGGCTGCCGTGTGTGCATGCTTTTGGTGGTGCAGTGTCTCTGAGGTGATTACTATTCTGTCTTGCACTCTTATTCTGTTGGCTTTTCCTTTCTCACTTTCAAAAAGTCTGCGCTTTTTCAGTTTGTATCCTTTTTTCCTTAAATGATTTATCTTTTATTTTAAGAAAGAGAGAAATGATAAAGAGTGAGTATCAGCATACCAGGGAATCCTGCCACTGCAAATAAATTCTAGATATATGTGCCACTTTGTGCATCTGTGGGTACGTGGAATTGAACCTGGTCCTTAGTCTTTGCAGGCAAGCCCCTTAACTGCCGAGCCATCTCTCCAGGCCCAGTTTGTATTATTTTGTGGACTTGAAAACTTCTGTGAAGATGGAGGTAGTCGTGGAAATCAGGTATGGGAAGATAATCTCCCTGATGCTTTTGTTTTGGATCCTGTGGTTTACACTCTACTGTGTACCAGAGACAACCAGCTATTGGTTCAATGAGAGAATCTCCTTTCCTATCTCTCTGGTGCACAATAGAGGAGAAAAGAAAGTGAATACATGTGCTGAAGCCTTCCCTGGCCACCATACACTTACCTCGCAGTAGAAGAAGGAAGATACGAAAACTGAGATATCTCGAGACATAGGTCAGAGATGCAGGTCTCTTTGGAGAACCTGGGATTTAGTTGAGAGAGGGAAAGAACTAACCAGAATTCAGGAGAAAGAATTTGTTCACTAGGTGTGGAGGCTCCTGAGGTTTGTTCTCTTGGATCCTCTGAGACTTGAAGTTTCATGTGTATAATTATTTCAGGTCTGTTAGAAATGAGCTTTCTTGAGGGATTTCTGCTTCTTCTAGTTTAATATTTTTATAATTGTCTTTGTCTTGGGAACACACCTGAGTGAGCTCAAGAAAAGACCTTGAAACAAGGAAATGGTCAAAGAGCAGGTTTAAAATGGAGTTGGTGTCCTAAATGTGGTCCTGCCCTTCTTGTCAAAGAACGTGCAAAGAGCAGACCAATGTCCACCTCAGGGGAAATTTTATTGTTAACAGAGTCTGCCATAATGATGACACAATGATGTCACTTTCTCACAAACACAACATTTCAAAAAGTTATTGAAAATTTCTTTGTATGGATACATATTTCTTTCCTTCCCATGGGTGCAAAGATGGCCTCTTTATGAAATACTGAATTTCTCAGTGTGGCTATTTGTGAAGTACACTGTTCCAAGCCAAAATCATTTTTTGTTCTAGTGTCCCAATGCTGCTACTCACCTTCTTTATAGAATTTATATTTTATTTATTTGTTAAGCCATTTTTCTTTTTCTTTATTTTTTTTTCTTTAGATAGAGAGATTGGGCATTCCAGGGCCTCCAGTAACTGCAAATGAGAACTCCAGATGCATCTGGCTCAAGTGGGTCCTGGGGAATTGAACCTGAGTCCTTTGGCTTTGCAGGTATAGACTGTATTTTGCATGCTTTGTTGTCCATGGTGATTTTTCTCCATGACAGGCAACTGGCAAAGAGCATGATAGCCCCACATGGAGAAAACTGACTCATTTTCATTCCTGAACCTTAGCCCTCATCTGAAATGTACCCGCCATGGTCCTCCCATGCTTTTCCTCTTTCTCTGACACAATACAGATTTTATGGAAGAGACTGAATATTCTGTTTCTAAGTCCTGCAGGTGTACACCACCTTGCCAGAATCCTCTGGGTCAAGTAAAGAAAATTGTCAATGTAATATAATATCTTGACAAAGGACTCAGAATCCTTATAACTAAGGAATAATTAAGTATTTTCAACAGTCTTCCAAATTGGCAGTTTTTCTTATTATTGGCTTCTGCAAAGTTAATGCTTTTTTCATAGTATTATAAGACATCTGTAACCTTAAAATATTAATGTCTCATGTGCAAGTGGTTATGTTTCAGAAAGGAATGTGGAAACTTGTTCTAGAAGTATTAAATGCAGTTAGGTCTCTATACTAATATGGATTTAATGTTATTTTATTTGTATTTGAAAATTACTAGAGAATAACATACTTTTTTCTATAATTTTAACATAATATAGCACATATTTACAATTTTATTTATTTTAAACCTTTTATTATTATATACTAGCTATAGTGGGATGTTTTGATATTTTCAACACAAAACATTGATCTCTTTCCAAAGGGAATAAGAAATAGTTTATATTGAGGAATTAAGAGTGACCATGGCCTAGGGAAAGAATTGACATATTGTACTGTGAATACAGTTGTGTGAAAATTTAATACTCACAGAAAAAAGAAAACCATGGATCAGTACATTTAACAAATACATTGGTTGGTACTAGAGATGGGTAGATTACAGCAGAGTGGATAAATCTCTGCCATAGGTCTTAGATGCTTTCTGATGATACTCTCAGCTTTGGAAATAGTCAAAGATAATGATATGTTAATTCAATACATTTCAAAGATTTATTCTTGTAATCAAAAGGATGCTACACCAGATAAAGAGGTATAAAGAGGAATAAAAATAGCTCAAGACAATTTTGGTATTGTGTGTGCAATAGTCCAACTCTCCACAATTACAGCTGGTCTATTTAAATATTCTCTACAGTTCAGAGGATGATCTCTAATTTGTAAAAGTGTAGAGTGAGTGGTTGACACCCAGATGGCTGCAGGGAGCCACTTTTCTCCATACTTGAAGGTGACCCTGATGTCACATCTCCCCGCAGGCTCACGCAGTCTGCCCGTAAGGCACTCAGTAAGATTGAAGAAGCACTCATGAAGGCACAGCTTGATCGCTTTGAACCCTCAAAGCCACTCCTTCTCTGCATTTTAAAAACCAGGGATATTCCCACAGGAGTAGTTTGGCAGGAAGGACCTCTCCTGTGGCTTCATGGGAATTCTTTGGGAGCCCGCACCCTCCAGTATTTTCCACAGTTGGTAGCCCGACAAGCTTTTCTGGGACTTAAGTATTGTTTGATGCATTTCGTGAAATTACCTGACAAACTTATTATCCCCTATACCAGGGAGCAAGTAGAGGTTTTGTCTGGCACTGTGGATGCCTGGAGTGTTCTTTTATGTGCTTTTCCAAATGTTATAGACAATCACTACCCTAGGAATCCTATTTTATCCTTTGTGGAGCATAATTTGGTCTATTTCCCAAAAATCACTGCTCGGGACCCTATCGCATCAGCTCCTGCCATTTTCACTGATGGGTCAAAAACTGGCCGCGGAGCATATCTGATACAAGGCTCGGAGCCTGTGGTGCGAATGTTCAGGCCCGAATCTCCTCAAATTGTGGAATGCATGATTGTCCTAGAAGTTTTTCAGACCTTTTCTACTCCTTTTAATTTGTTCACGGATTCCCAGTATGTGGCTAATGCAGTTGCTAACCTAGAGATTACTGCTTTCATCCGGCCCGCTAGCATGGTTTCTAACATTCTCTTGCAACTTCAATCTTTGATCTTGCAGCGGACCTGCCCCTTTTACGTCACTCACATCCGTGCACACTCATTGTTGCCTGGCCCTTTGTCACTAGCTAATGATTTAGTAGATAAGGCCACTAGGTTGGCCATGCTTTCTGCAGATGATTCAGGGACTTTAGCCGCTGAATTTCATAAGTTATATCATGTTCCTGCAAATACTTTGAGAAAGAAGTTCTCCATCTCAAGAAATGAGGCTCGCAACATTGTAAAATCTTGCTCATCCTGTGTCACCTTTTTGCCATCCCCTCATGTGGGTGTTAACCCCCGAGGCCTCCGTCCTGGAGATTTATGGCAAATGGATGTAACTCATATCACAGAGTTTGGGAGATTAAAATACTTACATGTCTCAGTGGGCACTTGCTCAGGAATTATCTTCGCCTCACCGTTGGCAGGAGAAAAGGTTTCTCATGTTAAAACCCACTGCCTGGAAGCCTGGGCAGCGTGGGGAAAGCCACGTCGTTTAAAAACTGATAATGGCCCGGCATATACATCTACTGGTTTTCGAGCCTTTTGTGCACAAATGCAGGTTGCCCATACCACTGGCCTTCCTTATAATCCCCAAGGTCAAGGCATTGTGGAAAGAGCTAATAAAAGTATAAAAGCCATTTTATTTAAACAAAAGAGGGGAATAGCAGAGGATGCGACTCCCAAGGAGAGAGTTTCCTTGGCCCTATTCACCCTTAACTTCTTAATTTTGGATGATAATGATAAATCTGCAGCTGACAGGCATAGCCAGCATGATACCCAGTCACACAGAGAAATGGTGATGTGGAAGGATGTCTTAAATAACAAATGGAAAGGACCGGATCTTGTGGTAGTGAGATCCAGGGGAGCTGTTTGTGTTTTCCCACAGGACCAAGAATCACCTCACTGGGTTCCCAGTCGGTTGGTAAAGATGGTCTGACTCTCCTCAGAGGACAACCCGGAGATCCAGAATGATCCTGAAGAAGCAGATATGGAGGAATCTATGGATGTTGGCCTTCCAGTGCCTGGCACTCAGTAGAGGAGAACAACGCTGGGGCATCTTGTCAGCCTTTCCTAAGCCCCTGCCGGTACATCATGCTGCAGCGGTCTTCCCTCGCTCCTTCACAACTCAGAAGGAGCTGGGTCTCCCCACTGTGATTGGGGATACCACGTATGTCAGCTTAGGGGAAGATCGGAATTTTAAGGAAATCGGAGCCCTTTGCTTCACAATCGATTCACCCCGTAATTCTTGTATAGGGCTGAGAAAACAGGCCTTTGGCTGGTTTAAGGATGATAGGATATGGGGAAAAAAATTCCCAAGAGAGACGTAATTCCAGATTTGGTGCAGAAAATAGTACTTCTCAATATCTTTTTGCAAATTATACCTTCTATGATCAGGCAGTTTGGTTTAATAAACTATATCAACAACACCTTGCCCCCCCACTGTTGGGGAACTTATGAAGGGGACCTCTGGCCATGGTCAGAATGTCAATCCACAGCTGTGGGATGGGCGGATGAAGGACACCTTTTTACTTTCTCCCCGGAAATGAGAGGCCACCACCCCTATCCTGCCTCCTGGACCGATGGACTTTTTATCCAAGATCCAAGGTTTAACCCATTCTCAAAATGGGTGTTGTGTGGAGTGAATGGCAGCTGCTCGGATTTGACACCTTTTGTGCTGCTACAAGGAGGTACTGTGGCCTACAGTAATGTGTCTGGGAATCTCCACACCATGTCCAAGCTGAAAGAAGAGGGGGACAGTGACTGGGGACCAGCCTGGACGGGTCTTAATACTTCTGGGGGTATTGAGAAAGTCATATATACTTTTGGGAGGAATGCTTCCTATACCCCTGCGCCTGTGTGTGTTCATCCCCCATTTCTGTTTGTTCTTAGTAACTCTACTTTCGACAAGTGTACCAATACTTCTTGTTACCTATCTCAGTGCTGGGATTCCAAGATTTTTAAAAAATGCTATGGTGCTTAGGGTGCCCCGGTGGGTCCCTGTACCCGTGGAGGTGTCCAGCACGCTAACCCTGTTTAGGCGAAAGAGGGATTTCGGTATCACAGCAGCAGTGATTGCAGCTATGGCTGCAATAGCAGTTTCTGCTACAGCAGCAGGTTTGGCAATGGCCACATCTGTACAGACAGCCCAGACCAGGCGGGACAAGGTGGTCATTTCTCAGGCACTTGCTGCTTTGGAGTGTGGATCCTCCCCCCAAATTTGGCTATCAGCCTTGAAAGGCAATTAATTTTCCCTGGCCCTTGCACCCTCAGGACCCTGAAGGTCCATTGCACGAGGATGGGCAGGTTATAACAGAATATGTTTGACCTCCGCCTTTGCACACTCAAGGGACTCTTCCCATTGCACTGAGTAAGGGGAGGCTGAACGGTCTCCTTTGATCGGTCAGCACATCATGAGGTGAGGGCCTGATTGGGAGAATGTCTGTTCCTGAGCCTTTCCTGCATTTTTAATAAAGAAGGGGGAACTGCAGAGAGCAAGAGCGAACGCCATTACAAGATGGCGCTGGCTTCCTGTCTGTATTGAGGTAAATAACTCCATATTAGGCAGTGCCTTGGTGCCAACCGTGTTCAAGGTATGCGCATGCGCTTGACGCAACCTGTCCCGAGCCTATCCCGTGGCACCTGGTGGTGGCAAGCTGGTAGCAACCAATCAGTGGGCGCCTCGTTGCACTCCCCGCTATAAAAGTAGCTGCACATTCTGCCTCGCGCCCCTCGCCATCAACCCTCCTGTTAACCAAGAGCTCTCCAATAAAAGTGTGATCAAGAAGGATCCTCGTCTTGTGGTCGTTCTTCCCTGCGGGTCAGGGGGCTCGCCGCAGATGGCCAGGAGTCTAAGTGACCCCAGCATGGATTCCATATAGGGAAATGGTATTAATAAGAAGCTACTGGGTCCTGAGAAGTATTTCTCATCATGAACCAAAATCACAACATAAAAAGTCTGTTAAGAACATCAACAAAGACGATGATTTAGTTTTAAGTTGACTAAACAGAGGATGAATTTTAGGCTATTGCTCAAAGATTTGCTAGAGTGGAAATAACCCTTATTGTTGCAGTACATGAGGGCGGTGGTGAATGCCCTTTCTCCATCATAGAAAGAGTCTGGGGATGTGGTTTAATTAATGCACAAATTCAAGAAAGTTTGGAGGCCATGAACATGGAACTTTTCATACCTATTTAATACTCAAGAATGGGCTTATAGATGTACACAGATTCATACTGCTGTTGAAGTAAATTATTTAGGGGCAATGTCTTGTATTATGCTGGGAATAATCAACCCAAAGTAAAGTATTTGGGGAAGATGTATTTGAGGAGCGAATAAAGTGTGTCAGCTCTGTTACAGAACTAAAATAGTTTGTATAAAGATGAAGATAGAAAGACAGGAGATGAGTATATTTTTACTTGTCTGAAGGTGTGGATAACCAATGGAAGAAAAGATAAGTGGTTTATTAAAATATATATATATATATATATATATATATATATATATATATATATATTGGTTTATCCAGGTAGGGTCTCATTCTAGCCCAGGCTGACCTGGAATTCACTATGGAGTCTCAGGGTGGCCTCGAACTCACGGTGATCCTCCTACCTCTGCTTCCCAAGTGCTGGGATTAGAGGCGTGCATCACCACACCCGGCAAAAATATTTTATTTTTATTTATTTATTTGAGAGACTGTGTGTGTGTGTGTGTGTGTGTGTGTATGAGAGAGAGAGATTGAGAGAGAGAGAGAATGGGTATCCTAGGGTCTCTAGCCACTGTAAACAAATTCCAGATACATGCTCCACCTTGTGCATCTATCTTTATGTGGATATTGGGGAATTGAACCCAGGTCCTTTGGCTTTGCAGGCAAGTGCCTTAACCACTAAGTCATCTCTTCATCCCCAGATAAGCAGCAATTTATTGGCACATTCTGATCTAGGTCCTTAATTTCCTACGAGTAAAGCTTTTACTGGATTTGTTGTGGAAGCAATTTCTCTAGGAATGAGGATCGGAAAGAATTAAAACAATGATCTGTTAATGTTGAGATCGAATGGACACTGTTTTTAAAGGTATCAGGGGCCTAAAGAAAATGGTTTAATTAATTATGGTGCTGGTTTCAAAACTGCAATGGGAGCATTTGATAGAACCAGACCTACAGAACCATGTGGTACTATTCGGTTAGCCAAGAGACTTGGAGGAAGAAGCTACCAAGTGTGCCTTGTGCATTAGTTATTTTTCTTGTTGCCATGTGCAAATACTTGACAAGAGTCATCCTAAGAGAGGAATGGTTTGTTTCAGCTTACAGTTCGAGAGAATTCAGTCCACCATGGCGGGAAGGCATGGCACCACGAGCATAAAGCAGCTGGTCACATTGCATCCACAGTCAGGAAGGCGAAGGCTGGCTCTCTTTTTTATTCAGTTCAGGACCCCAGTAGATGGAATGGTGCCACCCACAGTCAGGGTAGGTCTTCCCACCCCAAATAACCTAAGTAGTGTGAGTGAGCTGGCTAGCACTGGTTAGCTGGGCTAGTAAACCTTAAGGTACCCCACCCGTAGCAATGCTCCAGCACTTTCCCATCATACCACCAGCTGGGCACCAAGTATTAAAAACACAGGAGGCTATGGGAGGCTTTTTATTGAAACCACCACAGGGGCTCGGTGACTAGTCACAGATGGGCATCTATATAGTCCATTCCAAGCCTCAGGGAACATCACGGAAGCTGGTTCAGAAAGACTATAAGAACCAGAGGAATGTATGAAATGTTCTATAGCAATTTGCCCTACATTGAAGCCTTACCTCCTAGTGCAAATGAGAATCAGTCAGTAAACAATTCTCAGGTCTAAGGAAGCTCCTGAAACTGACAAGACTCACAAGGCCGTTCTCTCAGGTTATCAGAGTGGTAATCAATTGTTGGAAGAGGAGACTCTCCGATAAAAAGAGCTGACTGAGATTTTTCTCCAGGGAAAAGAGATGAGGCATCCTTGCAACAGTCCGTGCTCCTCTCTGTGGGAAGACCATTAGCTCAGGCCCTCCGGCTTTTAGGCTTGGGGAAGTCCTGGGTCTGAAGGATTCCCTCCCCACGCTCCTTTTGCATTTTTGTCTTTTACAGGTGAGAAACCTTTCAAATGTGAATTTGAAGGCTGTTACAGACGGTTTGCCAACAGCAGCGACGGCAAGAAGCACATGCATGTGCACACCTCGGATAAGCCCTATAGCTGCAAAGTGGGTGACAATTTCCACACGCACCCGAGCTCCCTGCACCGACACATGAGGGTTCATGAACCTCAAAGATCAGATTCCTCCCCTGCTGCCAGTTCGGGCTATGAATCTTCCACTCCACCCACTGTAGCTTCTGCAAACAGTAAAGATACCACTAAAACCCCTTCTGCAGTTCAAACTAGCACCAGCCACAGCCCTGGACTTCTTCCCAATTTTACCGAATGGAACGTCTGAGGACAACCAAAATGCATTTTAAAAAGAAAACTGAGACCAATCAGATGGAAATGGAGTTTGAAAGCAAGAGGCCATATATAGGGCGACATCTTGTTGGTTACAATCGTCCAGGAAGGTTTTGGGCAAGATCCAAAAGTAGCCATGCCCTTTTCTCAGGATTAGAAAATGTTTTGGCGTCTGAAGGATTTTTTTCTCCCCACAAAATCTTCTTACTGCATTTTCTGCAACTTCCTCTTGCTGTCTGTCCACCCCATCTCCAAACTCCTTCATTTTAACACTTGTCCTATTTCTTGAGGAAGTTATAGAAGGCTTGGTGGTGGTGACATTAAACTGTTGGAAATACTTCTTTGCCTTAGTGGTGATTGTTTAAGCTCTCACAGTCTTTTTTTTCTTAATCAATTAGTTTGTTATCTCGCACACTCTTAAACCATGCCACAGTCCTGTTATGTTTTGATCTTTTCTTCAATGCATTATACTTGTGAATGTATCTTTGTGTAATGGGGTCAAAATTATTGTTCAGCATTTTTTCAGGCTGAGGATATGATGTTAATCTACACAGATTGTGACGTTTAGTATGCAGTTGCCTTTGTAATAACTTCTTTTTATAAATACATATTCGTTGATGCCATATTTATCATTTGTAATTTAATTATTATTGCAAGTGCCAGTAACTGAGCAATATTTATGTATAAATGTTTTCTAACAAATTCTGTACAGCTTTTGATTATAACTGCTTTAGCATTAAACAATTAATTGTTTTGAAAGAAGAACACAATTTACAAGTTTTGAACCACTGAATCTTTTCTCTTGTTTTGTAACAGCCTCCTTCTACAAAGAGGAGACATAGGCAAATTGAATCTTGTTTGTTGGTATTTATAACTCACTCAGGTCCCATTTTTAATTGTTAAATTATTCTTCTATGGCAATATAGATTCCTTACAGTGTCACTTTCCATCTGGGAAGGACCCTCCTTTCTTTATCTGTAGCTCAGATGGTTGTTTTATCTTCAAGTTTAAATGTGTTTGTCCTGGATTTTCAGCATGCAGATCAAATAATACTGGTCCATTCAGTTAGCGGCCATGGCATCTCAATCTTATACTTCAAAGACTGAGAAGCTGGATTTATTCATCCCTGTCGTACATATAGAAACATAAGGTAACCTAATTAGTTTTATGTCCCTTAGTTCTTTATTACCGTACACTTGAAAACTGCAGCAGGATGCATGTCTGTCCTATTTAGAGATCACCCATCTACCTATGCATGTTTATATCTATGACTTTATCTAATCTGCCTATCAAATCTACCTAGCTCTCTATATTTTCAAAAGATACATATATCTGGAAACAGTGGCCATACCAAGGCCAGTTGAACAGTTCTTACTTATGATTCAAAGTGCTTCTTAAAAGAACCATAGTCCATTTAAATTTTGGATGGCAAAGGCTGATTTGTTTGCTGTATATAGCTCAATTCATAATTATCACAATTACTCATAACATACATATAGTGGTTTAATAACTGCAGCAGTTTCTAAATGATACTGTGGAAAGGAATACATTTGCAAAATATGTTATTTATTTATTTATTTTTTGGTTTTTCAAAGTAGGGTCTCACTTTAGCTCAGGCTGACCTGGAATTCTCTATGGAGTCTCAGAGTGGCCTCAAACTCACAGTGATCCTCCTATCTCTGCCTCCTGAGTGCTGGGATTAAAGGCGTGCGCCACCACTCCCGGCCAAAATATGTTATTTTTAAAGTTCATTATTTAAGCCGGGCGTGGTGGCGCACGCCTTTAATCCCAGCACTGGGAGGCAGAGGTAGGAGGATCGCTGTGAGTTCGAGGCCACCCTGAGACTCCATAGTGAATTCCAGGTCAGCCTAGGTTAGAGTGAGACCCTACCTCAAAAAAAACAAAACAAACAAACAAACAAAAAAAAGTTCATTATTTGTAGGCAAAGATGTTAAGAGCATTGTTTCCATTCAAATCAATAACAATGAAAAAAAAAAGAGAGAGAGATAACTGACAGTTGTGCAGGGAACTCAAGGGATATAACTTTCATGAGTTGTCAGTCATGTTAGGATGGACATTTTGGTGACAGAGCTGCCTTTGAGTGACTCATGCTCTTGTAAGTAACCCCTTTTAAGTATATTCATGTACATGAACTCACTAGCTTATTAAGCTAAACTTGGATGAAATCATTTATTTGGTCTGTTGTTGGCACCCTTTTTGGGGTGAATAAACATTTGGGTCAGATGTCCCAGGAAAACTTAACACAACAATCATAAATATGTTAATATTGAATGATAGCTGCTAATTATTTGAAGAAACTGAAGGAATTTTAATATTAACATGATTAGGCCACATAAACAAAGTTCTACAATGTGGACAAAAATATATGATTACTTATAAGGTAGTTGAAGAAAGACATGGGAGGTTAGAATGGTTTGAGTACATGACCTGATAAGTCCATTGAAATCTGCTTAAAATGAGAAATTATGAAAGGGAGTTTGCAGACAATGCTCTTTAACATTCCATGGATATAGAATGTCAGTTCTCTCTGAGGACAGTGAGAAATCTGAGAAAAGTCAAGAAAAAAAAAAAAAAAACCCACAAAGGAGTCCCTTCAGTGTGGTTGACTTTGAGACATGGGAACTCTGTCCATGACATTTGCTTGGAATGAGAAACCTGCCAGTAATAATTTGTGTGTGAATGAGGCTATTCGGAGACAGGTAGAGATCATCTGGCTTGGAAAGACTTGCCCGCACCCTGGGATGGCAGGATCCTCCTCCATGCTGCCTTCACGTCCTTGTTCCTCAGTGTGTAGATGAGGGGGTTGAGCACTGGTGTGATGACGCAGTAGAAGAAGGACATGAACTTGGCCTGGGTGCTGTTGGCTGGAGGCTGAAGGTACATGTAGATGGCTGGGCCAAAAAACAGCGTGACGACCAGGAAGTGGGAGCTGCAGGTGCTGAGAGCCTTGCTCCTTCCCGCAGCTGAAGGTAACTCCAGCACAGCCCTAGCAATGAAGCTGTAGGAGATGAGCACCACCAGAGGAGCCACCAGTACAAAAAGAACAGCTCCCAAGACCAGAGACAGGTCATTAGCAGTGGTGTCCACACACGCCAGCTTGATCAGAGCAGGCACCTCACAGAAGAAGTGGTCTAGTGTGTGTTTCCCACAGAGGGGAAGCTGGATGGTGAGTGTGGTTTGGAGAAGAGAGTTGGCCAGGCCACTGGACCAGCATGCAGCTGCCAGCCACGCACATGCCCAGGGATGCATGATGAGAGCATAGCGGAGGGGCTGGCAGATGGCCACGTAGCGATCAAAGGCCATCACTGCCAGCAGTGCACATTCTGTGCAACCCGTCCAGTGGAAAAGGTAGGCCTGTGTGACGCATGCCCAGGCAGCAATGGTCTTCTCTGGGCCCCAGAGGTTGACCAGCAGCTGTGGCACAATGGTGGAGGTAACACAGAGGTCGAGCATGGCGAGATTGTCCAAGAAGAAGTACATGGGTGTCTGGAGTCTAGGCTCCAGCAGGGAGAGAAGGATGATGGAGCTGTTTCCCATCAGGGTGAGGATGTGGGAGACCAGGACCACTCCAAAGAGAGGGATCTCCAGCCATGGGTGATCTGAGAAGCCCAGCAGGACAAACGTGTGGGGGAAACTCATGTTTTGTCCTTCAGTGGCCATCTCCGGTACATGTGTCTGGAAGGAAAGAGATTTTTGAAGATCATCAAGAATTTTTCATAGCCATAACTCCATGACATCAACCTCAAACCTACTGTATTGATGAATATAAACTTATTCAAGATCCGAGGGATGCTAATTACATTGCACAGGATAGTCATGCCATTGTACTAAACCTGAACACCTTTTGACTTCTATCCCTGGGATTACAAATGTTTTTTTATGTTGGACCTGTTACTCACTTCTTAAATTTTTTTTTTCTGATTTTTATTTATATATTACAGACAATGAGAGGTAGAGAGATTAAGAGAGAGTTAGAGAGACAGAGGCTGAAAATTGGCACACCAGGGCCTCTAGCCACTGCAAATGAACTCCAGACTCATGTGCCACCATGTCCATCTGCCCACACATTTCAATGTTGCTTGACTGTATTGCTGTATGGTTTCAAATCCTTCTATATCATCTTTTGTAAGACTTGTTTTTGAGAGAGAGATTGAGAATGGATACTCCAGGGCCTTTCAGCTGCTGTGAACGAACTTCAGACTCGTCCTCCTCCTTGTGGGCATTTATGGCATTGCACATGCATCACTGTACTGTCTGGCTATACATGGGGTCTGGAGGATTCCAACAGTTCTTAGGCTTCACAGGCAAGCACGTTAACCGCTCAGCCATCTCTCCAACCCTTTTGTAAGATTTTAAGAAAACACTGAACAGTTCTGCAACTGGAAGTGACCACGGGGTAGGTTTTATTTCCTGAAGCTCTAGTGCACTCCATTTAAAAATGTGTGCACAAAGGAACAGGCTATGGAAGGGGTTCATTAACAGAATATGGCCCTATGTAAAGGTTCTACTCTCCCAAAAGACTCTCTTAAGCATTTGAATGTTGCAGATTACCCCAAGATTCAACACAACCACTTCAGAAGGGAGTACAGCATGAAGCCTGACAGACTTCACTCAAATACTCAAGATAATGGACAATTTAAAATTTTAGAATCTTTGGTGTGCGTGTGTGTTTATGTGTGAGTGTGTGCATGCTGTGTGGAGGTCAGAGCACCACCCTGTTTACTGATCCTTGTTTTCCACCTTGTGTGAGGCAAGGTCTGTTTTTTTTTTTTTTTTTTTTTTTTTTTTTTTTTTTTTTGCTCTGTATAGCTAGCTACCTGGTCCACAAGTTTGGTTATTTTTCTCTCCCCACCTCATGTCTTGCTGATATGCTGGCATTGTAGACATGTGCCACCATACCTGGCTTTATATGGGTTCTGGAGATCTGAACTCAGGTTGCTTGCATGTTTAGCAAGTGATTTTTTTTTTTTAATCTATAGAGCAGCCTCTCAGCACAATTTTAAATTTTAATAGTGTTTGCAGATACCTTTTCAGGCTAGATAAAATCAAATCCTACTTGGACTAAGAAAACAACAGAGGTGATTAAATTTTTGCCCAAGGAAATGATTCCCAAGTTTGGACTATAAATTCTATTCAAATGGCAATAGACAGTCTTTTGTTTCTGAAATCATCCAAAAGCGGATAACTCAAAGAATATCTTAGCAAATAATTTGAAAGTTACATTGTTCACAGAGACTTTAATCTACTGGAAACAAAAAACATGAAACATGCCATAAAAAGATATGTCTAAAATTTATCAAGAGACCCATTTAAAGTGGGATAAAGTTACACCTTGCTTTGAATTAGGGTGGCACCAGGAGTCAAACAAAAGTTAAAATCTTTTAAATTGTTTATGGGACATGCTTTTGGCCTTTATTGCAGCATCTCCATTTAAATTAGGAAATCAAGGTGGTATTAAATAATATTTACTGCAATTGAGTCACTTATTAATCACCTCACATAATTTTCTCTTTCCAATTTTGAAATTGAGAGACGGCCCAGTCCATCCCTTTCATCTCAGAGGCCAGTGTTGCTAAAGCTTGGAAAACACAAGCTCCTGATGACCAGCTAACTGCAAAGTAGGAAAGACCCACATGATGTACTGAGAGTGACTCAAAATTCACTGATGCTGACAGGAATAAAACTCTGAGAGAAAGTGAGTCTCAATAGAAGAACAAGGCTGGCCACTTTTCAGACCCTGTCTGGACCTTCAACCCACAGAAGACCTTAGTCATCTGATCAAATCTCAACAGAAGTAATCATAAAGATACTGATGCTTTTCTCTGTGCCTTTCTTCTAACCCTTCATATTCAACCTGCTTTCCCATTGTCACACTCCCAGCTGTATGACTTCATTTCTGTAATCGCACAAATCGATTTCACCCAGATGTACCGTCCAAAGTCTCCCTCTCAGGACCATGCTGATTTTTCATACGCCTCATGCCTGGTTGGGTCCCATCCTCAAATTGTGGGAGCACAATACGGATGGTTGACTGCAGACTGAATACCGTGTTGCAGTCACTAACCCTCCACCTAGAGTACGGTCTGCGCTCTGAGATCTCATACACAGTAGATCCTTAAAGGAATGCTAGGGTTAGATTCAGTGACCCCAATAATTGCATTGAGAATGTGCCGGGGATTTAAAAGCATTATACTATATGCATAGAAACTCTAGAAACAGGCCTTTTAATTAGCAATCAGGTATCTAACTTTCCTTCCCTCTTATAGGGGAACAAACAAAGTTATATTTCATACCATGTCAAAACCTTTCATTCCAAAAGCATCTTGCATTTGTAGATAGCATATGACCATTCTCCATGCAAAAAGGAATGAAGGGTTGATGTTGACAATAGATCAATGTTTATCTTCAAGATGTTAGGTAGAAATGGGAAGATATTAGGAAGTATATAGGTACTGGGAAATTAAACCCAGGCCCTTTGTCTTTGTAGGCAAGTGCCTTAATAACTGAGCCATCTGTCAAAACCAGTTTATATATATAGTTTTTCAAGGTAGGGTCTTGCTCTAGCCCAGGCTGACCTGGAATTCACTGTCATCTCAGGGTGGCCTCGAACTCATGGTAATTCTCCTACCTCTGCCTTCCAAGTGCCACCATGCCTGGCCAGTTTAATAAAAATATATTTTATTTATTTATTTGAGGGGGAGGAAAGAGACCGATAGAGAGTTGTTGCTCCAGGGCATCCAGCTACTGCAAATGAATACCAGATGCATGCACCATTCTGTGCATCTAGGTTATGTGGGTACTGGGTAATTGAACCTGGGTCCTTAGGCTCTGCAGGAAAGCCTCTTAGCCTCTGAGACATCCCTCCAGCCCCCAAATCAGTTTTAACATTTCACTTCCTAGAATAGCTCAATCTCAGTGGGGAAGTGAGAGACTGTCATTTGTAATTCTTTGTTGGCTTCACTAGAGGAGAAAGTGCCATGCTAAGGTCTTAGCTGGTCACCCCTTCACATACCTTGAGGTTGAGGAAGGAAGAGGGGACCCAGCAGTGGGGAAGTGGGGACCTGGGTGAAGGATGTGCAGGTTCTTTAAATGGAGCCTGGGATTTACTGGTCACCAGGTAGAATAACTGGAAGCTAGCCAGGAAAGAGGATTTGATGAGGTTGGTGAGTGTTCTCCCTGACCAATCATCCCATTTATTCCTTGGATCCCTGAATTATCTCATGTAGATAATTATTCTGGGGACTATGTTTGTAGTGAGGAGCATTCTGGAGGGATTTTTGCTTCTTTTAAGTAATTGTCTCTAAATTCATCTTTGCCACCCAGGGAATACGTCTGAAAGAGTTGTAGGCCGAATACTGAGCAACAAACAAATTAATCACAAAAAAGGGTTGAAATACAATCTATGGCCTCATCACCTTCATGGGCTTCCTATTATCAATGAGCTCAGAGGTAGTGTGGTGTCCACTACCGTGAAGCCTTGCTCAGAAATTGCTTGGTAAGTCACATGTGTGAGGCAGTGTACTTTACACATTTAACACGCATCTGTTGTGTAGCACCTTGAGAACCTCTTTGCACATTAACACATCTGTTCTGTAGCACGCTGGGAAGTTCTTTGCTGGTGTGTTTTTTTTAATGTTCTTGCCTGATGGACAACTTTTTGATATCTTGATGAAACATTACATTTCCTAATATAATATTTCTTGAAGTGCGCATCTGCACGTTTTGTGCACCTTTCTGATGTCGCTTTCATTGCTGTCCTTCTAGACGAGGTGAAGCTGCTTGGCTCTGGTTTGGATCACCTCCCTGGCTGCCATGACTATTTCAACCAGGTGGTGAGCTCATGTCAGCCCACTTGCAGTAGAATGATCACGAACTTTTCTAGTTCAGTCTCAACTCACATCTTAAGTACATCTACAGTCTCCATCTATACTCTCCCTATTTCCTTGAAGCATAACACAGATTTTAATCACAAAAGAAGTCATTATATTCCCATAGTCTGCAAGCTTATACCACCTTACAGAAGAATTCTCTGGATCGTCTTTAGGTGCCTGGTTGTAGAGAAAGTAGAGGCTTAAATAGTAGAGGTTCATATAAGCAGTTAAACAAGGCATCGCACAGCAGAACTTCAAAACCTACAAAACAAACTGGAGTCTTTTAGTTTGTTTAATCAACATTTTGTCTTTTGTAACTTTCTGAAACTTTTTATTAAAAAAAAAAAACAACACCTCACAGAAGCACAGCCTTTTCCACTTCAGTATGCTGCATGTTTCATTTTCTGGTTTGTTCAATACTTTAAAGCCCAAGAACGCCTCTGCTTAGAATTGCCCATGGGCTTGCAGCATCCTAGCTTTTGGCAAGCAGGCAGCAGACCCAACAGAAACCAAAGTAGGAACAAGGCTGATGAATTGCAGGGCATGTCTGAAAACATAGCATACATCTGAAAATTATAATTATCAGTAAAAAATGATACAGTTTACAGGTGAAATGAAACTATATGAAAGTTTTTAAACCTAGATTGATATAAAGGTATATATATTAAGTTATACATATAATAAGTATATATATATATTTATACACCTTTTACATCAAGTAGAATTAACAATTAATGCCTATACTTTCAAAAAAATCTAAGCAGGGCAGAAATTCAGACGACAAAACAATTTTCTCTATGGTGAATTCAACAACTTCTTCCATGAACTATTTGTTTAAAACCTCAAATAATTAATAAAACAAGAAAATCTATCCATGCTAGTCATTCAAAACTGGGCATAATAGAATAGAACAAGTAGCTGTTTTTCCCCAAAATGCACCCAAAGAATTTTGTTAGAAGACTGCAACTCTATATAAGTATCCTGCTATTTTAACCTATATTTGACACACATGGATATACTCATTTTTGTGTGTCTGCATGTATGCACATGCATGTGTGTATTTGTGTGGTGTGATGTAATACTATGTCATACCACAGAACTTATGCCACTAACATCACCCAGTCTTAAATTGGACCCTTAATTTCTGTGCGTGTACACACACACACACACACACACACACACACACACACACGCAATTTTAGGTTGCTATACACAAGCGGCAGTGCAACAGGATGGTAGTATGATGATTGGACAGGGCTAATGCTCTTCTCTGAACCAAATAAAAATTCTATAGTTTCACACTATTTTCCTTAAACACCCATTTTGCTCTAATAATACAATATATTAAGATATAATTAGAAATGAAAAGCTCAGAAGTATAATTTGCATGAAAACATCCCTAATAGGCAGTGCTCATCTCCTTATTGACTTAAAATTTTAAGTTCTCATGGGTTTTTCCTTCTCTTTTTATTTTTGTTTTTAGTTTTTCATGGTAGTTTTTCACTCTAGCCCAGTGATTCTACTGCTGCATTGATGATCCAGGTGCCTGTTTTAACAGTCAGCTTCAGGCCAATGTCTACAACTCGCTGGTTGTCAGTGAGGACCCTGGGAATGGAGTTGGTATCTTCATCAGAACTGAGGCTCTTTAAAGATGCTTCTCTTTCTCAAGAATTCTCATTTTTTTCTGCCAGAGCCTGTTTTCCTCTCCAGTGTTTTCTGGTGGTGATGGAGGGTGTGTTTCTGTTCAAGTTTTGGTGGCTTTGGGTGGGCCCTGGGGCTGCCCCAGGCTCCATTCTGCAGGTATTGGTGAGGCTGGTGGTGGCTGTGGTTGCAGGAATAGCGGTGGCGATTGGTATGACGGCTGCTGCTGCTCCTGAGCATGGTGGAGAGGATGCTGAGCTGCCATGGGTGCTGTGGCTGTGGCTGTGGCTGGCCAGGCTTCTCTTCCACTGAGAGCAGCTTGGACTCCACGGCTGAGGCTGCTGGCTGCTGCACTGTCAGAGTCTCAAGAATGTTTGGGTACAATGTTCTGCAAATGTCTGTTAGATCCGTTTGATCTATGTCATTTCATTCCAATGTTACTTAGAATAATTTTGTCTGGATGATGAACTCTCTATTGGCAAAAGTGGGGTATTGAATCACCTACTGCTATTGTGTTTGGGTTAATCTGTGACTTATTATCTGGTAGTATTTATTTTATGAAATTGGGTGCACCAGATGGTGCATATATGTTTAGAATTATAATGTACTCTTGTTTTGAGGTAGGATCTCGCTCTAGCCCAAGCTGATCTGGAATTCACTATGTAGTCTCAGGCTGGCCTTGAACTCATAGAGCTCCTCCTACCTCTGCCTCCTGAGTACTTGAAATCTAGTTTGTAAAATTTCAGAATAGCAATACCTGTGTGTTTCCTGGTTCTATGTGTTTGGAATACCTTTTCTCACCCTTTCATCCTAAGATGTTGTCTGTCTTTAATGGTGTTTCTTAGAGGCAGCATAAAGAGAGATTCATTTTCTGTTCCAGTATTCTAGTTTATGTCTTTTGATTGGGCAATTGAGGACATATGTGTCAGGATTATTATTGAAAGGTGTACTTGAATACCTGCCAATTTGTTAATCTTGTAGTGTTTGGTGTTTCTTTAGTCTTCATTTGCATGATAGCTAGCTACCATCATTTATTCTACCTCAGTAGTCTCTTAGATGTGTTTATACTTCCCTTAAGTTCACATTATTCATTTTGGTATCTTCTACAGCACTGTCTAGTAGTTATAAATTTCTTGAGCCTACTTTTATCATGGAAAGTTTTTCCTTCTAACTTCAATTATGACAGATAGTTTTTCTGGGTATAACAGTCTGGGTTCACAGCTGTGGTCTTTCAGCATTTGAAATACATCATTGCAATTCCTTCTGTATTTTAGAGTTTACACCTAAAGATCAGCTATTATTCTGATGGGCCTGCCTTTATAAGTGACTTGGTCCTTTTCTCTTGCAGCTCTCAGTACACTTTCTTTGTTTCTTTTTTTCTTTTCTTTTTTCTTTTTTTTTTGAGGCTATAATAAATGAGGTTGTTTCCCTGATTTCTTCCTTATCATGCTTGTTATTGGTATATAGGAAGTCTGTTAATTTTGGATTATGTCACTTTTCTGAAAGTGCTTATCAGTTCTAAGAGTTTTGTGGAGAAATCCTTGGGGTCTTTTGTGAACAGCATTATGTTCTTTGCAATTCAGATACTTTGACTTCTTCCTTTCCTTGGGTATATGTTTTATTTCTCTCTCTTATCTTTCTTCCCTAAGACTTCCAGGACTGTATTGAAAATAAGTAGAGAAAGGGGACACCCTTGTCTCTGTCCTGATTTTAGTGAGATACTTTGTGATTTAAACCATTTAGTATAATGTTAGCAATAGGTTTGTCATGTATAATATTGACTATGCTGAGATATATTCTTTCTAATCCTAGTTTCTTCAGGATTTTATCATGAAGGGATGTTGAATTTTGTTAAAAACCTTTTCTGCATCTACTGAAATGATTATGTGATTTCTGTCATTATGTCCATTTATGTGGTTAAATTACATTTATTAATTTACACACGTTGAACCATCCCTCCATCTCTGGGATAGAGACAAATTGATCATGATTAATGATCTTTTAGTTATGTTCTTGAGATAATTTTACCAGTATTTATTGAGGATTTTTGTTTCTATGTTCGTTAGGGAGATAGGTTTGTAAGTTTTTTTGTTTTGTTTTTGTTTACTGTGTCTATCTGGTCTTACTATCAGTGTGATGATAGCTTTATAATAAGAGTTTAGAAGTATTTCTTCTTTTTATATTTTACAAAATAATCTTTAGAAATATTGGGTTTAGCTCTTAAAATGTCTGGTACAATCCATCAGCAAGTCCATCTGTGCCTAGATGTTTTTAGTTGGGATATTTCTTTTTATTCTGCTTCAATGTCACTGCTTATTATAGATCTGCTTAAATTATTTATTTCATCTTGGTTTAATTTTTTTTTTTTTGGGTTTTTTTGAGGTAGGGTCTCACTCTGGCCCAGGCTGACCTGGAATTCACTATATAATCTCAGGGTGGCCTTGACCTCACGGTGATCCTCCTACCTTTGCCTCCCAAGTGCTGGGATTAAAGGTGTGAGCCACCACGCCCAGCTCATCTTGGTTTAATTTTGATAGGTCAGATGTATAAATAAATATATCTGTCTCTCTTAGGATTTTTCCAATTTCCATGTTTTTAATGCATGCCTCTGTGATTTTCTGAATTTTATTGATATCTGTCATAACAGCTCCATTTTCATATCTAATTTTAACTCGGGTCTTTTCATTTTATATAGTTTGGCTAAAAGTTTTTCTAGCTGTTTTATCCTTTTGTAGAGCTAAGTCTTTAGTTGATTATTAGTTTTTTTTTAAAATTCTATTTTATTATTATTTTGTCCTGATTTTTATTGTTTCTTCCAATCTACTGCTTTAGGGTCTGGCTTGTTCTGCTTCTTTCCCAAGACCCTAAGATACGTCCGTTTGCTTATTTGACCTCTCACTGATACATTTTTCCCTCACTGGTTTCTTAATGGATGCCTTAGAGCTACAAACTTCCCTCTGACTGTTGTACCTCTTTCATTGTGTCCCACAGATTTGGCTATATTTATTTTTCATTATCATTTGATTCCAAGAATTTAAAGTCTTAGTTTCTTCAATGAGCATTCATCTTTTAGTAGTGTGTTGCTCAATCTCCATGAGTTTGTGTATGTTTTATAGTTACCCTTGCTGTTGATTTGTGGTTTTATATCAGTGTTGTTAGATACAAACAAGAAATCACTTCAGTTTTCCTACACAGGAACTGACTGGTACATCCATACCCCCACTGTAACTACCCATACCACAATGAGGAGGGCTCTCAGGAGAATGGAAGCAGGGGAGAGGGAACACAAGAGGATAACCAGATAGGAATATGACCAATTTACAATATGTTCATATGTTAAAGTTCCCAATACTTAAAGAAAAACAAATAGAAGAATAACCAAAAATGAAAAAATAAAAAGACTTGCTTTGTGTTCTGATTTATAGGATGTTTTAGAGAAAGTTCCATGGGCTGCTGAAAGGAATGTTTATTCTGCAATATTTTAATGGAATGTTCTTTAGATGCCTGCTAAGTTAATTTGACCTAAGAGATGTAATATCTTTTTTAAAACATATTAGAGAGAGAGAATGCACGCCAAGGTCTTCAGCCACTGCAAACAAGCTCCAGACGTGTGAGCCACCTTATACACATGTGCAACATTGCGTGCTTGCATTACTGTGCATTTGTCTCATGTGGGACCTGGAAATTCAAACATGAGTCCTTAGGTTTTGCAGGCAAGTGCCTTAATCACTAAGCCGTCTCTCCAGCCCAGATTATGATATCTTTTTAATGCATTTCCTTTAATGAGTATAAAATGATTTTATCTCTTCTTACTACTTTTGGTGTGAAGTCTATTTTTCCATATTAGAATAGCAACACATACTCATTTCCCAGGTCCACTTGTTTTACTTTTGCTTGTGTTGGGGGGATGTATGCGTGTGTGTATGTGTGCGTGTGTGTGTGTGTGCATGTGTGTGTGTGTGTGTGTGTGTGCCCCAGCATCCCACATGCTCACCTGTAGCAGGGGTTGCTTATCTGTCAGGGTTGGAGTGGAATTTTGGGTGAACTACTTCCTGTGCTTCCACCTGGTCTTGTTTCAAGCTGGGGTTTCCTTTAACTGATTCCAGGGAAAGATTCTCAGGTCTCTGCTCTCTGGGGGACTAGGATTACAGGTACGTTGTGCCTATGGCAAGTCTCAGTCAGACTCCAAAACTGCCCAACAATCAGGGAAGTACTGCTTCAACCCCTCCTACCTTGGTTCCTGCACAAGATCATCTGGTGGCCATGATGAAGAGCTCCCTTTTCTTCTGGAGAGCTCCTCATGTGCCCCTGCAGGAGTTATGCATCTCTCCAAATTGGTTTTATTTTTTTTTCTGAAGTGTTGGGGAGAGACCAAGATCCTGTGGAGAGGGCCACCCAAAGATGGGAAGGGTTATGTGTCCCCCAGTCTACTGAAATGGACGGTGTCTCTCCCCAAATGCAGAAATTTCAGAAAGAGCCCCCAAGCTTATTGGAAATCTCCACCTCTCTGATTAAGGAGACTTAGAGACTCTCAGTACTGAGAGTGAAGCGGTTTATTTTCAATCTTGCAAGGTTGGGCATAGCACGGAAAAAATGGTGCATCTGAGCACAGAAAGTAATTTTTATGGTCTCTGAACATGTGTCCCTCCCCGCTTTTCCCCTTGCCTGAGTACTTGCAGGAGGTACAACCCCCAGTGTTCTGATGTCACCCCTACCCTTGCCCTGTATTCTTACTGTATTTTCAAGTACAGAGACTTCAGAAGATAGAAATTTCTAGTCAAAAGAGACTCCCTGGTTACCAGAGCAGTTGGTTTTGAGACATGAGAATTTTTTTTCCTTCCCATCAATCTGTTTGGTAAAGCAGACTTGCCAGCACATATTGATTTTTGGCACATTGCTGGTCCAGAAGACAGGTAGAAATTATCTGGCTTTGAAAGACTTCCTCCCATCTTGGGTTAGAAGGATCCTCCTCCATGCAGCCTTCACGTCCTTGTTCCTCAGCGTGTAGATGAGAGGGTTGAGCACTGGTGTGATGACGCAGTAGAAGAAGGACATGAACTTGGCCTGGGTGCTGTTGGCTGGAGGCTGAAGGTACATGTAGATGGCTGGGCCATAGAACAGCGTGACGACCAGCAAGTGGGAGCTGCAGGTACTGACTGCCTTGCGCCTTCCCTCAGCTGAAGGTAGCTTCAGCACAGCCCTAGCAATGAAGCTGTAGGAGATAAGTACAGTCAGAGGTGCCACTATTCCAAATGGAATGGCTCCCATGGCCAGGGCCAGGTCATTAGCAGTGGTGTCACCACATGCTACCTTGATCAGAGCGGGCACCTCACAGAAGAAGTGGTCCAGTGTATTTCTTCCACAGAGGGGAAGCAGGATGGTGAGTGTGGCTTGCACCAGAGAGTTGGCCAGGCCACTGGACCAGCATGCAACTGCCAGCCACACACATGCCCAGGGATGCATGATGACAGCATAGCGGAGGGGCTGGCAGATGGCCACGTAGCGATCAAAGGCCATCAATGCCAGCAGTGCACATTCTGTGCTGCCTGCCCAGCTGAAAATATAGACCTGTGTGATGCAGCCCCAGGCAGAGATTGTCTTCTCTGGGCCCAAGAGGTTGGCAAGCAATTGGGGCACAATGGTGGAGGTGACACAGAGGTCGAGCATGGAGAGGTTGTCTAGGAAGAAGTACATGGGTGTCTGGAGTCTGGGCTCCACCACGGAGAGAAAGATGATGAAGCTGTTTCCCATCAGGGTAAAGATGTAGGAGACTAGGACCACTCCAAAGAGCGGGATCTCCAGCCATGGGTGATCTGAGAAACCCAATAGAACAAATGTGTTGGGGAAACTCACATTTTGTCCACCCATGACCATATGTATTTTATGTGGCTGGAAGGGAAAGACAGATTTTAAGAGTAAATAAGACTTTAAAAAAAACTTCAGGGGCTGGGGAAATGCTCAGCGCTTAAGGCATTTACCTGCAAAGCCCTGGTTTGATTCCCCAGAACCCATATAAGACAGATGCACAAGGGGTTGCATATGTCTGTAGTTCGTTTGCAGTGGCTGGAGGCCCTGGTGCACCCATTCTTTCTCTCTGCCTCTTCCTCTCTCTCTCTCAAATAAATAAACAAATTAAAAAATTTCAATTGCTACATGGGAACAATCTCAAAACACCTGACCCATTTGTGATATAGTCTCCACAACTCTTGAGTAAGTTCTCAGGTTACCTGGTTGATTCTATATACTTCCTAGTAGTTAACTGTCATGGAGGGTTACAGCTGAGGTACCCTAGGTCTTCAGAGAGCCCCATCAAGCAACTAGGAACCTGCTCGTGTGGACTTCTCTGTTTCTCTCCTCCACCATTTCCTCTTTGCAAAATCTTCCCCTAGCATTCTTCCTTTCAGTCCATTCATTAAACACATTGCATTTAGGTCATATGGAAAAGGTCATGAAGTCTTAGCACCTGGGGCATCTCTTTCTAGCATGTGTTTAAGGGAAATACTACCTAATGTTTCCTGTAAGTGAAGGTACATGGAGATGCCGGGGACTCAACTTGCAACTTAGAGTGTGGTAGAAGACATTTGACAGAGGAACCAGATGCAGATGATTGTCTAAAGCTCCTCTGTCCCAAGGTCATATCCTTTGCAATTTCTAGTGTCTAAGCCTTTACCAGGGGACAGCATGACCCTGAACCGTCTCCCAATTTATGTAGCTGCTTCTTGCTTGCAACATGTTATCTAGTTAGTACAGCCAAAGGCAAACTCCTCTGAGCTAACAACTTTTCCTTCTGTAATTTTCTTTTCTTAAAATTATTTATTATTTTTATTTATTTACATAAGAAAGAGAGAGAGAGAGAGAGAGAGAGAGAGAGAGAGAGAGAGAGAGAATGGGTGTGCCAGGCCCTTCAGCATCTGCAGGCGAACTCCAGACTCATGCATCACCTTGTGCATCTGGCTTACGTGGGTATGGGGAATTGAACCTGGGTCCTTAGGCTTCGCAGGCAAAGCACCTTAACTGCTAAGCCATCTTTCCAGCCTCCTCTTCTGTAATTTTCTGGTTGTAGTCCCCAGTCATGTAGCTCAGATGTTTAACCCACCAATAATGTAAAGAACTTAAGGTGATGTCAAACTGCCTTCCATACTGCTTATAAAAACTCTGAGCCATTGGAGCTCAGGGTACAGAGCTTCAAGTGTGAACACTTCTGTGTCTGCCAGAGTAATAAAACTGAGTTCTCCTACTTCTCCGAGTGACACTTGGTCTTTCTAGCTGACTTGAACTTGAGTTTCTGCAACAAGAGGTTGAGACTTGTATTTCAGATACAGAGGGAGAGGTCTTCAAGTGAAATTTATAACACTATATCCTCACTCTCTTCCAATTTTTAGCATGCTAATGTGCATATGATATTTAATTCACTGTGAACCATATTTGAAAACACAGTTTGATTGTGTTAAGTGCATTTTTTTTTTTTTTTTTTTTTTAGTAAAAGGCGAAAGATTTATTTGGTCTGAAGAGAAACCAGAGTATGTGTTAAGTGCATTTTATATTCTAGTTCAGCTGTCATCAGCCTCTACAATTGTTACACCCATTTTATTCATCTTTTACAATACCCAGTAAACAATACCTCCATGTCTACTGAATCCTGGAACTTGGCTCTCACCACACATTTTTTTTCTGCTTATTTTGAAGTTTGACTGCCTCAGAAGAATATTATCACACAGTATATATGACTATTATTTTGTCATTATCTTATTATGAAATTATGTCATCCAGATTTATCTACTCTCTAAATTATGCCAGAATTTCTTACCTCTTTTGAAGGCAAAGATTAATTCTACACATATACATTTCTTTATATCTCTGTGAATTTCACTTTGAGTATTTCTACACATTGGCTATTATGAATAATGCTGCTGTAAATGTAGTTTTACAAGCGCCCCTTCTTTTAATTCTTATGAGTGCACACCCCAAAGTGCAACTTCTGAATCTTATGGTAACACTATTTTTCTTTTAATTTTTAAATGTTATGTACCAGAACCATTGTGCAAGTCTATATTCCCATCATCAGTGCCTAATGGCTCCATTCCTCACTCCTCATTCTCACAAACACTTATGTTTTTGGTAATGAAGTTTCTGACGGAACATGTGCCAGCCATCTTATCCAAGACTCCTGTGTATGAAGAGGCACTTCTCATCGGTGTTTTCAAATTTCTCTCTGAGTTAGATTTTCTCCAGCTGAGTTGATATGGTTGGTGTGGGTGTCATTGATATCGTTGTCTTTGGTTATGTTGACTTCTTTGAATATTACATACTTACCTGTCATATGCTTAGAAAGTTTTGGGTCACAGTTTCTTCCAGTGCTACCTCTGCTCTTCCTCCTTCCCCAGCACCCCCAAGTTATTTTGTTGGTGTGGGTGACTGATGGTGCCTCAGATGTCCCTTCATGTCTGGTGTTTTTTCAAAAAATTTTTTTGTTTATTTTTATTTATTTATTTGAGAGCAACAGAGAGAGAAAGAGGCAGGTAGAGAGAGAGAGAGAGAGAATGGGCACGCCGGGGCCTCCAGCCACTGAAAACAAACTCCAGATGCATGTGCCCCCTTGTGCATCTGGCTAACGTGGGTCCTGGGGAATCGTGCCTTGAACTGGGGTCCTTAGGCTTCACAGGCAAGCACTGAACCACTAAGCCACCTCTCCAGCCCTCTGGTGTTTTTTTTCACTGCATATTTTTTTTCTGTCTGTTCTTCAGCTTGATGATATTGATTGTCCTAACTTGTACTCTCTGATTTTATTTATTGTGTGTTAAAATCTATCTTTTGATTTCCTATATCATTTTCATTATGATTAACTATTGACTTTTTCATTTTTGGAATTTCCTTTTTGTTTGTTATGTTTTCTGTGTCTGTCAATATTTCCACTTTATTCATGCATTAGTCTGTCTGTAGTTACAATTTGGTTTTCTACAGATTTATTTGTCTATTGTGCACTGCGTTTCAAATATATTAAATGAGATATTCTATATTTAACCAAATTTAAGGTTTTAAGTAACTACTGGTATGCTATACTATCACAGTTGGTTGTTTAAAATATTTTGGTCCTTGTTGCTATTACAGGAAGTTATGTTTCTGCAGTGGTAACCTGGCCCATGTCATCGTACACCTCCCCACCAAGGCACTCAATTTTGCTGTAAAAGGTACATACAACCAGATCTTCCTGGGTGGTGTGGAGAAGACAGACTCAGCTTTGGTACTAGAACCTGAAATGAGCTGATATTGCATCCTGATGCTTTGTGGAATCTTTTGATTTTTCTCATAACCCCCTAGCAATTGATGTGGACAGAACTGGAGCCTAAAAGTCATTTAGGGGCCAGAGGGACTGCCCACAAAGTTACTGCTTACAAATTCAGTATGGTGAAGATCCTTTTCCAAGGCTTTAAAGTGCCTTGCAGGGATTTATCATATAGTGAAGTGCCTGGTTTGGTGTCTTTGCCACTGAAAAAGGAATGTTTACAGATGCCAAGAGTAATCCCATCATTGTCATCTGGATGATTACACAGTCTGTCATTGCGGTTGCTGGCTTGACTTGCAATCCCTATGACACATTTCTCAGCACATGATGAAGCAGATAGGACGCGAAGGGACTGACATCATTTACATAGGCATGCTTGGCGGCTGGAGGAAAAATCATTCACGATGAAGGAAGCAAAGGTTTTGCAAGGGTGCACAGTAGAGCGTGCTACGAGACACGGCTGGTGGTGTTGGGCTCATCTTGTACAATGAACCAAGAAACTCACGTAACTATTATTTGACGTTTCCTTGTAATCAGGCACATTGTATTATGTAACACATCTTGAGCATTCTGGACAGACTCACTTGACTGTCTATCATTGATAACTATTTGGTTCAAAATGAGAAGCAATAATATTCTTCTGACCATTTTTTCTCTTAAAGCCATCTCTCTGATGAAGCTAATGATGGTAATCAATTATATTTTGCATTTCAGTCACCCCTGACAAATAACAAATTTGAAGAAATTAAAATATTAAAAAACAGCTGGGGGTTGGAGAGATGGCTTAGCAGTTAAGCGCTTGCCTGTGAAGCCTAAGGACTCCTGTTTGAGGCTTGATTCCCCAGGACCCATGTTAGCCAGATGCACAAGGGGGCACAAGCCTCTGGAGTTCGTTTGCAGTGGCTGGAGGTCCTGGTGCGCCCATTCTCTCTCTCTCTCAATCCCTCTTTCTCTCTCTGTCTGTCACTCTCAAATAAATAAATAAAACAAAAACATATTTAAGAAAAAAAAAAAAACAACAGCTGGGCATGGTGGCACATGCCTTTAATCCCAGAACCAGGGAGGCAGAGGTAGGAGGATCACTGTGAGTTCGAGGCCACCCTGAGACTACATAGTGAATTCCAGGTCAGCCTGGGCCAGAGTGAGACCCTACCTGTACTCCCCTATTACTGTCCCCAAACCCAAAACAAAACATTAAAAAATATCCAAAATGTTATATCTTTCTAAAATACAATGATATAGAATAAGCATTCTCATTCCTAAAGGGAAGAAAAGGAGGATAGCCAGAAGAGAGTAAAGCAATACCGAAACCCCACAGGACCAAAACAAATCCTGTAGCTCTATGTTGGGCATCTGAGGATTGTGGTGACTCCAGAGAGCTGTTCCTCTCTTTTCCCCTTCTCCACTGCTATAGCATGCTGCAGTCCCCAAAGGGGCCAGGTCTGGGATTTTGCAATCCCTATCTTCTGTTAGCTTAATTGACTAAGCCCCATCACAACAGGGCTGTAGGAGGAAGTGCTTCCTACTCCCAGCCAGCACCTTGCTTCACATCCCAGAGTGATACAGGTTAGGGGCAAAGCGGCTTTGTTCTGCAGGTAGTCAGCTAGGGTCACAGGTCCAAAAGAGCATGGATGCTTCCCTACGATGCTAAGACTAGAACTCCAGTCTGATCCAAGAGGGTGATAAAAAGCAGCTTCCCAGTTCTTCCTGAGAAGTCCTTCCTGAATTTGTCCTAGGCTTGTCCCCGCCCTTGGGGGGAACTTTCTGAGTCTTCACTTTCCTCCTGGGCCCACCAGGCAATCAAGGTCCTTCCCATACATTTGAACTTGGCAATGAGACTCATCCTAATTAGACGTTGAATTTCTAAAACAGACCTGAACCAGGTCATCCCATGGATTTTACAGGGTTTCCCTCTTGGGACTCCTCTCAGTCAGGAGGGGAAAACCACTCTTAGCTTAGCTTGGGAGACTTTCTTCTTTTCTTCGCTCTTAAAATAACCCTTATAATTTACCCTTTCTTGTGTCTGCATTATTAAGTTCTTTGCTAATTATAGACATGAATTTGAGAATTTGAGAATCACTGCTGTGTGGAGTTCTAAGCCTTCCTGGAGCCCAGTCTCTTAGCCCTGCAACAATATGTCCCATGCAAGGACCCCCCCCAAAGACCCTTAAAACCTCCTCACTGCCCCTACTTGGGGTTCCAAGGCCTCTTTTACTTCAGATGCTACCATTCTCTTCTGCTGATGAATCTTGGACCCAAGACACAGCAGTGTGTCTCAGTCCTCTATTCTCAAATCTCAAGCCTTACATAAATGGTGTCATGGTTTGGACAGAGTCACTATCAGGGAGGACAGCCTTCTTCTTGGGTCCTCTTTCCCCTTTCTCCTCTTCTGCCTTTGCTGTGGTCTCTCCATGTTCAACACCAGCTCCACTTCTCCTTTGGTGAATCAATCAGGTAATTGGGACACCTGCCTTCTTGGAGAATGCTCAACATGGACTCAAATGATGCTTCCTCCTACCGGGTAGGGTTCCAAGACCTCCACTGCCTAAACCCAGTTTTAGACATGAAGCCATTTGTTCTCAGGGGTGTGTGTGTGTGTGTGTGTGTGTGTGTGTGTGTCACACACATTTGGGAGATCTAAAGAGGTCCAAAGACATTTATGCCGCTTGTTCCTCTCCACCACATTGATTGCCAAAGCTTACAACTCTCCTCTCAGACTCTCCTCAGGAGGCATTTTGCTCTCCTGGAGCTAACTTCCCTGTCAGTTCCAGAATGAAATAGGAACTGTGATGGGTCTTGCACTCCTTAAAATCTCAGGGAAGAAATGAGACCAAAGGAACTGGTTCTCTTTTATTGTTGCCTAGCCGTCATACACAACTTCACAGACAGCATCAGGAAATGGTAGTTTGTCTGTCTGTATGTCTGCCTTCACTCTGTCCTTGCTCTTCTCCTTTCTCTCTCTCTCAAACCCTGGAGCCCCTCTCCTACTGGGTTCCTTCTGGTGCCTAAGAAAGTAGCTCTTACACACATTCCTCCCTTCAAAATGTTTTCTTCCACACAAAAGGCACATCACAGTCTTTCTTTCCCTCCTACTAACTATTGGGGCAATGCCAGCCTTTCTCTCAGACGGAGAGAACAGAGCAGCTGCAGTGTTCCTTCCTGTAGTCATTAAATATCAACATTTCTACTTTATCCTGGGAAAACAGTGAACAGAATGAGGGGCTCATGGCTTTGCCTGCAATTTACCCCAAGGCTGGACTTCCAACAGGTCTACCTTTTCCAAAATGGTATGTTTTCCCCCTTCCTCACTCAAAATAATCAATTTGATGGCATGCCCCCATCCCACCTATGTTCTAGTGGGTTTCTCTGCTTGCCATTCTCCTTGAATTCCCAGTAGGTACCGAAAGATGGATCAATGCAAAGATAGGGTAGGAAGGAGGACAGCCTCTGAGCTACTTACTTAAAGAAGAAATCGTACAAAGCTACCTGGGGCTTTTGCCCCCTGCTGCTTCTCCTCAGATCTGTCTCAGCAAGGTATGCTGTCCGCACTCCAGTGCACCCACTGCTAAATCTTCCCAGAGGCAAAAAATTTAAAAAAGTATTATTATTATTATTATTATTATTATTATTTTCGAGGTAGGGCCTTACTCTAGCCCAGGCTGTCTGGAATTCACTATGGAGTCTCAGGGTAACCTCGAACTCACAGCGATCCTCCTACCTCTGCTGCCCGAGTGCTGGGATTAAAGGTGTGTGCCACCACACCTGGCAAAAATTAAAAAAAGTATTATTTTAAAATCAAACAAAACCCTTCCAATGAGCATGTCAGGCAGTGTCTTTGAGTTTTCTAAGGACAGTCATATCCTTGAAAGTATAGACTCTAGGTTAAGGATTGCTTACAGTTATGGAAGAAATAATCAGAGTGACAGCTTAAACTTTAAACTGGCAAATGAGCAACCCAATATGGCCACACTGCGGGTTACACTTGTTCCACCGCTGCTCCAGAGCTGCACCCATCTCCACATCTTCCCCTGTCTGCCTTTCTTGTGTGCGTGTAACTAGTAAACAGTTAAGATCTAAAGAAGCAGGAGCTAAATTGATACTTCAGAGAGAGGGAAATCTTAGTCCCTTTCTGGACAGCAAATTTCAGGAGGAAAGGGAAATGAGGAAATGAATTTCGTCTGTGAATCTGCTGACAGTTAATGTTGAACTCCCAGCGACAGCAGCTTTTGTGGATGCCCCCGAGGCGTGTCTTTTCCTTCGTGTGAAACTAAGGTAGGAATAGCCCTTTTCATACTCAACAGGAAATCGGATCTCGGGGAAGGACAATTCCCTTTAAGACAGTTTCCAGTCACAGGTGTGAATGAGGACAGCCAGCCGGTAGGATATTGATGTTATTATATCCCTTTCTAACTCTCAGATCTGTCAAAGCATAAAGACTAACATCTGATGTACAGCAATGATCCACCAAAAATGACCCTTTTGATTCTCCCTTTTTTCCCATTCACCGTTCCACCTGAGTAGTGAGTCATGGCCTTGTAAATATTCTGCTGACCAGAAAGAGTAACAATAGGCAAGGCTACTAGGAGATGCAGTCACTTACACCAAGAAGGCCCTGCGTAGAGTATTGAGCCCACGGAGTTTGTTTCACCAGTAGACACTGTGGTCCAAACAAGAGGGGAGAGGGCTGGGTGTGGTGGCGAGTGCCTTTAATCCCAGCACTTGGGAGGCAGAGGTAGGAGGATCGCCATAAATTCAAGGCCACCCTGAGACTACATAGTGAATTCCAGGTCAGACTGAGCTAGAGTGAGACCTTACCTCATAAAATTAAAAAAAGAAAAACAAGAGGGGAGAGACTACATTGGATCACCATAGTGCAAACTGGAAGGGCTAAAGAAGTAGATACTATTCCCATGCCAAGGAGTTTGAATATAAAACAGGAGAAATCCAGCAAAAGTAAGATTAGGGGCCCTCAGAATTTTTCAAAAAGATTTAGTCAAGTACCTTGAGAAGACATGTTGATCAAGAAACCTCAGGAACATTGAAGACTGCTAACAAGACCTATGTCTTGTTACAAAGTGCCCCTGCTATTAGTAGAAAAGTTCAACATTTAGCAGGAGCCATAGCAATGAACCCATCTCAACATGTAGATATTGCTTTTCAAGTGTATGATGAAAGAGAACCAGAAGTATGAGGCGCACTAGTTTCTCTGCCTATAACAGGCCAGACTATGAAGAGAAGAAAGAACAGTGGGTCAAACAGATGTGCAAGGGAAACCTCTGGGGAGAGGGAGACGTGCACCTGATGAGGAAGAGGAAGTGGACATCACATGCCTGAGAGGGGAGTATCACACATGCTCCTTTAAAGACTGAAAAACAAAGTTTATTCAGATGTTTAAAAACATAGGGAATAAGGCCAGGCATAGTGGCATATGTTTTTAATCTAAGCACTCGGGAGGCAGAGAGGTTGGAGGATCATCTTGAGTTTGAGGCCACTCTCTGAGACTACATAGTGAATTCCAGGTCAGCCTGGGCTAGAACGAGACCCTACCTCAAAAAAAAAACCCCGCAAAAAATTAAAAAAATATAGGTAATACTGATAATCCCACTGACGAAGGCCCTCAGTTGAGGGAGGGAAGGGGAGAGGGGACCTAAAAGCATAACTCGATGGGCACCTGAACAATATGCAACATGGCCACACAGTAAAGTTCACAATTATAAAAAATAGGGGGAAATTGCATCCCCAGGAACTGTCTTCCTATTTACAATGAATTAACTACCAGACAATAAAATAAAAAAAAAAACCAAACTAGGTAATGCTAGAGTATTACTAATATTTGTGTAGTTTTTCCCCCTGAGGGAAACAGGCATGCTTTACCAGAACTGACAGAAGAATGGAGGGACTTAATATTTGCTCAAGGACATTAATCCCAGCATTTACTGCTGAGCTCTACTGAAAGTGACAGTGGCTCTTCCTTTGTTTCTGAAGTCATTCAAAGGGTGAGGAAAGTTTTGCAAATAACTTGGAAATTGCATTGGCCATGGACATGTTGCTTGTCCATAAGAAAAACAGAAATAGGAGCTATTCCTTACAAAAGGCATGTCTCAATTTGACCAAAAGACCCCCTTAACATGGGATCAAGTTACCCCTATTGCTCAGCTATGAATTAGGGTGGAACCAGGAATCCGATGACTCATGTTAGTTCTCACTGGCATGGTGTATGTGAGATGCTTTCTAACCTGTATCATAGGTGCTTCACCCTTTAAATTTGAAAAGGATGGCAGCATTAAACAGCATTTGAAGAAGTTGGGTTAGATATGAACTACTTTGCACTAGTTTGCTTTCTGCAGGTTTGCACAACTTACAGATTGACCCACTTCAGACCTCTACTGCAGAGACAAGGTGTTACCCAAATCCTAGAAAGCCCAAAGACCATTTGGTGTACACTTGACTAAAAAGAAGAAGGGCTGATATGATGTACTGTTATTGACTCACACTTCACTGAAGTTTGCAGGAACAAAACCTTAGATTCATCACCCCAGAACAAACAGAACACCAGAGGAATGCACTTCCAAACATTTCTTCAGAATCTGCCCAGACCTAAGCACTCAGAGGATCTTAAGTATCTATTAAAAAGCAGTATTGGGGCTGGAGAGATGGTTTAGTGGTTAAGCGCTTTCCTGTGAAGCCTAAGGACCCAGGTTTGAGGCTTGATTCCCCAGGATCCACGTATATCAGATGCACAAGGTGGTGTATGCATCTGGAGTTCATTGCATATGCCCTGGTGTGCCCATTCTCTCTCTCTCTCTCTTCCTCTTTCTCTCTCTGTCTGTCTGTTGCTCTCAAATTAAAAAAAAGCAGTATCTCTGGGCTGGAGGGTTGGTTCAGTGGTTAAGGCACTTGCCTGTAAAGTCTAAGGACCCATGTTCGAACTCTCTCCAGATCCCACATAAGCCAGACAAGCAAAAGGTGAGGCAAGTGCAAGGTTGCACATGCCCACTAGGTGGCACAAACGTCTGGAGTTCAACTGTAGTGGCTCGGTCTCTCTCTCTCTCTCTCTAAAAAAACAAACAAACAAACAAACAATAGGGGCTGGAGAGATGGCTTAGCAAAGCCAAAGGTTCCTGGTTTGATTCTCCAGGACCCATGTAAGCCAGATGCTCAAGGGAGCACATGCATCTGGAGTTTGTTTGCAAAGGCTGGAGGCCCTGGTGTACCCATTCTCTCTCTCTTTGCCTCTTTTTCTCTCTCAAATAAATAAATAAAATATTTTTTTAAAATAAAATAAAATAATAGAACCAGCATCACTAATACAAGTGATTGTGAAGACATTAATGTTTTTATTACGCATTTCTTTTAATCCTTCATATTGTACTTGTGTATTCCTAGTGTCAGAAGCTTAGCTAGGTGATGCCCTTTCTATATAGATAATTGTTCAAATCTCTTTAATGCTGGCTATATTTACCAAGCCAAACCTCACTCAGTATGGTCATTTTGATTCACTCATATGCCCTATCTGCTCCTCCCATCCTCAAGTTACTGGATCATAATCCTGATGAGAAATCTTGAGGGGGAATGAATACTGTACTCCCACCACTGACACTCCATCTGAGGTGCTGCCTGCATGCTCAGATATCCTACAGTGGTAGATACTTCCCTCAGGCAGTCCTAGATTAAGGTAGGTACCCCTGATCATCATATTAGCAACTACCTGGGGTTGAAATGTGCAGAAATTTTACAAGCAGGACTTCAAATTAGCAATCAAGTATGCATCTTTAACAACTCCTCCTTCATAAAGAGGAACAAAAAGTATTTCTTTTATTGCTAAAATTCCATGCTTTACATCAACTCAACAGGAAGCCATTGAAGAATGAATGGCTGGCCATTTTCCATGGAAAAGGAATGGAGGGTTAATGTGGGGGATGTAATAAATTCTTTCTCCAGGTTTACATGGAGCAGTGTCTAGTAGTAGAACTACCCAGTTTCAGTTTAAAAAAAAATCACCTAAATTTCATCCTCCAAAGATTGGAAATTATCTCCCAGCAAACAGTTGTGGGAACATGCTGATTAAGTATCTTTCCCTTCTTGGTGGTGTTGTCCTCCATGTCCTATTATTATTTTGTCATGCAAAAGCTTGCCCAGGGCTGTGGTACTCATATCCTCATAGTGGGTGATGCTACCCACACAAGTCCTGCAAAGCAGGAGGAAAAAAAATGGTCAAATCAGCTGGGCGTGGTGGCACACACCTTTAATCCCAGCACTAGGGAAGCAGAGGTAGGAGGTTCATTTTGAGTTCAAGGCCATCTTG
This sequence comes from Dipus sagitta, assembly GCA_036346955.1. NCBI lineage: Eukaryota > Metazoa > Chordata > Mammalia > Rodentia > Dipodidae > Dipus > Dipus sagitta. Next base: position 61,127,027 of record CM070777.1, on the reverse strand, counting down.
AGACCACATAGTGAATTCCAAGTCAGCCTGGACTAGAGTGAGACCGTGCCTCAAAAAAAAAAAAAAAAAAAGGAAAAGGCCCAATCAAAATAGAAGAGAGACTAGTTGGAAAGTAGGGATTCAGTGGAAGTGGGATAGGGGAAGAATAAAAAAGAGGGTAGGAAGAGATTATGATCAAGGTATAATATCCATGCATATGTATACTGTCAATAAAAAATTTAAAAAAATCTGGGCTAGAATGATGGCTTAGTGGTTAAGGCACTTGCCTGCAAACCTTAAGGACTCAGGTTTGATTTCCCAGTAGCCATGTAAGTCAGGTCACAAGGTGGTGCATGTGTCTGCAGTTCATTTGCAGTGGCTAGAGGCCTGGTGCATCCATTCTCTCTCTCTCTCTCACACATACGCAAATAAAATATTTAAAATGTTTAAAAAATTAAAAAAATTTACCAGGATGTTATGAAAATGAGTCATCATGTAATAACTCATAGCAATTGCTAGGTATTTATGTGATTAATAGATTATTTTATTTTATTTATTTATCTTTCTGGTCTTAGAAACTAAATGTGGTTGAAATGAGACTCATTGCAATTTGAGACCCTCAAACGTAATGTGAGTGTATCTGGAGACAGGATATTTTTGAGGTAGATAAGTTAACTGCCACGAAACCACTGGCACATTGTGTTACTGTCTTTGGGGTAACCTAGATCTGTATTTCTGGTGCTCTAGTCACGCCTCTTTGGCTCCAGAATAAACTATCCTTTGTTTCATTTCAAGTGAGAACCATGCTATTGTGAGCTTCAGACTTCTTGAATTAAAATAAAACGCACTCACTTCTCAGGCTTTAGAGATGATAAATCTTGTACCTTAAGAGCCTGTGTGTGACAAGAAGGCATGAAGAGTTAATTATCTTCATGAATAGTAAATGCAATGGTCAAACTCTTAAAAAGTTGTTAACTGCAAGACTGAGAAACACCATGGAAACAAATCTCTGGCAGTATCATTGAGGGTTTTTCTAGATTAGATTAGACCTCTTGGATTTATTCTCTCTACCTGTCTGGAATTTTGCATTCTTTGCATACCATATCTATGAGGTTAAGTATTTAAATTCCACTTACAAAGATCATGGAGAACTTGTCTATTTTTATTTCATTTTTGTTGCAATGGTTACTGTTAGAAATACAGTCAAATGCTGGCAAGCCAATGCAGAAAGGGAACTCTTGAACAATGCTGGTGGGAAGATGAACTTGTATAGACACTGTGGGAAACAGTATGGAAATTCACCAAAAAATAAATAAAAATAGAACTACCATATGATCAAGCAATCCTACCAGTGTATATTACATATCCAAAGGGAAAACAAGGCAGCCTAAAAGGTACCTATAATTCTATGTGTGTTGCAACATATTCATAGTTGTCATGGTTGTCAAGAATTGGAAACAACCTAAGTTCCTTCCTATGAATGAATGGATGGGAAAAATGTGTGGTGTTTTCACAGTGTAATAATGTTCACTGTTTGAATAAAGGAAATCCTCTCGGTTGTAGCAATATGTATGGGACGAATACATCACAAGGAGTGAAATAAGCTTGACAACAATGACAACTAGTTTTCCCCCATTGGCAATATATTTAACCTTTATTGTACAGCATGAAGACCACAGCTTTAAGTTGTGTCTGTGTGTGTGTGTGTGATTTAGGGATGGAGTCCTTGGAGGGAATTAGGTCTCCATAAGATTTTTTTAAAAAATATACAACTTCGGGATCTTGTCCAAGTTATCAAAGGATTGAAAACACAGGTTCAGAGGAGAGTAACTGTTTTTTTTTTTTTTTTTTTTTTTTGTTTTTTTTTGAGGTAGGGTCTCACTCTAGCCTAGGCTGACCTGGAATTCACTATGCAGTCTCAGGGTGGCCTCAAACTCACAGCGATCCTACTACCTCTGCCTCCCGAGTGCTGGGATTAAAGGCATGCACCACCACGCCCGGCCAAGAGTAACTTTTATGAGATTTATTTTAGAGAGAATTTAGGAGGGAAAGCGAAGCAGGAAAACCCAAGCCAAAAGAAATTCTCTTTCCCAGCCTGCCTGGGACTGGGGAGAAGAGACAGAGCAAAGCCTCTGTGGCAGAGAGAAAGGTCTCTCCGCAGGGAAGAATCCTCTGGGGAAGGGGCACACACGTGTGGAAAACAAGGCAGGAAAGTGCCAGGGCTGCCAGAAATCCTCTCCCTCCTCGGCTGGCTCGGGAAGAGGGAGGGGAGACTGAGAGATCCCCCTCACGTAGGGAAAGAGTGAAGGAGTTTACAAGAATGACCAGAGCCAAGAGCATGAGAGGAGCCAAGAACTTACAGAGGGGGCCAAGAGGGCTGAATGACTCAAACCCACCTGTCACACAATTGGAATGAGCCTCATCAGTGGGCTCAGGTATGTAAGGGAGAGCCACCTGGGGTTGGTGGGCTCAGGAAGGGCCAGCCCACAGATGTGTGAAGGCTGAGGAAGGTTGAAGGAAAGGCAGGACGCTGTTGCTGAGTTGCTGGTTGCAGCCATCTTAGACGGAACCGAACCAGTTCTAGTCTTGTCAGAGCCGGCAAGGTGGCATCTGTGTTTCTGTGGACCAGTCCTTAGCTAGCTACTTGTCAGAGAAAAAGGGTATCTTGCTCCTAATCTGTATCAGCAGTGACCCTTAAAATATGGACATGTAGCACCCAGGCCCATCTCTGATCTGGCCTCTGTGTCGTCCCTCCCATCCTCTCAAATGGTATAGTTCACACTCAAATTAAAAGCACAGACTTGCGTCTAGATCCTGAGCACATGCTAGCTCCTCTCTCTCTGTCCTACATCAGCCTGGTGGGTGACGTCTGACTTTTGCGATTCCTGGAACATGTATCGTTTTCTCAGCGAAACTTTGTATTTATTATCTTATCTCTTTTCCTTCTTTCTGTGTTTTATTTGTGTTCTTGAACCATCTCAGTCGCTCTCAGGCCTCCCCTCTGCCGTCTGAGCGCTTTGGGAGCTTGATCTGTGATTAATTTTCCCTGGTTTCTTTAACACCTAACTTTGCCAGGACAGCTACTTCAAAATTCATTCTGGCATTACTTGGATTGTCACACCAATTGCCTTCTATGATATCAGTCTCCTTCCTTCTCCGATTGCTACATATAAATGTTCATGTTAAGATGAACTCATTTACTTCTCTAAGGTAGTTGCAGTTATTGATGTCTGGGTTCACTTGCACATGGTTTTTTTTTTATCCTAAACCCATACTTTTTTTGGATTTCTTTTCTGTAATGCTACATAGCAGTCTGTATTGGGTCAAATTTTTTTTTCCTGAAGACACTTATATATACAATCATGATATATGAGATGACAGAAATTTTGGAGATTTGTTAACTTATAAATTTTTTACAATATATTGTGTGATAGCACCTGAAGATTTAGTGCGTTCTGGAATGTAGTACCTTCTTTTAGACCTTTTGAGGTTCAAAATTGACATTTTATTTGCTACTTGGACATAGGAATATAAAAATGGTCTCTTCTTTCTCTCTCTCACTGCTTGCAAATAAATAAATAATTTTAAAAAGGGGGGCTGGAGAGATGGCTTAGCAGTTAAGGTGCAATGCCTGCAAAGCCAAAGGACCCAGATTTGATTTCCCAGTATCCATGTAAGCCAGATGCACAAGGGGCACATGTGTCTGGAGTTCATTTGCAGTGGCTGGAGGCCCTGGTGTGTCCATTCTCTGTCTGTCTGTCTCTCTTCTATCTCGTTCTCTCTCTGCTTGCAAATAAATAAATAATTAATTAAAAAAAGAAATATAGAAATGTTCGTATTCTCTGTCCTAATTATACTTTGGACCGAAAACCGTTGAGGTGATGTGGGAAAGAACACCATTAGGTTCAAAGAGCCCTTCCTCCTCGATGTTTCCTTTTTACGTCCATTGTTTTCTACATTCCGTTTCCTAAAGCAGCCCCCATTCAGTGGGTCAGAGAATGTCCTTTACAGTCCTCTGTGGAATTCACTAGAGGAGAAAGAAGACGCTATGACGTTAAGGTTAAACATCCACACACTCACCTTGATGCTGAAGAAGAGATGTAGAATGAGGAGCCAGCAAAGAGAAAGCTGAGTCTGGTGTCAGAGAGACATAGGGACTTTTCATGGAGTCTGGGCTTTAAAGACAGAAAGCAGAATCCAGCCAGGAGACAGAATGTGATGATCCTGGGGCCTCCTGAGGTTTGTCCCTTGTGTCCTCTGAGACTTGAGCTATAGGACATGTAGATAATTAATCCACAAGATATATTTGTAGAAAGGAGAATTTCAGAGAGATTTCTGCTTCTTTTAATTTATTTTGTATAGAGTCATTTTCGCCTCTGGGGAATATGCGAGCTGCAGAGGCCAGTGAACAGAAACTGCTCTTATAACAAGACTGACACCGCGTCTGTGGCCTCATCACCTTTATAGGCTTATCATCAAGCCACAGCAGCGGGCAGCCTGATGTCCACTGCAGTGACAGTGGTTCCGAAACTGTCTTATCAAGTCACAGGTGAGGCTGTGTGCTTCAAGCCTAAACACATCTGTTCAGTAGCTCGCTGGGAAGTTCTGGGGTGGATTTCCACTTTCGTATTACAGGGTCAACTTTTTAAAGCAGATGAAATATTATATTTCCTAACACTTCTTTTCTTCAACTATACCTTCTTCATATTGTAAACTCATATTTGATGGAGTCTTCCAATGTTGGTTTCATTGCCATCCTTCAAGGATTTTCAGGGTAGGTCAAGTGGCTGACTTTGTTTTGCATCACCTTACTGAGCACCATGACTGTTCCACCCAGGGGGCCAGTGACCAGCTGCTGTGAGCCCTCCTGCAGGAAGAAGTCACCAACTTTCTAGTTGAGCCTCAGCTCGCATCTGGAATACACCCCATCCCTCTATTTCTGTGAATCATAGTATAGATTTTTGTTGACAGAAGAGGTCATTGTGTTCCCATGTTCTATAGCCCTGTGTTATCTGGACCATGCTTTGGAGGCTAGGTGGAGTGAAAGTAGAGGCTTAAATTTACAAGTAGAGGAGCATGTCTGTGGGAGTATTAGTTATGCCAATTTTAGGGAAAATAAATAGGAAAATAGCATAGGCTACAAAGAGGTTGTTTGAGGGATATGGAAAGAACAAAACAAAGTTGTCACTGAAATGTGTCACCTTCACAAAATAAGTCACCTCCCTTGTAACCATAAAATAATTCATTGACCTTTATTACTTCCTATAGACACTGGGTTTCCAAAATCTTTTAAAAATATTTTATTTATTTATTTCCAAAAGATACAGACACACACAGAAAAAGAGAGAGAATATATAGGCATGCCAGGAATCTAGCCATTGCAAATGAACTCCAGATGCACGTGCTGCTTTGTACATCTGACTTACCTGGGTACTGGGGAATCGAACCCAGGTCGTTAGGCTTTGCAGGCAAGTACCTTAACTGCTGAGTTCTCTCTCCAGCCCCCCCCCAATATTTTTAAACATGGGCTTTCTCCATGTTCATAGTCACACCCTCTGTTTGTGATTAAATTATTAATGTGATATTTCAGAAAGGTATGAGAAAGCTTGCTTTTAGAAGTCGTAGAAATGAAAATTTGTGCAAGGGCATGGTGGCACACCTTGTAATTCCAGCACTTAGGAGGCAGACATAATAGGATCCTGAGTTTGAGGCTAGCTTGGGCAAATCCTAGGCCTTTCTGGGGTAGACATCCAGGCTTGTCACAAATACATGAGATAACATGTTTTTGCCAGTGTTTAGAGTACACAATGTACATAGGCATTATTTTATTTAGTTTTTAAAGCCATCGAGGGGTGATACTTTGCCAAATATTTTCATTCATTGTATAGTTTATGTTTTATTTATTTTTATTAAAATATTTATTGACAGTTAAGAAATATATATCTTAATATGATATAGTATGGTTTCATAAATTTTCACATCTTCTGTTGATAACTCAAGGTACGTAGGTTAGTGATTAGATAAATTTATTACCATTTACAAGAATGCTCAAAATTCCGTAGGTACGCTGAATGCTATGACTTAGTGTTGTTAATATTCATTTCCTGTGCAGTAGAAAATCAATGTTCTGTCCTCTCAGAGTGTAAGTGTTCTCATGTTCAGCCTCCTTTCTTGGTCCTCAGCTCTTTCTCCCTCCGGCCTCTAGTAAGTACACCTCTGGTCACTAGACCTCTGAGGTCAGATTCTCCAAAGCCCACATCCATCTGCCTTACATCACGTGGTACCAGTTTCTGTCTGTCAGTGACCAGGTCCTTTCACTTCTCATTTCAAGCTTGAGTTCTACCCGTGCTGCCGCAGAGGACAGGTTTGTTTCCTGAGTTCCTGAGTAATGTCTCACTGTTTTCTAGGCGTGTCTTCTTGTCTACTCGAGCCTCAGTGGGCTCTGTGATTATGGGTCTTGGTCATGGAGTGCTGCAACAGGCATGGCAGTGCAGAGTGATGGACTTGATTGCATTTCACCTTGGTATATGCACACTAGTGGGATTGCTGTGCTACAAGGCACATCGACATCTAATTTCCAGATGAGTAATTATGCCGTTTTCCATATGGCATCACTAACTGACATTATTTTTTTTAAAAAAAATTTGTTTATTTATTTGAGAGTGACAGAGAGAGAAAGAGGCCAATAGATAGAGAATGTATGTGTCAGGGCCTCCAGCCACTGCAAATGAACTCCAGATGCATGTGCCCCCTTGTGCGTCTGGCTTACGTGGGACCTGGGGAATCGAAGCTTGAACCCGGTCCTTAGGCTTCACAAGCAAGCACTTAACCGCTAAGCCATTTTTTTCCCAGCCCACTAACTGACATTCTTAATTACAGAGTACACATGTTCCCCTGCTATAGTAATGGTATGGAATGTCCCCAAATTCATATATTGAATGCTTCATCTCAGTGCAGCAATATTGAGAGAACAGGCCTTGGAATGTGACTGGGTCATTGAGATTCAACTTACTAATGGATTAGTCTGTTGATTAGTTCAAAGCTAAATGGATTTTTTTTTGTTGTTGTTGTTTTGAGGTAGGGTCTCACTCTACCTCAGGCTGACATGGAATTCACTATGTAGTCTCAGGGTGATCTTGAACTCATGGTGATCCTCCTACCTCTGCCTCCCAACTGCTGGGAATAAAGGCGTGTGCCACCATGCCTGGCTTTTCTAAATGGATTTTTATGAGTAGAATGTATCGTGTGTGTGCATGTTCCCATATGTGTACATGTTTGTGTGTGAGTGCGGGGGCACACATGCCACAGCACACAAGTGGAGTCAGGGGATGACTTTCCTATTGGTCGTCACCCCTGCGCCTCATTAGAGGAAGGGCTTCTTGCTCTGGATTCCCATTCTGCTGCTCTTTGCTGGACTCACTTTCAGCCTCCTGGAACTTCTCTTGTCTCTGCCTCGCATCAACCTCAGCATGCTGGAACTACAGAAACCTGCCATCCACTCAGGTACTGCAGCCTGAGCAGTGAGCACTGTATCTACTGAGCCACTCTTCCAGCCCAAGAATAGACAGTGTTTAGTTTTTCAGTTTATCATCTTTCTTGTAATATGATTTCCAAAAGCGCATAAATCTGGTCCCAAATAAAGGAATTTTTCTCTATACTTTGTGGCTAGATATCATCTTGCATCTTATATTGCATATGTCACATTTTCTCACATCTCTTACATTATCCATTCCTCCACTGGTAGGCATTAAATTTGGTTCTATATCTTGACTATCTTGACTATTACAGACAGGTCTTCAATGTACTGATTTCTTTTCTTCCAGAATGATGAACAGAGCAGATAGCTGGCTGCTGTACTTTTCTATGTTCTGGAAGGGTAAGTTCTACATATAGTTATCATGGAAAAATATGTATTCAAGAGTGAAGGTGATACATGGGCTGGTGGACTTTATTTAATATGTAGCATTGTACACACATTACAAACATTACTTTGTACCACATAATGTGCATAGATATAATATGAAATGCAAAATAAAATACACACAGCTGGCTGGTATTTAGCTCTCAATGACTTCCTCCTCCCCTCTTAGTCTCCCCCCTCTAAGACAATATTAAAATATATTCTTTTTTTAAAATTTTTATTTATTTATTTGAGAGTGACAGACAGAGAGAGACAGAGGCAGATAGAGAGAGAGAGAGAGAATGGGAGAGCTAGGGCTTCCAGCCACTGCAAAAGAACTCCAGATGCATGCGCCCCCTTGTGCATCTGGCTAACGTGGGTCCTGGGGAATTGAGCCTCGAACTGGGGTCCTTAGGCTTCACAGGCAAATGCTTAACCACTAAGCCATCTCTCTAGCCCTTAAAATATATTCTTGTGTGTCAGAAAAATGCATGATCCCAGAACCTCGGTTTAGGATTTCTGACAGTGAGGCAACTTAAGGTCAGTGTTCCCATTGGATTTCAATGCTTTTATTTTCTGAAATTAGTAAACTTCTTCCTTTCATAGTAGCCCTTTGCGCAGGCATTATGACATATTTGCAATAGTATGGAGATTTACCTGTCACAGAGGAAGTTGTAACACTCTAGTAGGTATAATTAATATAGGCATTTGTGCCAAGGTGCTGGATGGGGAGGACAAGGGCTGCTGTTACGCCATCCAGCATCACCAGAGCACGCCCATCTCAGTGCATTCTTCTTCCGGGAAGCTGATCCTATCATGAATAGTCCTCAGTCATGAGCTGTCAGTGGCCGACAAGTCCAGTGGACTAGGAGATACTATACGGAGATATCCTAAATATTTATACTCAAGATGAGACCCGGTTTCCACCATCAGGAGCAAAATAGCTGGGTTGACTGTTCTGGTCCTTCACAAAGCATGTTCAGACATCATAGCAAAGTGATCTGATAGGTGCCCACTCACTTGCCATCAACAGTACCCTCAACGTTGTTCTAGTAAAGTCAACACTTGAGGAGGAACAAACACCATAGCAGACTACCTCACAGTCATCTGCTCTTGGAAAATATCATAAGAGGTGCTAACAGCTTGTGGGCAGGGTAGCTATCCTATTGTTTAGTGAAAGAGGAGTACACTGAGAAGTATCTCAGAGTATCTGAACAAATACCCCGAACTACATCCTACTTCTCTTGCATAAACCACTGGAAGAGGTTTTGAGACATTGGAGCAAATGTTAGTTTCTCTTTAACAGCATCAAATGTCTACTGGCATTCTGTAGCCCTGTATACAGACAATAAACAACCTTTCAAATTGTACTTGAAATCTAAAATTATGCATCCAAATTTGGCAGGAAATAATCTAGAAACCTTTGAAGTTGCCTCTTATTTGTAGATGCTTCGGTATCAGCAAATGTTTGTTTCTGATTGGATATTAAGTTCTTATTTTATTGTTTTTAAATTGAAACTTTGAGTATTCTGGGATCTCCTTCACAATTAATTATATCTGCTTTTTGAGCATCATCTTGAAAGGCTGTCCTATCTTGATATTTATTTTGCAAAACAAACTAGTCTATTACTTTTAAATTCAGCCCCAGTCAAGTTATCAATATGAATATGTGATAGAATAGTTAGTTTCTTTTCCAGCATATATCATGAACTTTCTGCAGCCCTATTTCTTTTGAGTCTTTGTTCCCATCTGAAACCATGTAATCTGGGACTCCACTGTCTATATTTTCAGCATTCTTGTATTCCAAGCATTGCATACGGTATTAATGTTTTTTTTGGTATACACCAAGTATCCAAATTCTTCCACAAATTTGTTTTGAAACTTCCACAGTTCAAAAGCCTGTGAACCAAATGGTCACATTTATCACTGCAGTAACCCCACTTCTCAGCACCAGTTTTGTTTACTACCTTTATCTTGCTCAAACAAAATACTTGAGAAACCAACCTAAGGAAGGAAGGGTTTATTTCATCTTACAGTTTGAGATTGCCGTCTGTCATGATGGAGAAGGCACAGTGGCAGGAGCATGAAGCAACTGGTCACATTATATCCAGTCAGGAAGCACTGAGTGTTCCTTTTAATGTAGTCCATGACCATAGAGTATGGATGGGTGCCTCCTATATTAAAGGTATGCCTTCCCAACTCAGAAATCCTAATCCAGAAGATACCTCACAGATATTCTCAGGTATGTGCTTCCATATTGAATATAAATTCTGTCAAGTTGACAACTGAGGTAAGTAACACACACACACACACACACACCCTCCACCACCACCACCATCATTTTTTAGATTGAACTATTCTTCAATAATTGCTCAATGTCAGGTATGTCCTTGTTGTTTAAAACCCCATATTTATTCATCTCTAAGGAAAGAAAAGGTCAACTTCCCAAATTTAAAGGTCCAGAGTAGCTGGACACTATAGGCCATGTCTGTTGCTTCAGCACTAAAGAAGTAGGAGGTTGTCTTGAGTTCAAGGCAAGCTTGAGCTATGGACTAAGACCCATACAAAAGTATAAGGTGAAATACAGAACCTAAGTGGAACCAGATAATGAATCAAAAATACAAGGAATACTTCTGGAAAATAATAAATTGTTCAAAAATTAATGGAGAATATTGGATAAATTTGTGATCTTTATTTATTTTTTTTTGTTTTTGTTTTGTTTTTCGAGGCAGGGTCTCCCTCTAGCCCAGGCTGACCTGGAATTCACTATGGAGTCTCAGGGTGGCCTCGAACTCATGGTGATCCTCCTACCTCTGCCTCCCGAGTGCTGGGATTAAAGGCGTGCGCCACCACGCCCGGCAAATTTGTGATCTTTAAATGAAATGAGCAATCAAGTGGATATTGAAATGATAGTCATATGTCAGATATGCCCTTGTTGTTTAACCCCATATTTATTCATCTCTAAGGAAAGAAAATGTCAACTTCCCAAATTTAAAAGTAGAGAGTAGCTGGACACTGTAGGTCATGCCTGAAACCTCAGCACTCAAGAATCAGGAGGTGGTCTTAAGTTCAAGGCAAGCTTGAGCTATGGAGTAAGACCCCATATCAACCTATGTCTAACAAAACGTGTAAGGAGAAATAGATAAATTAAATGGAACCAGATAACGAATCAGAAATACATGGGACACATCTAATAACATGCTAAATTATTTATGAGCTTGAAATGATAATAAAATGAACAATCAAGTGGATATGGAAATGATAATCATATGATAAATTCTAAGGTGACAAGATGTCTGGGGGAAGAAATATGGGATTCTTTGAGACAGGTACGTTTTTTTTTTTATTTGACTACATTTTTTTTGATAAATCCAGTGAACATATGCTTAAAATATCATATTAAGTAAGAGATATATGTTCCAAAGTTTTCAGCAAAACATTCAAGGGATCAGGTAGAGAATTATGATACTGTTTTTTTAAATAAGGCTCATTAGCATTTGGCCAATGTGTAGATCATATGCCTGATTTCTTTGTAGGAAGCAAGATATTTGGGAAGGATGTAGAAGAATCACAATGGCACTACTTGAGACTACTGGGGTCACAGTTTCTGCCAAAAGGGTTTCTATAGTAATCAGAGTAATTGAAATTGAGGAAAGGAAACTTTGTCCCAAGAGCTAATGGACACTCATTTGTAAAAGGAGACTTGGAAACATTAACTGATGTGTGCACGTGAAAGTTCAAAAATACAGAACGAGGTCATCTGGATCTGAAATATTTCCCCGCACTCAGGGATGATAGGATTGTCCTCCATGCTGCCTTGACGTCCTTGTTCCTCAGTGTGTAGATGAGAGGGTTGAGCACTGGTGTGATGACGCAGTAGAAGAAGGACATGAACTTGACCTTTGTGCTGTTGGCTGGAGGCTGAAGGTACATGTAGATGGCTGGGCCAAAAAACAGCGTGACGACCAGCAAGTGGGAGCTGCAGGTGTTAAAAGCCTTGATCCTTCCTTCAGCTGAGGGTAACTTCAGCACAGCCCTAGTAATGAAGCTGTAGGAAATTAACATGATCAGGGGAGCCACCAATGCAAAAGGGACAGCTCCTAAGGCCAAGGACAGTTCATTAGCAGTGGTGTCAGCACACGCCAGCTTGATCAGAGCAGGAATCTCACAGAAGAAGTGGTCTAGAGTGCGTTTCCCACAAAGGGGAAGCAGGATGGTGAGTGTGACTTGCACCAGAGAGTTGGCCAGGCCACTGGACCAGCATGCAACTGCCAGCCACACACATGCCCAGGGATGCATGATGACAGCATAGCGGAGGGGCTGGCAGATGGCCACGTAGCGATCAAAGGCCATCACTGCCAGCAGTGCACATTCTGTGCTGCCTGCCCAGCTGAAAATATAGAGCTGTGTGATGCAGCCCCAGGCAGAGATTGTCTTCTCTGGGCCCAAGAGGTTGGCAAGCAATTGGGGCACAATGGTGGAGGTGACACAGATGTCTAGCACAGAGAGATTGTCCAAGAAGAAGTACATGGGTGTCTGGAGTCTGGGCTCCACCACGGAGAGAAAGATAATGGAGCTGTTTCCCATCAGGGTAAAGATGTAGGCGACCTGGACCACACCAAAGAGAGGGATCTCCAGCCATGGGTGATCTGAGAATCCCAATAGAACAAATGTGTTGGGGAAACTCACGTTTTGTCCATCCATGACCATCTATATTACATATGCCTGGAAGTGAAAGACAGATTTTGAGAATAAACAAGCTTTTTACATTTAAATGACTACATGGGAAGAACTTCAAAATTCTTGTTCAATTTGTAACATATTCTCCATAATTCTTTTGAGTACTTACTTCTCCCATATCTAGATGGCTCCACATAGTGACTTGTAATTAACTTTCAAGTGGGGTTAGAGCTGAAATTCACATGTGCAGATTTTCAGAGAGCCCTATGAGGCCCACTCAGCATCTGTTTGTGTGGATCAGTCTGCTTCTCTCCTCCATCATTTCAGGTTTCTAGAATCTCCCCTCTGTCTGCAAGTTCATTCATTAAATATACTACTCTATGTCATATCAAAAGAATCATGCATTTCTTGCATCTGGCACATCTCTTTCCAGAATGTATTTAAAGGAAATACTACCTGAGGAGTCCTTTAAGTGATGTTAGGTTAAGGTCACCTGGGATTTCATTGTCAAGCTAGGGTTGGATTTGTATTGCTGATATACACACACCCTCAGACTCTTCCTCATACTTTCCTCACTAGGCATCTGGTTCTTCTAAAGCTAAATTTCTGGTGAGTTCCAGATTGAAATAGGACCCGAAACGGGTCTTTCATTTCTCAAAATGTAATGGTTACCTCATTTCTTAAAATCTAGGAGGAAATCTGAGCAGAGCATTTACAAGTCTCTCTCTCTTTCTTTCTCCCTTTCCCTCCTCCTCCTCTCTCTCTCTTTCTCCCCTTCCCTCCCTCCCTCCTTCTTTTAGTCCCTGGGCCCTTCTCTCACTTGGTGACTTCTGGTGTCTAAGTGAGTAACTCATACTAATTCCTCTCTTCAAAATGGCTTCTTTCATACAAAAGCCACATTATAGTAATTGTCATTATCTATTTTTAAAAAGCTATCAGGGAACACCTGAACCTAAAACTGGAGAGGGTAGGATCAAGACTAACCTTAATCTTCTACATCTTCCCTCCCTCCCTCTCCATCTCTCTCTCTCTCTGTTCTTATCTTTTTCCTCCTTTTCTTAGTGGGCACTGACCTGTAACACCCAGTACCAGCATGGGCCTATCATCCATAATGAGCTTTTGATCAGAGAGACCTACAAGGTTTGCTAAAAGACAGACAGATTTCTGTCAGAGTACTTGATGACCCACCAAAAGTTAGTGGTAAGACCCTACTGCTGAAGACACCTTAGGTGGTTGACATGCAAAATGGAATGGCATGGCTGGAAATTGGAAGAGAGTCAGTCCCCAGACAGTCAGCATGTCTAGTACCAGAAAGTGCTACATGGGCGACTGGGGGAAAATGACCAATATCTGTCCAAGCAACTCATGGTCTAACCTACTTAGCAGCAAATAACTTGTGATGCCCACACAAGTGCAATAGTGGCTCACAGCCATGGTGGGGAACCGACTGCTCTCAGTTTGGCTAACTGATCCCCTCAGTGGTACAGGACCCATAGCTGGAGCTGGGAAACAAGTCAGAACCATATCCAAACATAAGCCCACTCTCCAATACCAAGCTACCATCAATCATGGGCTACAGGAGGGCCTACACCTATTAAATTCTCTATAAAAAAGTAAAGGTTATCTCATTTGTCCTAGTGCTAACTTACTCTTCGTTGGAGAATCTGCTTCTCTTTTTCAGATAGATGTAGATCCTAAGGAGAAAGCCACCCCATCATAACTCAAAAGGGCCCCTGCTGAAACTAAGAAAAATTGGTGAAACAAGCAAGGGTGCTGTTTTCCTAATGAACCGGATACCAGCACAAGGGGGAAGGAGATCAACACAGAGAAAAATCAACTCCTACCAAATCAGAGAGCCAGAGACCCAGAGGCCCCCAACACCTCATCACTGAAGCAGACCAAAAATGAACCCAACATGGCTCAGGGAAATTTTGTGGGAGAGGGGGCGGAAAGAATGTCAGAGCCACATGTTGGGTCATGATATGCAGAGACATTTATCTTACCCATAACAGTGGGCTAACTCCACAATTCATGACCCATATACCTCAACAAGGAGGGGCTAAGGGGAGGGGGTAGGGCACAGATGAGCCTAATAATGGTACCAAACTGACTGTATTTACTGAATACAAAACTAACTAATAAAGAAAAAAAGAAAAAAAAATTCAAAAAAAATAAAAATTAAAATTAAAAAGCTATAAGGAGTAAACTTTGTATCTCATATCTATGAAATATACAAAGTTTTGAAATAAATTTAATATATATGACATATATGGCACATATATATTATTATGGCTTATCACAAATAATTAATTTATGTATTATATATTGTGAAAGATTGAAACTGCCTGAGTATAGTAAAGCCACCAATTTTAGAAGATAACAAAATACAAACATTTTTCATGAATTTCAGAAGTGTGCAAAATGCTAAATTTCTAAGTATGTCTCCTCTTGTTGCATCATGTCTGACATATTAGATGTTACCTGTCATCTGCATGATCCTGCTTACACAGACACCCAAACTTAACCATTCTTCATGCTAAGCCACTTGAGTTGTTTTCTGAAATGCAGCCCTCATTCATCATTCTAGTATTGTATGGATCACGGTGACTCTCAGAACACCAACATGTGCCATCCAGGCTTATCTCTGATCTGGCTTCTGTGTCATGTCCTCTCCCATCAGACTTATCCTCTCAACTACTAGTTCATCCTCAAATCAAAATCAGACTTCCAGCTGGCTGCTGAGCACATACTAGCTTCTCTCTCATGTCCTTATCAGCTTGGGCCACTCCTGTCCTCTGTGAGTCCTGGACCATGCTTCATTGTCTCTGTTAAACTTCCCCTGGTCTGTCTTCCTTGCTTCCATATCTTACTGTGTTCTTCCACCAGTTCAGTTATTGTCAGGCTCCCCTTACTCTTCTGAGAACTTTGGGAATTTGGTCTTTGATGAAGTTTTCTTGCTACCTTGACCCCTGGATTTGACCTGTTGCAATTATTTAATAAATACATGAATGAAAAGGTAGTTTCTGGGATTGCTTGTATTGTGTAAGAAGTTTCCATTGGATCTTGGCATTTTGGCTAAAATCAAGTGTAGTATGTAATAAGCTTCTATACCATCAACCTAATTTCTTCTCTGAGCATCTCACATGAATGTTGAGGCTATGATGATCTTGCCTACATCTGTTAATAAGTGCATGATTGAAAAGATAGCCTCTGGGATTGCTGGTATTATGTAATAAGCTTCTAAACCATCAACCTAATTCCTTCTCTGAGCACCTCACACTAATGCTCATGCTATGATGATCTCCTCTCCATCTGCAAAACGCCACCACAGTCATTGATATACAGATTTACTTACAGATATTTTCTACACATATAATCCAACTTCTTTCTTTTTCAAATGCTACCTAGCACTCCACATTTGGGTTACTTTTTTTTTGTGAATCCACATGTCTTTCCTCTCAGGATATATGACATGGTAGAATTTTAGTTTGTTGGCTTAAAAATTTTATAGAATATATAGCCTAATAATAAATGCCAAGGGTCTTAAAGTGTCCAGAGAAGACTACTCACCTGTTTTAGAGATCTTCATCATTGATTTTTGAAAATTGACATCTTATTTGCGAATAGCCAAAAGAAATATAATAGTTTAATTTGTCCTAATCAGTTTTTGAACATTAAAATCACAGGCCATGCATGAAAAGACAAAGCCAGGTTCCAGGACGCTGCTAGATGCTTTCTTTTTAGGTCCTCTATTTTCTACATCCTCTGTTTTCTACATCCTTTTTCCTGATGCACTCAGCTCATCAGAAAGTGTCCTTTATAATCCTCTGTGGCATTCACCAGGGGAGAAAGAAGACAATATAACATGAGAGCTTTATTTAAGCACCCACACTTTTACCTTGCTGAAGGAGAAGAGTAGAATAAGGAGCCAGCAGTCGTGAAGTTGAGTCCCCAGGAAAGAGATGCAGGGTCTTTTCATAGAGTCTGGGGTTAAGAAGCAGGAAGCAGACTAAGCAGTACCCAGCTTGGAGACAGAATGAAGTGAGATTGGCTGAACTTTTGAAGTTGGTGCCTTTTGTCCACTGAGACTTGGAGCTATTACATGTAGATAATTAGTCCATAGTTTAAGTTTGAGAGAAGCATTCTAGAGAGATTTCTCCATATTTTAATTTATTATGCCTACAACCATTTTTCCCTGGGGAATATACCTGAGTGAACTGCAGCGAAGGTAAAGAACAGAAAATGTTCTTACAATAAGATGGAAGTAGAGTATTTGGCTTCTCATATTCATAGATTTGTCATCAGAGAATGTGACCTGGGAAGTCTGATGTCTGCTGCAGTTTGCAGTGGCTAGAGGAGCTGGTGCACCCATTTTCCCCCCTCCCCTCTCTCTCTCCCTAATGTGGAAAAAAATTTAAAAAAGAAGATAGAAATTTCTTGTTACATCACATGGGAGGCCATGTTTCTTTATACAAAAATACATCTAATCTGTGGTATATTGGGAAATTCTTTGTTAGGTAGATTTTTATTTTCTTGCTAAGAAGTCAACTTTAAAAAATATTTTGTTTATTTAATTATTTGAGAGACAGAAAGAGAGAGAGAGAGAGAGAGAGAGAGAGAGAGAGGCAAATAGACAGGGGGAAGAGAAAGAATGGGTGCATCAGGGCCTCTAACTACTGAAATTGAACTCCAGACACATGTACCACCTTTGCATCTGGCTTTAGGTGTGTAATGAGGAATTAAACTCAGGTCCTTTGGCTTTTCAGGGAAGTGCCATAACTGCTAAGTCATCTCTCCAGCCCACAAACTTTTGATGCTTTGATTAAATACAGTATTAACTCATACAAGTTTACTTGAAATACACTTTGTCACACTGAAAAACTCATATTTGATATAGTCTTCCAATATTTTTTTCATCACCACCTGTAAGAGGAATCTTCAGGAAGGTAAAGCTGCCTGGCTCTGTCTTGGTACACCAATAAGGCTGCCATACCCTCTTGTGATCTGATGCCAGCCCACTGGAAGTACAGTTGTGATAGACTGTTCTAGTTGAGCCTATGCTCAAATATGAAATACATCTGCCATCTTCTATTTTCTCACTCTTTCCTTGAAACATAATACAGATTTTATTCACACAATAGATTATTATGTTCCCACGTTCTGTAGTCTGGCACCATCTTTCCAACATTCTTTAGCTCATGCCTTGAATGTTAGCTGTAGCAAAAGGAGAGATTTTAAGCAACCACCTTAACCACTAAGCCATCTTTCCAGTCCAAGAAAAGAGAGGTTTTACTTCACATATAAGATTATCAGTCATCTAACAGGGAAGAGAAAATGTAAAATAGCATAGATTTGAACAAATCCGAGTTGTCACTAAATTCCATTATCTGTATCAGAGCAGTTACCATGCTTGAAACTACAAAGTAATTTATTGACCTATATTACTTCCTATAGAATGCTGACTCTCCACATTGTTTAAATATGGGGTTCTTCCATGTTTAGAGTTACAGTCTCTGCTATGATTAAAAGGCTAAAGGGATTTTTTTCTATACTCAAAGAAATCAAGGAAGAAATCAAAGGAGTCAAGGAAGAAAACAAAGGAATTAATGAAGAAAACAAACTCCAGAAAGATTTCCAAGGGAACACAGGAAACCAGCTTAATAAATAAGGAGGTACTTATAAGACATGAGTAATCAAATAGAAATCCTGAAGAAAAAAACAGGCAGAAATTCTATCTCTGAAAATCAAAGTCAGTCAAATAAAAACTCTGTGGAATGTCTCACCAGTAGAATGGATGAAGGGCAGAACAGAATATCTAAACTAGAAGACCAGGTGGCAGATCTAATACAGTCCAACATAGAGAAAGACAAGATAATAGTAAGGTATAAATGGGAATTGTAAGATATCTAGGACACTATGAGAAGATCAACATAAGAATTCAGGGTATAGTAGAAGGAGAAGATTTTCAACCCAGATTCTTAGTAGGTGTTTTCAGCAAAATCAAAGAAGAAAGTTTTCCCCAAATTGGGAGGGAAATGTCAGTGCAGATATAGGAAGTGTTTAGAACACCAAACAGACACAACCTGGAAAGAATATATCTTTGCCATGTTATAACTAAACTACTAAACATGCAATCCAAAGAAAATACATTAAAAGCAGTTAGAGAGAAAAACCTAGTCTCCTACAAAGGCAAACCCATCAGAATAACTGCGGATCACTCAACACAAACTTTCAAAGCCATAAGGGTTTATAATGATGTATCCCAAGTTCTGAAAGGTAATCACTGTCGACCAAGATTACTTTATCCTGACAAGCTATCTATCCAAATTGATGGAGAAATAAAGGACATTCTACAACACAAACAGGCTAAAGCAATTTATGACAACAAAGCCAACTCTACAGAAAATAATTGAAAGAATCCCTCATGCTGAAAAGAAAGCAAAACACACACATGAGGAAATAGAAGAAAATAAACCATACTCAAATAACAGTTAAAGCAAGCGAGTAAAGGGAAAACAGGAAACACTACAAACCAAGAAGAATGGAGAGAATAAATACATACCTTTCAATAATAACTCTTAACATCAATGGCCTCAATGCCCCAACCAGAAGACACAGGCTTGCAGACTGGAGTAAAAGGCAGGATCCTGCCATTTGTTGCCTCCATGAAACTCATCTCTCAATCAAAAATATATACTATCTTAGGGTGAAAGGATGGAAAGTATTTCAAGCAAATGGGTCTAGGAAACAAAACAAGCAGGGGTTGCTATCCCAATATCTGACAGGATAGACTTCAAACCAACATTAGTGAGGAAAGATAAAGAAAGTTGCTTTATACTGATTAAAGGAACAATCCAACGGGAGGACATTACAGTCCTAAACATTTATGCATCTACCATGGGGGCTCCCAATTTAATCAAACAAACATTGCTAGACTTAAGGTCACAGAGAACATGAAGTACAATTGTAGTGGGTGACTTCAGTACCCCACTCTCATCAGTGGACAGGTCATCCCAACAAAAAATAAATAGAAAGACTTCTAGATTAAATTATGTCATGGAACAAATGGACCTAACAGATATCTACAGTACATTCCATCCAAATGTTGCAGAATATACGTTTTTTTTCTCAGCAGCACATGGAATATTCTCTGAAATAGACCATATATTAGGACACAAAGCAAATCCTAACAATTACAGGAAAATTGAAATAACCCCTGGTACTCTATCTGACCACAGTGGGATTAAACTACAAATCAGCAACAGAAAAAATTACAGAGCATGCCCAAATTCATGGAGACTAAACAGTACACTATTGAATGATGAATGGGTCATTGAAGAAATCAAGATGGAAATTAATAAATTCATAGAATTAAATGATGATGAGAATAAGATAAGAAAAGCTTTAAGACACAATGAAGGCAGTCCTAAGAGAGAAATTCACAGCTCTAAGTGCCTGTATTAAGAAGTTAGAGAGTTCACAAGTAGACAATTTAATGCTTCACCTTAAGGCCTTAGAAAAAGAAGAATAAGGCAAACCAAAAATCAGTAGATGGGAAGAAATAATAAAGATTAGGACAGATGGGCTGGAGAGATGGCTTAGCAGTTAAAGTGTTTGCCTGCAAAGCCAAAGGACCTCGGATCAATTACCAGGACCCATGTAAGCCAAATGTGCAAGGTGGGACATACGTCTGCAGTTTGTTTGCACTGGCTGGAGGCCTTAGTGTGCTCATTTTCTCTCTCTGTCTCTTTCTGTTTTGCTCTCTCATATAAATGAATGAATGAATGAATAAATAAATAAATGTTACAAAAGATTAGGGTATAAATTATTGAAATTGAAACAAAGAAACAAAAAAACCAATCCAAAGAATCAATGAAACAGAGTTGGTTGTTTGAAAGGATAAATAAGATTGATAAACGCTTAGGAAATCTGACCAGAAGAAAGGGAGAAGAGACAAAAATTAATAAAATTAGAGATGAAAAAGGCACCAATACAACAGACAACAAAGAAATTCAGGAAATCATAAGGATATACTTTAAGAGTATATATGCCTCTAAGTTTGAAAATCTGAAAGAAATGGATGATTTCCTTGATTCATATGACCTACCAAAATTAAACCAAGATGAGATAAACCAAACAATTATACCTATTACAAGTACTGAGATCCAAGCAGCGTTGGAAAGTCTCCCAACTAAAAAAACATCCAGACCCAGATGGATTCAATGGAGAATTTTACCAGACCTTCATGGAAGAACTAACACCACTACTTCTCAAAGTTTTCCATAAAATAGAGAAGAAATTCTACTACATTGAAAGTTTGTGCTTTCTAGGATGGTACTTTGTGTCCACAGCATGACAGCTGATTTAGCTACAAAGTGGTCTGCAATAACCGGCTTTCATAGCCATGGCTTGCTGTTGGCACAACAACATATACGGCAAGGTGTTCAATTGCACTGCTCTCAAGTGTTTGGCTAAAATATTACTGTGCATTATAGGGAAAATTATGATTCATTAATGCCATATAGTTCAGAAATATTGAGAGGTGGCTAATTGTATTATTTCTTGACATTGAACAACAATAATAACTGAGCCTTGTTATCAAGTAGGATGAATAAGAAAGCAACTAGAAGATCCAATTCCAAATACCAATTATGATGCCCAGGTATCCAGTCAATCAAGTATAGTGTGATGGCTATCCTGTGGAAGGATGTTTGGAGTTCTGAAACACCGAATAAATGTGTAGTCATTTGTATGCAGTTTCTCAACAGCAGAATGGAATATTATAGGATAATGCACAAGTTCAAATTAGTGCACATTTGGAAAATTTCTGCAGTACCAATGGAACTCCTTCCAAAGCTTCTTTCTTGAGGCGACATTGCTTGTTCTGAGGGATAAATGCTCCCATTGTGTTCAGCTTCCACTAGTAACACTGCCAGTGCTCTGTCTATGGAACCATCGGCCCATATGGCTTTAGGGTTATGGAGTGAATGCACGAATGAAAGTTTTTGTTTGGTGTGTCCCACTGACACATGGAAGTGGAGACCATTGTACTAAGCAAAACAAGCCATACGCAAAAGGACAAGTAGAGGAGCACACTGTACTTTCCTGTTGCTTGTGACAAAGAGCTGATGAGCGTGATCTGAGGAAAGAAGGATTTAATTTTTATTACAATTTGAGGGGATACGGGTCATAATGGTGTGGTGAAGACTGGTGGAAGAAGCATGAAGAAGCTGGTCACATGGCATCGGCAGTTAGAAAACACAGAAAGATGAATGCTGATGCTCAGATACACTATCCTATTAACACACCCCAGGACCCTAGCTTGGGGAATTTTGCTGTTGCAGTCACCTTTCCATTACTGGTACAAAGCTCCCGACCAAAAGAAGCTGATGGGAGGCAAGGGTTTATTTTGGCTTATAGAGTCAAGGGGAAGTTCCATGATAGCAGGGGAAATGATGGCATGGGCAGGGGGTGGACATCATCTCTGCCATGGCAAGTGGAACACTGCAGCATGAGAGTGTGTCAAAAACTGGCAAGGGTGAGCTTGGCCAAGAAATCCCTAAGCCCACCCCCAACAACACACCTCCTCCAGCAACAATTTCCAAATTGTCACCAGATGGGGACCATGGCTTCAGAACACATGAGTTTATGGGGGACACCTAATTTTTACCATCAAGGATGCAATCCACTTTTGAGTTGATGGTCTTCCTGTTTTAACCTAATGTATAAAATCCCTCAAATCACGTCAAGTTATCCACAGAGATAAACCATCACAAGTTTTTTAACTCACTACTCAAATGTATCACTATTAATACATCAATGTCCACCCTTTATGGAATCATGGTCATTTCATGATGCAAAATGCATTCAGTTCAACTTCAACTTCAAAAATAACCATAGTCTGTGAAAGTTCCAAATATGTTAGAAAGATTAAGTCTTATAGTCCCTTCTGAGGCACTGTTAGCTACAATATCACAGAGTAAACATATCCAATCCAACATGAAAAATGGGGGCATTGCAAGTAATGATCAGACAAAAGTAATACCAAAACCTAGCAGGGTAAACTCCAAATATTGCAGCTCAGTGACTGCCTCATGGGGCTCATGGTGGTCATCTCGGTTCCAAATGGCCACCCTTCCCTCCAGCTCTTCTGTCTGAAGCACACCTAGCCTCTCTCTCGGGTCAGCTTCACTGCCTATATTTAGCTTCCTTTAGTGGGTGCCCCATGATCCTGATATTTCTATTATCCTGGGTTCTCCATTTCAGCTTATGGTTAACCTTATAGTTTCATGCAGTGGCCTCTCTGAATGGCCTTGCAGAAAGTCTGACCCTGTCACACATTGCCTGGCCTCAGTAGCACTCTGGAACCATGACACATGACTCCATGAGGACTTCAATCTTTGATTCTTCATCTTTCCAAAAGTACACTGTGTGTGTGTGTGTGTGTGTGTGTGTGTGTGTGTGTGTATGTGTGTGCCAGCTTGGGATATAGTATACCTCCCTTAGACCAGTTATAAGGGGCCTTTGTATTCCTTCCAGACTCACTCTTCTGATACACTTCACATGGTGGCTGTGTTTGATTAGGCAACTCTTTCTGCTTAGGCACCTTCTTTCAAATGAATTTAGATTTTTACAAGATGGAGCCTCCAATGGGTGGGGATCTTGCCCTGAAGATACATTTCCTATTGTCCAGGTATAGCACAGGTTTCTCTTCAATGTCGAGGATCTCTTTAACAATTATAGCTGCTTTTTAAGCATCATCCTGAAAAGCTGTCCTATCTTGATATTTCTTCTGCAAAACAAACTAGTCTATTACTTTTAAATTCAGCCCCAGTCAAGTTCTCAATATGGATGTGTGGCAGAATACAGTTAGTTTCTTTTCCAGCATATATCATGTACTTTCTGCAGCCCAATTTCTTTTGAGTCCTTGTTCCCATCTGAAACCATGTGATCTGGGACTCCACTGTCTATTTTTCAATATTCTTGTATTCCAACCATTGCTTACAGTATTAGAGGGTTTTAAAAAAATATATACGAAACATCCAACTTCTTCTACAAATTTGTTTTGAAACTTCCTCAGTTTCAAAAGCCTGTGAACAAAATGGTCACATTTGTCACTGCAATAACCCCACTTCTCAGGACCAGTTTTCTTTACTAGTTATGTTTCTTTTGCTCAAACAAAATACTTGACAAACCAGCCTAAGGAAGGAAGGGCAGTTTGTGGTTACAGTCTGTCATGATGGAGAAGGCACAGTGGCAGGAGCATGAAGCAACTGGTCACATTACATCCAGTCAGGAAGCACTGAGTGCTCCTTTTAATGTAGTCCATGACCATAGAGTATGGATGGGTGCCTCCTATATTAAAGATATGCCTTCCCAACTCAGAAAACAATCTAGAAAATACCTCATAGCTATGCCCTGGTATGTGTTTCCATATTGAATATAAATTCTGTCATATTGACAATTGAGGTAAAGTAACACACACACACACACACACTCTCTCTCTCTCTCTCTTTTTCTTCTTCTTCTTCTCTCTCTCTCTCTCACACACACACCCTCAACCACTACCACTATCATAATGTCTTAGATAAGACTATTTTTCAATAGGGTTAGTACTGAGTAGCTGGATACTGTAGGTCATGCCTGTCACCTCAAAACTTAAGAAGCAGGAACTTGTCTTGAGTTCAAGGGAAGCTTGGGCTATGGAGTAAGACTCATAAAAAAAGTGTAAGGTTACATAGAGAACCTAAGTGGAACCAGATAATGAATCAAAAATAAATAGAACATTTCTAAAAGTATATTAAATAGTTCAAAAATTAATAGAGAAGATAGGATACATTTGTGAGCTTGAAATGATAGTGCAATGAGCAAACAAGTGGATATGGAAATGATAGTCATATGATAAACTCTAAGGTGACAAGATGTATGAGGGAAGAAATATGGGATTCTTTAAGACAGGTAAGATTTTTTTTTTTGATTTGATTAGGTTTCTTGATAAATACAGTGAACATATACTTAAAATATCATAATAAGAGATGTTCCAAAGTTTTCAGAAAAACATTCAAGGTATCAGGTAGAGAATTATGATACTGTTTTTTAAATACGGCTCATTAGCATTTTGCCAAAATATAGACCATGTGCCTGATTTCTTTTGTAGGAAGCAAGATATTTGGGAAGGATGTAGAAAAATCACAATAGCACTACTTGAGACTACTGGGGTCACAGTATCTGCCAAAAGGGTTTCTATAGTAATCAGAGTAATTGAAATTGAGGAAAGGAAACTTTGTCCCAAGAGCTAATGGACACTCATTCGTAAAAGGAGACTTGGAAACATTAACTGATGTGTGCATGTGAAAGTTCAAAAATACAGAACGAGGGCTGGAGAGATGACCTAGCGGTGAAGCGCTTGCCTGTGATGCCTAAGGAACCTGCTTCAAGGCTCGATACCCAGGACCCACATTAGCCAGATGCACAAGGGGGTGCACGCGTCTGGAGTTCGTTTGCAGAGGCTGGAGGCCCTAGCTTGCTCATTCTCTCTCTCTCTCTGTCTCTCTCTCTCTCTGCCTCTTTCCTTCTCTGTCTGTCTCTCTCAAATAAATAAATAAAAATAAACAACTTTTTTTAAAAAAATAAAGAACGAGGTCATCTGGATCTGAAATATTTCCCCACACCCAGAGATGGCAGGATCCTCCTCCATGCGGCCTTGACATCCTTGTTCCTCAGCGTGTAGATGAGAGGGTTGAGCACTGGTGTGATGACACAGTAGAAGAAGGACATGAACTTGGCCTGGGTGCTGTTGGCTGGAGGTTGGATATAAATGTAGATGCATGGGCCATAGAACAGGATGACAACCAGCAGGTGGGAGCTGCAGGTGTTGAAAGCCTTGATCCTTCCTTCAGCTGAAGGTAACTTCAGCACAGCCCTAGCAATGAAGCTGTAGGAAATTAACACGATCAGGGGAGCCACCAATGCAAACGGGACAGCTCCTAAGGCCAAGGACAGTTCATTAGCAGTGGTGTCAGCACACGCCAGCTTGATCAGAGCAGGAATCTCACAGAAGAAGTGGTCTAGAGTGCGTTTCCCACAGAGGGGAAGCAGGATGGTGAGTGTGACTTGCACCAGAGAGTTGGCCAGGCCACTGGACCAGCATGCAACTGCCAGCCACACACATGCCCAGGGATGCATGATGACAGCATAGCGGAGAGGCTGGCAGATGGCCACATAGCGATCAAAGGCCATCAATGCCAGCAGTGCACATTCTGTGCTGCCTGCCCAGCTGAAAATATAGACCTGTGTGATGCAGCCCCAGGCAGAGATTGTCTTCTCTGGGCCCAAGAGGTTGGCAAGCAATTGGGGCACAATGGTGGAGGTGACACAGAGGTCGAGCACAGAGAGATTATCCAAGAAGAAGTACATGGGTGTCTGGAGTCTGGGCTCCACCATGGAGAGAAAGATGATGGAGCTGTTTCCCATTAGGGTAAAGATGTAGGCGACCTGGACCACTCCAAAGAGAGGGATCTCCAGCCAAGGATGATCTGAGAATCCCAATAGAACAAATGTGTTGGGGAAACTTACATTTTGTCCATCCATGACCACTTGAATTATATGTGCCTGCAAGGGAGAGACAGATTTTGAGAATAAGCAAGCTTTTTATATTTAAATATCTACTTGGGAACAAGCACAAAATTCTTGTTTGATTTGTGATCTCCATAATTCTTTTGAGTACTTCTCCCATATCTAGATGGCTCCACATAGTGACTTGTAGTTAACTTTCACATGGGGTTAGAGCTGAAATTCACATGTGCAGATTTTCAGAGATTTCTGTGAGGCCCACTCAAAATCTGTTTGTGTGCATCAGTCTGCTTCTCTCCTCCATCATTTCAGGTTTCTAGAATCTCCCCTCT
Organism: Dipus sagitta; assembly: GCA_036346955.1. Classification (NCBI taxonomy): domain Eukaryota; kingdom Metazoa; phylum Chordata; class Mammalia; order Rodentia; family Dipodidae; genus Dipus; species Dipus sagitta. The sequence goes on along the minus strand of CM070777.1, from coordinate 61,100,564 downwards.
GTCTGCAAGTTCATTCATTAAATATACTACTCTATGTCATATCAAAAGAATCATGCATTTCTTGCATCTGGCACATCTCTTTCCAGAATGTATTTAAAGGAAATACTACCTGAGGAGTCCTTTAAGTGATGTTAGGTGAAGGTCGCCTGGGATTTCATTGTCAAGCTAGGGTTGGATTTGTATTGCTGATATACACATATCCTCAGATTCTTCCTCACACTTTCCTCACTAGGCATCTTTTTCTTAAGCTAAATTTCTGGTGAGTTCCAGATTGAAATAGGACCTGAAACACGTCTTTCATTCCTCAAAATGTAATGGTTATCTCATTTCTTAAAATGTAGGGGGAGATCAGAGCAGAGCATTTACAAATCTCCCTCTCCCTCCTTCTCTCTCTCTCTCTCTCTTTCTCTCCTTCCCTCCCTCCTTCTTTTAGTCCCTGAGCCCTTATACCACTTAGTGACTTCTGGTGTCTAAGCAAGTGTAGCAGACAGCTTTGGGTTCACTGAGATAAACTTCCAGACCAGGCACAGTTATGGAGGAAGGGATTTATTGAAGCTTACAGATCCAGGAGAAGTTCCATAATAGCAGTAGAAGCTGGCCTGCCTTCACAGGACCAAACAGAGAGAGAGAAGTACAAGCCTAAAGCCAAAAGCCACAGCACACTTCAGGAACTCCAGCTAGGCACACTTTGCATATCTTTAGATTGAAATCTCAAACCCACCACCACACTTTAAGATCCACACAATGGCACTGACTGCAGCCAGGTGGCTGCAGAATGAAAACTACAAACAAATAAACAACTGAATATATTGGGGGCCATGTATTCTGTTCAAATGACCACAGCAAGTAACTCATGAATTCCTATCTTCAAAATGCCTTCTTTCACACAAAAGCCACATTACAGTCATTTTTCATTATTTTTTAAAAAAGCTATACAGGAGTAAACTTTGTATCTCATATCTACGAAATACACAATGCTTTGCAATAAATTTAATATATATGACATATATGGCACACTATATTATTATGGCTTATCACAAATAATTAAATTATGTATTATATATTCTGAAAGATTGAAATTGCCTGAGTATAGTAAAGCCACCAATTTTAGGAGAAAACAAAATACAAAAATTCTTCATAAATTTCAGGTTGTGCAAAATGCTAAATTTCTAAGCATGTCTCCTCTTGTTGCATCATGTCTGACATGTTAGATGTTACCTGTCATCTGCGTGATCCTGCTTACACAGACACCCAAACTTAACCATTCTTTTTTTTTTTTTGGTTTTTCGAGGTAGGGTTTCACTCTAGCCCAGGCTGACCTGGAATTCACTATGGAGTCTCAGGGTGGCCTCGAACTCACGGCGATCCTCCTACCTCTGCCTCCCGAGTGCTGGGATTAAAGGCGTGCGCCACCACACCCGGCCAAACTTAACCATTCTTCATGCTAAGCCACTTGAGTTGTTTTCTGAAATGCAGCCCTCATTCATCATTCTAGTGTTGTATAGATCACGGTGACCCTCAGAACACCAACATGTGCCACCCAGGCTTATCTCTGATCTGCTTTCTGTGTCATGTCCTCTCCCATGAGACTTATCCTCTCAACTAGTGGTTCAATCTCAAATCAAAATCAGACTTCCAGCTGGCTGCTGAGCACATACTAGCTTCTCTCTCGTGTCCTTATCAGCTTGGGGGACTCCTGTCCTCTGTGAGTCCTGGACCATGCATCACTGTCTCTGTTAAACTTCCCCTGGTCTGTCTTCCTTGCTTCCATATCTTACTGTGTTCTTTGACCAGTTCAGTTACTGTCAGGCTCCCCTCGTTGTTCTAAGAACTTTGGGAATTTAGTCTATGATGAAGTTTTCTTGCTACCTTGACCCCTGGATTTGACCTGTTGCAATTATTTAATAAATACATGAATGAAAAGGTAGTTTCTGGGATTGCTTGTATTGTGTAAGAAGTTTCCATTGGATCTTGGCATTTTGGCTAAAATCAAGTGTAGTATGTAATAAGCTTCCATACCATCAACTTAATTCCTTCTCTGAGCACCTCACACTAATGCTCATGCTATGATGATCTCCTCTCCATCTGTAAAACACCAGCACAGTCATTCATGTATAGATGTACTTATAGCGTTTCTAACGCATATAATCCAAACTTCTTTCTTTTTCAAATGCTACCTAGCACTCCACTTTTGGGTTAATTTTTTTTTTCTGAATCCACATGTCTTTCCTATCAGGATATATGAGATGGTAGAATTTTAGTTTGCTGGCTTATAAATTTTATAGAATATATAGCCTAATAATAAATGCTAAGATCAACACAGAGAAAAATCAACTCCTACCGAATCAGAGATCCAGAGCCTCAGAGGCCCCCAACACCTCATCACTGAAGCACACCAAAAATGAACCCAACATGGCTCAGGGAAATTTTGCGGAAGAGGGGGCAGAAAGAATGTCAGAGCCACATGCTGGGTCATGATATGAAGAGACATTTATCCTACCCATAACTGTGGGCTAACTCCAGAATGCATGACCCATATACCTCAACGAGAAGGGGTCAGGGGGAGGGGGTAGGACATGGATGAGCCTAACAATGGTACCAAATTGACTGTATTCACTGAGTACAAAACTAATTGATAATAATAAAAAAGAATGAAGGTAACAAGGACAATAAATATGAATACATTAAAAAAATAAATGCCAAGGGTCTTAATGTGTCCTGAGAAGACTACTCCCATGTTTTATAGATTTTCATCATTGATTTTTGAAAGTTGATATCTTATTTGCTAATAGCCAATAGAAACATAACATTTTAATCTATCCTAATCTGTTTTTTTTTTTTTTTTTTTTTTTTTTTTGGTTTTTCGAGGTAGGGTCTCACTCTAGCCCAGGCTGACCTGGAATTCACTATGTAGTCTCAGGGTGGCCTCGAACTCACGGCGATCCTCCTACCTCTGCCTCCCGAGTGCTGGGATTAAAGGCGTGCGCCACCACGCCCGGCCCTAATCTGTTTTTAAACATTAAAATCACAGGCCATGCATGAAAGGACAAAGTCAGCTCCAGGACTGTGCTAGATACTTTCTTTTTAGGTCCTATATTTTCTACAACCTATTTCCTAAAGTAGCCTTGCTCTCAGTGCATCAGAGAGTGTCCTTTGTAATCCTCTGTGGCATTCACCAGAGGAGAAAGAACACAATTTAACATGAGAGCTTTATTTAAGCACCCACACTCTTACCTTGCTGATGAAGAAGAAAGAGAAGCAGAATAAGAAGCCAGCAATGGGAAAGTTGAGTCCCAAGGAAAGAAATGCAGGGTCTTTTCATGGAGTCTGGGGTTAAGGAGCAGGAGGCAGACTAAGCAGTACCCAGGTAGGAAACAGAATGTGGTGAGATTGGCTGACCTTTTAAAGTTGGTGCCTTTTGTCCACTGAGACTTGGAGCTATTACATGTAGATAATTAGTCCATAGTTTATGTTTGAGAGGAGCATTCTAGAGAGATTTCTCCATATTTTAATTTATTATGCCTACAATCTTTGTTCCCTGGGGAATATACCTGAGTGAACTGCAGCGAGGTCAAAGAACAGAAAATGTTCTTATAATAAGATGGAAGTAGAGTCTTTGGTTTTCTCATATTCATAGACTTGTTATTAGAGAATGTGATCTGGGCAGTCTGATGTCTGCTGCAGTTTGTTGTGGCTAGAGGCCCTCCCATTCTCTCTCTTCCTCTCTCTCTCTCTCTCTCTCCCTCTCGCTTCCTAATAACTAAGGAAATAAAAGAAAGAAGATAGAAATTTCTTGTTACATCACATGGGAGGCCATGTTTCTTTATACAAAAACACATCTAATCTGTGGTATATTGGGAAATTCTTTGTTAGGTAGATTTTTATTTTCTTGCTAAGAAGTCAACTTTAAAAAATATTTTGTTTATTTAATTATTTGACAGACAGAAAGAGAGAGAGAGAGAGAGAAAGAGAGAGAGGGAGAGAGAGAGAGAGAGAAGAGGCAGATAGACAGGGGGTAGAGAGGGAATGGGTGCACCAGGGCCTCTAACTACTGAAATTGAACTCCAGATGCTTGTACCACCTTTGCATGTGGCGTTAGTTGTGTAATGAGGAATTAAACTCAGGTCCTTAGGCTTTGCAGGCAAGTGCCTTAACTGCTGAGCCATCTCTCCTGCCCACAAACTTTTGATATTTTTGATTAAATACTGTATTACATAATATAAGTTTACTTGAAATACACTTTGTCACACTGAAAAACTCATATTTGATATAGTCTTCCAATATTTTTTTCATCACCACCTGTACAGAAGTCTTCAAGAAGATAAAGCTGCCTGGCTCTGTCTTGGTACACCAATAAGGCTGCCATACCCTCTTGTGATCTGATGCCAGCCCACTGGAAGTAGAGTGGTGATAGACTATTCTAGTTGAGCCTATGCTCAAATATGAAATACATCTGCCATCTTCTATTTTCTCACTCTTACCTTGAAACATAATATAGACTTTATTCACACAAGCGGTTATTATGTTCCCATGTTGTGCAGTCCAACATTCTTTAGCTCATGCCTTGAATGTTAGTTGTACAGAAACAATGGGTTTTAAGCAATCACCTTAACCACTAAGACATCTCCCCAGCCCATGAAAGGAGAGGTTTTAATTCACATATAAAGGTGTGAATACATATGGCATTATCAGTTGTCTAATAGGGAAGATAAAAGTTAAAATAGCATAGATATGAACAAAACCAAGTTATCACTAAATTCCATTATCTGTATAAGAGCAACTATCATGCTTGAATCTAAAAAGTAATTCATTGATGTAAATTAGTTCCTATAGAATGCTGACTATCCACATTGTTTAAATATGGGGTTCTTTCATGTTTAGAGTCACAGTTTCTGCTGTGATTAAAATACTAATGTCATATTTTAGAGAGGAATGACAATGCTTACTTTAGAAGTATCAAAAATGAAAATTTGTGCAAAGACACAGTGCTACACACTGTAATTCCAATAGTCAGGGGATGAACACAGTAGGATCCTGGGTTTCAGACTAGCATGTATGATATCCTGTATTCCATGCCTTCATAGCATGCAAATGTGAGCTAGTCACAAATGTACAAAGAACTACGATATGACTCACCTGTATTTTAGCAAAATCAACACCTAGAATTACTGCTGTGGTTGGATTGGAGTACAAGAGCTACACTTGACACCTTAAGCTCCTATTCTGAATGTACATCAAGTTGGATTTCCAAATCTAAAAGCACTTCAGATAATTAGAAAACCCAAGCATCAAATCAACTCAGGATGCAAAAGTCACAACATTATAATACAAGAAACACAAAGATTCAAGACAATATAATCCCACCAAAAATTATAAATCCACCAGAAATGGCCCACAATGAGACTATTTTAGATGAAATGCCTGACAAAGGTTTAAAAAAATGATTTTATCTATACTCAAAGAAATCAAGGAAGAAATCAAAGTAGTTAAGGAAGAAAAAAGGAATGGTAGAAGAAAACAAACTCCTGAAGGAATTCCAAGAGAACACAGGAAACCAGCTTAATGAAATAAGGAGGTCATTCCAAGACATGAGTAAGGAAATAGAAATGCTGAAGAAAACTCAGGCAGAAATTCAAGCTCTGAAAATTACAGTCAGTCAAATAAAAATCTCTGTGGAATGTCTCACCAGTAGAATGGATGAAGGACAGAACAGAATATCTAAACTAGAAGACCAGGTAGCAGATCTAATACAGTCCAACAAAGAGAAAGACAAGATAATAGTAAGGTATAAATGGGAATTGTAAGATATCTAGGACACTATGAGAAGATCAACAGAAGAATTCAGGGTATAGTAGAAGGAGAAGATTTTCAACCCAGATTCTTAGTAGGTGTTTTCAGCAAAATCAAAGAAGAAAGTTTCCCCAAATTGGGAGGGAAATGTCAGTGCAGATATAGGAAGTGTTTAGAACACCAAACAGACACAACCTGGAAAGAATATATCTTTGCCATGTTATAATTAAACCACTAAACATGCAATCCAAAGAAAATACATTAAAAGCAGTTAGAGAGAAAAACCTAGTCTCCTACAAAGGCAAGCCCATCAGAATAACTGCGGATCACTCAACACAAACTTTCAAAGCCATAAGGGTTTATAATGATGTATCCCAAGTTCTGAAAGGTAATCACTGTCGACCAAGATTACTTTATCCTGACAAGCTATCTATCCAAATTGATGGAGAAATAAAGGACATTCTACAACACAAACAGGCTAAAGCAATTTATGACAACAAAGCCAACTCTACAGAAAATAATTGAAAGAATCCCTCATGCTGAAAAGAAAGCAAAACACACACATGAGGAAATAGAAGAAAATAAACCATACTCAAATAACAGTTAAAGCAAGCGAGTAAAGGGAAAACAGGAAACACTACAAACCAAGAAGAATGGAGAGAATAAATACATACCTTTCAATAATAACTCTTAACATCAATGGCCTCAATGCCCCAACCAGAAGACACAGGCTTGCAGACTGGAGTAAAAGGCAGGATCCTGCCATTTGTTGCCTCCATGAAACTCATCTCTCAGTCAAAAATATATACTATCTTAGGGTGAAAGAATGGAAAGTATTTCAAGCAAATGGGTCTAGGAAACAAAACAAGCAGGGGTTGCTATCCCAATATCTGACAGGATAGACTTCAAACCAACATTAGTGAGGAAAGATAAAGAAAGTTGCTTTATACTGATTAAAGGAACAATCCAACGGGAGGACATTACAGTCCTAAACATTTATGCATCTACCATGGGGGCTCCCAATTTAATCAAACAAACATTGCTAGACTTAAGGTCACAGAGAACATGAAGTACAATTGTAGTGGGTGACTTCAGTACCCCACTCTCATCAGTGGACAGGTCATCCCAACAAAAAATAAATAGAAAGACTTCTAGATTAAATTATGTCATGGAACAAATGGACCTAACAGATATCTACAGTACATTCCATCCAAATGTTGCAGAATATACGTTTTTTTTCTCAGCAGCACATGGAATATTCTCTGAAATAGACCATATATTAGGACACAAAGCAAATCCTAACAATTACAGGAAAATTGAAATAACCCCTGGTACTCTATCTGACCACAGTGGGATTAAACTACAAATCAGCAACAGAAAAAATTACAGAGCATGCCAAAATTCATGGAGACTAAACAGTACACTATTGAATGATGAATGGGTCATTGAAGAAATCAAGATGGAAATTAATAAATTCATAGAATCAAATGATGATGAGAATAAGATAAGAAAAGCTTTAAGACACAATGAAGGCAGTCCTAAGAGAGAAATTCATAGTTCTAAGTGCCTGTATTAAGAAGTTAGAGAGTTCACAAGTAAACAATTTAATGCTTCACCTTAAGGCCTTAGAAAAAGAAGAATAAGGCAAACCAAAAATCAGTAGATGGGAAGAAATAATAAAGATTAGGACAGATGGGCTGGAGAGATGGCTTAGCAGTTAAGGTGTTTGCCTGCAAAGCCAAAGGACCTCGGTACATTTTCCAGGGCTCACGTAAGCCAAATGCACAAGGTGGGACATACGTCTGCAGTTTGTTTGCAGTGGCTGGAGGCCTTAGTGTGCTCATTTTCTCTCTCTCTCTTTGTCTCTTGTTCTCTCATATAACTAACTAACTAAATAACTAACTAAATAAATAAATGAATAAAAGTTAAAAAAAGATTAGGGCATAAATAGGGCATAATGAGATAGAAACCAAAAACCAATCCAAAGAATCAATGAAACAGAGTTGGTTGTTTGAAAGGGTAAATAAGATTGATAAACCCTTAGAAAATCTGACCAGAATGGAGAAGAGACAAAAATTAATAAAATTAGAGATGAAAAAGGCCCCATTACAACAGATACCAAAGAAATTCTGGAAATATTAAGAACATACTTTAAGAGTATATATGCCTCTATGTTTGAAAATATGAAAGAAATGGATGATTTCCTTGATTCCTATGACCTATCAAAATTAAATCAAGCTGAGATAAACCAATTAAGCATACTTATTACAAGTATGGAGATCCAAGCAGTGGTAGAAAGTCTCCCAACTAAAAGAAAAAAAAAAGTCCATGCTCAGATGTATTCAATGGAAAATTTTATCAGACCTTTATGGAAGAATTAACAGCACTGCTTCTGAAACTTTTTCATAAAATAGAAAAGGAAGGAATTGTACCAAACTCCTTCTATGAGGCCAGCATCACCCTAATACCAAAACCAGACAAAGACAGAACAAAAAAAGAAAATTATAGACCAGTCTCTCTCATGAACATAGATGTGAAAATTCTCAACAAAATATTGGCCAACAGAATACAAGAATATATCAGAAATATTATTCACTCTGTCAAGTAGGCTTTATCCCAGAGATGCAGAGATGGTTCAACATACGCAAAGTGATAAATGTAATACATTATATAAATGTACTGAGGGACAAAAATCACATGATCATCTCAATAGATGCAGAAAAGGAATTTGACAAAATCCAACATTCCTTCATGGCAAATGTCCTGCAGAATCAGGGAATAGAAGGAACATATCTCAAAATAATAAAGGGTATTTATGACAAACCTGTATCTAGCATAGTACTAAATGGGGAAAAACTTGCAGCTTTTCCCCCCAAATCAGGAACAGACAAGGGTGTCCACTGTCCCACTGTTATTTAATATACTACTAGAAGTCTTAGCTATGGCAATAAGGTCAGAGACACAACAGGGATACAAATTTGAATGGAAGAGTTAAAATTGTCATGATTTGCAGATGGTATGATTCTCTACATAAAGGGCCCTTAAAGACTCTACCAGCAAACTGTTAGAGCTGATAAACACTTTTAGTGATGCAGCAGGATACGAAATAAACACACAGAAATCAGTAGCTTTCCTATATACTAACAACACACATGCAGAGGATGAAAATAAGAGGATGAAATTAGGGAATCTCTCCCATTCACAATTGCCTCAAAAAAAAATAAAGTACCTTGGAATAATCCCAACCAAGGGACTGAAGGATCTCTACAACGAGAACTTTAAAACATTCAAGTGAGAAATTGTAGAAAACACTATGAAATGGAAAGACAATCCCTGTTCTTGGATTTGTAGCATCAATATTGTAAAAATGTCAATCTTACCAAAAGCCATCTACACATTTAATGGAATCCTTATTAAAAATCCAATGGCATTCCTCATAGAAGTAGGAAAAAATCCTAAAATTCATTTGGGCTGGTTGTGGTGGCTCAGGCCTTTAATCCCGGCACTAAGGAGGCAGAGGTAGGAGGATTGCCGGGAGTTAGAGGCCACCCTGAAACTGCATAGTTAATTCCAGGTCAGCCTGAGCTAGAGTGAGACCCTACCTCAAAAGACCAAAAAAAAAAAAAAAAAAAATCATTTGGAAGCACAAAAAATCTCAAGTAGCCAAAACAGTTATGAGCAACAAAAATAAGGTTGGTGATATCACCATACCCAATTGTTGCAGTCAGGTTCGCATTGCTGGTAGAAATCACCCAACCAAGAGCAGCTTGTGGGAAAAAGTGGTTTATTTTGGCTTACAAGCTCAAGGGGAAGCTCCATGATGGCGGGGAAAACGATGGCATGAGCAGAGGGTGGACATCACCACCTGGACAACATAAGGTGGACAATAGAAAAAGGAGAGTGTGCCAGACACTGGCATGGGGAAACTGGCTATAACACCCATAAGCCCGCCCCCAATAATGCAGGAGGCATTAATTCCCAAATCTCCATCAGCTGGGAACCTAGCATTCAGAACACCTAAGTTTATGGGGACACCTGAATCAAACCACCACTCTAATTTTAAGCTATATTACAAAGCCATAGTAACAAAAACATCATGGTATTGGCACAAAGACAGACATGTAATCAGTGGAACAGAGTAGAGAACCCAGATGTTAATCCAAGCAGCTACAGCCATCTGAGTTTTGACAAAAATGCCAAACGTATTCATTGGGGAAACGACAGCCTCTTTAACAAGTGGTGCTGGGAAAACTGGATATCTATATGTAGAAAGATTAAAATAGATCCTTATCTTTCTCCATGCACAAGAATCAAGTCCAAGTGGATCAGGGTCCTTAATAGCAGACCAGAAACTCTGAAATTGTGAGAGGAAAAGGCAGTAGAAACCCTTCAACATATTGACATAGGCAATGACTTTCTGAATATAACCCTAGTTGCTCAGGCAATAAAACCACTAATCAACCAGTGGGGTCTCATGAAATTACAAAGCTTTTGTATAGCAAAGGACACCATGAACACAGCAAACAGAATCTACAGAATGGGAGAAAAATCTTTGCCAGCTATAAATCTGACAGAGGATTAATATCCAGAATATATAAAGAACTCAAAAAACAAAACAATAAGAAATCAAAAAACCCAATTAAAAATGGGCTATGGAACGATATAGAGAGTTCTCAATGGAAGAAATACAGATGGCATATAAACATCTAAAAAGGGTTTTACATCATTAGCCATCAGGGAAATGCAAATTAAAACTATTTTGAGATTCCATCTCACTTCTGTCAGAATGGCTACCATCAAGAAAACAAATGACAATAAATGTTGATGAGGATGTGGAAAAAGGGGAACCCTTCTACGTCATTGGTGGGAATGTAATCTGGTGCAGCTATTGCAGAAATCAGTGGAGGTGTTTGAGGCAGTTAAAAATAGATTTACCATATGATCCAGCTATAGCACTCCTAGGCATATATCCTAATCAGTCTTCTCACTACCTTAGAGATACTTGCACAACCATGTTTATTGCTGCTCTATTCACAATAGGTAGGAAATGGAACCAGCCCAGATGTCCCTCAATAGATGAATGGATAATAAATATGTGGCACATTTCCACAATGGAGTTCTATTCAGTGGTAAAGAAAATGAAATTATGAAATTTGCTGGGAAAAGATGGATCTGGAAAGGATTATACTAAGTAAGGTAACCTAGGCCCAGAAAGCCAAACTTCACCTGTTCTCTCTCATATGTGGATCCTAGCTACAAATATTTAGACTTGTGCATGAGCTGGAACCAAAAAATTGGTAGCAGAGGCCAGTAAGCTGGGAAAAGGCTATAAGGGAGGGAGGGGAAGGAAGGACTTTAGGGGATGGTATTGTATATATGTAAGTAGAAGAACAGATTATAGGGAGTGGAATGGCCTAAGTGAGGCCAGGAGAAGATATTGAGTAAGAGAAGGGTGGGAGAGGGTCAATCATTTAAGATATTCTGAATAAGACATATGAAAGCCTACTTCTTTGGATAATGGCACATCCAGAAGTCATAGAGTGCTACTAGAAAATTTTCAGTGCCAGGCATGGGACACTTGCCAGTGAGTTGTTGGCCAGGAAGGTTCCTGTTAGCTCCAAACATAACAGACTATTGCCAAGGCCCTTGGTTTTCCACAAGTAAGAGTTGGTAAGACCCTATTGCTGAAGACTTCACATGCTTGGGTAGTGAGGTCACTGAAAAATCAAGCTGGTGCTGAGCTGAAAACCTTCTCCCTATACCAGCCAACTGAAAGGTGGAAAAGGCTGCACAGCATGCAGCCCTTTGGGAAACAGATGTCATCAGCAATGAAAGCAGTGGACACTGGAAGTCTCAAGTTTGGCCAGACAGGCCAAATGACTGAATGGGTGCAATAGTGGCATGTCTGCTCTGGGGGAATCCAACTGTTCTCTAATTGGACTGGAGGCCCACTCTAAGGGAGGGAATACATGCCTGGTACTGAAAATCTAATCAAAAGCCTATGGCAGGGGAGGTCATGTGCCTTAGGGGTATAAAGCCTGTTCTTGTCTGGCTAAATGCATATATCATTCTCACCAAACTGCCCTTAAAGCACTACACTTAATGTTCTTATTCATATACTAATTCTGCTCTCACTTTTGGTTAGAGAAGCTTCTCTTTTCAGATGGCGGTGACCACTGGTATGACCCAAAAGGCAACATACTGTGGAGAAGAAGTGATGGAGGAGTGCTCAGCACTGAAACATCTCTATCACACCCTCCAAGGCTCAGGGTCCATTGCGGAAGAGGTGGCTGAAAGAATGTAAGAGCCAAAGGAAGGGCATCACTCCTTACAATGCAACTGTCCAGACAGAAACTGGCCTCGACATCCATGACCTCACAGTGCCTAGCAATACCTTCAGAAGACTCTCATAATAGGAGAAAAAGGTAATGACATTAAAATAAAAGAGAGACTAATGGGAAGAGGGAGGGGATATGATGGAGAGTGGAGTTGTGAAGGGAAAATGGGGGAAGGGAGGGAAATATCATGGTTTATTGTCTGTAAGTATGCCCTTTGCTCAGGAATTATGACGTATTTGGAATAGTATGGAAATTTACTTGTCACAGAGGAAGTTGTAACACCCTAGTGGGTATAATTAATTCAAGCATTTGTGTCAAGGTGCTGCCTTGGAAGGACAAGGGCTGCTCTTATGCCATCTACTGTGGGTTCCTGTGTCCTCTGGGCCTGGCTGTGGTTCCCTGGAAGGAGTCCCAGGCAACCTTGGAGACCAAGGTTGTGCACGTGTGACAAGAGAAAGAATCACTCCAGGGTGTCAGTTTCTGTGGACAGCGCACCGTTTATTGTCAGGGAAATACATTTATAAGTAGTTGAAGGCAGGAAGAGGACCCTAAGGGGATTGGTGGGTTTAAAGGTTGCTAGCCTATGCCTAATAGGGATACATTCCTTCCAGCACCTAGGCATTGGCAGGGGGAGGGGCAGTGCAAGGCGCTGGCTGATACCATATGAGGAGTTTCTTAGGCAACTAGCCAAAGGCCACAAGTTATGGGCAAAGCCCAAGTCTCATCTGAATGTCCAGGTATACTGTGTTTGGAGAGGGAATGGCCTTACTTCCTGCCAATCTCTGGGTCCAAGATTTTGTCTGGGGATCCAGGCTCACTGCGACCCACAAGAATGGGGAGAGGATCCTGGCTCACTGCAACCATGAGAATGGGTGGAGGAGCTCCCCTGCCTATCCTGTCTGTCCCGAGATAGGAGGCGGTTCAGAGTGCTGCGACCTCTCCCTAACCTGGGGCCTTCAGGTGAGGCTGCTCCTATCACCAATAGTCACGAGCTGTCAGTGGCCGACAAGTCCAGTGGGCTAGGAGATACTGTACAGAGATCTCCTAAACATTTATACTCAAGATGAGACCCGGTTTCCATCATCAGGCGCAAAATAGCTGGGTTGACTGTTCTGGTCCTTCACAAAGCATGTTCAGACATCATAGCAAAGTGCCCACTCACTTGCCATCAACAGTACTCTCAATGTTGTTCTAGTAAAGTCAACACTTGAGGAGGAACAAACACCATAGCAGACTACCTCACAGTCATCTGCTCTTGGAAAATATCATAAGTGGTGCTAACAGCTTGTGGGCAGGGTAGCTATCCTATTGTTTAGTGAAAGAGGAGCACACTGAGAAGTATCTCAGAGTATCTGAACAAATACACTGAACTACATCCTACTTCTCTTGCATAAACCACCGGAAGAACTTTTGAGATGTTGGAGCAAATGTTAGTTTTTCTTTAACAGCATCAAATGTCTACTGGCATTGTGTAGCCCTGTATACAGACCATGAATGTCCTTTCAAATTGTACTTGAAGTCTAAAATCATGCATCCAAATTTGACAGAAAACAATCCAGAGGGGTGGGAGAGATGGCTTAGCAGTTAAGCGCTTGCCTGTGAAGCCTAAGGACCTCAGTTTGAGGCTTGAATCCCTAGGACCCAAGTAAGCCAGATGCACAAGGTGGCGCATGCATCTGGAGTTCATTTGCAGTAGCTGGAGGCTATCTGTCTGTCTCTTTCTCTCTGTCTTTCACTCTCAAATAAATAAATAGAAATAAATGAAAAAAAATTTTAAAAAGAAAATAATCTAGAAACCTTTGAAGTTGCCTCCTATTTGTAAAGGCTTTAGTATCAGCAAATGTTAGCTTCTGATTGAATATTAAGTTCTTCTTTTTCTGTTTTTATTTTTTTATTTTTTATTTTTAAAAATATTTTATATTTATTTATTTGACAGAGAAAGAGAGAGAGAGAAAGAGAGAGAGAGAGAGAAAGAGAGAATGGGTGCACCAGGGCCTTCAGCCACTGCAAACGAACTCCAGGCGTGTGTGCCCCCTCATGCATCTGGCTAACGTGGGTCATGGAGAATAGAACCTGGGTCCTTTGGCTTTGCAGGCAAATGCCTTAACCGCTAGGCAATCCCTCCAGCCCTTCTTTTGTTGTTTTTAAATTTAAAGTTTGTGCATTCTGGGATGGAATTTTGTGTCCACAGCATGCCAGCTGATTTAGCTACAAAGTGGTCTGCAATAACCAGCTTTCATAGTCATGGCTTGCTATTGTCACACCAACATATAAGGCAAAGTGTTCAATTGCACTGCTCTCAAGTGTTTGGCTAAAATATTACTGTACATGGTAGGGAAAATTTTGATTTGCCAATGCCATATAGTCCAGAAATATTGAGAGGTGGCTAATTGTATTATTTCATGACATTCAAAAACAATCATAACTGAGCCTTGTTTTTAAGTAGGATGAAAAAGAAAGCATCTTGAAGATCCAATTCCAAATACCAATTATGATGCCCAGGTATCCAGTCAATCAAGTGTAGTGTGATAGCTATCCTGTGGAAGGATGTTTGGAGTTCTGAAACATTGAATAAATGTGTAGTCATTTCTATGCAGTTTCTCAACAGCAGAATGGAATATTATAGGATAATGCACAAGTTCAAATTAGTGCACATTTGGAAAATTTCTGCAGTACCAATGGAACTCCTTCCAAAGCTTCTTTCTTGAGGCGACATTGCTTGTTTTGAGGGATAAATGCTCCCATTGTGTTCAGCTTCCACTAGTAACACTGCCAGTGCTCTGTCAATGGAACCATCTGCCCATATGGCTTTAGGGTTATGGAGTGAATGCACGAATGAAAGTTTTTGTTTGGTGTGTCCCACTGACACATGGAAGTGGAGACCATTGTGCTAAGCAAAACAAGCCATACGCAAAAGGACAAGTAGAGGAGCACACTGTACTTTCCTGTTGCTTGCGACAAAGAGCTGATGAGCGTGATCTGAGGAAAGGAGGATTTAATTTTTATTACAATTTGAGGGGATACGGGTCATAATGGTGTGGTGAAGACTGGTGGAAGAAGCATGAAGAAGCTGGTCACATGGCATCGGCAGTTAGAAAACACAGAAAGATGAATGCTGATGCTCAGATACACTATCCTATTAACACACCCCAGGCACACACCCCAGGACCCTAGCCTGGGGAATTTTGCTGTTGCAGTCACCTTTCCATTACTGGTACAAAGCACCCGACCAAAAGAAGCTGATGGGAGGCAAGGGTTTATTTTGGCTTACAGAGTCAAGGGGAAGTTCCGTGATAGCAGGGGAAATGATGGCATGGGCAGTGGGTGGACATCATCTCTACCATGGCAAGTGGAACATTGCAGCATGAGAGTGTGTCAAAAATTGGCAAGGGTGAGCTTGGCCAAGAAATCCCTAAGCCCACCCCCAACAACACACCTCCTCCAGCAAGGCTCCAATTTCCAAATTGCCACCAGGTGGAGACTTGTCTTCAGAACACATGAGTTTATGGGGGACAACTAATCCATACCACCAAAGATGTAATCCACTTTTAGTGGATGGGCTTCCTGCCTTAACCTAATCTATGAAATCCCTCAAATCATGTCAAGTTGTCCACGGAGATAAACCATCACAAGTTTTTCAACTCGCTACTCAAATATATCACTATTAACACATAAATGTCCGCCCTTTATGGGATCATGGTCATTTCATGATGCAAAATGCTTTCAGTTCAACTTCAACTTCAAAAATAACCATAGTCTGTGAAAGTTCCAAATATGTTCTAAAGGGGAAATATGACAGTCCTTTCTGAGGCACTATGAACTACAAGGTCACAGAAAAACCATATCGAATCTGACATGAAAAATGTGGCATTGTAAGTAGTGATTAGACAAAAGTAATACCAAAACCTAGCAGGGTAAACTCCAAATATTGCAGCTCAGTGACTGCCTCATGGGGCTCATGGTGGTGATCTCGGCTCCAAATGGCCACCCTTTCCTCCAGCTCTGCTGTCTGAAACACACCTAGCCTCTCTCTTGGGTCAGCTTCACTGCATATATTTAGCTTCCCTTAGTGGGTGCCCCATGATCCTGACATTTCTATTATTCTGAGTTCTCCATTGCAACTTACAGTTAACCTTATTGTTTCATGCAGTAGTGTCTGAATGGCCTTGCAGAAAGTTTGACCCTGTCGCACATTGCCTGGCCTCAGTAGCACTCTGGAACCATGACACATGACTCCATAAGACTTCAATCTTTGATTCTTCATCTTTCCAAAAGTACACTGTGTGTGTGTGTGTGTGTGTGTGTGTGTGTGTGCATGTGTGTGCCAGCTTGGGATATAGTATACATCCCTTAGACCACAGTTATAAGGGGCCTTTGTATTCCTTCCAGACTCACTCTTCTGATACACTTCACATGGTAGCTGTGTTTGATTAGGTAACTCTTTCTGTTTAGGCACCTTCTTTCAAATGAATTTAGATTTTTACAAGATGGAGCCTCCAATGGGTGGGGATCTTGCCCTGAAGATACATTTCCTATTGTCCAGGTATAGCACAGGTTTCTCTTCAATGTCGAGGATCTCTTTGACAATTATACCTGCTTTTTAAGCATCATCCTGAAAAGCTGTCCTATCTTGATATTTCTTCTGCAAAACAAACTAGTCTATTACTTTTAAATTCAGCCCCAGTCAAGTTCTCAATATGGATATGTGGCAGAATACAGTTAGTTTCTTTTCCAGCATATATCATGTACTTTCTGCAGCCCAATTTCTTTTGAGTCCTTGTTCCCATCTGAAACCATGTGATCTGGGACTCCACTGTCTATTTTTCAATATTCTTGTATTCCAACCATTGCTTACAGTATTAGAGGGTTTTAAAAAAATATATATGAAACATCCAAATTCTTCTACAAATTTGTTTTGAAACTTCCTCAGTTTCAAAAGCCCGTGAACAAAATGGTCACATTTGTCACTGCAATAACCCCACTTCTCAGGACCAGTTTTCTTTATTAGTTACCTTTCTCCTGTTCAAACAAAATATTTGACTAACTCCCCTAAAGAAGGAAGGGTTTATTTCATCTTACAGTTTGAGATTGCCGTCTGTCATGATGGAGAAGGCACAGTGGCAGGAGCATGAAGCAACTGGTCACATTCCATCCAGTCAGGAAGCACTGAGTGTTCCTTTTAATGTAGTCCATGACCATAGAGTATGGACTGGTGCCTCCTATATTAAAGTTATGGCTTCTCAACTCAGAAATCCTAATCTAGAAAGTACCTGACAGATATGCCCTGGTATGTGCCTCCATATTGAATATAAATGCTGTCAAGTTGACAGCTGAGGTAAGTACCACACACACACACACACACACACACACAGATACACTCACACCCTGCACCACCAGCACTATCATCATCTCTTAGATAAAATTGTTCTTCAATAGTTGCTCAATGTCAGATATGTCTTTCTTATTTTAAACACCATATTTATTCATCTCTAAGGAAAGAAAAGGTCAGCTTCCCAAATTTAAAAGTATAGAGTAGCTGGACACTGTAGGTCATGCCTGTAACCTCAGCACTCAAGAAGCAGGAGGTGGTCTTGAGTTCAAGACAAGCTTGAGCTATGAAGTAAGACCCCATATTAACCTATGTCTAACAAAATGTGTAAGGAGAAATAGAGAAATTAAGTGGAACCAGATAATGAATCAAAAATCCATGGGACATATCTAAATCATATTAAATTATTCAAAAATTAATAGAGAAAATTGGATAAATTTGTGAGCTCGAAATGATAATATAAGCAGCAATCAAGTGGATATGGAAATGACAGTCATATGATAAATTCTAAGGTGTCAAGATATGTGAGGGAAGAAATATGGGATTCTTTGAGACAGGTAATATTTTTTTCATTTGACTAGGTTTCTTGATAAATCCAGTGACTATATGCTTAAAATGTCATATTCGGAGATGTTCCAAAGTTTTCAGCAAAACATTGAAGAGATCAGATAGAGAATTATGATACTATTTTTTTTAAGCAAGCATCATTACTATCTGGTCAATGTGTAGACTATGTGCCTTATTTCTTTGTAGGAAGCAAGATATTTGGGAAGGTTGTAGAAGAACCATGATGGCACTACTTGAGACTACTGGAGTCATAGTATCTGTCAAGAGGGTTTCTATAGTAATCAGAGTAATTGAAATTGAGGAAGGCAAACTTTGTCCTAAGAGCTAATGGAAACTCATTTTTAAAAAGAGACTTGGAAACATTAACTGATGTGTGCATGTGAAAGTTCAGAAATACAGAACGAGGTCATCTGGATCTGAAATATTTCCCCACACCCAGAGATGGCAGGATCCTCCTCCATGCGGCCTTGACATCCTTGTTCCTCAGCGTGTAGATGAGAGGGTTGAGCACTGGTGTGATGACACAGTAGAAGAAGGACATGAACTTGGCCTGGGTGCTGTTGGCTGGAGGTTGGATATAAATGTAGATGCATGGGCCATAGAACAGGATGACAACCAGCAGGTGGGAGCTGCAGGTGTTGAAAGCCTTGATCCTTCCTTCAGCTGAAGGTAACTTCAGCACAGCCCTAGCAATGAAGCTGTAGGAAATTAACACGATCAGGGGAGCCACCAATGCAAAAGGGACATCTCCTAAGGCCAAGTACAGTTCATTAGCAGTGGTGTCAGCACATGCCAGCTTGATCAGAGCAGGAATCTCACAGAAGAAGTGGTCTAGAGTGTGTTTCCCGCAAAGGGGAAGCTGAATGGCGAGTGTGACTTGCACCAGAGAGTTGGCCAGGCCACTGGACCAGCATGCAGCTGCCAGCCACACACATGCCCAGGGATGCATGATGACAGCATAGCGGAGGGGCTGGCAGATGGCCACATAGCGATCAAAGGCCATCACTGCCAGCAGTGCACATTCTGTGCTGCCTGCCCAGCTGAAAATATAGAGCTGTGTGATGCAGCCCCAGGCAGAGATTGTCTTCTCTGGGCCCAAGAGGTTGGCAAGCAATTGGGGCACAATGGTGGAGGTGACACAGAGGTCGAGCACAGAGAGATTGTCCAAGAAGAAGTACATGGGTGTCTGGAGTCTGGACTCCACCATGGAGAGAAAGATGATGGAGCTGTTTCCCATCAGGGTAAAGATGTAGGCGACCTGGACCACACCAAAGAGAGGGATCTCCAGCCAAGGATGATCTGAGAATCCCAATAGAACAAATGTGTTGGGGAAACTTACATTTTGTCCATCCATGACAATCTTTATTTTATGTGCCTAGATGTGAGAGACAGATTTTCAGAATAAATAAACTTATTACATTTAAATATCTACTAGGCAACACGCACAAAATTCTTATTTGATCTGTGAGATATTCTCCAGAATTCTTTTGAGTACTTCTCCCATATCTAGATGGCCCCACATAGTGACTTGTAGTTAACTTTCAAGTGGGGTTAGAGCTGAAATTCACATGTGCAGATTTTCAGAGAGTCCTATGAGGCCCAATCAGAATCTGTTTGTGTGGATCAGTCTGCTTCTTTCCTACCATTTATGGATTGTAGAATCTTCCCTCTGTCTGCAAGTTCATTCATTAAATATACTACTCTTATGTCATATCAAAAGAATCATGCAGTCTTTGCATTTGGCACATCTCTTTCCAGAATGTATTTAAAGGAAATACTACCTGAGGCATCCTTTGAGTGATGTTAGGTTAAGGTTGCCTGGGATTTCATTGTCAAGCTAGGGTTGAAATTTATATTGCTGATATACACATGTCCTCAGACTCTTCTTCATACTTTCCTCACCAGGCATCTTTTTCTTTTAAAGCTAAATTTCTGGTGAGTTCCAGAATGAAACAGGACCTGAAACAGGTCTTTCATTCCTCAAAATGTAATGGGTATCTCATTTCTTAAAATCTAGGGGCTATCAGAGCAGATAATTTACAAATTTCTCTCTGTTTCTGTCTCCCTCTCCCTCCTTCTCTCTTTCTTTTCCTCCCCTTCCCTCCCTCCCTCCTTCTTTCAGTCCCTGGGCCTTTCTCCCACTTAGTGACTTCTGGTGTCTAAGTGAGTAACTCATACTAATTCCTCTCTTCAAAATGCCTTCTTTCACACAAAAGCCACATTATAGTCATTTTTCATTATTTTTTTAAAGCTGTCCAGGGGTAAACTTTGTATCTCATATCTTTAAAATGCATAATGTTTTGAAATAAGTTATATATATTTGACATATATGGCACATATATATCATTATATTTTTGCAGCTGTAATTAAATTATGTATCATATATTCTGAGACATTGAAACTGACTGACCATAGCAAAACCATCAATTTTAAGAGACAGCAAAATAAAAAATTCTTCATGAATTTCAGGATTGTGCAAAATGCTAAATTTCCAAGCATGTCTCCTCTTGTTGCATCATGTCTGACATGTTAGATGTTACCTGTCATCTGCATGATCCTGCTTACATAGACACTCAAATTTAACCATTTTTCATGCTAAGCCACTTGAGTTGTCTTCTAAAATGCAGCCCTCATTCATCATCCTGGTGTTGTATGGATCACGGTGACTCTCAGAACACCAACATGTGCCACCCAGGCTTATCTCTGATCTGCTTTCTGTGTCATGTCCTCTCCCATCAGACTTATCCTCTCAACTACTAGTTCATCCTCAAATCAAAATCAGACTTCCAGCTGGCTGCTGAGCACATACTAGCTTCTCTCTCATGTCCTTATCAGCTTGGGGGACTCCTGTCCTCTGTGAGTCCTGGACCATGCATCACTGTCTCTGTTAAACTTCCCCTGGTCTGTCTTCCTTGCTTCCATATCTTACTGTGTTCTTTGACCAGTTCAGTTACTGTCAGGCTCCCCTCGCCCTTTTAAGGGCTTTGGGAATTTAGTCTATGATGAAGTTGTCATGCTACCCCTAGATTTGACCTGTTGCAATTATTTAGTAAATGCATGAATGAAAAGGTAGTTTCTTGGATTGCTTGTATTATGTAAGAAGTTTCCATTGCTTCTTGGCATTTTGGCTAAAATCAAGTGTAGTATGTAATAACCTTCCATACCATCAACCTAGTTCCTTCTCTGAGCATCTCACATGAATGTTGAGGCTATGATGATCTCGTCTGCCTCTGTTAATAAGTGCACGAATGAAAAGATAGACTCTGGGATTGCTGGTATTATTTAATAAGCTTCCATACCATCAACCTAGTTCCTTCTGTGACAACCTCACACGAATGCTCATGCTATGATGATCTTTTCTACATCTGCAGAACACCAGCACAGTCATTGATGTATAGATTTCCTTACAGATATTTCTTTTTTAAAAATTTTTGTTTATTTTTGTTTATTTATTTGAGAGCAACAGAGAGAGAAAGGGGGAGAGAGGGAGAATGGATGTGCCAGGGCCTCCAGCCACTGCAAACGAACTCCAGACATGTGTGCTCCCTTGGGGTCCTCAGGCTTCACAGGCAAGCACTTAACTGCTAAGCCATCTCTCCAGCCTGACTTTTAGATATTTCTTACACATATAATCCAAGCTTGTTTCTCTTTCTTTTCAAAATGCTACCTAGTACTCCACATTTCGGTTGCTTTTTTTTTTCTTCCTGAATCCACATGTCTTTCCTATCAGGATATATGAGATGATAGAATTTTAGTTTCTTGGCTTATAAATTTTATAGAATATATAGCCTAATAATAAATGCCAAGGGTCTTAATGTATCCTGAGAATACGACCCACCTCTTTTATAGATCTTCATATTGTTTTTTGAAAATTTACATTTTCTTTGCTATTAGATAATAGAAATATAACACTTTAATCAGTCCTAATCAGGTTTTGAACATTAAAATCACAGAGGCAGCCGGGCATGGTGGCGCACGCCTTTAATCCCAGCACTTGGGAGGCAGAGGTAGGAGGATCGCTGTGAGTTCGAGGCCACGCTGAGACTCCATAGTGAATTCCAGGTCAGCCTGGGCTAGAGTGAGACCCTACCTTGAAAAACCAAAAAAAAAAAAAAAAAAAAATAAAATAAAATAAAATAAAATAAAATAAAATAAAATAAAATCACAGAGGCCATGCACAAAAGGACAAAGTTATTTTCCAGGACTCTGTCTGCTAGACACTTTCTTTTTAGGTCCTTTATTTTCTACATCCTATTTCCCAAAGTAGCCTTGCTCTCAGTGCATCAGAGAGTGTCCTTTGTAATCCTCTGTGGCATTCACCAGAGGAGAAGGAAGATAATATAACATGAGAGCTTTATTTAAGCACCCACACTCTCACCTTGCTGAAGAAAAAGGAGTAGAATAAGGAGCCAGCAATGGGAAAGTTGAGCCTCAAGGAAAGAGATGCAGGGTCTTTTCATGGAGTCTGGGGTTAAGAAGCAGGAGGCAGACTAAGCAGAACCCAGCTAGGAGACAGAATGTGGTGAGATTGGCTGAACTTTTGAAGTTGATGCCTTTTGTCCACTGAGACTTAGAGCTATTACATGTAGATAATTAGTCCATAGTTTACGTTTGAGAGAAGAATTCTAGAGAGATTTCTCCTTATTTTAATTTATTATGCCTACAATCATTTTCCCCTGGGGAATATACTTGAGTGAAGTGCATGGATGTCAAAGAACAGAAAATGTTCTTATAATAAGATGGGAGTAGAGCCTTTGGCTTCTCATATTCAGACATTTGTCATCAGAGAATGTGACCTGGGCAGTCTGATGTCTGTTGCAGTTTGCAGTGGCTAGAGTCCCTGGTGCATTCATTCTCTCTCTCTCAAATAAGTAAAATAAATAAATAAATAAAGAGATAAAAATTTCTTGTTACATCACATGGAAGGCCATGTTATTTAAACAAAAACACATCTATTCTGTGGCATATTGGGAAATTTTTTGTTAGGTAGATTTTTATTTTCTTGCTAAAAGGGAAACTTATAAAAATATTTCATTTATTTATTTAATTATTTGAGAGACAGAGAGAAAGAGGCAAATAGACAGGGGGGTAGAGAGAGAATGGGTGCATCAGGGCCTCTTACCACTGCAGATGAACTCCAGACGCATGCGCCATCTGTGCATCTGGCTTTACATGGGCAATGGGGAGTTAAACTCAGGTCCTTAGGCTTTGCAGACAAATGCCTTAACTGCTAAGCCATCTCCAGCTCACAATTTTTGATACTTTGATGAAATACTGTTTTTACCATCAGAGGTTTACTTAAAATTCACTTTTTTCACTTTGAAAAACTTATACTTGATGCAGTCTTCAAATATTTTTTTCATCACCATCTGCAAAGAAACCTTCACGAAGGTAAAGTTGCCTGGCTCTGTTGTGGAATGCCAATAAGGATACCATGACCATAACATCTGGGGCGGGGTTCTGGTTGTGATCTGATGCCAGCCCACTGGTAGTAGAGTAGTGATTGACTTTTCTAGTTAAGCCTCAGCTCAAATGTAAAATACATCTGCCATTTTCTATTTTCTCACTCTTTCCTTGAATCATAATACAGATTTTATTCACACAAGAGATTATTATGTTCCCATGTTCTGTAGTCCTACACCATCTTTCCAACATTCTTTAGCTCATGCCTTGAATGTTAGCTGTAGACAAAGGAGAGGTTTTAGGCAGTCACCTTAACCACTAAGCCATCTCTCCAGCTGAAGAAAAGAGAGGTTTTAATTCACATATAATGGTGTGAGTACATATAATATCATCAGTTATCTAACAGGGAAGATAAAAGTTAAAATAGCATCGATATGAACACGTCCAAGTTGTCACTAAATTCCATTATGTGTATCAGAGCAGTTACCATGCTTGAAAATACAAAGTAATTTACTGACCTATGTTACTTCCTATAGAATGCTGACTCTCAACATATATTAAATATGGAGTTTTTCCATGTTGAGAGTCACAGCTCCTGCTATGATTAAAATACTAATATCCCATTTCAGAGATGAATGACAAACTTGCTTTTGGAAGTCTCAAAAATGAAAATTTGTGCGAAGACACAGTGCCACACACTGTAATTCCAACAGTCAGGAGATAAACACAGTAGGATCCTGGGTTCAGATTAGCTCATATAACATACTGTATTCCATGCCTTCATAGGGTGCAAATGTGACCTTGTCACAGATATACCAAGAAAGATGATATTATGCAGCTGTATTTTAGCATACCTACTATGCATAGACATATTTAGTTTTCAATGTTATTAAGGACTCTAAAGGGTGTGGGAAGTCTCTTACCACCAGTACTGCTACCTAGAGCACACATTCTCTCTCTATCTCTCTCTTTCAGGATGGCCTCACTTCATAAATGTAGAGTTTTTTAGAAGATGTCCAACGATCCTGGCATTTCCCATATCCTTTGTTCTGTCTTGAAACTTATGGTTCACATTATAGATTCATGAATTGACCTCTGAGGTCTTCCTTTCAGAGATTGTTTCCCTGACACTATAGCCTGGCCTCAGCGTCTTGGATATCTTGAAATTCCCATTCATACCTTCCTACTAGCTTGTCTTTCTCTTTGTTGGACTATATTAGATCTGCTACCTGGTCTTCTAGTTTAGATATTCTGTCCTCTCCTTCATCCATTCTACTGGTGAGACTTTCCACAAATGTTTTTATTTGACTGTGTTTGTCAGTGCTAGTATTTCTGCCTGGTTTTCTTCAGTGTTTCTATTTCCTCACTCTTGTCTTGTAATGATGTCTTTATTTCATTAAGCTGGTTTCCTGTGTTCTCTTGGAATTCCTTCAGGTGTTTGTTTTCTTCTTTGATTCCTTTGAGTATAGGTAACATCATATTTTTGAAACCTTTTCAGACATTTCATCTAAAATAGTCTCATTGGGGAGCCATTTCTGATGGATTTATAATTTTTGGTGGGATTGTGTTGTCTTGGTTCTTTGTGTTTCTTGTATTACAATGTAGTGATTTTTAAATCCTGAGTTGCTTTGATGCTTGGATTTTCTAGTTATTTGTGGTGCTTTTAGACTTGGAAATCCAACTTTATGTACCTTCAGAGTAGGAATTTAAGGTGCCAAGTGTAGCTCTTGTACTCTAATCCAAATACAGCAGTAATCCTAGGTGTTGAGTTTGCCTGATATTCAAGTATTCCAGTGGACGGGGTAAAGCAATTTACTGGCAAATTATAAAATTCAGCAGAGCAATATACACATTCAATAAAAACCAGCACAGAATATGCAAGGGTGGGGATTGAAACAAACAGATAACCTTATAAAGCCACAATACCTAAGGGTGTGTATTTCTCTACACCCTTAATTCTGTCAGCTGGGAGGTTGAGATTTATGTTCTGAAATGGGTTCCACATCAGCCTGGGTCTGAATCAGACCCTGACCCCAATAATGACAGAAGAAAAAGACTAAGGCCCTATGAATCTGAAACTAGTGAGTAGTTTCTCTCTTACTGCTTTTAGCACTCTCTCTTTGTTTCATTGTTAAAGAGTTTTAACTGTGCTGTATCTTGGAGAGTTTCTTCTTTGGTGTTCTGTGGGCTTCTTGTAACTGGATGGGCCTCTCTTTTGAGAGATTTGGAAAATCTTCTTCAATAATTTTATTGAATATGTTCTCTATGCCTCTGGCCTGGATTTCTTCTCCTTCTGGTATACCCATAGTCCAGATGTTTGGTCATTTTAGGGTATCCCACAGTTTCCTTGTATTCTGTTCACTTGGTTTTTTTGAACTTAGCAAAGTTTTGGCCTCCCAATCAATTTCCTCTGTCTTGTTTTCCAGGTCAGAGGTTCTGTCTTCCACATGAGTAAGTGAGGGGTTCTAGAGAGGTTTTTAAAGGCTCTATTAGATTTTTGTTTTGTGTTGTATAATTTTGCATTGTGTCCATCTCTTTTGTGAGGTACAATTTCAGCTTGAGGTCTGATTTTCTTGATGCTTCCTTGAATTCATTCTTGCATTTGACCATGTCTTCATTAAGCTGAATCAACTGGTTATTGAGATCCTCTATTTGTTGACTCATCTTTAGTTCATTTATCTCTCTTTTGAGGCTTCTATGGTTTTCTTCAATCAAGTTAAGCCTAGCAACAAAAGCTGAGTGCTTTAAGAGATGCTTCTGCTCAATTTCATTTAATGATTGTTGGTTTTCTGATGGCTTCCTTCCAGTTCAGCAATTATTTTGTTCAGGGTCACATTGCTTGCTGTGTTTTCATTTTGGGATTCAATATCTGTTGATTTCTGTACAATTTCATTGAAGGCTTCTATTGTGGGACTAGGCATCCTTGGTGGAGATATCTCAGTTTTCTGACTTTCATTGGTGTTTTTGCATTGTGATCTACCCATCTTGGGAAGATGTTTCATTTCATTGAGGGGAAAGCAAGTATTTGTCCTTGTAGGATCTTTAGTGGGTGTTCTGTTCTAAATGTGAACCAGATTTGTGTAGGATGGGGATATAACTGAAGATGCACAGATTGTAGAGAATGCAAGTACATCAAAGGTACCTGGGGAACTGGGAGGTGGGGAACTGGGAGCTCTGGCCTACTTGGTCCACTTGCATGCACTCTTCAGCACATGGGGATCATAGGTTGGGGAATCAGGAGCCATGAAGCTGGAAAGCCAGGGCAAAGAGGGTAGCTCCTACCCTCTGTGTTTGTCTCATCATGGAGACAACTCAAGCACTGTAGTTTTGCTGGTAATTTTGAGAATAACCACAAGCTTCTCTCAGAGAAGGGTCAAAATGATGAGTTGAGTTGACTATGCAGCCTGGGGGCTGCAGCACTAATCCATCAGCACTAAGCAGCACAGGCCTAATGGGTGAGACTTGGGTAGGCAAGGGAGAGAATGCCAAGCAGGGGAGCACTGAGCTAGCGGCAGTGGCCGGCATGTGGGTCTTTCTTTGATATGACACCATCATCAGATACTGGCTTTTCTTCAAACTTCTATGTCACAGGAAAGAGTTGAGCTGACAGACTGACTCTGATTCCCTAAGAGGTAGTGCATGACCTGCAGTCTAGTTTATGTCTCTATGCATAGGTTTTTCATTGTACAAAGTGGAAGTAATCTTATAAGGTTAAAAAAAAAATTCCATCCTAATAAAATTGCATGCTACTGAGGAGTTGTCTGACGGGTCTGTCCATGGGCTCTCTGTGAATTTTACCTTCATGCCTTTGTACTTACTACTTGGTTTCCTGATATATCTGGCACATTATGCCACAAGTCCAATTCCTGTAATTTATAATACAACCAAAGAACCAGTTCTTAGATACAGAATTCTTCTTTAAGGCCAACTCTTCCCTGAGATCCCCTGAACAATTGGAAGAAAATTTTCACTCAGTCTTTCAACAAATTGTTTCCATGGAACTTTAACTTTCTCCAGTTTTGTCATTATTTATCAAGGAGAGCAGATTGAGAGCCTCCCCTCCTCAAGAACTTCACGGATGTACTTTTTTTGTTTTTGCATATAACTTCCAACAAGTGCATAAAAAATGTAACATAAAAAGGACAAATGGCTCTCATATAATTTTTTTTGTTGTTGTTTTTTCTAGGTAGGGTCTTACTCTGGCTCAGGCTGACCTGGAATTCACTATGTAGTCTCAGGGTGGCCTCGATCTCACAGCAATCCTCCTACCTCTGCCTCCTGAGTGCTGGGATTAAAGGCATGCGCCACCATACCCGGCTCATATAATTTTTTAAATTTGTTTGTTTGTTTGGTGGCAGTGCACCAGGGCCTTTTTGCTGTTGCAAATGAACACCAGACATTCGCACCACTTTTTGTGTCTAGTTTATGTGGGTGGCTTGGGAAGGGCAGACAAACTTTGAAAGCAAGCACTTTCAGCCACTGAGCCATCTTCCCAGCCCATCTAATTCTTTTTTTTTTTTTTTTTTTTTTTTTTTGTTTCTCCACAATAGCTGGTGAAGATTATGGGATGGAACAGTGACAGCTACTTACAGGCCTTCATCCTAGTGGGTTTTTCTGATGAGCCTGGACTGGAGCTAATTCTCTTTGCTTTTATTTTGATCTTTTACATCCTGACTCTGATGGGAAACCCTGCCATTGTCATTCTCTCAGTCATGGATGTCAGGCTCCACACACCCATGTACTTCTTTCTTGGGAACCTGGCTTGCTTGGACCTCTGCTTTGCAACAAGCATTGTTCCCCAGCTGCTGTGGGACCTCTGGGGGCCAGAGAAGACTATTACCTACCAGGGCTGTGTGGCCCAACTCTACATCTACGTGGTGCTGGGCTCCCCCAAGTGTGTCCTCCTAGCTGTCATGTCCTACGACCGCTATGTGGTCGTCTGCCAGCCCCTGTACTACACTGTGGTCATGTACCCACGTCTCTGCCTGCAGCTTGTGAGTGTGGCCTGGTGCTGTGGTTTTCTAAATTCATTTATCATGTGTCCTCAGATGATGCAGCTCTCCAGGTGTGGGCACTGCAGGATGGAACACTTCTTTTGTGAGATGCCTGCCCTTATAGCCATGTCCTGTGAAGACACCATGCTGGGGGAAGCCTGTGCCTTGGTCCTGGGGGTGATCCTTCTCCTGGTGCCCCTCTTCCTCATCCTCCTCTCCTGTGGCATGATTGCTGTTGCTATGCTGAGGATTAAGTCAGCTACAGGGTGCAGGAAGGCCTTCAATACCTGCTCTTCACACCTAATTGTAGTGTCCCTCTTCTATGGGACCATCATCTACATAGCAGCCGGCCAACAGCTACTCCCAATATCAAGGCAAATTCTTTACCGTTTTCTATACTATTGTCACACCCAGCATCAACCCCTTCATCTATACTCTGAGGAACAAGGATATAAAAGGGGCAACGAGGAAGCTTCTGGGGTGGGAGAAAGGGGCTAGGGAAGCTTAAATGAAGGGAAAACTTGAGTGACACAAGTTAGGCAGAGAAATCTTATCTAAAATCCTAGCTACCAGAAATACTTTTTATTTCTTTTCTTAATAAAAAGGTTTTCACATCTGTGATGAGCTGTCCTGAAGAGAGACCCCAGAGGTAAACAAGAAATCCATTTATCATTCATACCCTGGGCACATGGTCTGAATGTAATTTTGCACAGTATTTTCATCGTTACCTGTGTTTTAACTGTGGCCCACATCATGAAGTTCTGTGAAATTTTCCATTTGTGATGTCATGTCAGTACCCAGAAAGTTTGGGATTTTGGAGTTTTGGATTATGCATTTTCAGACTGAGAATGCTCAACTTGCACAGGTGGCTTGTGTTAGATTCCTCTCTTAGATAAGTTGGTCGGAGGAGCGTTCACACAATGCTTTTGAGTCTGAGACAGACTATCCTGGGCCTTGGATGTGAAGCGACTTTCTCCTGTTTGTAGGCATCTGCTCTGTCTTGTATTTTCCTCAGCCCCATGAATTTCCCTCGTCTGAAGTGGACCTGCAGACATAATCTAATCACATCCAGATATCGGCGTGTTCTCCATGAGAGGAAAATGTCCCATAAGCCACTTTATAAGGAAGAGTGTGCTCAGTCACCAGCACCTTCTCCATGACGTTTACCATAGCGAAAAAGGACTGGTAAGGGTCAGTCACTCAAGTCTATGGTAACAACAGAGCAAAAGACACGTTTTCAGATGATCTTTATGTCTTTGGTCTTTTTGCACAGATGATCCCAAATAGCTAGAGAAATCCTTCATCACATAGGATCAGACATGTTCAGGACGTGGCATGGCCATAGACTGAGATATCCGTCTTTAAAGAGAGTTGTCCTATATTTATATTAACTACCACCCACAGCCCAAATAACTGACAGTCACCCTACAAAGTCAGTGCATCCTGGAATTGGAATGTAGTAAGAGCAGCAGAATTTCTAAACCTGACTCTGCATCAGAATCCTTAAGACACACATTTCTGAGAACTCTTCAAACTTCCTCAGTCAATAGTACTAGCTACGGGGCTAAGGCATCTGTTTTAAGAGAGTTTTATCCATTTACTTCTGACAAGCAGATGGGGAAATCATTATCTTAGGTCAAAACCTAACTCCTCATCTTATCCCGGAACCATCATGCAATGTTCTGGGGGGATGGCCACACTTTTTGGACAGGAATGATGCAGTGATCCAACATCACCCATCTGGGTTGTCCTCTCACCAGCCAGCCCTCAAAGCCTAGCATTTGTATTGATATTTTAGAGACCTTTGGGCTTGGGCTTTATGAACTTAGTTAAGTTTATTTCTCATTAGGGACTTAGGAAACTGACTCAACAATATTTCCTTAAATCTTGTCAATTGGAAAGAAACTGACCTAATGTAATAAGACCAGAGAGAGTAATAACATTGCACATTATTATTATAACAATTATTTGTTACTAAAATACAACTATAAGTATTGTATTATTATAATATTGGATTTATTACTAACAATAATATTGTTTTGCTCTGATGGACTAGTGAGAAAAGATTTAACCTCAGAATTAAATCATAGAGTGAAACACTGACATTCTATAAAAAGTATCTAAGGGGCTGGAGGGATGGCTTGGTGGTTAAGGCATTTGCCTGCAAAGCCAAAGGACCCTGGTTCGATTCCCCAGGACCCATGTTAGCCTGATACACAAGGGGGCACATGTATCCAGAGTTTGTTTGCAGTGGCTGTAGGCCCTGGCATGCTCATTCTCTCTGTCTCTCTCCCTCTTTCCCTGTAAAATAAATAAAATATTTTTTAAAAGTATTTAAGAAGAGCAGAAAGACAATGATGTCATTTGGACATAAGTACTTCTGCCTGAGGGAAAGTTTGCTTGTTTCCAGTGGGTAGAGACTACATTTTACAAAGTCCTGTGTATAAAGGTTTCTTATGAAAAAGAAAAGTCACTTGGGCCAACAACTATAGTAGAGATCAGTTCACCTCAGAATATGCTGTGACACAGAACTGTCACTCCATGCTGTAGGATAACCTTCTAGACCTCTTGTTATCTTAGTGAGCAGGTTCCAAAGTGCTGATTCTCTTTAAACAGTTTTATAAGAGCCTAGTTATCATGTCAGAATAGTAAAGTACTGCTTAATGACAAGAGATGCAGTACATCAGTTATACTGTTCTTTCCAACTTCCTATCACTTCCCCTTGTGGACTCTTCAGGGGGAAGCAAAATGATTGTAATTGCCTTGACCAGCATGTAGAGCAAATGATGGGAATTTTACTCAAAATTGATACTTAATGGTACTCATTTCTGCTAATAGAAATGGCTAGCATTTGTTTCCTGTTTACTATGGATTTCATGGAAATATTTCACCTGTATTTCTTAATAAGATCTTTAAAAAAACTCTTAGAAAGAAGGCATAGAGAAGTTCAGTAAGAAAAGACAGGCCAATTGCCAAAGCATTTGGTTACCTGCCAGGGCTAAATGGTAAGACCCTACTGCTGAAGATCACAAGCTGTAGACACAGGACATTGAGAGATCGTGCTCAAATTTAGAAAGCAGCCAGCTCCCTGCTGGCTAACCCTCACAGTGCTAGAAAGTGCTAGATGAGCTGCTGGGGGATAATGGCCACTAACAGCATGAGCAATCAGGGGATCCTACAAGCTATGAAATCGAGCACCTGGACAAAATGTGCACACCTGTGCGATAGTGGTGCACAGCTCTTGCAGACAGTCAACGGCTCTTTGGTTGGATATGAGGTATACTCAGTGGGAAAGAACTCCTACCTGGTACTGAAAACCAAGTCAACATGCTATAGATAGGGGTCTTTCACTCCAGAGAGAAGCTCCCACTGGTCTTCGGCTAAGGGTAGCTATACTCATCAAAAAGTCTCTTAAATAGTTATGCTTATCCCCTTTAATTCATGATGCTATCACTCTTGGTTGGAGAATCTGTTTATTTTATTTAATTAAGTTATTTATTTTTACAGATAACAGTGAAAACAGGGGGGAACTAAAATCCATCATTGTAACAATAAAAGATAGCCCACTGTCTAGCATGAGAAGAGTCCTTTCTATCATATCTGCCAGGGCCTGGGAGACATTACAGACGGAATGGTGATTTAAATACTAGTGCTGCTCTTACCACCAGCCTGACAACCAGCAACAGGAAGATGGTCATAGACCCTAAGAACACACAAAACTCATCAAACCAGAAATCTAGAGATTACAGAGAGCTCAATACTTTAGTATATATATATAAGTCATCTGCCAAGGCTCAGGGAACATTGCAGAAGAGGAGGTGGTAAGAATGTAAGAACCACAGGATGGGATGAAGTATCCTGAGGTATTGTTCCTCCACAGAGACTTACTGATGCACTCGTGATCACACAGTAAAGACCAATAACCCCACTGAGGAGGGTGCCCAGTGGGGTGGGGGTGAGGGAGAGGTGATATAAGAGCATAACCCGATGGGAATATGACCAACATTATTTGTTCATACAGAAAAGTTAATAATTAACAACAAAAAGAAAACAAAGCCAGGCATGGTGGTGCACGCAAACTTTAATCCCAGCACTTGGGAGGCAGAGGTAGGAGGATCACCATGAATTTGAGGCCACCCTGAGACTACATAGTGAATTCCAGGTCACCCTGGGCTAGAGTGAGACCCTCCCTCCAAAAAAAAAAAAAAAAAAATTAAAAAAAATTAAAAAACAACCATCCAGTTCTTAAGTGCCTGAACCAGGACTTGATCAGCTGTATCTGACTTTTTAGTCCTTGGGATCAACCGAAGCTCACCTCATAGTTGACTTTACAAAGAATATAAAAAGGCAAGATTTGATCTCTTAGCTAGCAACCTTTAATAGATGTGACATGGTTTGAGAGGTGAGCAAAGCTGTATTTTCCTGGCCATTTTGTTATAAATTCATAGTTGAGAATGTGAGGAACTAAGACAGCAGTAAATAAGCATAGAGCAGAGGTATGGGGCTGGCCAGACCAAGCTGTGTGGAGACTGGGAGAGAGGTATGTGTGTGTGTGAGTGTGTGTGTGTGCGCGTGCGTGTGTGTGTACTGTGCTGGTGTCCCTTCAGGCCCCTTCTCATGACATGTATCTTCTGTTCTGTGGTCACTACTGTCCACCCCAGAGTAGAGAGTAGGAAATGGCATTTACTGGGGTTGTTATCTTGGCATCAGGGTGCCAGGTTAGCCTTACTTGTGGGACTAGACACTGCCTGTTTCCCCAGGCTAAAGAATCCTATGACCTCCTTCTGGTGGCCTTTTCTTTCTAGCTGGGCATGGTGACAAACAGTTGTAATGGTAGTAGGGGCAGGAGGCCAGCCTTGGCTACCAAGTGACATCTTGTGTCAAGAAAACAATAAAATAGGTAAATAAAAATTAATAAATTAAAAATTTAGATGCAACTAAAAATTAAAAACAGAAAAGAAAGGAAGAGAAAAACTTCTTTTCACTGCCTTGAACTGTAGTGAGAAAGTTCATTTGTGTTGATCTTTCTGGCTTTTTGTGTATGCATGTGTGTGTGTATGTATGTGTGTGTATATGTGTGTGCATGTTTGTGTGTGTATGCATGTGTGCATGTGTGTGTATATGTGTGTGCATGTCTGTGTGTATGTGTGTGTACATATGTGTATGTGTGTGTATGTGTGCACGCGTGTGTGTGGTCACATGAGTGCCATGCACACCTATGGAGGTCTGAGGATAGCTTTAGGTCCTTTCCTTTCACCTTGCCTGAGACAGGGTCCCCCTGGTTTTTGCCACTTCATATTCACCAGTCTGGCTGGCCTGCAACCTTCCAGATTCTTCTGGATCCACTTCCTACTGGCCTAAGCACATTTAGATCTCTGTCTTGTGTGCCCCTTTCTGTCAGCCTTTACCTGGGTGATGGGGTTGTCAGGCTTGCAAGCCAGTGGCTTTAGTCATTGACTCATCTCCCCAGCCCCTCATTTCTGGATTTTTGTTTAAAAATTCAAGCCCCTGCTTTTTTTTTTCCAGAAAAGAATTTAAAAGGGCAGCTTTTCTGTCTTTAGACAGACAATCCATCAAGCTGCAGATGAAACTGAGTGGTACAGCCTTTGCCTAGGGTCATGAGCATGCATTGTCAGAAACAGATGAACACATCTGTGTCTTTCCACAAAGGCAGAATTTATTGAATAGCAATAAATTCACCCAGTATGGCAGTTTGATTGGCAGCAATTTGCCAGATACTCCTGCTTTCCTTGATAGCCCTCGCCAAGGCAGACACAGCTTCTTTTATTCCAACCTCAATTGCTAACACTAACTTTCAAATCACACACATCACACAGTCAGTATATCAATGTATATTCACATATGCAGGTTACAGAACAACTACAAAGACAGGTGAAAAGAGTTTCAAAAAGTTTCAAAGTAGCCTGAGAGGCCAGAGCTGGGAAGCTCGTAGGGAGGGCTGCTGGAGGGGTGTAGCAAGAGGCTACTGCAGCTCAGGGTCACAGGATCAAGTGGAACTAGAGAGCTGAGCCTACCTGCAGAGGTGAGGCATGGGACTAGGTCCAGAAGAATGGACAGGCTCATGAATGGACAACAGGTCTAGATGGTTTTGCAGCTACAGTAGCAGATGGTAGCTCAAATAGGCTATATCAATAAGTTCTGATGGGGTTCTTGGGACTGTTGGGAGGTCTTTAAGGTGCATACTGGGTGGCCAGATGACAGGTCAGTGCTAGGTGTCCACTTTATGTATCTGATAAATTCGTAGACCTGGTTTCCCTGATATGATTTTAATAGACCTGGTTTCCATGATATGATTTTTTTTTTTTTTTTTTTTTTTTGGTTTTTCAAGGTAGGGTCTCACTCTGGTACAGGCGGACCTGGAACTATGTAGTTCCAGGGTGGCCTCAAACTCATGGTGATTCTCCTACCTCTGCCTCCTAACTCTGCCAAGTGCTGGGATTAAAGGCGTGTGACACCATGCCCAGCTCCCTGATATGATTTCAATATGCCACATGCTCCTCTAGTCCCAACTCACTTTCATAAATTTATTAGGTAGCACCCTTTCTATTCCCAGGAATAGAAATCCATTGAAGTCATTTGTCAGTCTGCGTCACGTGGATGGGGCTTGGAAGATGGCTGTGCCCTTGTTCACCCAGGTGCAGAGTCCCTTTCTACCCTCAAGCTGCCTGTAAAATGGAGTTTCTTGGGGCAAAGCACAGTCTGCAAAGCCACTTTTTAAAACCACTCCATGAAGTAATTTGGAGCAGGCCACAGGCTGATCACAATACCTAGCATGACTTTGCTCCCCTGGGGAAAAGAAAAGGCAAAGCAAAGTCAGTGAGGCCACATACCTTGTTTAAAATTTCTCATACACAAGGAGCCAAATCTATTCACCCAGCCTTTAAAGGTTTTTAGTGGGGAAATGAAGGTTGTATGTATTTATGATTACATGCAATGTGGTCCTTTTGAGTGTGCATGCATCATAGAATGGCTCAGTAAAGCTACTTTACCATGGGCTTGTCATGCTCTGCAGTGAGGACACTGGGTGACTTATTAGATATACAGTGCTGTGCTATTAACTATGGGCAACGTGTTTAACAGCAGATCTTCAGGACTAAATTTGTCTTGACAGAAATTTTATATCTTCTGACAAACATTTCTTTTTCTTCTTCTTCTTCTTCTTTTTTGAGGCAGGGTCTCGCTCTAGCTCAGGCTGACCTGGAATTCACTAATTCACTATGTAGTCTCAGGTGGCCTCAAACTCACGGTGATCCTCCTACCTCTGCCTCCCGAGTGCTGGGATTAAAGGCGTGCGCCACCACTCCCGGCTGACAAACATTTCTTAAGCACCTCCCCTTCCTAGTCTCAGGACCTCCATCCTACTTCTATGAGTTCAATTTTTCAAAATCCCCCTAATAAGAGAGACTGTGCAATACTTGTCATCACTGAACAGGTTTGTCAATGCTGTTTCAAATGAAAATTTCCTTTTTTTTTTTTTTTTTTTTTTTTGAGGTAGGGTCTCACTTTAGCTCAGGTTGACCTGGAATTCAGTATGGAATTCACTCAGGATGGCCTTGAACTCTCAGTGATCCTGCTACCTCTGCCTCCTGAGTGCTGGGATTAAAGACGTGTGCCACCATGCCCAGCTATGACTTCCTTCATTTTAAAAGGTTAAATAGCACTCCTTAGTGTACACCTGTTGCTAGGCCTTTTATAGTGACTCCTTATCTTGGCAAGTGTGGCCAATGCTGTAATGAAGGTAGGAATTAAACACATCTCTCATATGCTGATTTCAATTCCTTTTGGCACATGCCCATGGTGGGATTGCTGGATTATATGTTGGCACTATTTTATTTGACTGTTATTTAAAACAGGGTCTTACTTGTCACCCAGGTGGCCTGGAACTTCTGATCTTCCTGTCTCAGCTTTCTAAATGCTGGGAGTATAGAAAAATGGCACCATGCCTGACTTTTTGTTTTGATGTGTTTGATTATTATTGAGAAATGTAAATATTTGTTGGTCATTTGTGTTTTAAGAAGTATCATTTTTGAGAACTATGTATGTGAATACTTTGGAGGAACTTAGACTTAATTTCATTCAACAAGAGGAGAAAAAAATGTATTTAGGAAAGAATGTAGCATCCACTGAGTATATTTTAGCCAGATCTTTTGCTGTAATTTGAAGTTTATCTGAAAGAACAGGAGGAAAAACATTTAAAAACTCAAAGATGAATGAGAATTGTTAGTAAGAATTTCATCAAGAAAATTAGAGTATAAATTAAAAGTTTCAGGCAGGCGAGAAGAGCAGAATGACCAGCACGTGGAGGTTGGTTTGAAGTGAACATGTTCAATCAAGAAAGAACAGCCTCCATCCCCAGAGTCTGGTTTGCCCTTTTGTACACAGAAGAAATAACTCAAGGGAGGGGGAAGCACTTACTTCTAACCATAGGAGTTGGCAATTAGCACAGCGTCTCTCAAATCAGAAGGAAGAGTCTCAACAATCATTATTTTAAGACAAAGGGAACAGATTCTCTACCAAAATAATGATCTGGCATTTGCTGTGTCCTCTGAGACAAACCCACTAGGCACTAAAGGGCTCATTAAGCTTTTGCTCACAGACTCCATTCTGGAATTGAGTCATTAAAAGTTTGATGTGTTTAAGTCTGGAACTGGCCTCTGAGGTGACAATTTCTTTGTCATACTTACCTGGATGTGTCCTAAGGCCTGTGAGGATGCTAACAGTCCCCGTGGGGAGCTGGCAGACTGCTTGGCCACAACAGTGCTGGATCTCTCAGGCTTTACTAGACCTTTGACAGAGATCAAACTATGTAATTGGTTAAAAGCCCCATGGCTGGTAATTAAGTCAGTGAACTGTGCAGTTTAAATCAACTTTATTACTCGAGTTAACTGACTGAACTGTTTCTGCTACTCCTGTGCTTTTGTCATAACTTCACACAAAACAAAGAGGAGAGTGGAGACAATCCAAGCTGACATATCCAGTCTTAAATTTTCTAGCTGTTTCTTCCTGTCTTCCACATCCTGATTATCTTGGAATTTCTAAAGAAATGAGTTTCCAATTTATTTTCTTTTACTCGTTTTCCAAATAAGAGCAGAATATATATATATATATCTCCACACACACACAAATATATGTTGTAAGATGCATATATGCAAAAATGCTTCCTTTAAATTGTTTTATGTTTTTATATTTAAATGTCATAAAATAAAACTAATTTTTTTCAGGAAGGACAATTCTATGAATTTTATAGCTACATATAGATTGTATAATTATCACTAAGATAGACTACAAAGTAGTTCTTTGACTCCAAAATACTTTTCATTGCTGTCTCTTTATTACCCTTCCCCCCAAAATTCTGCAAATCATTGATTTATCTTCATCACTAGAGTTTTTCCCTTTGGAAAATTATAAATAAACATCTGCATCAAGTACCATGGCTGATTTTAAAACTGCTTTTGTCTGTATGAATAAAATTTGATCATCTGCATATTACATTTCTTTTCCTGTGGAAATATAAGGGAATGTATATTCACCTCATATAGGGCATAGGGCACCAACAGACCAAAGAATGATTCCATAGAAGTACACTTGGTGAAATCCTGGGTTTATTGGGGTTACTTACAGGGTGAGGGGTTACATTGGTGACTCAAAAACAGCTGCAACATGTCAAGCTCCCATCCTAGTTTGAGTAATTTCTCAGGAAAGCTCTGTTAGCGGAGCCCCACCTCCAGCCACCTTTCCATATCTCCTATAAACTCTAGCAATCCCAAGACCTGGTGCAGCCAGGGGCAGAAAGGAGCGGAGGCTAGTACCTCACATGAGGGTCTGATGAGCCCCACTTCTTCTACCAGGGAGTGTTAACAACTCCCTTACTATTACCATAGACCTAGCTATCGCTATTGCTTTGCTTATTGAGGTGTTGTGACTGTGGAGCTCAGGTACTCTGTACGTCTCCAGAGCAACCCCTGCTCCATGATGGCCATGGGTAACTGCTCAGTCCCAGAGAAATGGCTTTAGTGCAAGGAGTGACTTCAGTTTAGTTATTTCTTCACTGGCGGAAGGATGTTTCAATTTTTCCAGCTTGGGATAATTGTCAATAGAGCTGCTATGAACATTTCAATCTTTCTACAGAAGCACGGGGTTTCATTTCTCTAAGGCTGCTAGCCTAAGTGTCTGTTCATCAGGAAGGAAACCATGTTTGAGAGTGAAGGATCGCTTCCATTCCCACAAGTGGTGCGGGGCATTCTCCCTGTTCTGCGCCTTCGTCAGCCACGTGACAGTGTGAGTACATAATCTTACCTACACCAATAGGTCTGTGCTGACCTCGCACCATGATTGCTCTTCCTGAGGTTTATCGAATGTCCTTTCTTGAGTTCGACATCGCTATAGGCTTTTCATTAAATCTGTTCAAGTTCTTGTACTTTTTAAAAATAGGGCTGTTCAATTTCTCCCTATAGCATTTCAAATGTTCCTTAGCTAGTATAGAAAAGTCAATTGTTAGATACTGAAACTACGAGTATTGTTATCTCAGATTTTAATTTAGCTTCTCATTCTTTTTTTTTTTTTTTTTTTTTTGTTTTTCGAGGTAGGGTTTCACTCTAGCCCAGGCTGACCTGGAATTCACTCTGTAGTCTCAGGGTGGCCTCAAACTCACGGCGATCCTCCTACCTCTGCCTCCCGAGTGCTGGGATTAAAGGCGTGCGCCACCACGCCCGGCTAGCTTCTCATTCTTTTAAGTGTCTATCGGCCAAACAAATTAATTTGAAATAAGTCAAATTTCTCAATATTTTAAGCCACATTGGTTTTTAAAATTTTATTTTTATGAGAGAGAGCGAGAGAGAATTGGCATGCCAGGGCCTCTAGCCACTGAAATTGACCTCCGGACATGCGTGCCACCTAGTGCACATGTGCGACCTTTTGCATCTGTGTCACCTTGTGTGTCGGGCTTACATGGGTTCTGGGGAGTCAAACGTGCATCCTTAGGTTTCACAGGCAAGTGCCTTAACAACTAAACCATCTCTCCAGCCCCAGCTTTTTGGTCTAACCACAGTATCAAAAAAAGAATTTTTATTTATTTATTCAGGACAAGACCTCTTTATGTAGCCCAGGCTGGCCTTGAACGTACAACTCTCCTGTCTCTGTCTCTCAAGTGTTGGGATTATAGGTATTAACCAACATATGTGTCTTAGTTTTTTAAAACTTTTTTTTTTTTTTTTTTTTTTTTTTTTTTTTTTTTTGGTGGTAGGGGTTTCAAGGTAGAGTCTCAATCTAGTTCAGTCTGACCTGAAATTCACTATGTAGTCTCAGGGTGGCCTCTAACTCATGGCAATCCTCCTACCTCTGCCTCTCAAGTGCTGGGATTAAAGGAGTGCGCCACCATGCCTGGCTTCAAACTTGTGTTATTGACAATTTTCATACATAAACATAATGTATTTTGATCATAATCCCTTCTCATTAGTTTCTTTTGTACCACCCTCACCCTTTCCTGGAACCCCCCCTCTCCAAATAGTCTGTCTTATATTTTGATGTTGATCTCTCTCTCTCTCTCTCTCTCTTATTTTTGCCCTTCTCCATCACCTTTAATGGTAAGTTGATGAGCACAGTACTGTGAAGGTCTTGAGCAAACAATGACAGCAGCTGTGAGGTCATGAATGTCTCTTCCACTTCATGTCCTAAAAAGTGTTACAAAGCACTCCTCCCCATTCTTTACCTCTTATACTTACATTCTTTCCACCACTTCTTCCACAATGTTTCATGCTGTGACTGAGATGTTTGATTTAGTGTTGAGCATTCAAATGTCACACTTTTCTATACTGACGTTTTTTTTAAACTTTTTTTTTTTTTTTCATTTGAGAGAGAGAGAGAAAGAGGGACAAGTTTTGAGTCTCCCTAGTAGTTATGAACGTCTGAAAAAAGAAGATTCTATGACAAAAAGTGAGAGTAGCACCAATATATGGGCATGAACACAAATACTTAAAAGGCAATTTGATGGACATAGCCTATCCATTTATCCAAACAGCAGTATTAGCTTTCCTGCAACTTAGGATTTATGACCTTCCCAGACATAGTTTTTGACTGGGTTTTCAGTACCAGACACGATTTCCCTCTTGTGGAACAGCCCTCAGATTCCATCAGAGAGCAGCTGTTTGCCCTCATTAGTCTTTTCACTATTGCACCAATGGGTACATCTTGCCTGGTCTGGTCAATTGTGTAGCATGCAAAGCTCACTGCTGGTTGAGAGTGTTGATTACTTCCCTGCCCCCTGCCCAGGATCCTGCACAACTCATTTCCAGCTTGATTTCTCAGTGCTCTGAAACCAAAGCATACAGTGTCTCTAGCACTATTTATTTCTGGTGTGAAACAAAGAGCATTAGCAATAGTAAGTTTTGTTTTGGGGGCTCAGGAATTTCCCTGACCTCACTGGGAGGTATCCTTCCCCTAGCACCGGATTTTTTCTTATGGCTTCTAGAAGCATTTTTATCCATTATATATATTATCCTTATGTTTAATTAGTTAACAAAAAAGTACATTTCAATTTGATTTATTCATACCATCATTAGTTTCAGCTAACCCTACTCCAATGACCTCCTCTATCTCCCAGCTTTATTTGTTTTAAAGATTTTTTTATTTTTTATTTTTATTTTTTGCAAGCAGAGAGAGGTAGGAGAGACAGACAGAGAGAATGGGAGTACCAGGGTGTACAGCTGCTGCAAACAAACTCCAGATGTATGTGCCACTTTGTGCATCTGGATTCATGTGGGAACTGGAGAACTGAACCTGGGTTGCTAGGCTTTGCAGGGAAGTGCCTTAACCACTAAGCCATCTCTCTTTATTTGAAGTCTTGATAGGTAGGGCAGAGTGTGTGTGTGTGTGTGTGTGTGTGTGTTAGATACTGGGGATTGAACCTGGGGCCTCATACATGCTAGGCTTATAGTATGAAAGTTAAGTACTGTGATTCCTTCAATTTTATACTACTTTTAAAATTTCTTTTAGAGCTGGAGAAATGGCTTAGTGGTTAAGGCACTTGCCTGCAAAGCCTAAGAACCCATGTTCCATCTCTCTCCAGATCCCACATAAGCCAGACACACAAAAGGTGAGGCAAGCACAAGGTCACACATGCCCACTAGGTGGTGCAAACATCTGGAGTTCCATTGCAGTGGCTGAGGCCCTGGTGCACCAATTCTCTTTTTCCCTGTGTCTCTAAAAGACATAAGAATAAAATTTCTCCTAAGGTTTTATTTTCTTTATCATAAAAATAACAACTTGTCCATATCTCCCAGTCTTTCTGGGATTTTGATGAAAGTTATAGTAAATTAACAGATCAACCAGGTCAAATCAACATCTTTATTTATGATGTTGGTCTGCATTTACAGTATGGCTTCATGTTAATTTGTCACTTTAAATTTTTTTTATTTATGTATTTATTTACAAGGAGAGAGAGAGACATAATGAAAATGAGAAAGAATGAGCACATTAGTGCCTCTGCCCACTGTAGACAAACTCAGATGCATGCACCACTTTGTGCATCTGGCTTTACATGGGTACTGGGGAATCAAACCCAGGTAGTTAGGCTTTGCAGGCAAGCACCTTAACTGCTGAGCCATCTCTCTAGCCCTATTAAAAAATTCTTTCACCTGTATTTTCTTAAAGTTTTTAACATATAGATTCTTTTTGTATTTTATTCAATCTTTATCCAAGTGTTTTATTTTTAGCAATTTGTGTCTACTGCCACCTGCTGGAGGAGGTTCTCAGACTGGCCCCAAGAGCAGCCAGGGCTTTCACTTTTAATATTCTGGTTAATAACATGTAGATACACGATTAGTTTTTGTATATGGGTTTTTGCTATCTGTGGTGGCTTGAATGTATAAACGTATGCCTCCCATAACCTTAGGTTTTTTTTTTTTAATTAAGCTTCTTACTTAGTCTTTAGCAGGTGGAGCCGTGCTGGAGAGGAAGTTCCTCTTAATCCTTCGTTTGTTGAATGACTGTAGCATGGAGGGGTCGGGACTTAGTCAGGCAGTTTTCTATATCTGTGGCGACAAACCTATTATTTTTGTCCATTTGCTAATAACATGCTTCATACATTGGCTGGGTTTGAAATGCCAAAGTAAGTTTGCTTCCCTGGGAGAAACGCGACTTGCTTTCATCTTTTGCTTTTGATGAATGCTACTGGGGTGCTTGTGCTTGTTGGTTTTGTCTTCTCTTATATTTTTGAGACAGGCTGTTGCAATATGGTCCAGGCTGGCCTCAGATTTGCAATCCTTCTGCCTCAGTCTCTCAAGTGCTGGGATTTCAGATGTACACCATTATACTTGGTTGACTGATGCTGTTTGCTGAGGATCTTTAATAAATATTAACAAGAGAATTTTCTTGTGAGTTTCCTTTTTGTTATATCCATGTGTTATTTTTAAAATTTTTATTTATTTATTTATTTATTTGAGAGAGAGAGAAAGAGAGAGAGGCAGACAGAGAGCATGATTGGGCACACCAGGGCCTCCAGCCACTGCAAATGAACTCCAGATGCATGTGCCACCTTGTGCATCTGGCTTACGTGGGTACTGGGGAATCAACCCAGGATTCTTAGGTTTCACAGGCAAAGGTCTTAACCAGTAAGCCATCCCTCAGTCCCTCCATGTGTTATTATTATTATTTTATTGTATTTTATTTTTTATTGACAACTTCCATAATTATAAACAATGTCCCATGGTAATTCTGTCCCTCCTCCCACTTTCCCCTTTGAAACTCCACTCTCCATCATATCCCCTCCCCCCTCAATCAGTTTCTCTTTTATTTTGATGTCATGATATTTTCTTCCTATTATGATGGTCTTGTGTAGGTAGTGTCAGGCACTCTGAGGTCATGGATATCCAGGCCATTTTGTGTCTGGAGAAGCACACTGTAAGGAGTCCTACCCTTCCTTTGGCTCTTACATTCTTTCCACTACCTCTTCTGTCATTGACCCTGAGCCATGGAAGGTGTGATCGAGATGTTTCAGTGCTGAGCATGCCTCTGTCACTTCTTCTCAGCACCATGGTGCCTTCTGAGTCATCCCAAGGTCACTGCCATCTGAAAAGAGAAGGTTCTCTAACCAAAAGTGAGGGTAGCATTGATATATGGGTATGAGCATTAAGAGAAGTGCTTACGGGGCAGTTTGATGAGCATAGTATATACATTTAGCCAGACAGCAGCCAACATTATACCCCTAGGGCTCATGACTACCCTTGTTGTAGGTTTTCAGTATCAGGGATGTATTCCCTCCCATGGAGCAGGCTTCCTTTTTTTTTTTTTTGTTTTTTTGTTTTTTTGTTTTTTTGTTTTTCAAGCCAGGGTCTCACTTTAGCTCAGGCTGACCTGGAATTCTCTATGCAGTCTCAGGGTGGCCTCGAACTCACGGTGATCCTACATCTGTGTCCCAAGTGCTGGGATAAAGGAGTGTGCCACCACCCCTGGCCTCCATGTGTTATTTTTAATGTCTAGGTAACACGTCTCAAAATGAGTCAGTATGTGTTCCACTATATTGTCTAAAATCTCATGTAGAACTGGTATTGCTTCTCTTTAACTATTTTGTAGAATTTGCCAGTGACATAGTCTGGCCTTAGAGACTTTTAGCAAAATACTTACATTGAGAACTAACTTTATAAATATTTATAGGACTAGTAAGGCATACATTTCCTGTTAGATGAGCCATGGTAGCTTGTACGAATTGAGAAGTTGGTCTGTTTGTCTATGACCACACCACCCTCAAGTTGGTCGATCTCAGACGCTAAGCAGGATCATGCTTGTTAGTGGATGGAAGAAATTGCCCTATTTGCCAAAAATTTTGAATGTATGCGTGTTGTATGGTTAAAAAACTTTTGATGCTCCTATCTATGTGTTCTGAATTGGTAAAACCATTTTCATTCCTGATGCTGAGAATTTCTGTCTTTTCTCCACTGGTCTTACTTAGTACTGGTAACTTTTACTGATAATTAGATCCTGTTTGTTCTCATTTTTCTTTTGTCAAAGTTATTGACTTCTGCCGTTTAATTTATATCTTCTTCTTGCTTAAAATTTTCCGCATGCTTTTTCAGTTTCCTAGTGTTGTTGTCACATACGATGAAGTTCTTTCTCATTTTCCATCTGCTTTATTAGATAATGGAATGAGGGCTAGGGAGATGGCTCAGCAGGTGAAGATACCTGATTGCAAAGCCTGATGGCCTGGGTTTGGCTCCTCAGTACCCGCATAATTCCAGATGCGCAAAGTGACACATGCATCTGGAGTTAGTTTGCAGTGGCAGGAGGCCATGGTGTGCCCATACTCATTCTTTTTCTGTCTGCCTCTCTCTGTTCTTCTCAAATAAATAAAAATATTTAAAAGTAATGGAATGAAGCAGACCCCACATATATTCAGAGCAGTCCCTGAGTGAGGCTTAAATATGACTCAGTACTTATG
The DNA here is from genome assembly GCA_036346955.1 of Dipus sagitta. Taxonomy (NCBI): domain Eukaryota; kingdom Metazoa; phylum Chordata; class Mammalia; order Rodentia; family Dipodidae; genus Dipus; species Dipus sagitta. Next base: position 61,055,693 of record CM070777.1, on the reverse strand, counting down.
ACTGCACTGTGAGGCTTCAGTCTGTTTCACATGTGGGCATGGAGCCAGTTTCTTTCACATGATCTGTAGGTTGGTCTGACAGGTGTGTCATCCCAGCTAAACCACCCTCAAGGGTGGTTCCTCGAGACTTTCAGAACATGGGAGATTTTTGGACATTATGAATTCTATAGCCCTTTCAAATTACAAGTGAGGTAAGATTATGGAAAGGTGGAGGAGTTTGGCCAAGTTCATACAGCCTAGTCTTATGATGTGAACTGGCGAAGCAGGAATCCGGGAAGCCTGCAGACGCTCTGCTCCCACGGCGCTGCTGCTCAAGCTCTTCAGACAACCAGTCAGGCACGGGGTACAAAAAAATGGCTCCTGCTATTTCCGTCCTGGCCCATCTATGGAATTTCTTCAGGCCCTCCCCTGCTGACACAGGATTTATCTGGACTGGTCTCAGTGCTTTATTCTCTTTTAGGTGTGAACAGAACTTCAGACTGAGCTTTTTTTTTAACTTCCAAATGCTGACTTCTTAAACGTGGATAATTAATATAATCTAAAAAGGAAGTAGAAGTAAAATATATTATTCTTTGTTATTGTTAAATTTTGTTCATGAGTTTTTGGCCATATGCTGATTCCCTGATTCTTTAGTCTCTCTGTCTCTCTGTCTCTCTCTCTCTCTCTCTCTCTCTCTCTCTCTCTATATATATATATATATATATATATATATACACATAAGACATCACACTGTATTCCATAAATATACAAAATCATTACTTGTTAATTAAATAAATTAATAAAAGTACACAAATGTCTTATTGTAGCCTTGTGAAATCCAGAGAATTTTTAAATTTATTTACATTGCTTACAAATTTATTTTTCTTTTCCCAGAAATAACTCTATGTCTTCTATCTACTTAACCTCCTTTGTCAATTTTCACTACCTTCTTTAACACCGAATTAAAAACAAACACTAAAAAAAAGAAACAACACTATCCTCTCTCACTGTTATCTTGTTCAAAATGTGCTTATACTTTCCTCATAATTTCAATGATATGGACCAAGTTTACAAAACATTTATTTTTCCAATCTTCTTTCTGATTGTTGCCATGGGCTAGGTGGTTATAGGCAAGAGTGAATCTTCAAGAAATCATTTCTGTCCCATGGACTTTTGCATCTTAGGTTTGAGGAAGATGTGGAGCATTGAGTTGGGGTTAAAGCTCACAACATTAAACAGTTTGTAATTTGCAATGTGGCATTTTCAAGGACAGGTGAAGCACAAATCCAATTACTTTTCAACTCCCAGAAAAGTACTCAATCAACGTATTGTAGTCAACCAATTAATAGTCTTAGAAGAAATTATTTCCTTCCTCTCATCTCCAAATTTGCATTACTTGAGAGATATGCCTAAACTGAACTTATGATTTAGACTACTCGCCTTGTAGTACACTCACAAGATGTGTTGAGAATGCTTCCTCCTGAGATATTCCCATCTCCAGGGAATGGGAGGATATCCGGGGATCCAGGCAACTCAATAGTATAAACAATTCATGCTCTTATGAAGATCTCTATAGGGACTTAATGCTGATTACCTCATAATTCTGAAAGCTTTAAAACTCCCCGCCACCTCAGTTTAATGTGTGAAGGAACCACTGTGATGGAGACCAGGGAACATAGCTGGAGGATGGTATTTCTGGTGTGAGAAGGTCACTGTTCATGTGACCATGGTGTGCTCACACGTCCTGACTCTCTGAGTCCTTAATTTCAGGTCAGTCTTTCAGATGGAATTAATGTTCCTTTTTCTCCTCGTTTTAAAGCTATGCTTGGCAAGTGATATCAAATCCAATGCCAGTGTTCAATCAAGCGGCTGTTTGACCAGGCTAATCTTTGTTCCCCAGAGTTTTTTCTTTTTTTTCGAGGTAGGGTCTCACTCTGGTCCAGGCTGACCTGGAATTAACTGTGTCGTCCCTGGTTGGCCTTGAACTCACAGGGATCCTCCTATCTCTGCCTCCCGAGTGCTGGGATTAAAGGCGTGCGCCACCACGCCAGGCTGTTCTCTGGATATTTGCTATATTAACTAAATTGTTTCCCATTCCATAGACCACTATTTTCCTTTTCAGAAATCACTCTTACTTAAATTTTGTTGTCCCTCAAAGATATTGCTCCAGTGTGACTGCACTCCTCAAAGCCCATGTGTTAAACCCTTAGTCCCAGCGCAGCAGGGCTGAGGACTGGGGCTGCAAAGAGGTGACCCGGTCAGGAAGGTTCTGCCCACATGGATGGAGTAATGCTGCTGTTACCGTGGGCATGAGTAACTTATTGTGGAGTGGGTTCTGAATAAAAGGATGAGTCTGGCCTCTCTCTCTCCTCTCCTCTCTCTTTCTCCCTCTTGCTATGGGATGACACAGCAACAAGGCACTTCCCAGATGTGGCTCCATGATCCTGATCTTCCCAAATTTGAAAGAACTATAAGCTAAATAATTTCTGTTTGTAATAGAGTGCCCATTTCCAGCTATTTTATTATATTGGCAGAAAATGGACCAAGTCAGAGACATGCCTACCCTTTCATAACACTTGAATTATACTTGCAAATATTCAGTTGAATATGCTAGATGCTGTTATAATGATTATTGGAATATGTGTCTTAGATGAATGCCATAAATTAAACCCACCAATGTATTTATATGCAGTTGTTCCCAGAATGTTTTAGATGATGCATGAAGTATTCTGTCATGTACATCCAGTTTCATCCTGGCAGAGCTATAGACTAAGACATCTCTTTGACCAAGAAAATCGCCTAGGCTTCTTTTGGTAATTTCCAGTGAAAGAATAATGAGACCAAAAGACTTGTCCTGGGGGGCTGGAGAGATGGCTTAGCAGTTAAGGCTTTTGCCTGCCAAGCCTAAGGACTCATTTTTGAATCTCCAGGCCCCACATAAACCAGACACACAGTGATGCAAGTGCACAATGTTGCACATGCGCACAAGGGACACATGCATCTGGAGTTGGACTGCAGCCCAGCTGAAGGCCCTGACTTGCTAATTCTCTTTCTCTCTCTCGCATAAAAAAGATTTGTCCCTATTATCCCTTAGTGTCTTTAGTTCCCATTCAGGTCTGCGGTTGTTCTCCAACACTGCTTCCCATGCCTTCACCACTGTGCAAAAAGTGCTGTCATTTCTTATAGAGCAAGACTCTGCACTAGAGGGCAGCACAGCCCACAAGGCAAGGCTGCCAAGGGGGAGTGCGTCAACAGTGAACGCAGAGTCCGGTAAGCCCCGACGGCTTGGCAAAATGCTTAAACAACCGGAATTTCCCTGCGCGAGGTTTGTGACTGGCACAGGCTTCCGACATACACTGTTACAGGGTGAAGAGTGACTGCTCAAGGGCTCTGCACCCCCAACAGTCCCTGGAGCGCCAACGACTCTGACCCAGGCTTCCTCTTGTCAGCTGGATTGGCAGTCCTCTCGCTCAAATGAACAAAAAAACTACAGTTGCTGGAGATAAGCTGAGTTCTATTTGGAGGGGACCGGAAGCCCAGAGGAGGACCAAGCCCATTAGGTAGAAGGCAGGAATGGTAAATTAGGAGGGGGTTATGCAGTGAGTGTTAGATTATCCAAGGCGTCTCAAAAGTCCAAAGCTACAGGAATTTCTCCTCTGACCAGGTGCAATAGGCATTTGTGCCAAGAGTTTGGGGACACTTTTATTTAAAAAATATTTTTTTATTTTTATTTATTTATTTGACAGAGATAAAAGGAGAGAGAGAGAGAGAGAGAGAGAGAGAGAGAGAATGGGTGCACCAGGGTCTCCAGCCACTGCAAACGAATTCCAGACACACGCGCCTCCTCGTGCATCTGGCTAACGTGGGTTCTGGGGAATAGAACCGGGTCCTTGGGCTTTGCAGGCAAACGCCCTAGCAGCTAAGCCATCTCTCCAACCCTGGGGCCACTTCTTCCTTGAATATTTCTGAAAATATACCTCGGAGTTACTAATGTCTTATGATCTCTTTTCTAAATTTCATACTATCAACAGGACCATGCTGAACCCACAGTCTTTGTCTTAGCATCTTTAGGACACCAGGCCTGTGACAGAGTCAGTAAGGACATGTATTGACTACTGAATGGACTTGAATCAGAGAGGTTTGATGACCTTGTTGCAACCCCAAGCTGTGTCTCATGCTAACCTGTTTGCCTCAAGGCACATTTTCTCCTTATGAGATCTGCAAATGTACTACCCTCATAATGAACTCAGTTTCTAAGTCATCCTATAAGTGATTTTTTTTATTAGCTGTGGACATACTCAGTATGTAAATAGGACTTGTTGGTACCATCCTTACCCTCATCCATGCCCCCCCCCAAAGGGATTTTCCTCATTGGGGATGCTGGTTATCCCCATGGGGATTGTGGGTCGTGCATTGCGGGGGCAGCCATCAGTTATAGGGAAGAGGCAATACCCTCAAGTTTTCCACTTAATATTTAAACTCCAGATCTAGTCGTCTATTATCTATGGCTCTTTCTGGTGAGTTTGGGGTCTATAACTTTTCGAACTAGACCACATATTGACAAAGTTTACATATGGAGAGTAGAGCTGTGAGAAGCCATACATAGACCCTCTATTTACTGTGTCTGTCTCTGGCCTGTCAGTCCAAGAATAAACGATGGTAGGAATTTATATTCATGCACCCAGCATTAAGTGTTGACACAGAGACAATATTATTTTTGTTAATCCTGGATAATTTCTATGCTCACAACCTAAATATTTGCTTGGTATATACTTGATAAAGAAAATATTTGGTTTATTCTTACTGAATTGATACAGATTAGAATGCATACCAATTATATAATTAATCCTGTGCAATAACTTCATTGTTATTCTTTTTTAAAAAATATTTTATTTGGGCTGGAAAGATGGCTTAGCAGTTAAGCGCTTGCCTGTGAAGCCTAAGGACCCGGGTTTGAGGCTCAGTTCCACAGGACCCACGTTAGCCAGATGTACAAGGGGGCGCACATGTCTGGAGTTCGTTTGCAGTGGCTGGAAGCCCTGGCACGCCCATTCTCTCCCTCTCTCTCTCTCTCTGCCTCTTTCTCTCTCTCTGTCACTCTCAAATAAATAAATAGGAATGAACAAAAAAATTTAAAAAAATATTTTATTTTTATTTGACAGAGAGAAAGAGGGAGAGGGAGGGAGGGAGAGAGAGAGAATGGGCATGCCAGGACCTCCAGCCACTGCAAACAAACTCCAGACACATGTGCTACCTTGTGCATCTGGCTAACATGGGTCCTGGGGAATTGAACCTGGGTCTTTTGGCTTTGCAGGCAAATGCATTAACCACTAAGCCATTCCTCCAGGCCCCCTTCATCATTCTTCTTCTTCTTCCTCTTCTTCTTCTTCTTCTTCTTCTTCTTCTTCTTCTTCTTCTTCCTACTCCTCCTCCTCTTCTTCTTCTTTTTTTTGGTTTTTTGAGGTAGGGTCTCACTCTAGTCTAGGCTGACCTGGAATTCACCATAGTCTTAGGGTGGCCTTGAACTCATGGTGATCCTCCTACCTCTGCCTCCTGAGTGCTGGGATTAAAGGCGTGCGCCACCACGCCCAGCTTCTTTCATTATTATTCTTGATTGACAGTGGGCATGGCATTATGTTGACCTGAAATGTATCAATTTTTTGCTTATTTTGTGAGTGTACATGGCAAGGGGAAAAATATCTCCATAACTTCACAATCAAAGGTACTTTTGGTCTCTTGGACAATATTACTCAAAGAGATTAAACCAAGTCATTGACCTAAGCCAAAACCATCTGGGTCTTCCGACTGGGTTATTAGCTTCCTGAAAGCACACAGGTAATGTGACTAATCTATATAAGTAGGTGCTGTGCCTCATTTAGATCTAAATTTGCAATTCACTGTGCAAGATTGGCGGGACAAATGGCAGCGTATTTTTGGCAGTTGATTTGTGATCGTTGAAACATAGATGTGTGGCATGGAATTGTGAGGGCCAATCTTATTAATTGAAATGATTTTTTTTTCACAAACTTTGGTGATTTTTATCAAATTGCAGAGAAAGTGCCTCAGTGTTGTGAGAGTATGAAAACTGTCATCGTATTTCTGAAAATAGCAATCAAGGCTCTGAAAGTCCATTCTAAACCGTTAACTCAATCAGTCAGATTAGAGTTTGATTTTGGGAAAAAACTTATTGCAGCTTCCATCCATGGCAGGCAAGTTCTTTCTACATTTCCCTACACATTGCAGATAGTCATTAGGTAAATTTGAACTCATTAAAATGTAGTTGGTGAGATGTGTCCCTGCTAGGGAGACAGATGGTGTCAGACATTTTCTGGTAATACTGGCATGCTTTCTTTTTTCTTTCTCTGAACAGATGCGTGAGGCCAAGGCTGATGGAGAGGAACAATGAGAGCTCTGGAGACTTCATCCTGCTGGGGTTTTCTGACCGGCCCCGGCTGGAGATGGTTCTTTTTGGTGTGAACATGATCTTTTACTTTCTGGCTGTCACAGGCAACTCCACCATCATCTTCCTCTCCCTGATAGACCCTCGCCTGCACACACCCATGTACTTCTTCCTGAGCAACTTGTCCCTTCTAGACCTCTGCTACACAACCAGCAGTATCCCCCAGTTGCTGGTCAACCTCTGGGGCCCACACAAGACCATCAGTTTTGTGGGGTGTGTCATCCAGCTCTTTGCCTTCTTGTCTGTGGGAGGCATCGAGTGCATTCTCCTCTCGGTCATGGCCTATGATCGCTTTGTGGCTGTCTGCAAGCCGCTGCACTACCTGACCATCATGCACCCCCAGCTATGCCTGCAGCTAGCCGCCTTTGCCTGGCTCAGTGGCATTGCCAATTCCATCCTGATGTCCCCGCTGACAATGTCCCTGGGGAGGTGTGGTCACCGCCGCATCAACCACTTTGTATGCGAGATGCCGGCCATCATCCGCATCTCCTGCGTGGACAGCAGCCGGGTGGAAGGGCTGGCTTTCTTCCTGGCCATCCCCATCGTCCTTGTGCCTCTCACGATGATTCTGGTCTCTTACGGCTATATCGCAGCCGCAGTGCTAAGGATCCCGTCGGCGGCAGGCCGGCGCAAGGCCTTCAACACCTGCTCCTCGCACATGGTGGTGGTGTCACTTTTCTATAGCACCATCATCTACATGTACATGCAGCCTGGGAACGTGGCAAGCCAGGACCAGGGCAAGTTTCTCACCCTCTTCTACTGCTTGGTGACTCCCACGCTGAACCCTTTCATCTACACGCTAAGGAACAAAGATGTGAAGGCAGCCATGTGGAAGGCTCTGGGGAAGGATCGCAGCCTGCTGGATGCTGGAGGGCATGGCTAGTCGGAGGCACGGGCTCATCTGTTCTGATCCCACTGTGGTGCTTAAGGCAGGGAGCAGGTGGCGTGGCGGTGGTGAGGACACGGGTCCTTCTTTCTCCTGGGTCACAGATCAGCAGTGATCATTGCTGCATGTGGGTAGCAGAGCCTCCGTGTCCTTCAAGGGTTAATTAGAAACAATAATGTGCTGGCGGAAAGAGGCATGTGGCTTCCTCTTGGCACTGGATGTTTCTAGAGATAATCATTAATTTTCAGTTAACCTGTGACTGACTCTGGTGAGCTGTAACTTCAACAGCAGGTCAGATAGAAGAGGAAGGAGACACTTGGCAGGATGTGGGTGGGCACAGCATGCATGCACGTGTATATGTGTGTGTGTGTTTGAGTGCATGTGTGTATTGGGGGTACGCGGAGGACACTGGTCCTTTCCATACTCTTTTTGTTATGAATTTTCCAGCCCTGCCCCCCACCCTGCAGCGATGACACAGTCACCTCTGCATGCTGCCTCTTGCCTGCTCCCTCCGTCCCTCCTCAAGCCAGCCACTTCACTGCTTCCCTAGGAACCTCATGTTTGCTTTAAAGATCTGGTCACGGGCCCTGAATAGGTGATGAAACCAGCTGAACAAATGCAGCAAGCACTTCAAAGTGGAATGGAACCGACAGTTTCATGGTGAATCCCTTGTGTACGTGTCAAATATGACTTTTTCTTTCTTTTTTCTTTTTTTACTTTTTATTTATTTATTTTTAAACCATGTTCACTGTTAGTCTGGGCTGGGCTTGCAGCACACCTCTTGCTTCAGCTTCCTGAGTCACTGGAATTATAAGCAGGTGCCATCTTTGTTTTCTTCTCTCCTTTCCCCTCCCCCTTTCCTTTACTCAGTCACCCCTCTCCTCTCCTCCCCTCCCACGCTGGACACAGGTGTGGACACAAGATCACAGTTGCTTATGCAGGGTAACCTACCCATAAACGAATCCCCCGTCAACACAGACATTAATGATGTCAATGATGAAGCTAATTGTAAGCAAAACCAAACTAATTTCCACTTTTTTGTTGTTGTTGTTTGTTTTTCAAGGCAGGGTTTCTCACTCTAGCCCAGACTGACCTGGAATTCACTATGTAGTCTCAGGGTGGCCTCGAACTCACAGTGATCCTCCTACCTCTGCCTCCCAAGTCCTGGGATTAAAGGCGTGCACCACCATGCCTGGCTTCCACTCACATCTTTTTCATCTTTTGACAATTCTAAAGTAGGAATGACAGGATTTAATAGCAAGTCATAGTTTATTTCACATTTTTTCTTACAGTTTACAGTAATAAGAATACTTTATTATGTTGTAAGTGTTAATAAAATTTCTTTGCTTTTTCTCCTTTTTAACATTTTGCATACACACATGAATTGCTCATATTAATGGGTTCAATTTCCACAATGCATACACTGTGTACTAATCAAATCTAATATCGCTTTCAAATCCTTAACTACCTTTATAATAAACAAAAGCTTGACTATTTGCACATACTACTTAGTCTCTGAGATGGCTGATTTCCTATGCACAGGATGTCTTGTAAACACAATCTGCATGCTGTTGTAACCTGTCTCTTTGCATGAGATTGCCATTGAAATCTGCATCCATGCCAAGCAAAGGACTTTTTGTGAAGTGAGTGGGTTTCTTCTGACCAGTTAGAAGCCTTAAGTGGAAACTGAAGTCTCTCAAGGAAGAGAGAGATCCTGGGATCTGCTTTTGGGATCAGCTGCAGAACTGCCCTGGGCTCTGGCCTGCCCTGTGGATTTCAGACTTGCTAGTTCCCAAAATCGAATTAAGTTCAAAATCTCTCCAGTTTTTCTTTCTCTGTTTACTCACTCTATTTCTAGGTAAATCTGACTAAAATGATCTTCAATGCTTCCAAAACTTATTGAAGATTTGTATTTTTGAACTTATATGAATTAATTAATTGTTTTTTGCATTGCTGAGGATAGAACCAGCACCCATGCAAAAATTCTGCTGCTCTCTTTAGCTATTTTCTAAATTGTTGCAGTCACGTTTGCATTACTGGCAGGAATCACCGGACCAAGAGCAGCTTGTGGGGCGGGGGGAGGTTTATCTTGGCTTACAGACTCAAGGGGGAGCTCCATAATGGCAGGAGAAAATGATAGCATGAGCAGAGGGTGGACATCACCCCCTCAACAACATCAGGTGGACAACAGGAACAGGAGAGTGTGCCAAACACTGGCAAGAGGAAGCTGGTTATAACGCACATCCGCCCGCCTACAACACACTGCCTCCAGGAGGCGTTAATTCCCAAATCTCCATCAGCTGGGAAGCTAGCATTCAGAGCTCCTACGTTTATGGGGAACACCTGAATCAAACCACCACATAAACACACCCCTTTGCTTTGTAAAGAAGAGAAACCACTATTATAATTCTTTTCTATCTTAATGACTTTGTGCTAATTGTGTCTTATTATAGTTCATCATTAAATATGATTGCAGGTTGTGAACTGTTTCAAATAGAATTTTAAGTAAGTATAAATACTGATATTATTCCATATAACTTTATCACCTTCTGGTCTTTTCTTAAAATCATAAACATGTTTGAATAATTTCTATTTTTGTGATGATGACAAGAATGTCTGTATTCATGGTGCAAATAATGACATTATTGTCAATGATTAATATTTTTCTATATGTGGATATCATATTTCTTTTCCTCTCCTTCTGTTTTACCTTTCTTTTTTTTCTGTAGCTCAGATCTCATCACTTTTTGGATTTTGAATTAAGGAATGCACAGGCAGTGGTAATGAGACCCCAAAGACAATGATATGATATGTGATATTGTTCTTGTTTTATGGTCTAAGCAAGGACCATGTGGCCTTTTTCAGGGACTAAGAGAAGCTGTTAGGACTCTTTAAGACTTGGCCCCCAGATGAAGAGGGGCTTAGTAGAAGAAAGTGAGGTCACTGGGGGACATTCTGGCCCTTTCTGTCTTTCTGTTGTTTCCTGACCAGCAAGAAGTAGCCAGTTCCCTCTGCCCCAGGCTTCTGCAGTGATGCATGGCTTTGCCACAGGCCCAGCAGCAGAGGGGCCCAGCAGCCATGGACGGAAACCTCTGAAGTTATGTGCCAAAATTAATCCTTCCTCCTTTTACATGGAATTTCTTAGGCATTTTGCCACACTGCACTGAACATGGTTACATCTCACTTCATTATACTGCCAGTAGAGGGTCATTTGCCAATTAGTAAATCCACGCCATCAACTGTCAGGCGTTCTTGCTCTTGTGTCTCTTGGTAAGCCGGTGCGTTTTTGTCATGGTTTTGCTCATCTATAATTTTGATGTTTGTTCTGGTATCTACATTCTGGTTGGTGGTAGGCACCCTCTGCAAACTTGTCTCCTTTGAGTCATGCTGGATGTCTTAGCAGAGTTTATTCTGTAAGTTGAAGTCATGGTCTATAAAGAAAACTAAAGCTCCTTTCTAGAGGAATAAAAGACCTTTCTTTTTTTGTCATCATTTTTTTATTTAATTTTTTTTATTAATTAATTTTGTATTCAGCAAATACAGTCAGTTTGGTACCATTATTAGGCTCATCCGTGACCTACCCCCTCCCCTTGGCCCCTCCTTGTTGAGGTATACGGGCCATGCATGTGGAGTCAGCCCACAGTTATGGGTAAGCTAAATGTCTCTGCATATCATGACCCAACATGTGGCTCTGACATTCTTTCCGCCCCCTCTTCCGCAAAATTTCCCTGAGCCATGTTGGGTTCATTTTTGGCCTGCTTCAGTGATGAGGTGTTGGGGGCCTCTGAGGCTCTGGCTCTCTGATTTGGTAGGAGTTGATTTTTCTCTGTGTTGATCTCCTTCCCCCTTGTGCTGGTATCTGGTTCACCAGGAAAACAGCACCCTTGCTTGTTTCACCAATTTTTCTTAGTTTCAGCTGGGGCCCTTTTGAGGTATGATGGGGTGGCTCTCTCCTTAGGATCTACATCTATCTGAAAAAGAGAAGCAGATTCTCCAACGGAGAGTAAGTTAGCACCAGGACAAATGAGATAACCCTTACTTTTTTTTTTTATAGAGAATTTAATAGGTGTACGCCCTCTTGTAGGCCACGATTGGTGGTAGCTTGATCATGGAGAGTGGGTTTATGTTTGGATATGATTCTGACTTGTTTCCCAGCTCCAGCTATGGGTTCCGTACCACTGAGGAGATCAGTTAGCCAAATCAAGAGCAGTTGGTTCCCCACCATGGCTGTGTGCCACTATTGCACTTGTGTGGGCATCACAACAGGTTAGTTGCTGCTAAGTAGGTTAGACCATGAGTTGCTTGGACAGATATTAGTCATTTTCCCCCAGTCGCCCATGTAGCACCTTCTGGCACTAGACGTGCTGACTGTCTGGGGACTGACTCTCTTCCAGCTTCCAGCCATGCCATTTCATTTTACGTGTCAATCACATAAGGTGTCTTCAGCAGTAGGGTCTTACCACTAACCTTTGATGGGTCATCAAGTACTCTGACAGAAATCTGTCTGTCTTTTAGGAAACCTTGTAGGTCTCTCTGATCAAAAGCTCTTTATGGATGATAGGCCCATGCTGGTACTGGGAGTTACAGGTCAGTGCCCACTAAGAAAAGGAGGAAGAAGATAACTAATATACAAGAGTTAGAGAGAACAGAGAGAGAGAGAGAGAGAGAGAGAGAGAGAGAGAGGGAGGGAGGGAAGATGTAGAAGATTAAGGTTAGTCTTCATCATACTCTCTCCAGTGTCTTGTGGTTCAGGTGTTCCCTCCTAAGGGCCTGGTGAAGGTTCAGCCATTTAAGACCTTTCTTTACAGAGAGAACAATTCCTAATGCCTTTTGAGTTTTTAGTGTGGTACACGCTGTATCAAGTGCATCTTAGCTTTTCCTCACAGTAGTCCAAAGCAGCTGTATGTGGCCACTGACCCGCTGGTCACACGAAACCAACAGGGCTCAGGGCAGGGGTTCTTTGACTAGGGATGTTTAGTCACTAAGAGAGCAACCAGGACCCAGCTGACTTAGTGACAGAATTCCACTTCCCTTGATCATTATCTACACAGAGCTCCCAGTCCTACAAAATGTAAATTCTCCTGATATTAATGCAAGAATGATGGGCTGGAGAGATGGCTTAGTGGTTAAGATGCTTGTCTGCAAAGCCTAAGAACTCATGTTTGATTCCCCAGTGCCTATTAAGCCAGATGCACAAGGTGATGTGCAGGTCTGGAGTTCATTTACAGTGGCTGGAGGGCCTGGCTTGCCCATATTCTCTCTCTCTCTTTCTGTAAAATAAATAAAAAAATATTAAAACAATAATAACATGTTCAATAGTAGTCATAGCTTGAGTATAATACAGTTTATGTGCTGGCTAGTCCAAAACATCTACATTTGAAAAAGTAATTATTGACGTTTTGTTCTGCTGCATGATAAACTATGTTGTATAAGTAGTTATCATAGATGTCTTACACATGTGAGCAAATGAAGTAAAATCAACAAATGGATGTCATTGTAAAAAAAAGTGATATTCCTCAATGTGATAGAATTGATATTTTTCACATGAATTTGTATTCATGAAATTTTGAAAATGATAAAGTTATCATTTCTAGCTAATAAAGTACAAGTAATGAAATTATTTTTTGGGCTATTGGCTAAAATTGGGAAAATATTATGTAACACACACTCATGCATATTCATACTGCAGATGGAATGGGCTTAAAACCCTAAGCATGAGCTACAAAACAGTAAAATAAGAGGAACATGATTCTGGAAGTAGGAGGGCATTTTCTTATTTTAATTTTTTTCTAGAAGGATGAGTATATTTTTTATGAATTCTTATGATTATATCTTTTACTTTTTAATTTTTTTCAATATTATTTTACATAGATAGATAGACAGACAGACAGACAGACAGACAGACAAACAGATAGAGAATTGGCATACCAGGGCCTCTGCCACTGGAATCAAACTCCAGATACTTTCACCACCCAGTGGGCATGTGTGACCTTGCACTTGCCTCACCTTTCTGTGTGTGGCTAATGTGGGATCTGGAGGGTACAACATGGGTCCTTAGGCTTCACAGGCAAGTGCCTTAAACACTAAGCCATCTCTCCAGACCTATATCTTTTATTTTTAATCTTATATTTAGCATATAGGGTTTGAGGTATCATTCTGGGATTTTTTTTTAAGTGCAACCTGATTTAGTTGCTTCTCCTCCCTTCCTCCCTCCTTTCAAGTACCCTTTTCTTTTTAAAAATTATTTATTTATTTGCAAGTAGAGGAGACAGAAAGAGGCGATGAGGAGAGAGGGAGGAAGGGCATGCCAGGGCCTTTAGCCACTGCAAACAAACTCCAGACACATGTACCACCTTGTGCATATGGTGTTATGTGGGTACTAGGGAATTGGACTTTGATAATGCAAGCCCCAAATGGAGTCAATTTCTTAATATTTCTATTTCATGTTGGGCATGTTGGCTTATATCTTTAATTCCAGCAGTCGAGAGGCAGAGGTAGGAGGACTGCCATGAGTTTAAAGTCAGCCTGGGCGACAGAATGAATTCTGGATTAGCCAGGGCTAGGGTGAGGCCCTGATTCAACACCTCCATTCCCAAAACAAACAAACAAACAACCCCCCATTTCTCTTTCAGTAATACGTGTCTATCTTACAATAATATATATTTTGTTTCTCCAGAAAACCCTGACTAATAAAGTGGATTTAAACATCCTAATACCGAAGAAAAATATTTTAAATAAAAAACAGAGACAGGACGCAGAGGCAGGAGCACTGTGACAAGGTTTAGGCTACCCTCCCGAACAGAGGAAGTTCCACGCCAGCCAGGCTACGTATGGCAGAGAGAGTGGGGAGGGGAGAGAAGGAAGAGGAGAGGAGAAGAGAAATGGGGAAAGAAAATGGTAAGTAGGGGCTACCCAGTGAAAAACCCAGCAAAAATTTAATTGAAACTGAGAGGGTGTCAGCTTTATTAGGCAGTTTAGGGAAAAGTCTTACAAGAGGAAAATCTTAAGTTGACCTCTGCCTGCTGCTTGGAACACAAGCGGCTCCTCCTTCCTGTAGTCTACATCGCACAGCCTCCCTGCTGCCCCCGTCTCTCTCAACCAGCACTCTCTCCCCCCGTGTGCCAGATGCAGCTGTGTGGGTGTGTGGACCCCTTCTCGAAGCCCAGGACAACTGGTTCTCACACTTTGCACGGGCGTGTCAACTTCTTCCGGAGGCAGCCCCTAGACTCCCCGGTGGAGCACACACGCCTGAATTCTTCTACTGGCTCCTTGGCTGTTGAGATCTCCACGTCTGCGTCGCGGGGGGGGGGGTCTCCGCACCGGTAACATCACGTCCTTCCCACTCCAGCAGCCAGGGTGGGAAATGATATTTTTTAAAATTATTTTTATGGCCTTTTGATTTATTTTTAAAAATATTTTATTTTTATTCATTTATCTGACAGAGAAAGAGGGAGAGAGAGAGAGAGAGAGAATGGGCGTGCCAGGGCCTCCAGCCACTGCAAATGAACTCCAGGCGTGTGCGCCCCCTTGTGCATCTGGCTAACGTGGGTCCTGGGGAATCAAACCTGGGTCCTTCGGCTTTGCAGGCAAATGCCTTAACTGCTGAGCCATCCCTCCAGCCCTTTGATTTATTTTTAAAGCAAAAGCCTTTTTAGAAAAACCCTTCCCCTCCCCACGCCCCCAGGCCCATGCTTGACTCCCACATGGGCTCTTGGAGCATGTGCACGCATCGTTTCCTTTCCTCATTCCCTGACTCTCCCTCTCCATCGTATCTTTGATATTCTTGAGTAAAAATGTTATAGTTTATAAATTATCCTCTTTAATCTTGTTTTATCCCAATTCTTTGGCAAAAACAGACACAAACTCAAGGTTTGGAGTTTAAGGACTTTCCTTGAAACGTCCCCCACCCCCGGCCCCATTACAAAATGAAAGGCTGCGTGGCCCTCACATTTATGAGCATTAAAACTCTGGTCAGTGTTTTCCCACTTCTAAATGGTTTAATATTATTTACTATAGCAACTGCTTTGAGCTCTGAATCAAAGAAGCCAATAACAGTTCAGTGAACTTTGTCTCAAGATGATATTATATATTTATTTTTATAATCTGCTCACACAGGTTTCATTTTTCAAAAAAAATGATGAATGTTTGTTTGGGCGTAAGACAGCAGGAAGCAAATGCACCTCATACGTACCCTCAAAACAGACATAGATGTACTACCCTTCATTAGTTATCCATTAATCAACATAACATACTACTGATAAAAATTTCTGTTTTAGGGCTGGAGAGATGGCTTAGCGGTTAAGCACTTGCCTGCAAAGCCTAAGGACCCAGGTTCCCCAGGACCCACATTAGCCAGATGCCCAGGGGATGCACACGTCTGGAGTTTGTTTGCAGTGGCTGGAGGCCCTGGCGTGCCCATTCTCTCTATCTGCTTCTTTCTCTCTCTGTTTGTCACTCTCAAATAAATATATAAAAATGAACAAAAAATTATGAAAAAACACTTTAAAATGTTTTTTTTTAAAATTTCTATTTTATTTTACTGACCAACTCAAAGTTCCCCAGCTCTGCCCCTTCTACAGCCCACTGGCCTTCTCCCACTCAGTTCAATTCTAACATTATCTACTTGGAACTAGTGTCAGGCTCTTTGGGTTTAGTACTCTTCCTACAAGACTGTCTAAATCCGGATGATGCTATCAAGGCTGGGGTTATGCACTACACCTGGGATCAGCTGGCTCCTAGTCAGGGGCTCCTGAAATGCTTTGTGCTAGAATGCCTCACTGGCTGCAGGAAGACACTTTATTTACAATTTGCTCATTTACTACAAAGACATCCCAAAGAGAACAAGGAGCCAGAAGAAGAGCACAGGACTAGGCCTGGGAGACACCTGAGTTCAGGAGCCTTTCACCCTGGGAGTCTTGGGATCCATGAGCCTCAGGGCACCCAGATGCATCAAACAACAGCGCTAGTGCTCTGCCATTTGGGGTGGGTCCTCAGGTTCCATTCCGCGGGCAGGCTTATTGTCTCATTGAGCTCAGTGAGGGACCAGCTCCAGCTTCTCTTGCCTCTCAGGAAGTTTATTCATCCCATAACTAGTTTCTTTGGGGAAACACGCCTTCATAAGGGGCTCATCAAGAGTCGACTCATTGCCATAAAGTGTTTGTTGGATCCTGACTCCAATATCTGCATGGCTTCAGGAGATCTCAGCAGGACCTGGAACAAAAATCAAACGGTCATTTCTCTCTCTCTGTCTCTCTCTCTTTTCAAAGAGAATACTTAGTCAAACCCACATCCCACATACAGAAACCTACACATTTCATACAGTGTGTTATCCCTTTACAAATAGAAAAGTAATTAAGTTTAGCATTTCTAGGCCAATATGCCAACTCAACATGATAAACTGAGATAATCTTTTCCCAAAGTTGACAGCACAACTAAATTTTACAAAAAATCAAGAGGTTGTGTATGCCAATTTCCCCTCTCTCATTCTCTTTCTCACTCTCTCTCCTTGCAAAAAAAAATAAAAAAAAAAAATTAAAAATGGGCTGAGATGCACAAGGTGGCACATACATCTTAGAGTTTGTTTGCAGTGGCTAAGGGTCCTGCTATGCCTATTCTCTCTACCTGTCTCTTTTTTGCCTCTCCTAAAATAAAATAAAATAAAATAAAATAATAAATGGGCTGGAGAGATTGCCAAGTGGTTAAAAGCGCTTGCTTTCACATCCTGATGGCCAGAGTTCAATTTCCCAGTACCCACATTAAGCCAGGTGCACCAAATGCTTCATGCATCTGGAGTTTTTTGCAGTGGCAAGAGACCCCAGAGATATAATTTACTCTCATTCTCTCTGCCTCCCCTTTCTCTCTTCCTCTTAAATAAATGAATAGTTTTAAAAATCAGCGAAGCTCTGTTAATGCTGTGGTGCTTGTCATCCTATTTATTATTATAATAAACTTCCCAATCAACATTTGGAAACAAAACATTTCAGAGAAACATCATTAAAAATAACTCTAACAAAGCATGGTCACTACTGTATAACATGAAAGCAGGTGTGAGATACTTGACATTCACAAAGGGATGTTGTTACAGTTACCTTCTTGTTGCTGGGATAAACACCTGACCAAAAGCAGCTGATGGGGGAATGTTTTATTTTGGCTTGCAGATGGCGGGGAAAGCGTGGTAAGAACATAGAGACTGGACATCACCTCTGCCACAGCAAGTGGAAAGTGACAGCAAGAGAGTGAGTGAGCTCTGGCAAGGAGAAGCTAGCTATGACACCCCAAAGCCCACCCTCAGCAACACACCTCCTCTAGTAGGCTTCACCTCCCAAATTGTCACTTGCTGGGGACCAAGTATTCAGAACACATAAGTTTATGAGGACATCTGATGCAAACCGTCACAGATGTTACCATGGTGTCCATTTGTAATGTGAGAGGATAATATGTAAAAGACATCATTTGAGACTTGACTTTTCCAGCAGAGGGCTCCAAGGATAGTATAATACAGCTCTTCAAGAAAGGTGCTTTTAAAGATATGATTTCTTTTAATGAATAGCACAGTTATAAGAACTTACTCTTTCCATAAATGTCAGCTAAATGCAGTACATATTTTTTTTTTTTTGAGGTAGGGTCTCACTTTAGCCCAGGCTGACCTGGAATTCACTATGGAGTCTCAGGGTGGCCTCGAACTCACGGCGATCCTCCTACCTCTGCCTCCCGAGTGCTGGAATTAAAGGCGTGCGCCACCACGCCCGGCTTTTTTTTTTTTTTTAAACAACAACAGAAAAAACCCTAAAGCACAAATCCGATAACCATTGGATTAATATCAAATGACAAAATAGAAGGCCAGCAAGACTAACATTTTAGCAAAATGTCCTGTTTCAGTGACGAGAGCTCTGAGGAACAGAGGAAATGCTGAGTACTGCTGAAAAACACGGCATTTATTCCAAACCGTATTTCATCGCGAACCACAGGAAGTCAGAACCGTAAGAGCACAAGGCGGAAATGCTCGTTGTAAGCACCCCCGTGGGTAGAAAGACCTAGACTTAGGTTTCAGGATAAAACTTTCCAAGCGAGCTGGGGAGATGGCACAGTGGTTAAAGATATGCGCTTGTAAAGCCTATTGGCCTGTTCAGTTCTCTAGACACCCACATAAAGCTGGATGGACGTATGTTTGCAGTGACAAGAGACCATTGTACACACACACACACACACACACACACACACGTGCAAATACATGAATAATTTTTTAAAAACTTTATAAGGATATCAAAACCTACTTCACTGAGTCATTACAAGTACGGGAAAATAGAAAAGATGCTTCACACAGATGACACACCCTCAATAGCAAACATTATAAACAGTTAATAAAATGATGTAACATGAATAGCTATGTATAACAAACAATATAAACAAGACAATATGGCATTATATATAACATGTAATAATTCACAATGAAAGCAGTGTAACAAGACTTTGATACATAATGAAAAATATTTTTTTCTTTGCAAAAGTATGCAGGAACATTCTTTTCATATTTTTACCCAGAGTTCAAGTGGTGCTAGACTAGAAATGGCATTCCCAATGATCTAACTCCTAGAATCAATTCTGAGATGTTTAAAATCATCCTTCCTCCTCAAAAATTGACAAGGGTCTTTAGATTTGTTCCTGTTTTCTTGCAAAGCCACAGCAGTTGTCAGATATGACATGTCTGAGAGCACTCTTCACGTCCTTGTTCCGCAGTGTGTAGATCAGGGGGTTCAGCATGGGGGTGACCACGGTGTAGAAGAGAGCGATGAACTTGCCCTGCTCATGAGAGTTGCTTTTGGCTGGCTGGAGGTACATGAAGATGATGCTCCCATAGAAGAGGGCCACGACCGCCACGTGCGAAGAGCAGGTGTTCAAAGCCTTTCTCCGGCCTTCTGCAGACTTGATCTTCAACACCGCCCAGGCTATATGTCCATAGGAGACTAGGATGAGACCCAGTGGCAAGACAACAAAGATGAAACTGGCCAGGTACATCTCCAGCTCATTGAGGCTGGTGTCCACACAAGCCAGCTGCATGATGAGGGGCATCTCACAGAAGAAGTGGTCGATGTGATTGTGCCCACACAGTGGTAAGAGCATGGTGAGTGTGGAGCCCACCATGCTGGTCGTCAGACCCCCGAGCCATGAGATGGCAGCCAGGCCCAGGCAAAGCTGTGGGTGCATGATGCTCGTGTAGTGGAGCGGTCTGCAGATGGCAGCGTAGCGGTCGTAGGACATGACAGCTAGGAGGACGCACTCCGTTGCCCCCAGCCAGTGGGAGATGTAGAATTGGACCACACAGCCTCCGTAGCTTATGGTTTTCTGTGGTCCCCAGAGATTGACCAGAGCTGTGGGACAATACTTGTGGTGAAGCTAACATCCAGGAAGGACAGATTGCCAAGAAAGAAGTACATGGGTGTGTGCAGACGCACATCCTTACAGGAGACCAAGACAATGATGCCATTGCCCAAGATAGACACCAGGTAAAACCCCAAGACCACTATGAAGAGGACGGGCTCCAGCAGGGGCCGTGCAGAGAAGCCCAGGAGCACAAACAGCCTTGGAGCACTGGCATTGCTGATGTCCATTATCACATGTGCTGGAGGGTGGGAGGAAAAGGCCTCCTGTGGAGAGAGGACACAGGACATAAAACAGGAAATGGTTAACCGTAGAAAGTGAACTGTTTCTCTATGATCCCAGACGCTCTGTGGATTGGCTTTGCACCGCCTCCTGGTGGCCTGTTTTGGAATGAGTATTTAAAGGACTTAGGAGCATACGTGGCTTGGGGAAAATGGGCTTTCCTGCATAATCCTTAGCACTGATTCTTCTAGGGAAATGTTTTTGACGGCAATGTGTGGATTTAGGCTAAATGTTTAGCTGGCGTTGCATTATTTGGACAGATGGTATAAGCATTAAAGTCATGTCCCCTCAAATCACATAATTCTCAGCAAATTTCTGCTTTGTTGGGCTGGAGGAATGGCTTGGCAGTTAAGGCGTTTGCCTGCAAAGCCAAAGGACCCAGGTTCGATTCCCCAAGATCCACGTTAGCCAGATGCACAAGGGGCGCATGCGTCTGGAGTTCGTTTGCAGTGGCTGGAGGCTCTGGCTTGCCCATTCTCTCCCTCCATCTATCTCTCCCCGCCTCTTTCTCTGTCAAATAAATAAAATATTTAAAAAATTTTCTGCTTTGTCAATAAACATGTCGTTGCTGTCATAATTTCTCATCCTCCTCTGGTACCTAGCTCCATCCTGCCATCAGTCATCACCTTAATTTCTAACTATCATTGTAGTGCCTCTATACTTCCCCCTTGCTTCCCTTCCAGATGTTCTCAACAAAGCAGTCAGTGTTATGTTAAGACACTATAACTGCATCGCTCTGCTGCTCACAACCCCCTTTGTCTCAGCCTCAAGACTTATAGATGCTGCGACCATATACACAGTGCTTTCCCTGAGACAGACATATTCAAGCCACCTTCCTCATCATGCACTATAATATCAAAGTCCTTCAGCTGCCTTCTCCACTTACCTTGGTTTATTTTCATTCCTAGTACATAGCTCATTGTAGCAAACACATCACTCTCTTCTTATTAGCACATATTTACTGTGCAAAATGATGATTTCACTGTGACATTTTCTTACACATATATCACAATACTTTTACTTACCGTATTGTTATCTATCTTACTTCATGGACTATAAATTCCATGGAGCTACAATTTCTTCTGTGTATTGTTTACCCCTGGGTCTACAGTGCCTAGCCCAGTGTCTTATATGTGTAGATTAATACTTAGCATTCACAGATGCGCGGTAATGAACACACATGGAAACAAGCTGTTAGAATGGTATGCAGCAATGACAGAGACAGCTGAAGTGACTGATACAGGAAAGTGAAGGACACGAAGAACCTAGCACGAGATCACAGGAAAGCTCTCTAGGAAACAGCAGAGTCAGGCAGGAGGGCTCAGACATCCTTGGCTCTTACACAGAAGACCATACAGAGGGTTATTTCTTTCCAGTGGTGGATGGAACCCAGGGCACTGCACATGCTAGGTAAGCCGCTGAGTGACCTCATAGTCCAGAGGGTCACAGAGTGGAGACAGGATGTTCTTAGTCAGCTTAAGATATTTTTGAAAACTTATGGGGTCTTTCTTTGCAAAAACACTATTTTTTTGAAAATAAGAGTCAGTTTATTACAATGAGAGCTCACCTAGGTTTGGGAAACAGAACTGGCTCAACTGTTACCACTTTTAGAATCTCAAAGTTAAACTTAGCTACCTCTGTAACTAGAAGTTGATCAAACCAAAGAAATGCAAATACACATGCACACCCGCAGTGTTTAAAAATCCATTTCATTTCATTTGTAAGTGGAACCTAAAAGAACATATCTCATAGAAGTGGAGAGCGGAATAGTGGTTACCAGAGGCAATAGGTACAATGCTAAGCTCTGGTGCTCTTGGGCCCAAAGAGGAATAGAAAGTTTAAGGTGACAGATATGCCAGTATTTTCCTGAACTGATATATCCCCAACACATCAGTGAATCAGAGCATCACATAGTACCCCATAATCGTGTACAAAACTTATGTGCCAATCCAAAAGCAATTTAGAAATGGGGCTCAGAGAGCACTAGGCATTTGCTGAAATTCACAGGTGGAAGCTACCTCATGGTGGATTTGACTTTGCAGAATGTTGAGACCAGCAACGATTTTCCTACAATAGGTGTGGAGTACTAGCTGTCTGAGAGAGCATTCAGAAGAAGCATCCAGTCAGGGAGCCAGCTGAAGCCTAGGGCATGCATGGTTCCATAATGAAGACACGGAAGAGAAGAGGTGAGTTGGGATGCTTATCTGCCACTGAGTCACATCAAGGTTAAGGTGATTGTTCCATATAGAGCATGCACACACCAAAAACCCGTAGTGGCGAAGTTGGCATTTGTATGGTGTAAGAGTTCCCTTCACAGAGAAATAGCAACTGTGTTGACTCATAGTGGTAATGTGCAAATGCCACCAAAGATGGGGGCCCTGAGGTCACTCATGAGATGAGAGGAGAAAGTGACCTTTCTGAAGAGTTGATCTTCTTCTAGAAGTGTGCAGTGACATGCCCTAAGCCCCAAAGGTGCTTAGTCATACTGAAGATATCCCAAGACATCCTGGTTCTTAGAACAAAAACATCCAGGCAAAGAAAGGGTTTATTCACCCACAAAGATTCACTACAAGTGTCACAATAAAAACTCACTGTTCAACATATGACCTTGTCCCAAGTGTTGTGATATTACAATGAAGAAAAAGGGCATGGTGACAGTTACACAAATGTTGTGAATCCATATTTTACTTGACTTAGTCATACAGCCCCAAACAGTACCCAGATTGCAGGCCACCTGTTAAACCAGCCACAGTGAGATAAAAACAGTTATGTGCGACCACACATATTTGGAACTATCAGAATGTTATCTTTAAACTATCAGAAAGCAATCCTTAAACTGGAACCAAGACACTATGAAAACCAAAGAAACACACTCAAGAATGTCACTTACTGATGGTGACCCAGCAGCGTCATTTCCCTCTGTTCTGGGTGGAAATGTCAAATGTGCAACAGTTAATTTCAAGCATTAGTAACAATCACTAATTTAATACATGTAGCATTAAAAACAGTGATTAGCCAATGGGTTTTAAAGCCTTACAGATATTGGAAATTCCAAAGCCAGTAGTGGCAGATACGTTATAGTCTGTTGAGTATGTGTCTAAAGGACACATTCTTTGGTCTTTGAATCAAAATATGCTCACACTAGAAAAAGCATTTATTTTTTTTCCAGATAAAATTAGTCACAGGAGGGAGAATGACTCCCAGTTTACAGAACAGAAAAAATAGGCTGACCCTCAATGAACAGTGTGCTACACAGAGCCCATGTTTATAAGAAATTGACTTTATTCCCCAGAGTATTTTGGAGAGAGGGTGATGGTGTATATCAGGGGAATGAAACTGGAGGGGAAAATGCTGTGGGGATGTTTTCCCTGTTGGATAATTGAAACTTCACTGTAATGTATTTTAGGTTTCTAAATTATCAAGCATTGTTAAGAGCATTAGATTGTCTCTCTTTATAAGAATGTATAATTTCAGGCTGGAGAGATGGCTTAGCAGTTATGCTCTTGCCTGTGAAGCCTAAGGACCCCGGTTCGAGGCTCAATTCTCCAGGACCCACGTTAGCCAGATGCACAAGGGGGCGCATGTGTTTGGAGTTCGTTGTCAGTGGCTGGAAGCCCTGGCGCGCTCATTCTCTCTCTCTCTCTCTCTCTCTCTCTGACTCTTTCTCTCTCTGTCACTCTCAAATAAATAAATAAAAAATGAACAAAAAAATTAAAAAAAAGAATGTATAATTTCATGAGAAAGATTATCTGAAATGTTTGCTATTTTTAGCCAAGAATGTTATAGAATCTTTTTGTCAATCATATCAGTTTTAATTTTTAAATATATTTCATTTATTATTTATTTGCAAGGGACAGAGAGACAGAGAGAGAATGAGAATAGGCATGCCAGTGCCTCTTAACACTGTAAATAAACTCCAAATGCATGTGTCACTTAAAGCTTCTGGCTTTATGTGTATACTGGGGAAATGAAACTCAGGCCATCAGACTTTTGCAAGCAAGTGACTTTAAACCCTGAACCATCTCTCCAGCTCCATATTATCATTTTTTAGACTTCAGTGAAGAGCTAACATTTTTCTTAATATGACACGTTTATTTTTATTGCAGTGAAAGGCATACAATATGACAAATTTACCCATTTAATTGTCTTAGCATTGTCGAAGTGACTGCACTTTCTCCATTGATATCTTCTCACACACCAATTAACACTGATGTGTGGTTCATCTCTGTACCCTAATCCTTTCACATTCCTATCATACTTCTTAAACCATATTTTATATTAAGTTTTGAAAGTTGGAAGTGTGAACCCTCCAACTTTTAAAAAAAGTTATATTTTGGTCATTTGGGGTGAAAGTTTAGTTGATTGATGGTGACAAGTTTCTTTTAAACTTCTTCAGGAATGTTTTTTACACGTCAGTCATGTCCTCTGTGGATATAGATAGCTTTGCTTTCCCTTTTCCCTTTAGGAACCACGCATTTGTCTCGGCTGCTTCATCGCGCTGGCTATAACTTCCTGCGGTGATGAACAGGCCCGCTGACTGGCTCCCTTGTCTTGTTCTTGATCTTAGGGGGCGCACTGAGTCTCACGATAGAGAATAACGTGAGCTGTGGTTTCTCTTGCGTGGCCTGTGTCATGCCGAGGAAGTTCCCTTTTTCAAATGGCATCATCTGATTTGACATGTTGAACCACCGCTGCTTTTGTGAGACAGCACCACCGGAACTTTGCATACATCCTTTCGAGTTCACAGCCAGATTGGCTGGGTAGACCTTCACTGAGGATTTTTACATCTATGTTTATAAAACATATCAGCTTATAATTATCTTTGATATCTTTTTCTGACTACAATACACTTTTATGTGTAGTGTAAAGACTACTTCAATGAATGGTATATTAGAGTCTTCTAGAATCTGAACTCCACACATGTGTTACGGGCACAAGAGGATATTATACACACAATACAATGAGGAACACACACATACACACAAAACAAATCAATAAGTAGCTTTCTAAAAGACTCAAAAAGATACCATGGGTTATACGTGCTAAACGTTTTCACAGGTGTGCAGGTACAAGAACAGACAGTGTGTAGAGTTCCCTGGCTTCAGGCATCCATAGATGCCTTGGCACCTATCTTCATTAAGCAGGGGTTATAATGCCGTCACATTTGAGGTTCTGGGATTAAGACTTCAAATTTGAATGGCCACATCATGGCCAACATCTCAAGAGAGAAGTCCTTGTTTTAGTTATAACAAAAATCTATGTCTCCAATTTCGAAGGCTGTGGTGTGGCTCACTGATGAGTGTTTGCCTAACATCTGCATCCCCATCCTTTCAAAGGAAGCCTCCCTAAACCTACAACTTCTGTACCAACAGAAATGATAACATCATGGACATCCTTGACACCCGAGGAAGCAAGATATATGTAGACACAAAAGCTGGCCACACACACACACACACACACACACACACACACACAGACATGCACACCCTGTACCTTCTAGGAAAGCATGGACCAGTATCTGATCATGATCCAACCCACCTGTAGAACTCTGAAAACGCTTTAAAAATATTTTATTTATTTGAGAGGGAGAGAGAGAGAGAGAGAGAGAGAGAGGGGGGGGGGGAAAGAGGCAGATAGAAAGAAACGCCTTACCCTCTCAGCCATTTCCCCAGCCCGAAAACACTTTTTTGTTTTGCTACAACAAACCCTGCCGGCACCCCTTAGTGCTCTGGGGAAAACATACGAAGGAAACCTGTGCCTACTTAATTATCTGATCGCGTTGGTAAAGCCACGAGGTTCTTACTGAGTCACTGAGACTTAAAATGAGAGCGTTGAGCTAGAGCCCAGGGAGATGCAAGAGGATTTGGTATCTTGATGTCAGCATTGCCTCTTTCTTTGGAGTGCCCCTTCACGCATGTCCACCTTCACATACCCCCATTTACATCCAAAAGCCATGCACATCAGACCCTGCCTAGTTATCTTGGGCCCAGAGCTGTGTCTGACTTTTATGGCCAGGTGAGGGGGCTGAACTTCCCCACTGTCCTAAACTCCTTTCTGTGACTTGTGATAAAGGATCTGGGCTTCATGGGGTCAAAGAACTGATGGCACTGCTTGCTTGACTCTGGGTGTTCTCACACTGGCCTCAATGCTTGCTCATGGCTAGAATGAATGGCATGGGTACCACCGAGCAGTATCTGTACTTGCAGTTTGGTGGGGTTTCAGAATGAAGCACGAGGAACAGGTAAACACTATTCATTGACCAAATCAAGCTAATCAGCATATCCATGACTTTAAACATTCATCAATTCTTTGCTGTATGGATATTCACAATTCTCATTTCTAGTAATTTTTGCTGAAATACACATTTTATTACTATTAGTCATAATCACCTTTCTGAACAACAAATGCTAGAACTTACCTCTTCTCTCCCACTATGAGAATTCACTACTGACCAATCTTTCCCCATCTCCTCCAGAATTCCCCAAGTCCTGATGACCATTACTACAGACACACCTGCTATGAGATTAACCTTCACTATTATGTGTCAACAAAAAAATAAAATAAAACAAAAAAGAAAGAAAGTTCATGTGTATATTTTTCTTTTAAAGAAAACGTATAATGGGCTGGAGAGATTGCTAAGTGGTTGAGGCTCTTGCCTGCGAAGCCTAACGACCAGGGTTCAATTCCCTATTACCCACATAAAGCCACACCACAAAGTGGCACATGCATCTGGAGTTCATTTGCAGTGGGTGGAAGCCCTGGCCCATCCATTTGCTCTGTATATCTCTCTTCTTTCTATCTTTCTCTCTCTGCTTGCAGATAACTAAATACAATATTAGAAAAAGAAAATGTGCTGTGTGGGATTTAACGAGGCAGGGCAGTTGAAACTGCCATACTCCACATTAAAGTTTTCTATTCTTTGGGTGATGAGTTAAATTTTTGATGAGAAGTGGAGGGGTTCCTACAGGGCTGTCTGCAATGTTGTGTCCACTTAGTAAATTTTGTGATTCTGAAGACACATGGAGACATCTCACTCAGTCTTACAACGATTATATGAATTGTTTCTCTATCCAAGATCACACATTTGAAAACAGTCAAATGTAATTTAATGAAATTCTAACATTTTCTGCAAACACTTCTTAAGTAATAGTTATTGGATAAAAAATATTTCCAAGTAAAAGCCTTTATTATCAGTCACTGTGTAACTTGTAGTACAGAGTAGAGTTAAGAGCACATATTATTCTATGACCAGATATTTAGTTTCAGGGTCTAATCAAGAAGGCCATCAAAGAGAAAGTGCTGAGGTGACCTTGATCAGCCTGAAAAAAAAAAGGGAAATTTTCCTATCTGAGTATAATATAGTAACTATCTTCAGTTCATCTGATCTTTGAATTGGAAGTGTGTTATGAACAAAGTATTCAAACACTCGTCTCAAGGTCTTGTGCATGCTAAGGAAGTCCTCTATCACTGATCTACTCACTTAGCCTTCAAAGGTACTACTAAGCACGTATCAGAACACCAGTTATTGGGCTTGGGAGGTGGTTCCGTGGTAAAAGATGCTTTTGTCATCAGCTCCACGTTGCTGTGAGGAACTTGGCCAACAGGCACAGTTTATGAGAGGAACAGGGTTTATTTCAGACTTACAGATCCAAAGGGAAGGTCCATCAAAGGTGGAGGAAGCTGACCCCCATTAGTAAATCTAAGCAGAGTGACACCACCAAACAGCCAGCACCACAAGCAAGCACAAAAAATGGCAGCAAAATCGCAGGGGCCCCAGGCAGAGCGCAGACTGCTCAGAATACCTTTGGCTAGAAATCAGATCCACCCACATATGACGCCTTAAGGCTAGGCTCCAGGATCTGCCACCAGTGACACCATCTCCGGCCAGGCAGCTAGAGACAAGCTTTGATAAAAAAAACACCTGAGTCTACTGGGGACAGACATTCAAACTACCACAGATGCTTATTTGTAAACACTCAGTCTGGGTTCAATTTCTCAGTACCCACATAAAGCCAAATTCACAAAGTGGCACATGCATCTGGAGTTAATTTGTACTGGCGAGAGTCCCTAGCACATCCATGCACTTGGTCTCTCTGTATCTATCTATATCTCACTCTTCTCACAAATAAATAATAAAATGATTTTTTAAAAAAACAGTAGTTATTAACATACCATTTTATTATTATTGAGACTAAAGCAAGAAAATGAATGCTGGTTCCAACAGATCTAAACAATGGTGACTTAGCTACTCTATAAAGGTATATCAAAATCAATATTTATAAACAATATATAAATTTATCTTTCTATGTATAGTAAGTTGAAATCCTCTGCAATAACATCAATTTCTGCAGGCGAGCCTCTGATCTTACCAGAGTCTAGACACGTCTGGACCTTTTAGAAGTTGGCGATTCTTGATATCAAATAATTTAAATGAAGGCCGCCAAACACTGAGAAACAAGCCAAGTTTATGAGCTGCTCCTCCAATGGAGAGTATGTAGGAGAGGGGAGAGTTCTAGTGAAGTTCTAGGAAGAGTGATCATGATGGGTGTGCAGAAGAGCAGTAGGACATCTTCATTCTAGAAGAACTGTGTGAATCTAAACATCCGTACTGCACAGTTTGTTAAACCACATCGTGTCATTCACCACTCAGGAAACACTTTGGTTAGGTCCTGATGCTGAAGCGGGTGGTAAACAAGACCCAGGTGCTTCAGCCATGTTGTCCTGTTGTCCTGAACCTCTATGTTTCCAGGTTCTCATGGCCTGGTATGCGTTCCCTCCCACTGAGTGGGCCTCATATCCAAGTGGAGAGCAGTTGGTTACCTCCATAGCTGGTATGCCGCTATCACACAGATGTGTACATCTTGCCTGGTTGGTTGATTTTTTTTTAGCTTGCTGGAGTCCCTTGTGTGTTCCCACTCTTGGTGGCCATTATCCCCCAGGAGCTTGCATAGCACTTTCCAGCACTGTGAGGGCCAGCCATCAGGGAGCTGGCTTCCTCCCCAGTTCTAGTGTGATCTCTTGTTATCCTGTGCTCATAGCCTGTGGTGTCTTCAACAATAGGGTTTTACCGTTTAGCTCTGGGTGGGTAACCAAGTGCTTTGGTAGTAGCCTGAACTGTTTTGGGAGACCTCGTGGGCCTCCCTGGCAATGGGATTTAACCATCCAGAGTCTATGGTTTAGAATTAGGTTTCCTTCACCATCTAAGGGCACCTCTGCCTAGACAATTGCCCGACCCACCATTATTAAGAGTTATATCTTTTAATTTAACGAACCAGGAGGAAGATTTCTGTCGTACTGATTCATGCTGTCCTTAGTTGTGAGTAGTCCTTCCCACACTCTCCCTTATCTCTGTCTCCCCAGAGTCTTCCATCCCCTTTGTCCTGCCAGTTGCCTATCAAGTATCTCCTCCTCTTATTCCTCCTTGTTTCCACTCTCTCCTAGCCTCATTCTAATTCCTTGTCAGTGCTAATAATGCTCAATACAACTTTCAAACAAATGAAGCTATTCCATGTTAGGAACCAGATATGACAGAGAACATGCGGTGATTGTCTTTCTGTGCCTGTGTGATCACAGTCCATACAATTTCTTGCAAATTTCATTATTTTTCTTATCACTGGGTAGAATCCCATTGTGTATATGCACCACATTTTTATTATCCATTCATCAGTTGATGAACATTTGGCCTATGTCCAATTCCTAGCTATTATGAGTAGTGGCTGAGCAAGTATCTCTGTAACAGAGTAGAATCTTTTGGGTATATTCCCAGGAGTGGCATGGCTAGATGAAGTGGTAGGTCTATTTTCAGCTTTTTGAGGACCCTTCATTCTGATTTCCACAGTGGCTGTGTAAATTTCACTCCCACCAGCAGTGGATGAGGGTTCCTTCCCCCCACCATATCCTTGTTAGCATTTGTTGTCATTTAATTTTTTAAAATTATTATTATTAGTAGTATTATTATTTGCTTTTTTGATGTAGGGTCTCACTCTAGTCCAGGCTGACCTGGAATTCACTATGGAGTCTCAGGGTGGCCTCGAACTCACAGTGATCCTCCTACCTCAGCTTCCCAAGTGCTGGGATTAAAGGCGTGCACCACCATGCCCAGCTTGAAATTATTTTATTTTTGAGAGAGAGAGACATAGAGAGAAAGATGGAGAGGGAAGGAGAGAGAGAGAGAGAGAATGGGTGCACCAGAGTCTTTCAGTCACTGTGAATGAACTCCAGACATGTGCATCACCTTGTGTGCATGTGCGATGTTGCACATTTGTGTCACTATGCCTCTAGCTACATGAGACCTGGAGATTCAAACATGCATTCTTAGGCTTTACAGCGAGTACCTAAGCCCTCTCTCCAGCGCTCATTTAATTTTTTTTTTTTTTGGTTTTTCAAGGTTGAGTCTCACTCTAGATCAGGCTGACCTGAATTCACTATGTAGTCTCAGGGTGGCCTTGAACTCATGGTGATCCTCCTATCTCTGCCTCCCAAGTGCTGAGATTAAAGGCATGAACCATCACACCCAGCTTCATTTGATTTTTTTGATGATAGTCATTTTGGCTGAAGTGAGAGGGAATCTCAAAGTCATTTTAAATTTTCATTTCCTTGATACATAAAGATGTTGAACATCTATTTAGATGTTTATTGATCATTTGCATTTCATTCTTTGAGAGCTTTCTGTTTGGTTCCCTGCCCCATTTTTTTTTTTTTTTTTTTTTTTGATGGGCTGCTTGCTTTAAAAAAATTTTATTTTAAAGAGATTGAGTGGGGGGCGGGGAGAGGGAGAGAGCATTGGTGCACCAGGGCTTCAGCCACTGAAATCAAACTCCAGATGCTTGTGCCACCTAGTGGGCATGGGCAACCTTGCGCTTGCCTCACCTTTGTGTGTCTGGCTTACATGGGATCTGGAGAGTAGAACATGGGTCCTTAGGCTTCACAGGCAAGTACCTTAACCACTAGGCAATATCCCCTTGCTTGCTTTCTTATTAGTTGGTTTTTTGAGTTCTTCCTATATTCTACATATTAAACCTCTATTGGGTGTATAGCTAGCAAAGATTTTCCCCCATTCTTCAGGTTGTCTTTTGACTGTTGGTGGTTTGCTTAACTGTACAATAACTTTTAAGGCTCATGATATTGCAGTGGTTGAGCGTTTGTCTGATGCTCTGGGCTACTGGGATCTCATTCAGAAAGTCTTTCCCTATGTCCACATGTTGGAGTATTTTTCCTATTTTTGTTTCTAGTTGTTTTAGAGTTTCATGTCTTAAATTGAGGTCCTTTTCCATTTGGAGTTGATTTATTTTGTGTGTCAGGGTGAGAGAAATGGGTCTAGATTCTTCTACATGTGGCTAAACAATTTCTGTAGCAGCATCCGTTGAAGATGCTATCTTTTCTTCTGTATTCAGTTTTGGCCTCTTTGTCAAAGATCAGGTAGCTATAGTTACTAGAACTTAAACTTGCATCTTCTACTATATTCCATTGATCTGTATAGACCAGTACCAGTACAAGTACCATGACATTTATCTTTTTAAATTTTTTATTCATATTTATTTATTTGAGAGCAGCAGTCAGAGAGAAAGAGGGAGAGAGAGAGAGAGAGAGAGAGAGAGAATGGGCTCAACAGGGCCTCCAGCCACTGCAAATGAACTCCAGAAGCATGTGCCCCCTTGTGCATCTGGCTAACGTGGGTCCTGGGGAATCCAGCCTTGAACCAGGATCCTTAGGCTTCACAGGCAAGCACTTAACTGCTAAGCCATGTCTCCACCATGCCAGTTTTTTTTTTTTTAATCATTCTGGGTTTGTAGTATACTTTGAAGACAGGTATGGTGACACCATCAAGAGTATTTCTTTTGCTGAGGTTATTTTGGCTATCAAGGCATTTTAAAAAATATTTATTTATTCATTTATTTGACAGAGAAAGAGGAGGAGGAGGAGGAAAGAGAGAGAGAGAGAGAGAGAGAGAGAGAGAGAGAGAGAGAGAGAGAGAGAATGGGCACACCAGGGCCTGCAGCCACTAAGGATGAACTCCAGATGCATGCACCCCCTTGTGCATCTGGCTAAAGTGGGTCCTGGGGAATCGAACCTGGGTCCTTTGGCTTTGTAGACAAACGCCTTAACTGCTAAGCCATCCCTCAAGCCCCAAGGCATTTTTTTTGCTTCCATATGAATTTTGAAATTATTTTTTCTAACTTTGTGAAGAATATTGCTGGAATTTTGACTGGAATGGCATTGACTCTGTATATTGCTTTTGGTAACATGGACATTTTTGTGATATTAATTCTGATCCATGAGCATGAGAGGCCTCTCCATCTGCCATGTCTTCCCCAGTTTCTTTCTTCAGTTTTCATGTTTTCACTGTGTAAGCCTTTCACCTCCTTAGTTATAGCTATTCCAAGATACTTAATATTTCTGTGGCTATTGAAAATGGGATGGCTTGGCTTATCTCTTTCTATGTTTGTCTTTGTTGTATAGGAAGGCTACTGATTTTTGTGTATTGATTTTATATCCTGCCACTGTGATGAACAAATTTATCACCTCTAAGAGTTTTATTGAGGAGTCTTTCATGCCTACTCATGACTGTAACCTCAGTCTATGGGAATGGAGGGATAGAGACTGGAGAATTGCTGAGGGAGAGACCCATCTCAAGGAAAGAAATACACAGATAAGTGATAAGAGAAGGACACCTGACTTTCTCCTCTGGCCTTTGCATCCACACATATACAAATGCACACACGCACACACAGGGTGTGTACATCTGCACACAAACCACACACTTGTTTTTTCTTATTCATATTTTAGACTTTTCATGCTAAGCATACAATTAAACAAGAAAAAAACTAAACAAACAAAAAAGAAAAACAAAAGAAAACAAAAAACCCTATCTGACACGTTATGAAACATCTGGCAGTTAAAACAGACCAAGATAATAGAGAGTGATGGTCAGGATGAATGGAAAGTGTTTCATGTCTCTTTCAGACACTTTTCCAGACTTGCTGGTAGGCAAGAGGCCAAGTTAAAGAGACCAAAGAGAAGAGGAAACAAGTAGGAGATATCATCAGAGAAAGTGCCCATCGGTCAGGAAGGACCTGCATCAGGTGGACAAGTTAGTGTATTACTTTCAAAAGGAAGAGGACTGTTACTCTTCTACAAAACTGTCTGTTATGCTCAGTGATCATTAACAGCCACCACAGCAGGTCCGAGATGATCCAGCTTCATTTTACCTACATCTGACCCATTCCACAGACGTGAGCTCTTAGAACATCAGCTCTAAGAAGCTCCTTGTTTGGTCTTGTCCTTTTCTGGCTCAGCTCAAGCTACTGAGGGGCGAGATGCTGATAGAGAGGAGAACTTCTGTGTTCCCATACCTCTTCCATCTGTGTTGGAGCCACCTGCATGAACTACCGGTTGAGCCCTTGGGCGCTGAGTTTTGTGTGAGAAATTGGTGAGAGAAAGAGTGGTTCATGGAAGTGGTTCCCATGCTTTAAGAGGCAGTAAGAGAATTCCACTCCCGGAATTTGTGACCCAGGGGCCTGATGTGAGGCCAAAGGGTTGCACTTCTCCATTGCCAGTGACTCTTGTTGGTACTGGGTGCCTGGACTTGGTACAGACTGGCAGGAGGGTTCGTTACGGGGGAACACTGCCCCCTGCTGGGAAGATTAGGACCTACATATGTATGTACAGGGTCCTGGTGGGTTTGCATCCATAGGAAGAGCTCTGTACTGGTGTGTCTCATATGTGACTGAGGAGAATCACAAACCTGACACGAAATGTGACACTCTGCTTTCAAGTGATGATTCTCACACATGTATTATGAAACAGCAAAATGGTAATGCAAAACTTATTAATTATGGACAGTCACTTCCAACTCCTAGAGTTGCTGCTGATTAACAATGAGTTAAAGCTTCCTCAACCCTGGTCTCCCCACTGGAAAAGAATGGTTCAAGTACATAGATGAGCATTTAGTTTTCTGGGTTCACATTGGTTAAAAAGGAGGGAAGCCAGCTACTTGTGCGGCAGCACCCAGGGCCAGCTCTTAGCCGACCTCCTGCTGCTGATGCTGTGGCCCTGGCTTTATCACTGGGCCCAGCTGGTGCTCTGTGGCTCCGTGGGAGGTGCAGGAAGTGAGCGGAGTTCCAGATGGTGGGGAGGATGGATGGCAAGGATCTGGTCCTTCCTCCTCATGTCAGCCTTGGCGCCCACAGCCAGAAGAGCATTTGCTTCTTTACCCACCTCACAAAACTTCAGCTGTCCTAGAAAGGCTGGTGTGAAAGGCTTTTCTTCCTCTCCTGTTTGTCTGTGAGAAAAGGACATTGGCCTTTGATTTGATTTTCAGGGCCAGAACTATGAAAAAGAGATTTTATGCCATTTTTTTCTCCTGAGAAGACATATTGTCTTCATGTATGTGTGAGAGAAAGCAGTGTGTTAGAAGTTGAGTTCTCAGAATTATTTTTTTAAAAAATATTTTATTTATTTATTTATGAGAGAGAGAGAGAGAGAGAGACAGATAGAGAAACAGAGAGAGAATGGGCATGCTAGGGCCTCCAGCTACTGCAAATGAACTCCAGATGCATGTACCACTTTGTGTATCTCATTTACGTGGGTCCTGGGGAATTGAACCTAGGTCCTTAGGCTTTACAGGCAAATGTCTTAACTGCTATGCCAGCTCTTTAGCCCCTCAGAATTCTTTAGTAATAGGAAAATTCTTACTTTGTTTAATCCTGCAACCCTAGGGCCCAATTAGATTTACTCGTTTCAACAAGATTTTTTCCCCACACTCAGTGCACTTGTTCATGCAAACAGACACACATACACACTCACAAACTTCTTTTCCCCTCCCTTTGAGAATGGTTACTGCCCACTCCACTGTGTCAATTGTCCTTGTGGTTTGTGGCCGTCAGGAGTGCAAGCCAGTGGTCAGATGTAACACCCTTCCTTGCTTTGGTTAAGACTGTCCTGAGTGGAGTAAAACCCAGAACCTGAGCAGAAGAGTCTCTGTAGGAGGATGGGGAATTTTCTCCTGAGAGAACTCAGGTGAGTTCTGACCCACCCTGTTTTTCCTGGGAGAAGGAAAACAGGAATCAAGAAGCTGGTGTCCACATTTATGACATGGGTGGCCAGGTCGTGCTTTAGGAGGGTGGAATCTGATCATGGAGTTCTTAAGGGCACTGGGCGACTCGGTGTCTTTTTGTTGGAGTGTGGTCAGTTGCCAGATGTAGAAAATAACAATACTGGATACTGAATCAAGTTTGAATGTCAGAAAATGTGTTTTTTAGTTATTAGTATACTTCTCTCAATATTATTATTTTTGGACATAGTTGAAAAGAATATATACTAAAATACTACCTCTTTGTTCATCAGAAATTCAAATTTAACAGTGAATCATGTGGTTTATCTGGTGACCCTACACTAGCCCCTTAGGGTCTTTCTGGAAAGGACTTGCCTTCCTATGAGGTCAGTAGGCAAGAGCACATTCACATTCTTTAAAAGGGTAAATGCCAAAGTGAGTGTGTGCTGCTATGGTTTTCACGTCAGCAAAACTTCTTTCTGATGTCCTGGTTTTTTCCAGTGCTTTATATATTGTAGAACAGATCTAAATAACATAGGTGGTTTATTCTTTCATTTTATATAATCCCAAATGATTTGCTTTATAGCATCTGGCTCCCCATCTACTCACCTAAAGCCCTTCAAGACAACCTCATAGACCTTCCCAAGGCCAAGGGCAAGGCCACATCATGTCACCTGGGTTCCAGGCTCACCTGGCGGACTATGTGAGCTGTGCACTCTGCTGGAACTACTCCTTTCTTGTTCCCTTTTTGCTTTGGACTTTACCTCCATTGTCTGGCTTAGCGCCCAAGCCCTCACGCCTCCCTAGAGCTTACTGCAAAGCTGGGATTTAAAGAATACATCCTTGGTTGTATTAAATATACATCCTTTTCTGTCACAGTTGTGTTGAGTGGATTTTATACTGTCAACTTGATGGTTTGTGTTTTAATTTCACATCTGAATCCCTTGGGTGACAGATATTTTGCTCCAGTTTTCAATCATATCTACGGTGCCCTGGCCCAGTGCTTCGTGTTGCCAGCTGCTGCTGGACACTGTTTTTGCCATGTTCCTGGAGAAACTTTATATGTTGCATTGTCCTCATGTCACAAAACATATTCTGCTGAGTATCAGGATTCCATGCGTACAAGCCTTGTAGATTTTGGACCATGAAGGAATGTTTACACATCTGAAATGCCAGAACCCTTTCCTAATGCGGTGTAGAATTAAATCCCTAAGCAAGCATTTTCTGGTGGTCTGTAGACACACATGTAATTCTCACTGCAGTCAAGAGATCTGCTCTGGAACACCACAGGAGCTCTCAGTTATTGTTTTTTTAATTTTTTTCTCCCTCTGTACACTGTTTAAAAAAAAAAAAAAACTTTTCCACTTGCATCTGTTACCACGCTCTGATAGCTTGAACTTCTCTTACTTTTTAGGAATTGAAACAGAAGGCAGTACAGATCAGTCCCACGGTATTGCTAGAGTGATAACAGTTACACTCAGAGAGATGCGAGTATCTTGGCTAATCTGTGGCTGTCATGATTCCTTTTCATCTTGGTCTTCAGCACTTGCATTCTGCTGAGGCTTTTACACTTCACTTTTGGGTAAGCTGATGCTGGGTGTCAGTTCCACAGTCTGGCGACTCCTCCAACCCTCTATGAAGTGATTGTTGTTATCCTCACTTACTATGAGCTTGGGAAAGTGTAGCATTAAAAGTATAAACACTCCAATCTCTCGCTCTCTCGGCCTCTTTCTCTCTCTTAAATAAATAAATAAATAAATAAATAAAAATAAAAATAAAAATAAAGGGCTTGAGGGATAGGTTAGCAGTTAAGGCATTTGCCTTCAAAGCCAAAGGACCCAGGTTCGATTCTCCAGGACCCACGTTAGCCAGATGCACAAGGTGGCGTATGCGTCTGGAGTTTGTTTGTAGTGGCTGGAGGCCCTGGTCCCCCTATTCTCTCTCTCTCTCCCATTGCTCTCTTTCTCTCT
Organism: Dipus sagitta; assembly: GCA_036346955.1. Classification (NCBI taxonomy): domain Eukaryota; kingdom Metazoa; phylum Chordata; class Mammalia; order Rodentia; family Dipodidae; genus Dipus; species Dipus sagitta. The sequence goes on along the minus strand of CM070777.1, from coordinate 61,018,686 downwards.
TTGCTTCTTTCTCTCTCTCTCAAACAAATAAATAAAAATTAAGGATAAAAAGTATGGACAAATCATATGATTGGAATATGGGAAATTTTTGTCTAGAGCCCCCTTGATTTGATGAACTTGGAAAGGCAATTTAGCAACACTGCTTAAAGATCATACAACCAGAGACAAGAAGGAAGAATAGTTGTTCTTTTTTTTTTTAAATGTATTTTTCCAGTCTTATTGATGTCTGGTTGACAAATAAACATTATATGCATTTAGTGTATTTAGAGGAACCTTGTGAAGTGAGTGCTACAGTCAAGTATTTATTAACTGCATATGTTTGAAAGTCTGTACCCCTCTATTAGAATGCAAACTCTCTGTGAATGCATACTTCTGGGATGTTTTGGATGTAGAATCTACACAGGCAGCTACGGGGCCAAGTCAGTGTTCATTGACTGATTGCTGGCTTGGCTTCCTCGACGCTCTTACGACTTTGCAGGGCTGTGCTACGCGTGTGCAGCCAGGACCTGCTTTTGTACTTGCCTGCTCCTTTCTGTAGGCTCCTTTGCGGACACACAGCCTCTCCCTTTGCCATCTTTGCACAGCAGGCCGACATAGGTCTTAGGATGGTGCCCCATTTGCCTCTGCTCTTTTCACATGGCGTTGTTCACACTAGCGGCAGTAGTTGGAATAGCATCAAGGCCAGGCCTCTAGAACCGCAGCTCACGCTCATTCTGCTCTGCTAAGGCTGGCCAGCTTCATTAGCCTCCTTGACTCAGGGTTCTGTGTCCAAAATGGGGGTGAGAAGAATGCCCGTGCTGAAGAGTAAGTGACACAGTCCATGGGTATCAGGTCAGTGATGGCTGGTATCTGCGTCGTCCCCCAAGTCTGCCTGGTCTTCAGGTTCCAGAGCTATCGTGTAGCTCACTTAATGAATCCCTTGGGGTAATTGTCACATTGGAGGTCTCATTTACATGCAATGGGGGCAGCACAGGGGGAGAGTAAGATGGAAGACCCCCCAGGTCATGGAGCTCATTCTAGAAGGGAGAAGAGGTAACAGCTACATGAGTTCTAGCATTGTGATTGTGATGAGCACATAAGCCAAACATAGTACGGAAAGATTTTCTGTTTGTTTGTTTTCCGAGGTAGGGTCTCTTTCTCTAAGCCCAGGCTGACCTGGAATTTGCTATGTAGTCTCAGGGTGTCCTTGAACTCACAAGAGTCTTCCTACCTCTGCATCCGAGTGCTGGGATTAAAGGTGTGTTCCAACCTGTCTGGCTTGGGAAAGTTGTGTGTGTGTCTGGAAGCAGGCTGTGTATGATAGTAGACCTGATCTCTAAGGAGGAACCAGACAGTGAGCACCACCAGGCAGCTCAGCTCATTTTCTGCTGCATCATCAGACTAGTACTTTACTTAAAAGCAAGATTTATTTCTCACTGTTTAAAGGTTGACAAGCCCAGAGTCTGGCTCTGGCAGGGATCTGCTGGGGCCTTCTTGCCACATCGTGATGTGATGGAGATGGAAGAATACAGAGAGCTTGCTTTGTCACCAGCCCTCTCTTGCAGTGTCATGTAATGGGTAGTGTGAAGTGATACCCTCAGTACCTGGTCACTTCTGAACAACCCCACCTCCCAATACCACAGTGACAAGTTTTAAGAATTTTGGTGGGTACTTAAGCTATAGCCAGTTAGGAAAAGGATGTGGGATTGACCTCTGGATGCAACGTCCACAGGAAAAGGTGCTGAGCCTGATCCGACTGTGGCATGCAGTGGGACCCTACGGCCAAGGACATCTGAGGTCATTGGGAGGATGGGGTCAGCACATGACCACTCTCCACCCACCTCTGGTGGTCTTAGCTCTTTTCCCTCCCATCCTGTTCTGCTGTCACTGCCTAAGGTCACCTGGTCCATTGGGTCATTTCTGACTGGCCACTGTCTCTTCCATCCCAAAGTGCATGCCCTGTCCTGTTCAGGTTACAGAGCATTACTGATCCTTCTCCACTTAGTAGCTTCCTGTTTCTCAGATCACAGAATGGAAAGGTAATCATAGTCTCAGAATGACTTTGTAGGCAGGAGGTGAAAGGACAATGAAACAAATATACTCAGAGCTGAATTTAACATGTGCCCTGATGAAAAATGGTCTCCTGCTTTTAAAATTAACCAATATTTGTAGAAATCCAATAATAATTTTAGCTAATCTCAGGAGAAAGAAGAAACATTTAGGGGAAATGTCTATAAAGGAAGATTTCAAAAATGAATAAATCCCTGCAAAAAATCACATTATTTGTAATAATTTTGCTGTAGCTTGAAACAAGGTGGTGGGGGGAAGGACAGTGAGGAAAAAAAGAAGGGAGAAAGAGAGAAAGAGAAAGAGGCCACACACTACACAAATGAGCTGAACTGAGAGGGGACTGGAACTTGTCAAGGTCAACTTTGCTAGACTATGGTGAAACCAGCATGTAAGTTTGGATATCAAGTTACCTGCCATTTTCCCATAGCAAAATGGCTTCTTCTTTTTATATCAGATGATGCCAATGTTAACGTGTTCATATGAGAAGCACATGCAATGTCCACAGAAGTAAGTGGAGGGAAGGACATGAGCTCTGGCGGGATGGAAGGAAGAATGTATGGGAGGAATAGACATTTGGTATTGTTCTGTAAATGTTATGCACACTTCCCTGTATTGGAAAAATCTGAAAATTGAATGAGATCAAACAGCATGACAGCAAACAGATGGTTTTTCAGGAACATGAAATTAATTGTCAAAAACTGGAGCACATTTTATGGATCCAGAATGGACCTAGAAGGGGAAGAGTTAAAGGTGAGGCTTGCGGGTTGGTGACTCAGGACTGCAAAGGCACTGGGGAGGTGGTGAATCAGTAGGCATCTTTGAGCTGGAAAGTGATATGATATGGCCTGTACTTCAGGGAGAAATGCTTGTCTTCAACGGACAAGGTGAAATGATAGAGAGATGGATAGAGTTAAGAAACTTGAAATACACAAGCATGAATGGTCAGGAGCTGAAACTACCAAATGAGAAGAGAAGAAATCCAGCAAGTGTGTGCACACTCTAAAGGTCTTCTCAGTCCTCATTGGTCACTCTAATCACAAATGTGGCAAAAGAAGACTAAACTTATTCCCTAGCACAGTTTCCTTGTGCTCTGACCTCCCAGGGACCTCTCAACTACTACTATCTGCTGTGCGTAGAGGAAGCTGGAGGAGTCCTGGAGTCAGGAGGGGCCTCTGCGACCTTAGGTGTGCTGGCATTTGGACCTCTCAGTTTCTGCTTCCAGTGCACACAGCGCAGCATGGGACCTGCCAGATGGAGGAAACAGAAATGATAAGATAGACTCAGCTGTCCTGCCCAGTCACTTCCTTTTCTTTACAATACCCTGTTTCTCATCCCTCAGAGCAGACCATAACTCTCCCCCCTGTGAGGTCATTCTTCCAACAGGAAAGCCACAGGCCGTGTACTAAAAACGTCCAGCTCTTATTCTCAGCCACTGTCCCAGGGTGGTGACAGGGGAAAAACGGCATTTATCAAGTACTAAAACAGGCACCAAGAATTTTGTACAGTTGGGTTTGATCTTCAAATGACACCATGGAGAAGGCATTGCTAGTTTTTTGTTTCTATAACAGAATCTGAGACTGATTCCTGAAGGTCAGAGACTTATCTCCTGTAGTTCTGGAGGCTGGGAAGTCCAAGGTCAAGGACGCCACATCCCTCAGTGGAAGGTCAACAGAGCAAACACAAAGGAAAGGAAGGGGCACCTAAGATCCTGTTTCCTAGAACACCAAGCCACATCCACAGCAGTGTCGTTAACCTGGTCACTAGTGCAGGGCCCTCTTGCCCTGATCTCTTCTGAAAGGCTCCATCTCCCCACGCTGTTCCAAGAACCAACTCCCAACACATAAGGGACTGGTTCTAACTGTAGTGCCCAATTATTTTAAATAGGTTTTCTTATTTCCTTGTTCCTTCTGTATGTGTATAATGTACATGCATACATGTATGTGTGTGGGTACAAGTGTGTGCTGCTCTGAATGTGTCAGTCACTAGTAAGGAGGCTTTCAGTTCAGCCCAGCATGATTTGACAGTGACCTGCAACCCAAGCATATGGAGTCTTCAGCAATAGAGTCTTACTATCTAGTTCTGATACACACACACAGACACACACACACACACACACACACACACACACACACACACACATATAATGAGAGAGAAAACCGGTGCACTAGGGCCTCTGGCCACCGCGAACTCAAGACATGTGCACTACCTTGTGTGCATGCGTGACCTTGTGAGCATGCGTGGCCTTGTGCATCTGGTTTATGTGGGTTCTGGGGAGATCGATCCTGAGTCCTTAGGCTTCTCAGGCAAGCACCTTAACCTTTAAGCCATCTCTCCAGCCCTCTGATACATTTTTCAACTTTTTTTATTGACAACTTCCATAATTATAGACAATAAACCATGATAATTCCCTCCCCTCCTCCACCTTCCCTTTCACAAATCCACCCTCCATCATATCCCCTCCCCCTCTCAATTAGTCTCTCTTTTATTTATTTATTTTATTTATTTATTTATTTTTTTATTAGTCAGTTCTGTATTCAGCAAATACAGTCAGTTTGGTACCATTATTAGGCTCATCCGTGACCTACCCCCTCCCCTTGGCCCCTCCTTGTTGAGGTATACGGGTCATGCATTGTGGAGTTAGCCTACAGTTATGGGTAAGCTAAATGTCTCTGCATATCATGACCCAACATGTGACTCTGACATTCTTTCCACCCCCTCTTCCGCAAAATTTCCCTGAGCCATGTTGGGTTCATTTTTGGTCTGCTTCAGTGATGAGGTGTTGGGGGCCTGTCTCTCTTTTATTTTGATGCTATCATAGTTTTCTCCTATTATAAGGGTCTTGTGTAGGTAGTACCAGGCATTTGTTTTTTTAAAAGTTTTATTCATTTATTTACGTGCACATGAGTATGTGCTGGCCCAGTGTACATGCCACAACGTGTGCAGAGGCCAGAGGAGGTGTCTGTGCTCCACCTTGAGACAGGGTCTCTTACTACTGCAGAGGGGTCTGGCCCATGAATGGCTTCACGGATGGTTGGGGAATAGAACCTCAGGGAAACAGGCTTTGCAAGCAAGTGTCTTTAGCCACTGAGCCATCTCCTCAGTCCCTCTGACACCTTTATTGTGAGACTTTTCTGTTTTACAAAAGAGAGCAAAGCAAGAAAAATGAATTAGGAATTTTCCCAATATGCTTTGAAAATATTTTGCATTCCCAACTTATTAAATTTCTCATGATACTAAAGGTGCATTAAAAATAGAGAAAGTTGCTGGGTGTGGTGGCACATGCCTTTAATCCCAGCACTTGGGAGATAGAAGTAGGAGGATAACCATGAGTTTAAGGCCACCCTGAGACTACATAGTGAATTCCAGGTCAACCTGGTCTACAGTGAGACCCTACCTAAAAACAAAAAAGACCAAAAAATAGAGAAAGTGTGAGGTGTGGTCGTGCACATCTTTAATATTAGCACTTGGGAGGCAGAGATATAAGGATTGCTGTGAGTTTGAAGCCAGCCCAAGACTACATAGTGATTTCAAGGTCAGCCTGGGCTAGAGTGAGACTGTACCTCAAAAAATAAATAGAGAAAGTAGGACAGATGGTATGGTGGCATGAGCCTGTGATACCAGTACTCAGGAGGCTGAAGCAGAAGGATATTAAATTCAAGGCCAGCTCACCGAGACATAGTAAGTCTCTGTCAAACACACACACACACACACACACACACACACACACACAGAGAGAGAGAGAGAGAGAGAGAGAGAAAGAGAGAGAGAGAATATGAACATACTGGGCCCTGCAGGGTTTGGTGGTACAGGTTTGTAATCCAGATACTTGGGAGGTTGAGGTAGATGGATCATGAATTTAAGGCCAGCCAGGACAACTTAGTGAGATCCTGTGTCAACATATGTTCTACAACATTATTGATGTGGAATGCTGGTTCGATCCTTACTAATGTTAAGTGTTACCTGTTCTGCTTTTAATTTTAAAGTGCAAAATCTTTTGGTTGACTGAACCTGGTGCTCAAACCTGTAATTCCAGAAACTCAAGATGCTGAGGCAGGAGGATTGTGAGCTCAGTGCAGGTTGGGAAACTCAGTGAGACCCTAGTCTCAAAATAAAATATGAAAGGAGAGCTAGAGAGGTAGCTCAGCTATAGAGCACTCTCCTAGCATGGATGAGGCCCTGGGCTCAATCCCCAGTGCCATAAAACAGAGTTCTGGATGAGGAAGTTAGGGATTACTTGTTTTGATAACATTCCTTCTTCTGATTAGCTTAGGAACATGGATTTATGAGAAAACTAGACTCTAGAACAGTAAAAGAAGAGAAAATGATGGACCCCTAAGTTTAAGTTTTGCCTGATGCATAATCTACACTGCTGAATGGTGGTTCCATGTGGCATTGTTCATGATTGTGAATATCACACACACAAAATTGACCCCCCTGTATATCTAAACTGCTTTGTGCTTAACTCTTTTATTCTTTGCTTAGTGAACTTGTCACTATCTAATAATCTTTCTTGAACAATTAAGAAGAATATTCCAGAAAGACATTTCCTCAGTGTTGACCAATGCTGGTCTTTGTGGTCACTTTTGACATGAGTTCTCTATCTGTAACTTCTGTCACCGTGGAAGGAAAGAGAAGGTTAAGATAAATTAAAGGCTTTATTTATTATGTTTTAAATTTATTTGCAAGCAGAGAAAGAGAGAGAGAGAGACATAGAGAGAAGAGAGACCGACAGAGAATGAGCATGCCAGGGCTTCCGGCCACTGCAGATGAACTCCAGATGCATGTGTCACTTTGTGCATCTGGCTTTACGTGGGTATTGGGGGATTGAATTCAGGTCGTTAGGCTTTGTAGGCAAGAGCCTTAACAGCTAAGCCATCTCTCCAGCCACTACATTAAAGGATTTAATGGCGGGGAAAGATGTGTGATGGGGATCCAGAGAGCTGAGATAATCTCTTTTCTCTCTCTGTGCTTCCTTCCAGTTGCCTGGGGAAGAATCGAAAGATGAGGAAGAAGAACCGAGGTGTAAAACGGAAATGGTAAGAGCACGGAGCGCCAGAACGCTTGGTTCTGAGATTCGGACTGAAGGATCCAGACCTGACAGCTGCCCAGTGCCGTAGTCCTGTCCCTCTGTAACTGCGCAGCCAGACAGATGAGGGTGGTCGCAACAAGACATGGGTAATAGTGCTCAGTTTTAATTTCTGTTGTTTATTTAACTCAGGTGTAGGAATGTGCTGCTTCAATAAAGGCCATTTTGCTCTTTGTGTTGACCACTTTGCCATCCTATTCCCCAGGAATAGCAAGAATAATATAATAAGTCTACTGACAGCTTTTCCTTTCCTTGAGCATTCCATTATGTTCCTTTGCTTTCAGAATGAAACTCAAACTTGTCACCAGGACCACTGTCTTAAAGAGATGGGCTCCTGTGTGCTCCTCCAATCACACCCTCACCTTCACCCACAGTGCTTCATTTCCCCACACCCTCCAGATGGGGCACCTCCCTGCCCTGGTATACGCTGCTCACTTGATTCCTCTCCTTTTCCCTGCAGTGTTATATGCCATGCTCAGATCAGCTGACATTCAATGTCCTTCCCAAAGATACTGACTCCTGAGAAGACTTCTTGATTTAGACTGCAGAGGAACATTCCATGGGCCCCATAGTTTTCTGCCACTTTATCTTACTTACATTAGCTTAGGACCTTGATTTTAACCTGTAACTAACTCTGTATGCTTCTTCTATGTTTTACAGTCCATCTCCTTTGGTAAGCCACATGCTCTTTAAGGCACTGAAGATGTCTGATTGGCCTTCTAGTATGTATTTGTTGCCCAATCTGTATAAGACATTCAATGGAAAAAAAAAAAAAAAGAAAGAAAAAGAATGTAAAAATAGCAGATATCTGGACAGGATATCTTGCCCCAGCTTAGATGAGCAGAAACATCCTGCCTCACTTGCTAACCACGAGCTTTCCATATCTGCCTTCAGCCTCTTTCCTAATCATTTCATCTCCAGATCTTGCCTGCTGCCTAGGGAGGGGCCCCTTCTACACGGTGGGAGGTGGAAGGCTGGAGGAGGGGCGAGCATCCGCTGGTGATGAGGTGACTGCACGCTTTCTTCACATCACCAGCCTTCTCACGATGTGTCCTGTTCACTTTCTCAGCACAAAAAGAAAAAGGAGTTGACCTGCTTTGTCACCCTCAGGGACAGCAAGTGACAATGCCTGCCCTGCCTGCTTTGCAATTCCCCTTCATGGTGTGTAGCTGGGGAGGAAAGCGCAGAGAGCCAGGGACACCATTGAAACAAGCCCTTCTCTCCACCTGCCACGAAAGGGCTCTGCACACTATCATTTCACATGGACTTTTAATTTAGGTGATCAGTTTAGACATCAGCTAGTAGTTTAAATGTGGATTTTGTTTCAGTGTGCCTAAGCGGTATGTGGGGCTGGGGACGGACCTTAGTGGCAGTTTTAGGAGGCATGTGTGAGACCCTGAGTTCCATCCCCAACACTACAAACAAGTAAAAATAAAATAAAATAAAGTAAGAGCTGTGTTAGATGAAGCTCCCTAATTCTTTCCTGAAATGTTAACATTTTAAAATTCCAACAAGTTTTTGTTACAAAGAGCCAATAACTAGATGAAGACATGTTAAATATCTCTAATCTGTCCTCATCAAAGGAAATATTACCAGTAAAGCTTTAGGAATTTTAATCAGTCTGCCTGGTGAGGAAGACTGAGAGTCTCCTGTCAATTGTACTCTGCTCTGTGTCTTACCTGTATAGAGTGGGTGTTTACCTTTTCTGGATATTCTAATACTATGCTACTGTTTGAATAACATAACTTTCTCTATATTTTCCTGGGCTAAATTTGGTTATTTTACTGTTAGCGCAATACTATCTATGAAATGAATAATTTGAAACAATTACAATAAGGATGGCTTGAGTTTTTTCAATTTACTTATGTTTTAAAATTTAGATTTGTTTACAGAGGCATGGAAAATGGAAGTCAGCCCCAATTAGTACACAATTTAATACAATTTTATATTTTATTTTATTTATTAATTAGAGAGAGGGAGAAATAGGCAGGGAGAGAAAGACACAGAGAGAAAGAATGGGTGTGCCAGGGCCTCCAGCCACTGCAAATGAACTCCAGATGCATGTGCCCCCTTGTGCATGTGGCTTATGTGGGTTCTGTGGACTAGAACCTGAGTCCTTTGGCTTTGTAGGCAAGTGCCTTAACTGCTAATCCATCTCTACAGCCCCCTTAAGTACATTTTTTTGTGTGTGTGTGAGAGAGAGTTAGAGACAACTGGCATGCCAGGGCCTCCTGCCATTGCAATCAAGCCCCAGAGGTGTGTGCCACCTTGTGCGCATGTCCAACCTTGTGCACTTGCATCACCCTGTGCTCCTGGCTCATTTGGGGCCTGGAGAGTCAAACATGGGTCCTTAGACTTCCCAGGCAAGTGCCTTAAGCACTAAGCCATTTCTCCAGCGCAGTTTAATACATTTTTAGAAATATACACAGCTATGTAACCACTACCACAGTTGAGATATGGAATTTTCCCCTCACCCCTCTTCTCCTCTCAATACTTGGCCACTGCTGATGTAATTTCTGTTTTGATATATTTTTTTAATGCCACCACACCCTTGTTTCACCCTTATTGAATTCGTGTTATCTTCCATTATTTTTCTTAGTTGTTGTTATCCTAATTTGCTTTAAGTGAAAAACAACTTTTTTTTTCTGTTTAGAAATGAGAGCATGCAAGCATATGAGCCTTTCTCTAAATAACACTTTATCTATGCCACATGATGTCACTCGCATGTAGCAAAGTCGATCTCGCCAATACGGAGAATGGGACCGTGGTGAGCAGGAGCAGGGAGAGGGGGGAGGGGCTACAGAATCACACTGGCATGAGGAGCACAAGGGGTTCAGAGAAGGCCAGCAGAAAGAAAGGAAGGAAGAAAGTGCCTCAGGTGAGCAGAACCTTGAGAGAAAGAGAAACGGGGTGGCTACTAATGACCGAAGGGTTTCCTTTCTCGGGTGCAGAAAATGCTCTAAAACTGGTGGAAGTGATCTGTCATATGTGAATTACATCTCAATGAAGCTACTGAAAATAGATAGTTAAAACTGTATGGCTTAGTCATTAAAGTGACATTTGCCACACAAGCACGAGAACCTGAATTCAAGTCCCTGGTACCCGCTTTAAAGCCACATGTAGCAGTGCAGGCTTGTGTTCCCAGTGCTGGAGAGCTGGAGGCAGGAGGCTCTCCAGGGCTCACTGGCCAGAGTCTCAGATGAATTGGTGGTCTCCAGTTTTAGTAAGAGACCCTGTCTAGAAAGTGAGGTGGAGGGGTTGGGGGGATGGCTCAGCAGTTAAAGGAACTTGGTTGCAAAGCCTGCCGGCCTGGATTCAGTCCCCAGCACTCATGTAAGGCCAGATGCACAAAGTGGTTCATACATCTCAGCTTCACTTGCAGCCACAAGAGGATCTAAGTACTCTCTCTCTCTTCTCTTTCTTTCTTCCTCTCTTTCTTAAATAAATAAAAAGATTAAAAAAAAAAAAAGAAGTGGAGAGCAAAATGAGGAAGATTCCTGATGTCAACCTCAGGCATGTGTTCGTGTGTTCACTCACACACATGTGAACATCACACATCATACACAGGAAAAAAAAAAAACATTTCTGGGGCTGGAGAAATGGCTCAGTGGTTAAGGAGCTTGCCTGCAAAGCCTAACAACCTGGGTCCGATTCCCCAGGACTCACATCAAGTCAGATGCATAAAGTGGCCCATGCATCTATAGTTTGTTTGCAGCAGCTAAAGTCCCTGGTGTGCCCATTTTCTTTCTCTCTCTGCTAGCAAATAAATAAAATATTTAAAAAGTCGTATCTGTGTCGTGTATGTATCAGTAATGTATGCAGGCAGAGGGTGTTGGCCACCACCGCTCTGCTTTTCATTTCTTCTTAGATGTGAGTAGTCTTCAGGTTCCAAGACTGATTTACATTCCAAACACAATTTTAATTTCATTTCATTGTGACAAGTTCTGAGTGATCTGTGCTACTTCTTTATGGATTTTTATTATAGTCATATTGATCATATATTGACTTTGGGATAATTTATTTACATTCTCTAAATTATTTTGTATTCACACATAAAATAGTCTCAATATGCCACAGCTTTAGGCTGTAAATGTAACAAAATACATGTAGACTGAGGAAAAATCCCTGCCTATCCGCACCTGGCCCGCAGCCCCGACTCTCAGCACATGGCTAACCACTGTGCTTCTTCCTGTGACCCAGCCATGCTGAGAATGTGCTGCGTGATGTTATGTTCCAGGATCCCAATTTTGAAATGAATCTATTAGAAAATCTTCCTTAATATATAGTTTATATACTTTCTGTCCTGTTTGTTTTCTACTTTCGACACTGGCTGAGAGAAATTAATCTACAATGTCTTTGTTTCACTTATTTAACTCTCGTGTTTTCTTTCACTTTACTGCATTGGATTCCAGGAGTAGCAGACGTAGGCAGCTGAGGGTTTTCATCTTGATCTTGCCATCTCCTGTTCCGCTCTTTACTGAAGCAAGGGGAGGGTTATGATGAAGTCTCTGCTAAGTCTCTGCTATCAGGAAAGAGCTGACTCTCCCTTATGGACTTCCAGGACTGAGTGGGTTTCTGCTTAGTGGTGTCTGCCCGATTCCCACAAACCAGTCTACGTCAGTTTAAGACAGCTGCCTAGCAAAGTACCACTGGTTGGGGCATAGCAAACATCAGTGCACCTTCTCACACCCTAGGAGGCTGAAGTCTAGATGGAGGAGTCGCATCTGCTGAGCTGTCTCTCCTGGGTATGTCCATGGCTGTCGTCCTGTCATTGTCTGTCCTGTCTTTATGTCTGTGTCTAAATGTTCTAAGGAGACCAGTGACTGGATTTGGGGCCTTCTCTTAAAAACATTCATCACCTCTTTAAGCACCCTATCACCAGTTGAATTCTTTTATTTATTTATTTTTATGAGACAGAGCAAAAGAGATAGAGAATGAGGTAGACAGAGAGAGAACTGGCACACCAGGGCCTCCAGCCACTGCCATCGAACTCCAGATGCGTGCGCCACTGTTGCAGTCAGGTCCACATTGCTGGCAGAAATCACCTGACCAAGAGCAGCTTTTGGGAAAAAAAAAAAAAAAGGTTTATTTTGGCTTACCGACTCGAGGGGAAGCTCCATGATGGCAGGGGAAAATGATGGCACGAGCAGAGGGTGGACATCACCACCTGGCCACCATAAAGAGGACAATAGCAACAGAAGAGTGTGGCAAACACTGGCAAAAGGAAACTGGACCATAAGCCCACCCCCAACAATACACTGCCTCCAGGAGGCGTTAATCTCCAAATCTCCATCAGCTGGGAACCCAACATTCAGAACACCTGAGTTTATGGGGGACACCTGAATCAAACCACTACATTCCCATAAGCCCGCCCCCAACAATACACTCCCTCTAGGAGGCCTTAATCCCCAAATCTCCATCAGCTGGGAACCTAGCATTCAGAACACCTGAGTTTGTGGGAGACACCTGAATCAAACCACTACATTCCCATAAGCCCACCCCCAACAATACACTCCCTCCAGGAGGGGCTAATCTCCAAATCACCATCAGCTGGGAACCTAGCATTCAGAACACCTGAGTTTATGGGGGACACCTGAATCAAACCACCACAGCCACCTTGTGCGTCTGGCTTATGTGGGAGCTGGAGAGTCGAACATGAGACCTAAGGCTTCACAAGCAAGCATCTTAACCACTAAGCCATCTCTCCAGCACAAAACAGTCGAATTCTGAGTTGCTATAGCTGAATCTTTCACCATATGAATTTTGAGTGGGGAATACAATTTATTCAAAAGCACTAGCCAAGAAAATTAAGTGGATTCTTGGCAATTCTGGAATCACTGCTGCTCTCTGGAAGTTACTCCATGTGAAAGAGGCAGAATTATGCCAGTGAATCTTATTTAAGTCCCAGGGGGCAACCAGCAGGAACTAGATGGTACAGATTTGCCTAGCCTGCCTCACAGGCAGCCAGTAGACACAGCATAGAGATGTGCCAGCACAAGGAAGAAATATTTAGTGAGGAGGTGTTCCATATAGGAGCACACCAAAACATGCACTATCTTTAAATATGCACCCCCTGCAAATTCACACACACATACACACACACACACACAAATGCTTGCATGCAATTTTACCTCAGAAATGATCTTGTTCCTTTTGAAGTACTAACTGTTAAGTTGCAAATGAACTGGATAATATGAAACAGAAATAATATATAAAATTAAATAAATAATGTGTTCATTTCTGTTAACAATTGTTATAAATAATTGTAAGCAGAGAGGAGTGAACTAGCTAATATCAGGGAAATAAGTGAAGGGAATGGTGAGATAGAGAAATGAAAACAACATCAAACCTTGGTGAATCCATTCAAATCCTTTTTTTGTTTTTTGGACTTTTCTGGTCTTTTCTTTTAAATGTTTTGAGGTATGGTCTTGATGTAGCTCAGACTGACCTGGAATTCACTATGTAGTCTCAGGGTGGTCTTGACATCATGGTGATCCTCCTACCTCTGCCTCCCAAGTAGTGGGATTAAAAGTGTGTGCCACCACACCCAGCTTCATCTATTTTTTAAAGAATTTAAAAAATTTATTTATGAGAGAGATATATCAAGAGCGAGAGCGAGAGTGAGAGCGAGAGAGAGATAATGGGTGTGCCAGGGCCTACAGCCACTGCAAATGAACTCCAGATGCATGCACCACCATGTGCATTTGGCTTATATGGGTTCTAGAAAATTGAACTGGAGTCCTTAGTCTTCTTGGGAGTGACTTTCAGCTTCAGAGAATTTGAGGTGTCTTATGATATCGTCCCTTTTCTTGCAGGCAAGATATGACCACAATTGAGGGAGAAATTCAAGGCCAAGATAAGAAAAGTAAGTTATTTCCTCTTGTTTTTTTATACTGGGGAAGCATATTCAAATGATCAGTCTCTCAATATTATTTTAAAGATTAGAGTTATTAGTTAGTCTTCACTGTCTCACAAAATGGATCATATTATTCTCTGCATTACAGTGATTTTTTGGTGTGTGTGTGGTATGTGTGCATATGTGTATGCATGTTCATGTGGAGGGGCATACATCTGTGTGTAGATGCATGTGCACATGTGTGTCCGTGCATTGTGGAAGCTAGAAGTTCATGTCAAGTGTATCCCTTAAATTTTCTCTACTTTATTTATGCAACAGGACCAAACACAGTGCTCACTGATTTGACTAGACTAGCTAGGCAGCTTGCCATGGGAATCTGCCTGTCTTTGCCTCCTGAGATCTGGGATCATAGGCATGTGCCATGGAATTTACATGATTACATGAATTTACATGATCCAAACTCAGCTCTTCATGCTTAAACTAGAATTAATTTAGTGAGTAAGCCATCTACCCCACCTTCAACAGTAATATTTTAATATCATTTATTTTGAGCAACATGTGATAAATTTATCTGTGAAGTAATTAATCAACATCCATGGATTTTAATTCATATATCAATGTTTTTAAATGGGGCCATGTTCAATATTAGCTTGTTAAAAATGTATTTTTCCTTTTGTTCTTTTTTTTTCTTTTTTCTTGTTGTTTACCATAGTATCTAGATGCAGTTATCACACATTTACACAAAATAGACAATTAAGAACAGCAATGTTTGGTGCCTAAAGGCAAGTTGTAACCAGAGTTTTTTTGACAAAAGCTGAGGCTCATCCACCCATCCCTCCATGCAAATTCAACTGTCCTATAATGGTGAAAAGCAAACAGAAGTTTATTCAATGTAGCCAGAGTGAGAAGAGAAAATTTATTTGACCCTCACTGGGGTCCCCTTTATTTAACCCCAATCCTGTCTTTGGAGCACTAACATGAAACATAGGCTTAAGTAAGGGAATAACTGAAACAAGAGGCAAGAAACATGAACAATGAAGCAGTCCTGATAAAGCGGGGTCTCTGATCACTGGCTCAGTTCTGCAACAGGGTCCTAACAGGTCTTCATTACTTGAGGGACAAGGTGGCAAGCTGGTTCTCAGGAGATGGTCACTCGTGCTCCAGGGTGAAGCCTTACCCTCATGGATAATCCTTCTTGGAAAGTTGGTCTGTCCTGTTGGTAGGCTTTTGGGCTGACTCTAAGAGCCATGGTAATACAAGGCTAACTGCTGAGCAAAACATGCAAGTTTAAATCATTTTGCATCTACATGGAGACCTTCACAAGAAAGACACACAGAGGCCCAAACCATGAGGCTCTCACACTTTCTAGACAAAGAGTGATGCATTTGTGAAGGAACCACAGATGGCTGTCTAGGTTCAACTAGTACATCCCAGGGGATAGCACCAAGGACACTATGAATGCTCAAACATGTACACGTGTGTGTGTGTGTGTGTGTGTGTGTGTGTGTGTACGTGTATGCCTGTAGAAGATGAGGGCACTCCAAGGAGGCCATCCACTCAGGCTCATTTCCATCCAGATCACCAGTCTCAGCAGATGCGGTTTGGTTTTCTACCTTGGAATAGGGAGGGCACCCCTCCAAAAGGAGCTTTATTCTACAAAAGAGAAAACAGGCTAATGTTTGAACACTTACAGCTCTTCAGATGATTTTAGCCTGAAATCACTTCACCAGCTAGTCATACTTTGAGGTAGCATGTCCAAGAGTCACTTTCATACCTGCAATCTCCAGAATGATAGTATATCAAATGTGTTCTTTTGAAAATATTTTATTTATTTATGTGAGAGAGAGAGAGGCATTTCAGGGTCTCCTGACACTGAACACAAACTCCACACACATGCACCACCTTGTGTATCTGGCTTTATTTGGGTACTTAGAATCAAGCCCAGGCCAGCAGGCTTTGCAAGCAAGGGACTTTACCTGCAGAGACAACATCCCAGCTCTAATTGTTTTCTTTTAAGTTACCAATTTCTGTCAATTAGTTACATCAGCAAAAGAGACTATGCAATCTGGATCTCCAATGGCATTTGATGTGAGCCATTTTAGTCATCCTGGTGGCCACTCTATTATTCAGCAGTCAACATGTAGACAGAAGTGTATTTTCTCTTCTTTTTCGTTTCTGTCTGTTTGTTTTTCTCTTACAGACAAGATCTTGTAATGTAGCCCAAGTTGGTCTTAAGTTACTATGTAGTCTCAGGCTGGCTTCAAACTTGTGATCTTGGTGCCTCATCCTCCCAAGGGCTGGCATGACAGATATGCACCTTGGTGCCCTTTGATCCATTGTACTGAATCCAGACTCTGGTAATGGCACCAGTATGAAAACTGGCACACTTCCTTCACAATGTAGGGGCTGAAGATCTATTTGACAGGAGTATCATTTGGCTACATTCAAACTTAAAAAATTTTTTTTGTTTATTTTTATTTATTTATTTGAGAGTGACATAAAGAGAAAGAGGCATATATATAATATATATATATATGCATACACACACACACATATATATATACATACATATATATATATATATAGAGAGAGAGAGAGAGAGAGAGAGAGAATGGGTGTTCCAGGGCCTCCAGCCACTGCAAATGAACTCCAGGTGCATGTGCCCCCGCTTGTGCATCTGGCATATGTGGGTCCTGGGGAATCGAGCCTTGAACCGGGGTCCTTAGACTTCACAGGCAAGCACTCAACTGCTAAGCCATCTCTCCAGCCCTCAAACTTTTTTTGCTTGATTTGAGTAGAGAGCAATTTCAATAGGGTAATTAATCCTTTTATTCTAGCATTTCAAGAGCATTAGATTAGAATTCCATTGTTGATTTGAAAATGGTGGCAAAATCTTGCTTGGACATAGTACTTTCTTTCCTGGGAGAGAGGAGTTCTTCAGTGTTTTCAGACAAGGAAGAAATGACTAGACAAGTACAGCAACTTGTCTGAGAAGACAGACGTGTTGAAGGCTGAGACTCAAGATCAGAGCAGTGGAAATCCCCTCAGAGAATCCCATTCTGATCCAATGTTCTTTCTGAGTAAATCCTTGTCTTCAAATGAGAACTCTGTTCATGGTGTTATTCAGACTTTGATGCAGTTGGGGCATGCTAACTTAAGTCCCAAGGGTGCACCCACATTATCCAAGAGACTTGGAAGTCTTGCCTTTCATATAGACATGTGGCTCTCCCAACCGCCACTGAATTGTACTCAGCTGTATGCCTTCTTCCATATATGAGATAAAAGGATATTTGAAATGTACTTTGTTAAATTACTGCCTGATGCTTGTAAAGATATATGATTATATGGACATATCATTCCATTCTTGAAATCAGCATGTTGAGCCTGTCTTTTTATATGAGAAGAACAGATAGCTATTTACTGGAACTGTCCAACGTGTCCAATACAATCTAAGATTCTCTAGGAATCACTTCAAGCATCTTAAGGTGCTTTTCTGACTAATTTCAGAATTAGTCACTTTTCTTCTCATATGAAGGGAGAGTTGCCATATTCAGTTATCCCCCTAATTCTAACTTGTTTATTGAAAAAAATTAGTAGTGGGCTTCACATCACCACATATAACAAACTGCTTTAGTCTTCTCAACTGACTCTGCACTCACCACTGTGTATTGTTGAAGCAGTGTTACTAAGATATATATATATATATATATATATATATATATATATATATATATATATATATATACATATGCTATAATTTTACATTAAAAGAGTTGGAAGTGAGATTTTTTTTGAAACCCAGGCAGATAGCTCCATCTCTGTGTCTGCTGTTTTCCTGTGAGAGAGAAGGATGAGCTGAGAGGACTCTGTGGCCTTCTGTGCATGCCACAGGTGTAGTCCTGGATGGGTGTACATGACACAGATTCTCGCTTGATCTTGAGAACAAGACCTAAGAAGGCATGTTGTCAGAGGTTTGAATACTGGGATTCTTGGTGGTTTTATCACTGTTTTCTATCCTTTTCATTCATCCCCTCCAACTTGTGGTCATTCAAAATTGTCACATTCCTTTCCTTTTATTTTTATCATCTAGGCAAAGAATATCTGTCCACTTCTAATCAGGTAATTAAAATACATAAAGCAAAAACTAAGTTAACTTTTATTATATTTTTCTGATAAGTGTCAAGATGCAGTGATTTGCTTTCAAAAGTAGCATCTATCTTCCTTTACTGACAATTTGAGGGTACTTATAGAAATATTTCATATTTCAAATGATTTATTTGGTAATTTTTATGCATAGAGGGAAGAAAATAAAAAATTTAAAGCACTTAATTAATTAAGATACTTAGAAATTCGTTGCTGTTATACTGTTATACTTCTAACTCTGCTGATATTATTATTTAATATTTTCCAAGTTATTGTAACAAAACAAATTAAATTAAATACATTTACCTCTATAATGCAACCACTATAAGGCATTAATTGCTTTTGGCTTTCTACATTCTCTGCTAATCCTATATCTAGGAATCAGCATTTGTGTTTATAAACACAACACAGATCGATAATATATGGGAATTTTTTTCATTTAAAACTACAAGTATTATTTTAATTCATGCATACTGTTTTAATTTTTATTTTTACTATTTATGAAATTGAAAATGTATTTAAACCCTAAATCTTATTAACAATATTTTCCTTGCAAAAATATGTTGTGTGACTTAATTAATGGCCTTCTGAGATCTGATTGTTCAGACAATGCATTTCAGTGGCTTAGCATATACAGCTGGTTTCTTAGCACTAAGTAAAGCAATAACAACTTCTTTCCTTTTTATATTCAATGTAAGATAAGAGCGAGCACATTAGCTTGGGAGGCTTGAGTGTTACTAAAACGAGATAGTTGAGATGCTAGGGTTTGGAGCCAGGGCTTTGACCCCCCAAGCATCTGAGTCCTCAGGTGTGTGGGGGCAGGAATGAAGGAGGCCTGGGCTAGGGGAGTTCAAATGAATGGACAAACCTGAGTCCACGATTTCTTCTCTCTTTGTGCTTGGCAGGACACTGGGAACGGAAGTGTCTATGAAGAAGTGTGCTATACTGTCATTAATCATAGACCCCTTCACAGGGTTTCCCTGAACTCCAGTGAGTGTGGTTATGAGAACGTTGACTGTATGAGGCGGGTGAGGCAGCTCAGAGAGGAGTCAGAGACAGAATACGCCCTGCTTAGGACTTCTGTCATTGGCCGTGCTTCCTGCACTCCTGAACACGATTATGAACTTGTACTTCTACAATGAAACACTCAGCTGACATGTCATCTTCCAGCCATAACAAGAACAACAGGCTCCTGGAGTCCACCATTCTCAGCAGCATGTGAAGCCTCTTCACTTATAGTCATAGCTTAGAAATGACAACATTGTAAAGCCAAGCACCTGTAATTCCAGTACCAGGGAGGCTCAAACAAGAGGATCATGAGTTAAAGGCCAGCATATCTCAAAAACAAATAACTTTGTGTGTGTGGAACACTCTGGCGGCACCTATGGGGTCTATGTAGCTGTGGACATTGACACAGTGCATTCCGCATGTTTGTGCTTGTAATCTTTGAAGACTCAGAGTGGGTGAAATGCCTTCCTAGGACAATACTCACACACAGATACAAGTTGTACTCTTGAATTCTAATCATCCTTTCCAGGTTCAAATGCCAACATTTCTACGTGCAATGGTGTTTCACTTTGAGGTATAATCTACTTAAGAACACTGTAAATTGGAGGGTCTGATAGTAGGCTCTTCGCTACCTGATATTTACTCTGCCTTTTGTATATTAAGGAATCTTGCCCATACATGTGTCAATAGCTCAACAAAACTGTTTTATTACATAGGCCTTTCTGTGACGAAAGCTGAAAATATCATACAGACAAAAAAAAGAGATGAAATGATTCAGATGTAGTCCATCATATTCTTTCTGTCTAATACTGGGTTAGAGAATTGTAGCCCAACATTAGCTTTGTTCACAACAAACCAGCTAATTTGATATGACAGGAGAGTTCTGAATGGGGATGGATAGTGTCTAGCTTTAAGATTCCAGAAATTACTAAGTAATCCATGAATTTATATTTCAACTCCCAGTGAATTTATAAACAATATGCTAATTTCTGGAGACCTTCACACCAAAAGTCTTGATAGGAAAAACATTCACGATATGTTTTTCTGTACAGTTACAATATGGAAAGCTTTGGAGTACTGACAGACATCAATTCGATCCTACACAACTTAATTGTTTGCATTTTTCACTCACTTATTTGTTGCATACGAGTTTTAGATAATTTGGTGATCCCCTGTGGTGATATCTATGTAAAGAACACAATAGAAACTTTATCATTTTTATTTTTAGTTTTGGTGTTTCGAGGTAGGGTCTCACTCTAGTCCAGGCTGACCTGGAATTCACTATGTAGTCTCAGGGTGGCCTTGAACTCACAGCAATCCTCCTACCTCTGCCTCCTGAGTGCTGGGATTAAAGGCATGCGCCACCACACCCAGCTCTACTTTATCATTTTTTTTTAAAAGTCATCCTGTCAGAAATATTTCATTCCTATAGAGATCAACTAACTTTAGGATAGTGACATTGTTTACTCCCTGCATGCCTTTGATGCTATTTTAATATATAATGAACATCACACTTTAAATAAACTGAATGTAATTAATGCTAGGTTTGAATTTTGGGGATGGAGATCAATTACTTAGGGTGTAGAGAGTTTGTTTATAGGCAGCTCAGACGGGGATGGGTCCAGGAGAGGAAGGCTGGATCAGGGAGAACAAGAGAGATGCCTGCTGCCACCTAAGAGAGGCAGGAGCTGGTGCTGCCTTGCAGATTACTGGCATGGACCTCACAGGTTTTGGGGAGATTAGCTGAACCTGGCTCAGATCAGCAAAGGAAGTAGGTTTTTGGATTACTGGACCCAGAAACAGCAACTGCCGTGCTGAGCCATCTGGAGCCAGTGCCTTTGGCTTAGGTGAGAGGGATATGGACAAGTGGGGGCAGTTCTGAGACCAAGAGGGGGAGAAGAGGAAGAGGGAGGGTGGAAAGGGGAGGAGGAGGAGGGAGAGAGAGAGTCCATCAGAGAAGAAAGGATAGACAAAGGGTGAAGAGACAGGCTGTGTCAGGCACCTTGAGCAGGAAAGCTAGAGAGAGCAAGTGAGGGCCAGGGAGTGGGCTTTGCAGGGGAAGAAGAGAAACAGCTCTGTGCGGGAGGAGACTTGGGTGGTGTGAAGAGGACTGGGTTGAGAGAAGGCGGCCTGCTCAATATCGGAAGACAGAAGACGGTCACAGAGTCCCAGGGTCAGCATGGCCATGGGGTGGGGAAGATAGAGGGGGTGGGTGGGTAGGGAGCTCTGAGACTCTAAAAATTATTCACAATTCACAGGTTGTGGCTAACGCTTGGTCAAAGACCTGAGGGAAACATGTATGGACATTTAGTGACAGGATGTCTGTGGAAAATATTCATGTATAGACTACAGGAGAAAAATGAAAAAAACTGTGTGAGTGCTCAGCAAAGGCACAGTCTAATGCCCAAGTGAACAGGATGACACATTCTGTGCACACTAGACAGCCTCTTTGCCAGTTGTCCCGACGGGAGCAGAGAGGCTATGCGTGACTGACCCAGCTGTGGCTGCTGAGCGTCAGATCCACCTCCAGCACAGAGCCTGGACCATGGCACCATCTCTCAGGGAGGACACCAGCCACCAGGTGGTGGTCTGACTACCATGGTGGGCAGTCATGGGAGGATCCATCATAGAAGAAGGGACACTTCCGTTGGATATCAATTCACCTTCTCTGCATGCTATGCATCTGAAAAGCTACCATTTTGTCTATTCAGCATGGGATATGTGGTCTTCACAGAGAAGCTGTCAGTGCTCTGGATTTCAGTGCATGGCTGTTCTCACACAGTGAGAATTCTGAGGTCCAGCATCAAAGGGTGGACTCCCACAGACAGCCCTATTGCTTTCTGTGATCTGTTGGCAAAGGTTTGCACCCTGTCTCTATGACCTGAAGCTCTGCAGGCTTAGAGTTCTTAGTTCCAAAGGGCAGAGCTAGAGCAGGGGAACAAATAACGATTCCATTAAGTCTAACTAGTTACTTTGAAGTCCTAATTCCTCAGAATCAACAAAGAAATGATGTGAGATTTTAGGTACAGGGAAGGATTAGATTTCATAAAAATGCAGGCGATTCCCTGGCCTGTGGACCTCAACTTTTGGGTCCTTGTCCAATTTAGCAAAGAATTGAAAATCGAGACTCAGAAGAATGGTAGATTATGAATTATGAGATTTATTTTTAGGGAGAAAGAATCTAGAGGGAAGGCTAGCAGGAAAGCCCAAGTCAAAAGTTCATCCCCTTCCCAACTGGGCTCAGAAGGGCAGAGGGGAGATGGAGAAAATCTCCCTTCACATCTCTGGGATGGAAATCTCTGGGGAAGGTGTGCGTGTGCGTGTACATGCATGTGCATGTACACACACACAGCAGGAAAGCCCAAGCCACAAGATCTCCCTCACATAGTGAGTCAAGGAAGACTAAGAACTAGGGGAGAATGAGGGTCTCAGAACTTAAAAGAGATCACACATGTAGAAAAATAGGAAAACACTCCAAAACAAGGCAGGAAAGCACACACAGTGAAATCCTCTCCCAGCCAGGCTGAGAAAGGGAAAGGGGTTGGAGAGCAATTTACATACATGTGCCAAGAGGGATCAAGAGAGACACTCAGGGCTGGAGGGATGGATTAGTAGTTAACGTGCTTACCTGCGAGGCCTAAGGACTCAGGTTCAATTCCCCAGGACCTACATAAGCCAGATGCACAAAGTGGCACATGCATCTGGAATTCGTTTGCAGTGGCTGGAGGCCCAGGAGCACCCACTGTCTCTCTTTGCCTCTCTCTCTCTCTCTCTCTCTCAAATAAATAAAAACAAAATAAGAGAATCCCAGAAGTCATTAAAAAAGAGAGAGAGAAAAACTCATAGATGTGGCTTAAGAGATTTTTATGGATCACATATCCAATTAGGATGAACCTTACCATCAGATTCAGGTGTGAAAGGGAGAGACCTGATTGGTTGGTGGACTTAAGAGGCTGACTCAGAAAGGCCCCATAGGTGCATTAAGCTGGGGAAACCCTGAAGAGGAGGCAGGGAGTTGTTGCTTGCTGCCGTCTTGGATGTGAATGGGTCAGATGCAGATTATGGTCCTGTCAGGGCAGGTAAGGTGACATCCATGTTTTCCTTGGGCCTCTGTCCCTAGATGACTACCTATTTTAAAAAAGAAGTTATCTTTCTCCTATTCTATATCAGAATCAGAATTCTGTATCCTGTAGCTAGGAGGTAATTGATGAACAAAGCAGAAATTGGATTGCTAAAACTGCACAAGGCAGGTATGGAAGAATATGTCTGGAGCGCAAGAGGTCTTCTACAATATTGTTTAATGTTCTGATACTCTGTGGTTGTGTATGCCCAATGGAAAACTGTGACAGTCTGACCCAGAAAGAACATTTAATGGTTGAGACCCTTCAGATATGAAGGTTCGGGTCACTGAACCAGGTTAAGAACCAGGTCCAATGGAGGCTCTTGTTGGGAGGGGGGCTAGGAATAGGGACTGTGAAATAAGTAGCTGTAAATACCAGCTGAAGCCCTCTAAACAGTCACAGAAGTGAGGTCTGTCATTGTGGTATTATTCTTTTCTTTTTATTTGGAATATTTGTGTGCATATATTTGTGTAGAATATACAATATATATGTGTGTTATATGTGCTTTTACTAATTATATTTGCATATTTTTAAAGTAATGTTGATTTCTTTACCTATGTCTATATATATACATATATATATCTTAATATATTGTTATATCCTGTAGAATATATTGACTTTTCATCTAATATTTAAGTTATAGGATATCAAGGAAAATAGTGACTATCAGCTGCTATTTTTCTTTGTTCAGATTCAGTGTCATTAGTGTGTATTAATATCAATAAAACAGTGGTGAGTCACAATAGTTCATTTTAATGTGTCCACTTGAGTAGGCTATGGTGTTGCTGTGAATGCACTTTTAGACAGGGTTAACCTTGAATCAGTAGGTTTTCAGCAAAGCAGATTAAACTTCTTTTGCAATGTCAGCAGGCCTTCCCCAAATAGTTGAAGGTATTAATTAGCAAAAGACTAGCTGGGCCTGATGCTGCAGGTTTATAATTTCAGCTACTCAGAAGGCTGATGCAGGAGGATCACAGGTTCAAAGATATCCCAGGATAAGAGTGAATTTAAGGCCAGACTAGGCAATGTAGTGAAATCCTGTCTCAAAATAAAAAAGAAAATAATTAAAAGAGGGATGGGGACATAAGTTCAGTGGTTGGACTTGCCTAGCATGAGCCTGCCTTGGGTTCCATTTCCAACGACCCCAAGAGAATGGGAATTCTCCCCAGGATTGCATCCAAGAAACCCTGGTTGAGTTTCTGGAACATGAAATTTAGACTAAAAACTGCTTCATCTGCTGCTATTGCATTTTTAGAGTAGCGGCCTAGCAAGGGACTTCAGCCATACCTACCTCTACTGGTAAGGCCAAACAGATAGATATTAGAAAGCTAGACAGATAGATGACACACAGATATGGTTCTTTAGGGAATCTTGATGTATGCCAACAATCACCTATCAGTCCATTTTAGTTATCTAGGTACATGAAATTACACCCCAGATTTTAGGGTGTTCTCGTCTCACCTTATTTATCATGACTATAGTCCAATCTCTCCCCATAATTATTCATTTTTTTAAGTTTAGAGACATTTTATTAGATCATAGATAGAATTTAAGAGAGTGAAGGAATACAGAGCTCATGGCCAAGAGGCATAAGCAGAGTTGAGCCCAGGCTACAGAGAGCTTCTGCCCAGGAATAGGCCATAGGGGGTAAAGCCCCCATAATTGTTTTTTGTTTGTTTGTTTGTTTGTTTGTTTGTTTCTGAGGTAGGGTCTTGCCCTCGCCCAGGCTGATCTGGAATTCATTATGTAATTTCAGAGTGGGCTCAAACTCACAGCAATCCTCTACCTCTGCCTCCTGAATGCTGAGATGAAAGGCGTCAAGATAAAAAAACAATATCTCATGCTCATCCTCTGGGGTTTTAGACTTGCACATGCTGCTGCATGTAAAATCAACCAAATGTCTCACTGCATCCTTCCTGACAGAGGCTCATTTCCTGTTTGTCCCCAGTGGCAACCGTTTTTGTTTTGTTTTGTTTTGTTTTTACCATAAACTAAGCTTTCTTATTCTAAATCCCTCTGTGTTCACATGTCAACTTTTTTCTCTAGGTTTGGGAAGTTTTCTACTGTGACTCCAATAAATCAGTTTCTTTAGGTGTTATCTCAGCTCCTTATTCTACCCCATGGATTCTGAAGTTTGCTCTCTTGGATGTATCTCAGACTTCATGCAAGTATTGTTCATGTTCCTTGGTTTTTTCCCTTTATATGTGTCTGTGTGACTCATTGTCTAAACTTCGTTTTCCATCTCTGAAATTTGACTTCTGCAGGGTCCTGTTGGTTGGTAATGCTCTGCTATTATTTTCTTTTCTTAAAAATATTTATATTTATATTTATTTATTTGAGAGAGGGAAAGAGAAAGAGAGAGAGAGAGAGAGAGAGAATGGTTGTGCCAGAGCTTCCAGCCACTGCAAAGGAAGCTACAGATGCATGTGCCACCTTGTGCATATGGCTTACATGGGTCCTGGAGAATTGAACTGAGGTCCCTTGGCTTTATAGGCAAGCGCCTTAACTGCTAAGCCATCTCTCCAGCCCTTTGTTTTGATTTTAGTTTGAGTGATTCTTTCATCTGCACAATTCCCATTGGATTATTTTTCAGTGTTTTGATTCCCTTGCTCAATTTTTTTCCTCCATGTTTTGGATTTTGTCCTTCAATTTGTTTAGTTTCATTCACTTTGGACTCATTTGTCAAGATCTTCAGGGAGTTTCCTTAATTCATTCTGAAAATGAATGAGTTTTCTATTTGGTCATTAGTCCACTTTGTAAGTAGTGTTCTGAATTTGTTCTCGGACATCTCCTCTATCTCTGTGGTTTTGGCTTCTGCTATAGGGGAGTTGGCAAACTGGGTATGGTTGTGGTAGGTTGTTCCCTCATACTCTTCCTGTTCATTTATCATGTCTTTTTCCCATCTCTCTTTTCCCAATATTTTTTGGTGATTCACTTCATTTTCTGAAGGGACTCCTCCAGGCCACTTCACTAGTGGCCTTGCAACTATTAAAGCTGAGCTGCAGTGGTGCACTGCTGGTCTGGTCTCTGAGATATGACCGGCAGTTCCCAGGCTAAAGCAAGCCTAAGCTGTCTGACAGTGTGACTCATTCATTTATCAGCAAATCTGGATATGTCTCCATGTAGAAGAACTCTTTGTATTGTACTTGTGTTCCTGAGTGAGCCTCACCCCTGGAAGGCTGATGCTGGTTTGTGTGTGGCACGGGAATGGAAGGACTGGACTCAGGCCCCACCTCCCTTTCCAGAGACACAGAATGGTTTCTCAGGCACTGATGTTGTCTCCCATGCAGACAGGGAGACACCTGCACAGAGTTGGGACCATCTGCTTCCAGGTGTTTGCTGGGGCATCTTACAGTCTGGGTAAGCAATGTTGAGACTAGTTCCCTTTCTTTTCTGGGGGTTTCCTGGGAGACCTGGTTGTCCAGAGCTGTACCTGAGCCCTGTACATGCTGGCTGGCTTTTCTCACTGTGGATTGGGTGAGTGGAGTTGTACCGAATCCTCAGGGTACTAACTACTTTCTCTGATACAGTTTGGGTGGATGGAGTCAGAACCTGCTTTCTTCAAGCTCTGGTTACATTCTCCAGAATTCATTCTTTAAAAACAAAACAAAACAAAACAAAACTATTCTCTTGCATGAACATACTAGCTCATTGATCTTTTTTGACACAGGTTTTATACTGTAGCCCAAGTTGGCTGTAGCCCAGGATGTTCTCAAATTTCCACTGTAGCCAGTTTGGCCTTGAATTATTAGCAATCCTCCTGGCACTGCTTCCTGAATGCTAGGACTATAAGAGCACATCACTATGCCCCCAAAATGTATTCTTTAAAACAACATTTTAAAATATATTCTAGTGCCATTAAAATTCCTGTGTTTTCCAGGTGTGTTGGTACACACCTTTAATCCCAGCACTTGGTACCATGAGGTAGGAGGATTACTGTGAGTTCAAGGCCAGCCTGGAACTATATAGTGAATTCCAGGTCAGTCTGGACTAGAGAAATACCCTACCTTGAAAAACTAACAAAAGAAAACAAAACAAAAAACAATAGCAATACATGAAGAATTAGCATTATGTGGGAAAAAGGCCACATATGAGTGAGGAATCAGCATTATATGAGTGAGGAACAAAGAATTCTGACTCCAAATAAGTCTTTTTTAAAAAATTATTTATTTGAGACAGAGAGAGAAATAGGCAGGGAAAGAGAGAAAGAGAGAGAATGGGCATGCCAGGACCTCCAGCCACTGCAGACAAACTCCAGATGTGTGTACCCCCTTGTGCATATGGCTTACATGGATCCTGGAGAATTGAATCTGGGTCCTTTGGCTTTGCAGGCAAGTGCCTTAACCACTAAGCCATTTCTCCAGCCCTCCAAATAATTCTTAAAACATTTGTTAAAGGGAGGGATATACAGGTATGACTGGAAGACTCTGCTGAACTTGAACACACACACACTCACTGTTCACAAATGCAATCACACTAGCCTACCTGTTGCTTTCAACGTTTCTGTGTGCAATTAGTTACTTTCAACGTCCATTGCTTTCAATAGTATGGACAGCATATGTCACACACATACACATTGTCCTGGGTCAAAAGTACAACCAGCCACTGAGAAATAAAGCATATGTTAAGTTTGGTCAACATTTCTGAACACTCCTTGTCAACATTGGTCATTTGTGCCATTCAGGGTAAAGTTAACTAAGTCAGATGAAACCTGGCATGAAACATTATTTGAAGCTAAGTACTTGGTTGCAAGATTAACTTCAAGACAGGAGATCAGCAGAAAAACTTCTCACAGAAATATTTTTGTAAACAAAAGTTATTTGTAAGGTCCATTAGAATTTTCATCATTCTTTTCCATAGTTCATTCCCACAATTCATTCCACATTTCATTCCCACACAAAGAGGCCAATAGGACCTGAGATCCTAGAATAGGAAAATTCATGAGATTAGGAAGCAGCCCAGTAGAGTTCTCCATGAGGTCCTTGGTTGTTCCTGTACCTCTAACTTTCTTACTTATGATTCTCAAGATTGGCTTGTGAGCATGCTCAAAACACAACCTCAAGATAAAATGATACTTATTAATGGGGTTATATGGGACGTGTCAATACATAAATATATGCTGCAATGCTTAAATCAGATTAGATATGCAACATCAACATTTTACCATTTGTTTATGGTAAAAACTTTCAAAATCTATGGTCCTCCTATTGCAATAGCATGTCAGGACTTTTCATCCTAAGTGTAACTTAATAGTATTGATTTATATGCACATCATACACGTGGATGTTTATAGAGGCATTGTTCACAACAGTCAAATTTCTAAGTGGGTAAATGCACTGTGGCATATCCAGACAATGTGATATACAAAAATGAACTATGATAACATTCATTCTACAGAGGAACCCTAATACATATGACCAAGGGAGGAGAGTGACATTCTGGGAAAGGCAAAGATATGGGGATAGAAAATCAATCAGGGCAAGGAAAGGAGGGTGGGCAGACATAGGGGAAACTGCATGATACTATAATAGTAGGTATAAGCCGTTGCATATTTTTCAAATCCCATGGACTATACAATACCAAGAACAACCCTGTTGTAAACCATAGATTTTGGTAGACTGGATATCACCTCCTCACCAACATCAGGTGGACAACAGCAAAATGAGAGTGTGCCAAACACTGGCAAGAGGAAGCTAACTATAATACCATAAACCCTCTCCCAACAATACACTGCCTCCAGAAGGTGTTAATTCCCAAATCTCCATCAGCTGGGAACCTAGCATTCAGAACATCTAAGTTTATGGGGGACACCTGAATCAAACTACCATAGCCATATTACTAAATTTTTCTAATTCTTTAGTCATAAGTAGTTTTGTGTCTTATTTAAGAAGTAAAATATAACAAATGCCAACATTCTTCTCAAAAACCTTTATTGTATTTTATCTTGAATTTATGCATACAATTTTCTTAGCAATTTTATGTATGATATCGAGGTAGAAAGAATTTCTATTTTGTATTGTGGTAAATATATGCAAAACATGATGTATATTATTTCAATCATTCCTAAGTATGCTTCAAAGTTATGAGGCTCAGTCTCATGGTTGCACAGCCTTAGCATTTTTTTAATGCTTTGCTCATTATAGACAAAAACTTGAAAGCCACTGGCTTGATGGCTTGGGAGGGTTCTTTAAGAGCTACTAGTCTGGGGAATTCTAAGCCTATCCAGGGCACAGTCACTCAATTTCACAACACTTTGTTCTCTTTGGCCATCTGTGTTTAACAGATATTTCCTAGTGGGGCATGACATCCCTGAGGACCAGCCTGAGCTCTCTAGAGTGTGTGAGCATCCATGCTTCAGCTAAACCCACAGCTTCCCAGTCAGATACAACTGTTATTCAGACATCAGAAGATCCGCTTGTCTGCTGTGAAAGCCATGAACGTGAATACCAAATGATACCTTGCTCTAATGATGGTATTTTATTGCCAATACTTCTTCAATTTTTACAAGATATTTTGTAATATGGAAGGAAGAATCTAAAATATATTTTATAATTTAGCTAACATTCTGACAAAAAGAAAATACCTATGTTGGGCATTCAATTCCTACATACTCATAAAAATAATTTTATTATTGAGAGATAACTGAAGTATTTTTAGTAGTTTCTAAAATTTTGTTTAAATTTACAGTTTTTTGACTTAAAATCATTTTAAAATGTAGAACTTTGGTTACTTGACGCTAGTACAGTAGAGAAGAGGAAGGGAAAAGACTGGTTAAATTCACTAAGATGCAGTTAATGGAAGCAAAATGTCTGGTGTGCTAATGTGCAGTAAGATGAATATAGATAACAATACAAAGTGTGTATTTAAAAACATAAAAGAAAGAGTTTAAATGTTTGATAAGTGTTTGAGGATAACAATATATCCATTCACAAAATACTACATGATTCCTCATAATAGTATATTCTATGTTAAAATAAATCTAAGAAATTAAACAATTAAAAATAATCTTAGTATTCTTTTAAAGTATATACTGAGTTATTTCAATTTCATGTCCTTTTTTTCCAGACACAGAAATAGAAACATAGAGATGAAACTATGGTTTGAAACAACTACCCAATCTGGTAGCAGATTAGGTTAGTGCCCTGTCACCACAGAGCAGAGAAAAGGTAACAAGGAATTGCATTTTTGAGAAAGGAACATTAATAAACTGGCTGTGGGATGCTTCAAAAAGTACTAATGTCTTGGTGAATTGTGGAACTGTAGTGTGTGGAACTCCCATCTAGTTTTGTGGACTCTAAATGCTATTTAACTTGTGCCTCCTTAATAGTGACAGGTACAATGTTCAGATCAGAGAGGAGCTCAGATGCCCGGTCCTCTGACAGTGTTTACATTTGCATCATAATAAAATTAGTATTGTGTGATTTAGCCTTTTCACAGTTAGAGTTCTTCTTTATCCTTTCTTTCCGCTTCCCACTAAAGGAGACTTAGCCAACAAAAAGAGAAAGCTACTGACAAGGTCAGGCATAAAGGAAGTAGAGAATACTCTTTCCCAGAGAGGCTCACAGGGCACAGCTCAGAGAAACAGTCCCATGGACTGTGTGTGTGTATTCATTGACCTCTAATGGTCATTTTAACGTTATTTTGAATGTTCTTTCCTCATATACGCAGCAGTGATGTGTTTGGTAACGTCTAACTAGAAAGTCCCAGTATGGTCAGTGACACTAAACGTGCTCAGATAAGGCACTTGGCTATCCTGTCCCCCCGACATGCCCTCTGTTCCTCACTAACCAAGCTGTACCCCAGCAAAATGGCAGCTCTGCTGGGCTTCTCAACCGAATCGCTATGTCCAAATGTTGCAGAGTTGTGTTTCAGCTGCCAGTTTTCCACACTTGTAGTTTTACTCTGCATGGCCTTTTCAGTATCACTGTCATTCTCTAATATTTGTGAGCACTCCATCGACCACTGGCCATGTCTATATCATCCCACTTAGCTTCCCTCTTCCCGACCAGATGCATTTACCTGATAGAGGAACTCACACAGCACCCTGGCGGTAGCAGGGTTGGGGGGGGGGCGGGTCACTGT
This sequence comes from Dipus sagitta, assembly GCA_036346955.1. Lineage (NCBI taxonomy): Eukaryota > Metazoa > Chordata > Mammalia > Rodentia > Dipodidae > Dipus > Dipus sagitta. Next base: position 60,987,341 of record CM070777.1, on the reverse strand, counting down.
TCTTTGCCTACAGCTGTGAGTGTGAACATCAGGTGTTTGAGTGCTGAGGGCTCTTTAAGGAGCCAGCTCAGTGTGGGAAGGTCAGGCTATCACTCAAAACAGAGCAGTTCTTACCCAAACAAGCAGCTCAGGGAAAAGCAGAGCAAATGAAAGTCATATAATAGATGACGCGAACGACGAACCGTGCTAGGTCAGTAATAGCACAGTATGTCCATCCCTTCTGTTTCAGCCCAAACCCACGACATCTGTGCAGTGAGGAGCTCTGGAGGGTGGACACCTGGACACCAATTCCAGCTCGGTCATCAAATCTCCTTGTGGCTATCACCTCTCCATTCTCAGCCTCAGTTTCCTCATCTGTGAGTACAGGAAAGGGTATATAGTCCCAGTCACACCATGGAGGGAATTACAAAGGTGTGAGCTGTGTTCTCAGAGCCAAACATGCCTCCTGGTGATTCCTCTGAATGGTCTCCTCCATCTTCTCTTGGTTACCAGCTCCTCCTGGCTCTCTTGGTGACTCTGTGTTTGGACACACATGCACCCAGCTATAGCAAATATCATTCCAACAGCTCACGACTGGATATCTGAGGTGTACAGAGAAGCAGATGTCAGCATCTTCACTGACCAGAGTAGATGCCTGATTCCAAGAACAGGAGGTCATTTCCCAAGGTGACAGAGGCAAAGAAGTAACCAACATTTAAAAACTTGAGTGGATTGTATTTAAATAAACAACTTCAACTTAAAGGCATAGGTCCTGACTTGCTTTTTAAAAGAGACTGAAAAATATCCATGATTAATTTGTGTTGTTCTTCAGATCTCCATGTTTGGACATTTGATGAGGAAGGGTTTATATTCCTTTCATTTCCCTAGTCATGCTGTAATAATATATGCATATATATTTGTGCATATGTGTAAGCATTGTCCAATTATATACAATATTTGTGCATACATATAAAACATTGTTCAATTATATATATGGCTTAATCGTATATATATATATATATGTATGTATAGGCATATCTTAATTAAGCAAAATGTCACATTGGTGTCTGGTATCAGTGTGTTACAGGTATGTGTGAGATCAGTGAGGCAAAGTATCTATTTCCAGAAGAACATCAGTCATTTTCACTTTTTTCTCAGTTTTTGAGATGTGTTCAGGCTGTTTGTCAGCACTGATGGTATGAAGTTAATGGACAGAGACTTCTAAATATCCAATCTTCTTATTTCATCAAGTGTGAAACTTTATTCATTTTAATTTCTTCATACCAGTTGGCTCTGTGCTCCACCGGCAGTAAAATCTTAAGTTACCCATGGTTGGCCCTCTTCAATGTTCCTTGCTTTGTTTTACTTTCTTTATCTTTCAAATGTGTGTTTCTACGATCATCTACTGTTGCATTAGCTACATCCATAGATTGTGGAGTAGGCTATTTTTGTTTTAAATCCTGTTATGCTGTGAAATACTCCTTAGGAACAAAATTCCAACCAAGTTATAACCCCTGTGCAATATCTATGTTATTCAAATCATATCTGCTGACATATATGATCTTGGGAAAAATCAACTCAAATTTACCTGTAAGTACTTTGTTCCATTGTGTTCATAGACAGCATGTCAATCATTGCTGACCAAACTTAGTTTCTTTTTTGTTATTTATTGGATACTCAACAACATGCCCTTTCAAGCCTTGACAGGTTTCCTTCTCATCCCTCAGAGCAAGACAAAACCACTCTTCAGAACTGTCTAACCTTGCCTCTGCAATATACACCTTCTTGTGCATTACTTTTTGAGGAATGTGTCATGGGCACTGTGACATGCTTTATTGGACATCTGAGGGATTTATTTATTCAGTAAGTAGATTCTTCAGTGTTCATAATTCTCGCAGTTTTTTTTTCTTTTTTGTTTTTTTCAAGGTAGGGTCTCACTCTAGCCCAGGCTGATCTTGAATTCACTATGTAGCCTCAGGGTGACCTCAAACTCATGGTGATCCTCCTACCTCTGCCTCCTGAGTGCTGGGATTAAAGGCATGCACCACCACCCCTGGCAGTTCTCACAGTTTTTATCAAATTCCAACATTCACACACTGAAAAAAAATATTGTTGATAAAACCTTATTGTTGGTTCATTCTAGTTTTGATTTATCCTCAAGTTAAATGGGAAAACTGTGACCAGCAGACCCAGCATGACACTCCACGGTGTTATCAAGGACTACACATGATGGTGTTCTTTACTATGCCATTGTCTCTTCACATTTTTGCAATCTCATTTCTTAAATCCTGTGTGGTCACTGAGAAGAGTCTGACACAAAATCCCTATGGTTTCTTTCTGGTATGACTTCCTGCCTCAGGGGTGAGTAATCATAGCAAGAGCGATGCGGCAGACCTCTAACGGCAGCACCCTCTCGGGGTTCCTTCTGATTGGGTTTTCAGATCGTCCTCAGCTGGAGCTAGTTCTGTTTGGGCTCATCTTATTCCTTTACCTCATGACCCTTCTTGGCAACACTACCATCATCCTGGTATCCCTGGTGGACTCTAAGCTCCACACCCCAATGTACTTCTTCCTCTCCCACCTCTCCTTCCTGGACCTCTGTTTCACCAGCAGCATCATTCCTCAGCTTCTAGTCAACCTGGGGGGCTCAGATAAGTCCATCACCTACAGTGGCTGCGTGGCTCAGCTCTACGTCTCCCTAGCCTTGGGATCCACGGAGTGTGTCCTGTTGGCAGTGATGTCCTACGATCGCTATGTGGCCGTCTGCCGTCCCCTCCACTATACCTTTGTCATGCGTCCTCGGCTTTGTCATATCCTGGCAACTATGGCATGGCTCAGTGGAGTGGCCACCACCCTGGTCCAGTCCACTCTAACCCTGCAGTTGCCCTTTTGTGGGCACCACATCGTGGATCATTTCTTTTGTGAGGTCCCTGTGCTCCTCAAGCTGGCTTGTGTGGACACCACCTTCAACCAGGCTGTGCTCTTTGTGGCCAGTGTCATTTTCCTGATAGTGCCCGTGTCTCTCATCCTGGTCTCCTATGGCTGCATTGTCCAGGCAGTTCTGAAGATCAAGTCAGCCGCGGGAAGACAGAAAGCATTTGGAACCTGCTCCTCACACCTCATGGTGGTCGTCATCTTCTATGGGACCATCATCTTCATGTACCTGCAGCCGGCCAGGAGCCGATCCAAGGACCAGGGAAAGTTTGTTTCCCTCTTCTACACTGTGGTGACCCCCATGCTGAACCCCCTGATTTATACTCTGAGGAACAAGGAAGTGAAGGCAGCACTGAGGAAAATCATGGGGAAAATTTTCTGATTCAGTGAGACTTTCTGGTTAAGAGGCAAGGGAACTAAAGCCTGATGCCTTTACAATGAGCGATGACTAAATTCATGGCCTGGGTGAGTTCATGACCTTCAAGTGGGCTACAGTAGGAACATTTAAACTGGAGCTTGCATCAGAGTTGGGCAGAACAAGTGATTTGTATATTTTACATAAGCTTATGTCATCAAATTAGCACAAATTAAAATGGGATCATTATTCTAGGTATTTTACTGTTTCTAAACATTCTATTTAATAGCTTTAAAAATATTTATATTTATTTGTAAGCATCAAGATAGAATGGATATGCCAGGACCTTCAGCTCTTGTAAACAAACTCCGGATGGTTTGCAAGGAGAGAGAGAGAAAAAGAGAGAGAAATTGACATGCCAGGGCCTCTAGCTGCTGCACACTCCAGATGCGTGCACCACTTTGTGCTTGTGGCTTTTTGTGGGTACTGGGAAACCAAACCTAGGCCATTAGTCTTTTCAGGCAAGCACCTTAACCACTGAGCCATCTCTCCAGCCCATATTGGACAGCTTTAGCTACAAGTTAGGTATAAGTTTTCCTTTTCAGATATTGAAGTACTTTGATAAGCTGCTCAGCATAGAAAACACGTTGAACCTTCAGTGACGCAGTTCTTTCAGCTTGTCTGCAGGCTGTGATGGGTCCTCCGTGAGCCCCAGGGCACACCGAACTGACTTGTGTAGCTGCCTCTTCCCATCTCTGTTAGAAGTGCCTGCGATTTTGTATTTCTGCCTTCACTGTGCTTTCCAGAATGGCAGCATTGTTATGGTCTAATCATTGTTTAACATAAATTATTTACACTGTTGAACTCTCCAAATTGTATTTTAGTATAGACCTTATCTAACTATATTCCCATATTTAACTAACTGGGTGGGCCAAAAGGCAGTCTCAAAATTAACACACTGAAACCGGATTATAAACTCTCATTTCTGTTTCTCCCTCACTATTCTATTTCAGTTTATTGAGGCAAACCTAGTGAGTGCTGGGATTCCAGGCCTACTCCATCCTCTCCCTTAATGTGCCTTGTTATTCTACCCACTTCCACTTGGACCTCCCATTTGCCATAGGGAGTGCTGACTTGACCTCTGTGCCAGAAGAGGGATGTTTACTTACTGACTTGGTTACCTCATTCATTACTTCCTCTGTCTTTCTTTCATATTTCTCCAATTGCATATGACTTTTACTGCAGCATTGAAGGCATGTTTGAGTTCATGTATCATAGAACTGTAGTTTCTTTTGTAAAATTGTGTCATTAATTTAACAATTACTGGGACATTAAGGGCAAAGGCTTTTTTTTTTTTGAGACACAATTTTGGTAGGAAGTCCAGGCTGGTCTTGAGATTGTGATAATCCTCCTGACTCAGCCTCTTAAATGCTCGGATTACAAGCATGTACCAACATACCCAGGAAAGAACAGACTTTTAAGAAAAGAGTTTATATGATAATTGTCAAACACAGTTTTGTTGGTATGTATATAACTGTAGTATGTGTGGCACAGGTACATATAGGTACATATAGTATATGCATGTGCAGATATGCACGTCATGTTGGCATTCATATGGAGGCCAGAGAAGAACACAGGGTACCTCTCTCTATCTCTCTGCTACTTATTTTCCCTGAGATGGAGCCTCTCAGTGAATCCAGAAGGGTCTTTTCCTTTTTAACTCAGGACCAGCAAGCCCTAGCAATTTTCTGATCTCTGACCCCATGGGATTGGGGTTACAGGTATTGGTGTGGCCACACACAGCTTTGTGTAAGTGAATGTTGGGGACGGAACCTTGAAGAGCTCAGCCCAGCAAGTGCTCTTATCCACTGATCTTACCATTTCTTCAGCCCAAGCTCAAGTTTTACCAACAAATAATTTGAACATTATCTATTATCAAGCAACAGAAGGTGATGCTATAGGCAATATTAGCCTCATTTTTAGCAAATTACTTATAAAATCAAATCAATCAACTTAGTTACAACACTAGCTGTGTGTTCTTTTATTTGGATGTCTGGTTGGAATAGTTGCAAAGCAACATCATGAAGGTACATGTATATGAGGACACAGAATATTATTTCCTAAATTAGAAATATATTAATAAGTACATAAGGAAAGAATCCCTGGGTGAGTTTAAAGACTTGCCATCTTTTAAACAGGAAATAGGTTTGGGGAATTTGGCTCAGTGATTAAAAGGACTTAAGCATGAAGATCACTCTGTCTATAGACTTCCAAGTTTGACTCCCACAAACCTGTGTAAAAAATTGGATGTTCGTCTACTAAAACTAAACCCAGAAGAGATAAATTAGCTGAATAGAGCTACAACATCAAACGAGATTAAAAATGTAATTAAGGGATGGAGAGTTGCTTAATGGTTAAGAGTTTTGCCCACAAAGCCCAGTGACCTGGGTTCAATTCCCAGTGCCCAAGTAAAGCCAGATGCACAAAGTTGTGCGTGCATCTGGAATTCATTTGCATTGGCTAGAGGCCCAGGTGCAGCCATTATGTCTCCTATCTCTCTGTCTCTATTTGCTTGCAAATAAATAAATAAATAAATAAATAAAATATTTTAAAAAAATGCAATTAAAAGCTGCTCCCCCCTCCCACAAAAAGACTCTGGGCCCAGTTGGATTTGCTGCTGAATTCTACCAAACATTCATTGAAGAACTAGAATCACTTTTCTCCAGTTATTTCACACAACTGAAAAGGAATGAATGTTCCCTGACTCCTTCTATGAAGCCAGAGATAAGGGGATCACATCTCAACATAATAAGGGCTATATGTAACAGAATTAAGGCCCATGTCATTCTAAATGGGAAATATGAAAACCAGACAGAGATTCAATAAGAAAAGAAAATAAAGAACAATATCCCAAATGAGTTTTGACAAAGAAATTCTCAATAAAATACTTTCCAAGTGAATCCAAGAGCACATCAAAAGTATCATTCATCTCAACTAAGTAGGCTTAATCCTAGGGATTCAGGGATGGTTCAACATTAGAATTAATAATCACAATACATCACATGAATAGACAAAGACAGGAGTCACATGATGATTTTTAATAGATGGAGAAAGGGCCTTTAACAAAATGCAACATCCCTTAATGTTTAAAACACTGGAGAGACCTGAGATAGAGGTATCACATCTCAACATAATAAGGGTTATATATAACAGAGTTAAGGCCCATATCATTCTAAATGGGAAAACTTGAAGCAGTCCCATTAAGGTCTAGAACAAAATAAGGGTGCCCATTCTCACCACTGCTTTTCAACACAGTACTTGAAATTTTAGCTTAAGCAATAAGACAAAGAAATAAAAGGGATACAAATTGGAAAGGGAAAAGCCAAATTAGCCCTATTTGTAGATAACATGACTGTACATGCAACTGTATACATACATAATTGTATGTGGAGCTTTTTGTATTCTTTCAGTAAAGTAGCAGAATACATTAACACACAAAAATCAGTAGCCTTCATATATACTAATGACAAACATATAAAGAAAGAAATTGAGGTAGCAGTACTGTTCACATTAGCCAAAAAATTTAAATATATTGGAATATTCCTAACCAAGGAAGTGAAAGACCTTACAATGAAAGCGTGAAAACACTGAAGAAAGAAATGGATGAAGATACAAGAAGGTGGGATGACCTCCCTTGCTCATGGATCATAAAATATAATATTGTGAAATTGGCCATTCTACCACAAACAATATATAGGTTCAATGCAATTCCAATGAAAACACCAGAGCTAATCTTCACAGAGTTAGAAAAACTAGTCTCAAAATTCATATGGGAGCATAGAAGGTCTTGGATAGTAAAAATATCCTTAGCAAAAGGAGTATTTCTGGTGGTATCACCATACTGGTTTTTAAGTTATTCTATGAAGCCATAGTAATAAAAACAGCATGGTTCTGGCACAAAAATAGACACATAGACAAATGGAACAGAAGATCAAGGCATAAGGGTTAGTAACTACAGCTACCTGATCTTTGACAAAGAGGACAAAACTGCACAATGGAGAAAAGAACATTTTCAACAAATGGTGGTAAAGAAACTGTATAGCCACATGTAGCAAAGTGAATTTGGACCCTCTTCTCTCACCCTGTACAACAAATGGGTCAAATACCTCAACTTGGTTCCTGAAACTCTAAAACTACTGGAATAAAAAATAAGAACACTCTAAGATATGAGCATAGGGAAAGATTTTCTAAGACCCCAGAAGTCCAGGGAATTAAATAAAACCCTCAACCACTGTGATCTCATGAAAGTAAAAAGCTATTATACAGATAAGCAAACCATCACCAGAGTCAACAGACAGCCTACAGAATAGGAGAAAATCTTTACCAGGAATACATCTGACAGAGGTTTAATATGCAGAATTTACAAAGAACTCAAAAAACTAAGCAATAAAAAAACAACAAGCAGGGCTGGAGGGATGGCTTGGCAGTTAAGGCACTTGCCTACAAAGCCAAAGAACCCAGGTTCAATTCCCCAGGACCCACATAAGCCAGATGCACAAGGTGGTGCATGCATCTGGAGTTTGTTTGCAGTGGCTGGAGGCCCTGAGGCACCCATTCCTTCCCTCCCTCCCTCCCTCTCTCTCTCTCTCTCAAATAACTACATAAAAACAAAATATTTTTTTAAAAATCAATCAACCCACTCAAAAAATGGGGCAGAGAACTGAACAGAGAGTTCTCAAAGGAGGAAATAAAATGCCCAATCAACATCTAAAAATTTGTTCAACATATTTAGCCAGCAGAGAAATGCAAATTAAAATGACTGAGATTTTATCTCACTCCAGTCAGAATGGCAGTATCAAAAAAAAAAAAAAATCAAATGACCACCAATGCTGACAGGATATGGGGAAAGAGGAACCCTCATCCACTCCTGGTGGAAGTGAAAACTTGTCAATCACTATCGATAATCCTCATAAAACTGAAAAAATACCTACCATTTGATCAGCTGTACCCTCCTGGGCATATAACCTAAAGGTTCCATGCTTTACTACAGATATGATTTCTAAACAATGTTTGTTGCTGCTCTACTCACAATAATTAGGAACTGAAATTGGCCCAGATGCCCATAAATGGATGAATGTTTAATGAAGATGCCATATATATACATATATACATACATACATACATAATATCATAATATATAATTATATTATGTATGTGTGTATATATATTATATATGTATGTATATACATATATATTATATATTATACGTACATACATAATAAAATTCTACTCAATGCTAAGAAAAAAATGCTGAACTTTGCAGGAAAATGAATTGACTTATAAGAAATCATGCAAGCATAGACTCCAGAGAGAAGTCCCCATGAGTTTTTTGCTAAGATGGTTCTCTCCATCAAAAAGTCTCTTAAATAGCTATTTATATCCCACTTAATCTATGCTTCTCTCCCCCTTGGTTGGAGAATGGTTTTTGATAAATATTTATTTATTTAATTTATTTATTTGAGAGAGAGAGAGAGAAAGAGAGACACAGAGAGGGGTAGATAGAGAAAGAATGGTTATGCCAGAGTCTCCAGCCCCTGCAAATGAACTCCAGACGCCTGCGTCACCTTGTGCATCTGGCTTATGTGAATCCTGAGGAATTGAACCTGGGTCCTTTGGCTTCGCAGGCAAGTGCCTTAACCACTAAGCCGTCTCTCTAGCCCAGAATAGGTTTGTTTTTGCTTGCTTGTTTTTTTTTTTTTTTTTTTAAGATGTCAGTGAAACCAGGGAGAACCAAGATCCATCAATATGACAAGAAAAGATAGCCAGTTACCTAGAACAAGATAAGCTACCTCTATTACATCTGCCAGTGCTCAGGAAACATTACATAGGAAATGGTTATTTATTTATTTATATTTTTAAAAATACTTTAATTTATTTATTTCTCTCTGTGTGTGTATGTATGTGTGTGTGTGTGTGTGAGAGAGAGAGAGAGAGAGAGAGAGAGAGAGAGACTGAGAAAGTAAGCACTCCAAGGCCCTTTGCCACAGCAAACAAACTCCAGACACATGTACCACTGTAGATCTGGCTATACGTGGGTACCATGGAATTGAACCCAGGCTAGACAGCTTTGCAAACAAGTGTCTTTAATGGCTGAGCCATCTCCCTAGCCCAGAAGTGGCAATTTAAACGTGAGTGCTGCTTTCCCTGTTAGCCTGACAACCAGATCCAGGGAGATGTTGATAAGACACCAAGGGCACTCAAAACTCAGCAAAGCAAGAATCCAGAGACTGCAGAGAGCTCAACCCTAAAGTAGACTTATAACAGACCCGCCAAGGCTGAGGGAACTTTGTGGAAGAGGGGTGGAAAGATTGTAAGAACCACAGGGTTGGAAAGAGTATCCTGAGGCCTTATCCCTCTTCCATAGACAGACTGATGCGTAAATGATCCCACGGTGAATACCAATCACCCCACTGAGGAGGACCCTCAGTGGAATGGGGCTTGGGGAGAGGGGATATAAGAGTATAACCCAATAGGAATGTGATCAACATGTGATGTGTCCATACAGTAAAGTTCATAATAAAAAAAGTTAAGTTGGGTGTGGCTACACATGTCTGTAATACTGAAGTATTAGTGGGGCTTGTTGGATGGACGGCAGTTTCAGGTTAAGGGAGAAATTGTCTCAAGAAAAACAATCGAGCCTCTGCATCTCCACAGCATACATCACACACACCACACACACCACACCACCCTCAGACTCTACACACACGCACAATTAAAAGAGGGAAGATCATCCCCAAAGGGCATGAACAGACATTTCCTTTGGGGTTATCAGAAGTGCTGTGCATGATATAGTGGGATCTGGTGAGCAAAAAGATGTCCCTCCTGTTGAGGAAGACACAACTATCTGAATTTCAGGTAAAATTCCAGGGACTTAATGGTGCAGGCAAAACACAACACAGTGGGAAACGGATTTATTAGGCAGAGTGTGAGATTTTAATAAGCATAATCAGACAATAAGATAGTCACAGATAATGGAGACTCCCATTGAGAATAATCATTAAGGAGAAATTAATTTTTGCTTCTTTAAGCACTTTTAAAATTATTCATTTAACTGATATATGAAAAATTTAAAAATATGTATCTAATGGCTAGCATGTAATATTTCCATAAATTTTTACTTTTCTAAGCCACTTAAGCATTTTCAGGGTAAAGAAGAGGTATACGCAGGGAATTATCAATTGGTCTGCACAGACACGTGGAAGGGGACTAATGCCTGACGTGTGAAGAGCACAGTGCAGTCAGCCCGGGATCTGCTGTCACCTGGACCTTTGCACACACGACTTGATGCTCTGGGCCAGTCTCTCAGGACTTCTCCCGTGAGGCTGTTTCCACTGCTGTGAGACAGCTCTACCGAGGAAAGCAGCATGAACGTGAATGAATTCTACCTGGCAAGGTGGCACACCTGCTGAGCCCTTGCCACGTGAATCCCGAGTGACAGGCACAGCAGTGGCTGAAGGGTATTTTCCATGACCAACCTAGTTCCTCTGTTTTAATGAGTTACATCTTTCCCATGGAGAAAAGAGAAAAAATTACAAATCCTTCTGGGGACATGATGGTGCCATATTAGTGCACACAGACTTTCTCCTGGGCACAAGCTGCCTCTTTTCTGAGGAGTTGGTCACAGGGGCTCCTCACCCCTCGGTTACTTTTCTTAGGGGTTGGGGCTCCAGAGCCCTGCACTTCCTGATACATATGCAAGCAGCCCAGCTCCTAGCTTAGACTCCGTGTAACTCTGTGGTCTCGGGGAGCCATTCCCATCAGGGGTGGCAGAAACTCAGCCCCCAAAGCAGCTTTCAGGCACTGTGACACGTCGTGTTTGTAACCAAAGGTCATGCTTCTCCTGTGTGCCAGTCACATAAGACGTGGCTTTGTGTCTTGACAGTGTATACCAGGTGGTGGGGGATAAGGGTCAGGCATTGCCACTTGGACCACTGATGCTGGTCCAGGCAGCAGGAGATGGGAGACTCTCTTTGCACTTTGTGTACCACTTGATCTTTTCTTGAACAAGCCTCTTGGCTGTGGCACCTTCATCAGAGAACATCTGCATAAAATTCCTCCTCAGGCAGCTGGAGACAATGCAGGGCTCCGAAAGCAGGCTCTTGGCTGAGAAAAGAAATCAAACAGAAGTGACCAGGTACAGCCATTGAGGTTTGGCTTGTCTGTTTTATTATGTGTAAACTATGGTGTTAAAACAACTAAGCAGAATTGTGAAGTCTGTGTATTGCAGGGTAGTCCTCTTGTGGCGTCTCTAATTCAGAGCTCCTTTTCTCAATAAATGGTCATGATTTCTTTTTACTTTTCTTTCTCCACTTTCCTTCCTTCCTATCTGATGACCAAATTCACATTTGCTAAACATAGCAAAGAGTGGGTTGAATCAATCTTGAACTTTCTCTCTCTATTGCTTTCTCATATGTATGTATATGTACATGTATATATATGTATATAACTTCCAATTATACATAGAATATGTCTTTATGAAATATGTCACTTACCAGGGAATGCGCTCAGGATGTATACAATCTTCATGGATACAAATAAATACTGGAGTTCAGCTCCAGAGGAGACACGCCCGGGTGTGCAGCTGCCTGTCGGTGGTTCACTGGCTTATTCAATTGTAGCCTCAGCCTCCTGCCCTGCTGTTCTCGCAACTGTCATGCCATGGTCCTTCTCCCTATAGGAGATCTCTCCATGTATGCAAAGGCATTCGGGATCAATTTTAAAGTATTTTGACACACTTTTTTTTTTTAACAGGCAAAGCTAGTTAGCTAACACTATTTATGACATTTGGCCTACCTTTCATTTGGTCAGCACCTCTGTTCTGTTTGGATAGGAGGTGCGTGTTTAATTGTTTTATTTTCCTAAGAAGATTTCACGTGTGGGTGTCACTGTTGAATTTTGGAAATGAAAAGAGAGACTAGTGAAAATAGAATGGAGGTTGAGAGCTTGATAACAATGTACTTGGTAGTATCTCAGGGAGCAGGCTCAGTGTGGTCTGCAGTCAACGTGTTAGTCACATGTTCCATGCCAGACTGAGCAACCGGCATCAGAGAACCCGAATAGGGAGAGAGTGCATCATTCGCTGATTCTTGTGATGTTAGTGATGATGACGAAGAGGAGGCCCGGTCTCACAGGTGGGGTGGTCTGAGCAGGTCTAGAAGTGGGGATAGGGCCGTGGGGACTCCAGTTCCAGCGAGGGCAGGTGTCCCATGCTGATATTCTCCAGGCAGGATGAGTGTTTCAGGAAACATTGAACAGTTTTCAACATTCTAAGACACGTGGTTGGGACCCAGGTGCCCCTTATACCAGGTTCATTATGCCTTTCTCATGTTTGAGGGCGGCCATGAATCGCGGTCTTCAAAAGAGTTGTGAGGAATCACGGCCGTGTCTCACCAGGCTTGGAGAAGGGGTGCGCTACGTTGGGTGTTGCCGCGGCCACTCAACGTGATCCAGTAAAAACGTTCAACATGGCCAGACAAGGTCTGTTCAGCTGCGGGTTTCAAAGCCTGCTCACAGAATGGTTCGGGGCTCACGAGTGTGGGGGATCAGAGAAGCGCAGTGTGCAGATAGGAGAAAGGGAAGTTCTGGCACGCAGACAGCATTCAGAGCGCGCTGGAGGGGAAGGCAGCTGGAGCTCACAAAAACTTCTTGTGTCTCAGTGAGACAACCTGATTCTTTCCAAATATGTTTGTGTATTTAGGGAAGTTGATCTTTGACTACAAATGTTTTTATACTTGAATTTTAACATTTCATTTCGCATCATTATTTTTTTCTGCCTTAATTTAAAATTTATGATGACATATTGCAGTAGATATTTTGCTTTTTTTTATGAGAGAGAAGGAGAGAGAATTGGTGTGACAGAGCATCCAGCCACTGCAATCAAATTCCAGACATGTGTGACATCTTGTGCACATGTACAACCTTGCATGCTTGTGTCACCTTGTGCGTCTGACTTACATGGCATCTGGAGAGTTGAACATGGGTCCTTAGGCTTTGCAGGCCAGTGCCTTAAAGGCTAAGCCACCTCTCCAGCCAGGATAGTTTGTTTTTGCTTTTGTAACCAAAGGTTTTTTTTTTTTTTTTTGAGAAGGGTTTGTTGGCCTTGAACTATCAATCCTTCTGTCTCAGGCCAAATAGTGGGATTACAAGGTGTCATTTCACCTGACTCCTACAATATATCGAACAATTGACTGTTTTGTATGGCTATCTCTTCACGAAGTAAGTCCTATTAAAAAATTTCTGAAATATTGTCAAAGTTTACCATCATTTTAAATTTTGTATTATTACTTTTAATTTGCTATTAGGGTCATTCTTCCCCAATGTCTTATTTACGGAATTAAGAATATTTTATTTGTTTATATAATTATTTATTTATTTGACAAAGGGAGAAAGAGAGGAAGACAGAGGCAGATAGAGAGAAAATGGGCATACCAGGGCTTCCAGCCACTGCAAATGAATTCCAGATGCATGTGCCACCTTGTGCATCTAGCACATGATGAAAGTGTCTTCCACACTTGGGACATTTAATATAACCTGGGCAAACAATGTTTAAAACAAGGACAAAATGAAAGGTAGAACTGACTAAACTTTACTAGCACAGAAATATACAATGTTGCATATGTGGGCACTGGGGAATCAAGCCTAGGTCTTTTGGCTTTGCCAGCAAGTGCCTTAAATGCTAAGCCGTCTCTCCAGACCCTTATGTAGGAATTTTAAAAGTTAAAATTCCTGAGGATTTTGTTAATTATTTTAGTGTTTTTTTTTTTTTGCTTTTGTTTCCTCATCTAAATTAATTACTCCCTTATTTTTTATCATTTTTTAATATGTGCTAAGACTGATTAATTCATGTTGATAAATTTAGTTTTCAATGATACATTTTAGAAAATCTCTTTACATTTGACTTCAGCCTTTTTTTTTTTACTACTGAATTATTTTATTAAAATGAATTGCGGAAGACAAGGAACAACATACCTATATTTTTATAAGCAAAATTTTGTCAAGGCTTAACATTTTCTAAGTAACACCACCAGCCTCTCTAGTTCATGTCATAGAACTTGATGCATGGAAGTATATCAGTAATTATTAAATATTTATAAAATAACTAAGGATTGCAATTTAGCTTGGATATTAATTTCTTGATAATAAGAAACTATTGTTATCAAGAAAACTACTGTGAGAGATCAACATTGGCAATATTTTAAGATAGATAGGCAAGAGCATTTTGGCATATAGCATTTTTGTGCCCTTGTTGGCATTTAGACATCTTTCTCATTTTTTCTTACTGGTTTCCATTCTATTCAGTGAAACTTACTTAAGCATATTAGAATTAAGTTCTCTTTTTCACTTCTTTTTTATTTTTACTTTTTTATTTTATTTTATTTTATTTTTTTGAGGTAGGTTCTCACTGTGGCTCAGGCTGACCTGGAATTCACTATGTAGTCTCAGGGTGGCCTTGAACTCATGGCGATCCTCCTACCTCTGCCTCCCGAGTGCTGGGATTAAAGGTGTGCGCCACCATACCCTGCTTTCTTTTTCACTTCTTAATCATGACTTGTGGGGTAACATTGTATATTTCTGTGCTAGTAAAGTTTAGTCAGTTCTACCTTTCATTTTGTCCTTGTTTTAAACATTGTTTGCCCAGGTTATATTAAATGTCCCGAGTGTGGAAGACACTTTCATCATCTGAAATATTTATATGGTTTCTTGCAGCAATTCTTAAAATTCATGTTCTATATCTAATTTTTTTATATCTTAGGGACGTTTATTCTTTTGTTTCTAATGGTAATTTTAAAATCTTGTTTTAATTGAACACTATTGTCTTTTGTCAACCAGGTCATCACCAGGTTGGCTCTTTTCCACGTATCCTGAGACATTTTGCCTTTGATATTTTTCTCCTTTTTTCCATGAGGGGGCACAAAAAAGTCTGAATAGACATGCATACAACCAAATGAGAAATATTAAAAGCCAAAATTATCTCCTTCTGAAGCTTTCCATATAGTTAAGAATAAAGTGTATGGGAGAATATACTAGCAAAGTACTTTTTTTTTTCAGTGCTTGGAATTTACCCCAGGGCTTCACACATGAGGGGCAAGTGCTCCTCATGTCTGGTACTACTTTTGTGAAGAGAGGGCTCCTTGGTAACTGTGTACTAAGGAAGGTCCAACCTCTGTATAATGAAGCCAAACTTGAGCAGATATTTTCATAAATCAGACACAGTGCTTACTTGGAAATAAAACATCTCTTTAATTACCTGCTTCCAGAAACAGAAAAGACATTTTGTATCTACAATGTAATGGGAGGTTTATAGTGAACATGAGTCTAGGAAGAAGAAATCCAAGCTTACAGAAATAGTATTTCTTTATTAACAACTACTTTGGGGGTCAGGAGCATCTTGATTCCCTGTTAAAAGAAGGAAATTAAATATAACAGTAAGTAAACAAGAGCTGAAGGAAGAAAAAAAGGAATGAAGGAAGAAGAAAGAGTATTGACTGAATGGAGGGTGGTGTGATATCAGAAGTGAAGTACTAGCCTATTGCCTTTGTTACTTACTGGCTGTGTGTTTGTGCACAGGTTTCGTGGGCTATAATGAGTTGGCTTTTAGTTAATGAAGTCACTTGTAGCCATATAACCTTATAATTAATGTCCAACTTTGGAGATGACTATATAGTTGATATTTACTGAGATAAAACCATAGGTTTTTATCTCTAGAGACAGTTATCTGTCTTTCTGTAGCTAGAAAGACAATAAGGTATGGGGCAAATTTGGTTAGATTGAAAAATTATCTGCTTTGTTTCCAATAAAATATGACAATGTAAAATAGCATGTCAAATATTCTTTGCTTTAGACAGCATCAGAGAACTAGATATGAGATCAAAAGATGTTCACTTAGGAAGCATACATGCACAGATCTAAGTCATTAATGGTAGACACAGCTATTACGCCTTGAACACACACCGTGTTTTGGGGAGAGGTAACCTTGACATTTATTTGACTTTGTATCATGTCCTCTTTCTCAGATATGCCTTAGTCTTTGCGTACTTACTCAGCTCACCGGGATGGTGATGAATACCAACGGTAGCAGTCTAACAGGCTTTATCCTGCTGGGGTTTTCTGATCATCCTCGGTTACAGAAGATTTTATTTGTGCTCATCCTGATCTTCTACTTACTAACAATTTTGGGGAACACCACGATCATTCTGGTGTCCTGCCTGGAGCCCAAGCTCCACACTCCGATGTACTTCTTCCTCGGCCACCTCTCCTTCCTGGACCTCTGTTTCACCAGCAGTGTTGTTCCCCAGCTCCTGGTGAACTTGCGGGAACCGACAAAGGCCATCACCTACAGTGGCTGCATGGCTCAGCTCTACATCTCCCTGGCTCTGGGATCCACGGAGTGTGTCCTGTTGGCAGTGATGTCCTACGATCGCTACGTGGCCGTCTGCCGTCCCCTCCGCTACCCTGTGCTCATGCACCCCCAGCTCTGTATGGCTCTGGCATCTTTGTCATGGCTCAGTGGAGTGGCCACCACCCTGGTCCAGTCCACCCTTACCCTGAAGTTGCCCTTTTGTGGACACCACCTCGTGGATCACTTCATCTGTGAGGTCCCTGTGCTCCTCAAGCTGGCTTGTGTGGACACCACCTTCAACCAGACTGAGCTCTTTGTGGCCAGTGTCATTTTCCTGATAGTGCCCGTGTCTCTCATCCTGGTCTCCTACGGCTGCATTGTACAGGCAGTTCTGAAGATCAAGTCAGCCGCAGGAAGACAGAAAGCATTTGGAACCTGCTCCTCGCACCTCATGGTGGTCATCATCTTCTATGGGACCATCATCTTCATGTACCTGCAGCCGGCCAGGAGCCGATCCAAGGACCAGGGAAAGTTTGTTTCCCTCTTCTACACTGTGGTGACCCCCATGCTGAACCCACTGATTTATACTCTGAGGAACAAGGAGGTCAAAGGGGCACTGAAGAAAATACTGCTGAAGTTTCTGAGGATAAATTCTGTATGATTGTCATTTTTCTAAAAGTGATGCTTCACTGAACATTGTTTGTGTAGTTAACAATGTAACATCTTTCAATAAAAAACTTCTGGGGTCATATTCTCCCATTACCTTTGAGCCAGAACTTTCACTACTACATAAAATACTCTAGAATATAATTTTGGTCCCAACTTTACTACTAGGAGTAATACTATATGGTGAGCCTTTTTGTTAACTAATGCTTTACGACTCTTCTGCAGTTACTGTATGTGGAGCATATAGTAGACTCGTGTACATCAATCTTTGAGGAGGCTAGCATCAGCATGACACTATTCAGAATGTTTAGCCTGGGCTACTTCTTTTTCTTTTGGTGGTAAGGGACACACACAGTCCTGACTCCCTGTTGCAAATAAACACATGGCTCAGAGGTTTACAGGGAGTGGTTCAGGTGGATGTAAGCCTTCCCAAAGAACATTCTTTTATTAGAGCATGTACTGTATCCATTCACCCCATGAATTGATGTGCAGAGGTGTCAAAGCAATAAGAGGACAAAGGACAGGTGACAGGTAAAAAGTGAAAGGAGATTGGGCTTCTGGTGGTCTCTAATGTCTCATTGCTTATACGACATAGAAATAGTAACACTTCTTGCTGCTGATTCAACCTCTGCATTTCTTTTTTTTTTTTTTTGAAAAAATTTTAAGGAGAAATTTAATACATGAAAATACTATAATTAGATCTTACTCCCATATTATTTCCCTTTTGTCCCTCCTCCCCTCCCCTACCCCACTAGCTGTCCTCCTCTTTCCAAGTATTCCTTACTCTGTTTTGGATTCTTATTCCCTTTGTCCTCCTCCATCCTCCATGTCAAAATGTTGGTGGCCTAAAAAAACTGTGCAGGTTTTGTGAGGTAATAACAGCCTCTGTGAGGTCATGAATGTTCCAGTCAGTTTATGTCTGGACAACAGTGCCTGAAATTACTCCTTCCCAATCCCTTGGCTCTTACTTTTTTTTTCTCCCCCCTTTCCAAAATGTTTCCTGAGGCTTGAATGGCATAATAGAGATGTCTGGTTTGGTATTATCAGTGGCGTCTTATTTTCGCTTTTGATGAGGCTTGCATCTCCTCAGTATCTAACACCATCACCATAGAGAGATTTCTCTGGCTAGCAGTGAGAGCACTGGCTTTCTTTCTTTCTTTCTTTTTTTTTTAGTTTTTGAGGTAGGGTCTCACTCTAGCCCAGGCTGACCTGGAATCTGTATTCTCAGGGTTCTCAGGGTGGCCTTGAACTCACTGTGATCCTTCTACCTCTGCCTCCCAAATGCTGGGATTAAAGGCATGAGCCACCCGGCTGGCTTTCTCTTTTTTGCATCAACCTAATGAGTCCTGGGTCTCCCCAGTATTCACAGCTACCTGTGAAAAGAAGCTTCTCTAACAAAAAGTTAAAACAGCCTTAATCAATGGACATAAACACATATATTAATAGGCAGTTTGATGGGCTTAATGTATCCATTTAGCCAAAGAATGGCTATACCTTGCCTCTAGGGCACCTATCCTTTCAATTTTATATTCAGTATGAAGCATGGTTTGCCTCCCACTGACTGGGGCTCAAATCCAATCAGAAAACAGTTTGTTACCTGCATAATTTAAGTGTTATGATTGCACCTGCAGGCACATCTTGCCTAGTTGGTTGATTGTATAGCTTCCAGGATCCATAGCTTATGAAGACTGTCAGTGAATTTTCTGTCCCAGCAGCCTATACATAAGTGCTTTCTAGCACTATAACAGCTAGCCAGTAGGAAGGTAGCTTCCAGCTCAGGCCCAGTTTAATTTCTCAGTATCCTCCAACCACATCATGTGGTTTATTCAACAGTAGGGACTTACTATTTAGTTATAGTGAATAACCAAGGGCACTGACAATAAACTGTATTATTTTGGGGGCCTCATGGGCCTTCTTGACCAACAACTCACTAGGGGAGAGACTCATCACTCCTCTTCTTTCTAAGGAGTCCTTCCACTGTTTTGATGTCTCAGTCCTGTTGTTCTCCTTTGTTATCCATGTTAAAAGGTAGATGGGCTCAGAACAGTGCCCATCTTGTGGGGTATCAGTAATGACTACGTGGTCATGAATGCACAAGTCAGTTTATGTGAGGAAGGAAGTGCCACAAAGTACTACTTCCCACCACGTGGTGTTTATATTCTTTCTTCCCCCCTCTTCTCCTGTGCCTTGGAGGGTATGACAGAGATATCTTGTTTAGTGTTGAACTCTCATCAGCCTCTTATTCTCAGCTTTGGTGAGTTTTGAGTCTCCTCAGTGTCTCCTGCCCTATCCATAGAGAATCTCTGGCTAGCATTGAGAGAAGCACTCATATTCTTTCCATCTGTTTCTTTGCAATGTTTCCTGAGTTCTGGTGGGTATGATAAAAATGACTCACCCAGTACTAAGCACTGGACTTCTCATCGCTTAGATGAATCTTGGGACTCCCCATTATTCACTGTAAGAAGCTTCTCTAACAAAAAGTGAGAACACCACTCATTAGTGGGCATAAGTATATACAATTAGAAGGCAATTTGATATATCCTTTTTAGGCAAAGGCCAACTTCCCTCTAGGGCTTATAGCCTTCTATATAGGATTTTGACTCAGGGTCAGTACCAGGCATGAATTCCCTCCCAAATGAGCAGGCCTCAACTCTAATAAGGAGCAGTTAGTTACCCCATGACTAGTGTATCCATGGACCTGTCTTGCCTGGCTGATTGATTGTGTAGTGTACAGGATCCACTTCTGGTTAAGACTGTTGATGACCCTTCTCCCTCAGCAGCCTGCATAACAATTTCCAGCCACATGGCAACTAGACAGCAAGGAGGTGGTTCCCAGCTCAACTTCTCAGTGTCCAGCTATGGCATCAAACGATGTCTTCAGTAATAGGGTCTTGTGAGTTTAAGTGTAGCTTAAGCTGTGCAGCATGTTCCAAGCCAGCCTAGGTTACAAAGTATGAACCTTGCCTCAATCATCCAAAACCAAGTGAGCAAAACACAAGACACTCACCAGGGTGCATTTGACTCAGATTTGTAGCATTTTCAGTCAACATTTTATTAATGCTATTCACATTTGGTATAGTGCAACCGTGTTTAACTATTTCATTCTTTGGGGGTGATGAAAAGTATTTTACTCTCAGTTGAATAAAGCCTTATAACTTTAAGCAAAACCTCAGTTCCCTTTCCCTACTCGGAGTTATCTGAACTTTTCCATTTATATAACTAGCCATTAATGTTATATTAAACTTCATGGGATTGTGAAGAATGGACAGCCTGTTTTATTTTTCACAGCATATTATGGTTTCTATAAATGTGTCCTCTGTTCCCACTTGAGAGACCATCACAGGTTAGATGACAGGTGAAAAGAAGCTACAGTCACCTAAAGTACACACAATAAGAAAGCAGGTCTAAGTCATGAGTTCTTATGACAGTTCATCATAAGATACACTTTCACGTCATCATAAGGTCACTAACCAGAAATATGCCATCGTAGCTGTTCCTCAGCCTGCAGGAACATACTTGTGAATAAATTTCAACATGTCAAGTGATGTCCTGAGTTCCAATGTCTATAGCTAGACTCAGAAAGTAGAGCTTGGGTCCCTATTGTAGCCTTTCAAGCAATCCTCTACATTGATTTTTTATTCTATTTTTTCATAAGTAGAAGAAATGATAATATTATACAAGAAGATATTTTCTTTCAGTTCACAAATTGTACACAACTGCCATTGGTTATAGAAAAGGTAGGGTGCTCTGAAAAGAGTTGGGATATTTGATACTAAATCTATATATTTAGTTTGTTGGATATGGGGGGCAGGAGATAAAATTGTTGAAAAATCAAGCCAAAGATAAAGCTGTGTTTCTTTCTTTCGGTTTTTTTTTTTTTTTTTGAGGTAGGGTTTCACTGTAGCCCAGGCCAACCTAGAATTCACTAGGTAGTCTCAGGGTGGGCTCAAACTCACAATGATCCCCTATTTCAGCCTCCCAAGTGCTGGGATTAAAGGTGTGTGCCACCACTCCCAGCAAAGCTGTGTTTCTAACTTGCACAATTGGAGTGATGATAACACTTCATGCTTTAATGGAAAACATAATGATTAAAAACAAAGAGTTATAGTTAGAGTGGTAGATTTGAAGTGGGCCAGCAAGTACAGGTGGTGGATTCTATGTGGACACATAGGTCTAATCCCAGTAGAGGAATTTCTTGCCGTCATCAGATGAATTCGGCTAGGGAGATGTTAGACATAACAAGAATTAGGGACAGTGGAATAGCCTTTGGTGAATCCAACATGTGAAAGTTTAAAAGAAAAATATGAGATTGAAAGAGTGACCCCAAGCCTAGATTTATTTTCTGACAATTTTATTGTAAATTTACCATTTGACAATGGAGAAAGATGCTCATGTTTTAGAGGGACTATGGTGCATGGAACACAAAGGTGGAGAAGGAAGGTTTAAGCTTCAGAAGGGGTAAGACAAGTGCATGGAGGAAAGGGTTAGCTTTACAGCTAAACCAAAGATTATCTAATTACAAGAAAAGTGAGAAAAATATTGTGGATAAAGACGAAGAAGATGATTTAACACAAATATTCTAGTTCATTATTCTATGTGCGACTAATGTTGGACAAGTCTAATCGTTTCTATTTCCTTCATGAAATAGAAGGTCCCAGAACATTATTCAAGATAGAAAGAATGCATTACACTAGGGGAATGCGTATGTCTATTCTCCATGGATGGTCCCCAGAAGTCAGCTAATTGCCTGCTTGGGACTTGAGTTTTCTCCACAAAGACTTAAAAAACACAAAGCGTTACCTTTTCCTGAGGTTGTCATTTTCCCATTCCAGGGTCCCCTTCTCTTACAGTTCTCATAACCACTAACATTTGCTTTCTTACGCTTGCTTCCTGTTAGAAATTTGAGACTTCAACATGTATCATTTTGAAGCAAGTTGCCTTTTGGTTTGTGAATTATTCAGATGTGGAGACATAAAATGCTTTGTCTTGAAGATATAAAAACATTTAACTACCCCTGAAAGTAAGTATGATTTTATAACCTTCTTTCAAGTGTTCTTATATCTTGGTGGGATTATTAAAATTTTATGAGGTAGAAACCTTTGAATTTCTATTGCAGTTGAGTTTGCACTACCAATAAAATAATGGGGATGTTTGATGGAGCAGGAACACTATGTGGAATTCAGATTTTTTTCCTATAAGACAGGGAAAGGACCTCCTGCTGTTTATTTCTCAAAAGTCCAGTTAAACGTCATGAAATTGATTAGTGTAATGTTAACATTAGATATTCTTTTGTAACATCATAGAAGTAATAATTATTGTAGTAATAGTAATAAATCACAGGTAGAATAATAGATGGATAGATAGATGATCGGCAAGCAAATATATAGGTACACTCAATTGCATAGCCACACAAGTCTGTAACACAAGCTGAGTGCTCCAACCAAACTAATCTCAACCTTCTGAAATAATACCATGTGGCATTAGTCTCAGGCGGGGGCTTGGCACCACTATAGACAATGGAAACTGTGCGGGCTCAAACAGAGGAACACTGCCAGGACAGATAAACCAAGATGACCCAGGGTCTAAATTATTGGATCATGAGAGTCTTAATACATATCAACAAGATTGACCTAATCTACACCTCCCAGCAGCTGACCATCACACTAGAGTATAGGAAAAATAGTAGTGATTATCTTCAATAAATTCCTGGTT
This sequence comes from Dipus sagitta, assembly GCA_036346955.1. Taxonomy (NCBI): domain Eukaryota; kingdom Metazoa; phylum Chordata; class Mammalia; order Rodentia; family Dipodidae; genus Dipus; species Dipus sagitta. The sequence continues at coordinate 60,964,296 of CM070777.1, read as the reverse complement.
GGGACACTATGGACATATAAATACTTTATGTTTTTCATAAGAGAGTGGCTAGGTTATTTGGAGACATATTCCTAATACTGTCACTGAGTCACCCTGTTTGGACATAGCAATCTGAGAATGACCCGTTCCAGATACCAAGGCTTCCAAAGCCAAATAAAGGTGTGGTCACTTTAGAAGCTCCGATGGGAGACAGGGTAAGAGGGAGTCAGGTTATGGTGCGAATGGACTTTGGGGTGTTAGGGTGCTCACAACACTGTCTTGAATGGGATGGAAGAAACCATAGGTATTTGCTTGCCTGCACAGTGACTTATCATGCTATCTATTTATGGTCCATGCCTCCTCTAATGTATATTACATTTCACAATTTTAAAATGTTTCATCTCTCTACATGCCCCTCAATTTTGTGGTTAACATTAAAGTATTCTAAAACAAAGTACTTAATGTAATGATTTTAAATTTTAGATAAACAAAACCAGATGCACGAACTGGATTTTATAGAGTAAAGACTAGGTGTTCTGCAGAGAACTATTATTAGCTCTTTACACTGTGGTCTCATTTTTGTGTTGCCCGCTCAGCACATAGTTGCACTTTAGCGAAACATGAGGACTAGCAAGACTCAGAATATGCACAGCTCGGGGACCCTGGCTTCCACATGTAACCAGACACTCTACTTATCAACTGTGCAAGTCTCAGCCTGGCCTAAAGCAGGGGAGGCAGTGGAGCTGACATCCCCAACCTACTTCCACTCGCTGACAGAGTGGAAGGCCAGGACACCTGGGAGATGGATAGACCCAAAACAACTTGAGTCAAGTTGGATCCTCCCAGTTGAGAGAAGGTGGGATCTTTCTTTTGCCAGCCTACCACAGCTTTCTCCTTACAGGTAGCTGGCATAATAAGAAGTCTGGTTTGTCCCAGCACGGGTCACTGGGGAGTTGAACCATGGCTGAAAAAAAAATCCATATGTGACTTTGTGGCCTCCAACAGTGGTCTTCATTGGCAAGCCGTGTGAGATGAGCTCTTTTCCACACCAGGCTCCTGGCTCTGGAGGGACCATAAAGATATATACGACACGTACTGCCTTACTCAAAGCCTATGCTGTTACATTGCAGTTAAGAAATGCAAGAAGAGCTGGACAGTGGGATAGTGAAACAAAATTTGAATTTAGGGACTCGGCAGTTAAGGTCCTTGCTTGCAAAGCCCAAGGACTCGGGTTCAATTCCTCAGTACCTTTGTAAAGCCAGATGCACAAAGTAGCACATGCATCTGGAGTTCGTTTACAGTGGCTAGAGGCCCTGGCATGCCCACTTTCGCTATCTGCCCCCTCCCTTCCTTTCTCTCTCTCTCTCTCTCATCAATCAATAAATAAAACATGGATATCTTAGTGGTTAAGGCGCTTGTCTGCAAAGCCTATTGACCAGAGTTGATTCCCCAGTTCGCACATAAAGCCAGATGCACAAAGAGGCTCATGCGTCTGGAGTCCATTTGCAGGGGCTGTAGGCCCTGGTGTGCCCATTCTCTCTGTTGGTCTCTCTTCTATCTCTCTTTCTGTTTACAAATAAATAAATAAATAAATAAATAAATAAATAAATAAATTAAATTTTTTTAAATTTAATTGTGAGACAAAGCTTTTTAAAAATGAAAATTCTACCCTGTCATTCCACAAAGCCCTGTTGTTCTCATTCTTAAAATAGCATAGAAACATCATATATAACCATTTTGTCTCCCAATCCATGAGAAAATCAATGCAAATATTTTGTTATTTTCCCACAACTAATTTTGCTCTGAATTTAATCAATAAAATTGTAATTTTCAATAACTGATTTATGTCATGAGAATTACTGAAATAGCTCAACCTCCTGATAACATTTCTTCCCCCTGCATCAGGTCAATATTTCCCAAATAGAAGCAAACCTAGCACTTTCTTATCATTCCAAGTCTTCCATGAAGACCCACTGCCTGTAAATGAACATTACAAGATTGATTTTCTCACTGGTTTCTGTAGTGAATTCCATACTACACATATCTGTGGCACCATCTTCCTAAATCCATTACAAACTCAGGGGAACCATCCCCACTTTACTAGTGTTTATCCACTGATCTCAGGTTTTTACCTTTCCCACAAACCTTTTGGATTTCTGTTTAACATTTAATTTGTGTATTAGCTATGTTGAATGCTAAGAAGTTTTAATAGGTGTATCCATGTTCTTTGAAACATTTTATGTTTGTGAGAATAACATGTTTTAGATCTTTGTCAATGATGTATATTATTTATGAATATATATTCTTCTTTATAGCTATTGAAGACTTTTAGCCAATTTGTCTAAATAATATGGAAATAAAATGTTTCTAAAACAATGTTTATATTTTGACAACTCAATACTTAAGTGAACCTGTATGAGAAAATATGAATTTATATCACAAGTATTTGGTTCCTGAAAGCATATCTTCTCATTTCCTGCTAGTTATTATTCTTCATAATACACATATAGAAATGACTTTGTATCCTCTGTCATGCTAGTCTAGCCCACATAAAGTCTTTGCTCTGTTTAGTTTTGTCAACAAATTCTTTCCAATCTTCAGATTTGGAGTTATTGTTCTCATGTATTATTTTCTGAAATTGTTTGGAAAATGCTTACTTTGTTCAGTCTTTATCCTTTTAAAACATTATTTTTACATAACTATTCATTTTTTGTCTTTCTAATTTTTTAATTTTTATTTTATTTATTTGAGAAAGAGAGACAGAGAAGCAGAGAGAGAGAGAGAGAAGGAGAAAGAGAGAGAGAGAGAATAGACATGCCAGGGCATTCAACCATTGCAAATAAACTCCTGATGCATGCTCCTTCTTGTGCATATGGCTTACATGGGTCCTGGGGAATTGAACCTGGGTCCTTTGGTTTCACAGGCAAGTGCCTTATATGCTAATCCATCCCTCCAGCCCCAATTTTTTGTCTTCCTAGATAGACTATCAAGTTCAAGTACACCTTGCCCATTTCTTTTGAGGCAATATGTAAAGATTCAGAGTGAGTTGTAAGGAAGTGTGTGGAGAGTGATATGTCAAGTGCCCTACCCAATTTGCATCTAGGATCAGATTTTGATGCAATTTTTTTTGTTAACAGTGTAAAACAGTGGAGATATTCATGCCTTCATTTTGAAAGTCACTTATCTTCAACTGTAAGTCATATAGTGTTTGACATGCATGCAAATACTTGCTTTATTTTGTTCATGTGTGCATGTCTAGAATACATGTGTAGTGTGTGATGTGTAGTATGTGGTATATAAATGTATGTATATGCATGTGCAGATGTGTGTCCTATATACAAATCTGCAAAGGCTAGAGGGGAATGACTGGTGTCCTTCTCTATTGCTCATCTCTGTTTTTTTTGAGACAAAGTCTCTCACTTTATCCAGAGCTGTTGCCCTTCAGCAAGCACCAGTGAGTCTCTGGTCTTTCCCTCACAACCCCACTGGGCTGGGGTCACAGGCATACATGGCCATCCCCAGGTTTTTACTTGGGTTCTGGGGAGTTGAACTTAGTGGTCTCTGACCCAAGAGGCCCTCATGCTTAAGCAGTAGGTACTCTTGACTGTTGAGCCATCTCTCCAGCCCAGATTAATGGTTTTTAATGCTCAGTCCCCAGCATCCATGGTTCTTAAACTAGAGTCACTGGGATGCAGTCAAGAAACGTGGACTCATGTTCTGAGTAGGCAACTCAGTGGGGGTAATAAATGCATAGCTCAGAATGTCAGCCTCCCTCATCCTCTTGGCTCATGTTCCACTCTTCTAGAACAAGCTGTCTCAGATCACCAGTTCCATTCCTCCTTTTGCAGGTGCAGCTTCCCTGGAGGGATGGGATGGGCCAATGAGAGTTCCCTCATGGGGTTCATCCTCCTGGGCTTCTCAGACCACCCTCGCCTGGAGGCTGTGCTTTTTGTATTTGTCCTTGCCTTTTACCTCCTGACCCTTGTGGGGAACGTCACCATCATCATTATTTCCTATCTAGATCCCCCCCTCCACACCCCCATGTACTTCTTTCTCAGCAACCTCTCCTTTCTGGACCTCTGTTTCACTACCAGCCTTGCCCCTCAGACCTTAGTTAACCTGCGAGGACCTGAAAAGACCATCACTTATGGTGGCTGCGTGGTGCAACTCTACATTTCTCTGGCACTGGGCTCCACTGAATGTATCCTCTTGGCTGTGATGGCCTTGGATCGCTATGTCGCTGTCTGCAAACCCCTCCATTACACAGTCATCATGAACCCGCGGATCTGCCAATGGCTTGCATCCCTCTCCTGGCTCAGTGGTTTGGCCAATTCCCTCATCCACGCTACCTTTACCTTGCAGTTGCCTCTTTGCGGTAACCACAGGCTGGACCACTTCATCTGTGAAGTCCCAGCTCTCCTCAAGTTGGCTTGCGTGGACACCACTGTGAATGAGTTGGTGCTGTTCGTTGTCAGCATCCTGTTTCTCATAATTTCCCCAGCCCTTATCCTCATCTCCTATGGCTTCATTGCTCATGCTGTACTGAGGATCAAGGCAGCGGAGGCAAGGCACAAAGCCTTCAGCACCTGCTCCTCCCACCTTACAGTGGTGGTCATTTTCTATGGCACTATAATTTACATGTACCTGCAACCCAGTGACAGCTATAGCCAGGACCAAGGCAAGTTCATTTCTCTCTTCTACACCATGGTGACTCCCACCTTAAATCCCATCATCTACACTCTAAGGAACAAGGATGTGAAAGAGGCACTGAGGAAACTTCTCTCTGGGAAATTTTGTGCTTTACAGACATGATGGGCAAGGATGTGACTGTAAACTATGAAGTTGCTCTTCGCTGCACCCACATTTCTAAAGTCTACAGCAAATGGACCTGCACAAGGGAACTTCACATTCTTAGGTATAACTATGTAAACCGTAAACGTGTTCACCGAATCATGGAAAAGAGAGAACGTATGTGTATAAATTGTGTTCCTCCCCATGGTCCACATTTTTCATGTGAAATTTATCCTCAGAGAATCAAAAGATTAAATATCTAAATGTTTACATTTTTCTCTAAATTTTGAAACTTTAATTTTTCACTCTTAGTGAAATTTTTAGTTTTTGTCCAAATAAAAATAGTTTATGTTGGGGAAAAAAGTTTCACCATGTTGGAAAAAAAAAAAGCATATTGAACATAATGAATTCAAGGCCACCCTGAGACTACACAGCAAATTTCAGGTCAGCCTGGACTAAACTGAGACCCTACCTCAAAAAAGTAATAGGACTTGATCACAGACTCAACTTATTGATTAGTAGAATATTGTATTCAATTTATTGTTTAATGGAATATTATATTAGCTATTAGTTCCATAAGTCATTTCTTATTTAAACACACATTATTATTAGATTACTTTTTTATTTATTAGAGACAGACAGAGAGAGAAAGAGAAAGAGACAGAGATAGAGAGGGAGAGAGTGAGAATGGACGCCCCAGTGCCTCTAGCCACTGCAAACGGACTTCAGACGCATGTGCCACTATGTGCATCTGGCTTACATGGGACCTGGAGAATTGAACCTGGGTCCTTAGGTTTCACAGGCAAGCACCTTAACTGCTAAGCCATTTCTACAGCCCTCTATTCATTTTTTTTTAATTAGCAAGGTAGTGAGTTTCACGATGGCATCTTCACAACACTTTGCTCTGTTGGTCTTCAAACATGGGACACATCATGAATTCGCATGCCAGTCTTGCCACTCTGCACACGCTGCTCTGTATTATTTCCACTTTAGTACATGTGCTGCTGAGGCAAGCACTTAAACATGCATTCCAACATGTGCGTGGTGTGTTTCAGCACATGCCTGTTATCTCAGCACTTGTGGGGAAGATAGGAAAGCCAATCTCAAAAATTCAAAAATTTCAAAGCCAGTCTGAGCTACATATCAGTACAAGAAAGAAAATATAACAAACATATCATTACTTATAACTGAGTAAGTTCATCTCTTTTTGTGGACTGAAAGGGACATATGGTAGATCCAAGCCATTTAAAAGAAAAAAAAAGATTAACCTAATGCTATTGTTGTAAACAAAGCCTCTTACCCACACTCCCATTCCACCATTCTATTCTCTGTCTTGACAGCTGTGGTTGTTCTAGATGCCCACAAGTGAAATCACACAGTGTCACCTCTCTGTGACTATACTCTTTATATGCTCGGTTGTATTGCCATAAATAATAGGATTTAGGCCTACTGTGGAAACTGAGGCTAGCCTGAGGCAGGAAGATTGAGTGTTTGAGTTCAACCTGGGTTGCACAGCAAGACACTGTGCCCTTTCCTTAAGGCTCTCTTATTTCCCACTGGGAAAGTACATCTATTTGTTTGATAGACATTTATGTATTTGAAACTAGCTACAGTTTCAAACCATAGCTTTACCAATAGTCCTACCAACACTGCACATGAGTTCTGATTTTATTAATGCTGGTTGTGTTGGCTGTCTGTCTAAACTCCCTGTGGCTCACCGAGCTTCTTCACGACAGTTATTATGAATTCTCTGGGACTAATGAATAGATCTCTATTTATTTACTGTAAGTTACTGAAGATTCATTTTTTCCCACTGATTGGAGAGAAAATCAACTAAAGCCAGGTAGATAATTGTATTAATTTGTGTGTGTGTGTTATGTGTAAGTGTATGTGTGTGCATAGTCTCATGTGTGTGGGTGCCTGTATGTTTGGAGACCAGAGGTTGATGTCGGACATTTTCCTTTATCATCTCCCACCTTATTTACTGAGGCAAGGTATCGTGGTTTGAATAGAAAATGTTGCCCAGACCCTCAAGTATTTGCGTTTAAGCTTCCTACTTAGTTCCCAGATCATGGAGCCTTTAGGAGGTGGAGCCTTGCTGAAAGTGGTATGTCAGTGGGGGGTGGACCTTGACATGTATGCATCCAGTTCACTGGATGTTCAGAGCTAGCTTGTTCTTGCTCCTCTCTTTCTGTCTCTCTCCTGCTGAGGTATGAAGATGTGAGCTAGTTTTCTCCTCTGCCTGTTGCCTTGCTTTCTCCACCATGATGAGACTTCCCTTTGAAACTACAAGCCCAAAACAATACCTTTCCTCCCATAAGCTTCTTCTGGTTGAGGGTTTTGTCCCAGCAATGAGAATGTAGCTACTACACAGGGTATCTCACTAAACGCAGAATTTACCAGTTGGCTAATCTAGCTAGCCAGCTTGCCCCGGGGATCCTCCCATCAATGCCTCCTGAGCACTAGGATTACAGGAGGGCTGCAATGCCCACTTGTCACTCATGTGTGTGCTAGGATCCAGGCTCTGATCTTCATGCAAGTGCTCCACACAAGAGTCGTCTACCCGGCCTTATAACCATGTTCTTGAAGCAGATTCGGAAGTCCCTGGAAACCCCATCTGCAGTTTGTAATCTTTACAGAGTGTGGAGGGAGTTTATGAAGTACAGACAGTAGCAAACTATCTTGCCTGCATTTTACAATAAAATATACATGGAGAAAGTGTGATTATGTTAACATACAACATAATGTGTTTTATTTTATTTCTTTTAACTTTATTTTTATTTACTTATTTGGGAGAGAGAGAGAGAAAGAGGCAAAGAGGGGAAGACAGAGAATGGGTGCTCCAGGGCCTCCAGCCATTGCAAATGAACTTCAGACACATGCGCCCCCTTGTGCATCTGGCTTACATGGGTCCTGGGGAATGGAACCGAGGTCCTTTGGCTTTGCAGGCAAATTCCTTAACCGCTAAGCCATCTCCCCAGCCCTGTTTTATTTTATTTTATTTTTCAGTAACTACACTTGATAGAAGAAAGAAGCAAGCCCATAACTATGAGATGGAAGCTGCACTTCAGTCATTCTGCTGTTAGTCATTCTCAGTCAGACTGCTGTCCTATGAATAAAACTTTTAGAGACCTATTGGTTTGGGACGTATTTAAGTGTACCCTTTCAGATGAAGAAAAAATGGAAGCATCAGGAAAGTTCTTTAAAAAGACTTAAAATAAAACTACCTTATAATCCAGTCAATTCATTACTGGATCTCTATCCAAAAGAATTAAAATTAGCATCTCAGAAAAGATATCAGTACTCCCATGTTCATTGAAGCATTGTTATTCACAGTAACAGTGGTTATCATTTTCGTATGCAGGATTAAAATGTTTCTCATATGTATTCTAAAAAATACTTAAAGAAATGAAATAGAATATATTTCCATAATATTAAGCAGCAGTATATTTTCTTATTAAAGAAGATTTTAAACATTAAATTCAGCCAATTACTTTACATACATTGAAAAAATATATTTCATATTGTACTAGTTGATAATTATAGAAAAATGGAATAAATAGAGATTGTATCATAAAATCAACATGTAATATGTTTAAGGTTTTAACTATGAATAAATTTTGAAATGTACCAATTCTCCACATAGGAAAGCAGAGATCAAACAAACTGTGGGGAGTTAAAGCTTGAAAATGAGTGGTCAATACATCTGAATAGTTCAGTTAAGTGGGCAGAAACATAACTTTAACTTTCACATTAACAGTTTGATCTTCTAAAAGTTGATGGGCATTTAAAGTAAACTTTTTGACACATAAGGACTCAATGAATACTGGATGTTCTGAGCCACCTAATTAAGGAAGGCCTTAGAAATTCTGCCAGCAATTTAGCTCCACAGAGAGCCACCCTAGCCCCTTTGGATGACCTGAAGTCTGGGGAATACTCTGTAGTCAGCCTTCTGGGATTAAAACTTTCTGATCTTTAAGTGATGAAAAATGCAGAGCTTATATTATAAAAACTACTGCTGTGGATGAATGATGGGAATGTAATCATACACCTTGTTATTGTAGATTATGGGAACTTCTAGAGCACTTGCTAAGTCATCTAACAGCTGGTTGAGGAAGAGCTTGTGTATCCACCACAGACAATGAAGTCTAAGTGAGTTGGCCTGTGAATCTGTTGTACAACCTATCCTTCTAGTTGTAGCTCATGCTTCTAGTAAGCGTTCACCTCTGGAAATATTTTTGTGTTTTGTTGGGTTTTTAGATCATCAGACCTTTAGATAGTGGATCTGTGATGTTTAGGTTTTAGAACAGGAGGTTTATTTAATTGATTACTTTGCAGTGCTGGAGACTGAACTCAGGGCCTTGGTAAGCACGCTCTCTACCACTGAGCTATACTGAGGTTCCAAGAGCTTTACTTTTAAACCTTAAAGCCCAGGGATCTGATCTACTGAAGCAGATGCTAAGTACAGGTGAACAAGAGTGTTTTCTCCGTGGGCAGGTTGGGAGGGAACAGGACCCCAGAGTTTTTTCCTGACCCACAGGATGGAAAAAGGGGATGGAATATATAGTTGGCATTGAGGATTAGCAGATGAACAACCTCAGCACAGATCGCAGTGAACAGCAGTTGCACTAGTAAACAGGTATACAAAACCAAGTCAATAAAAGACTTTTGTTAGATGAATTATTCCCTCAGCAAAATTCACAGGTTGACATTTTAACTCTGGGAATATGATATACGTGAAATAAGTTCTTTACCGAAGTCATTAAGTTCAAGTGAGGTTATTGGGAGTGCTAACCCCATATGGCAGGTGTCCTCTTAACAGGAGTTAGTTTGGCCTGCGGTATAGAAGGATGTCATGAGGAAAGACAGGAAGGCAAGCCTGGGGAATATCCTCGCTCACACTTATGCTTGGACATCTGTTTTCTAGTACTGTAAAGAAATAAAATTTCTGCTGTTTCAACAGTGAGTGGCATCTGGCCATGGAAGCCTCACTGGACCCATGTGCATGTTTTATGCCTGTACATGAACGGAACATTTCAGTCAGCTTTTGATATGGTTCTGACCATTTAGTGTCTTATAAAATGTGACTATAAAGCAGGTGTTTTGTTTTTTTAATTGGCATCCCATTGCGAGAGATACATCCATTATTTTATACATAAAGACCAACATACTTTTACACCATAGTTCAAATAGTCCAAACCTTTTTCCCTGAGGTAATATTTTTAAAGAGTTGATTGATTAATAATGGTACACAAAGTATGCTGTGAACAATAGGACTGTTGGAGGTGACAGACTCAGAAGAAAATTTCAGTCTACATTTTAAAAAATAAAATTTAAAAGGGTCTTGGCTTGTTTTATAACATTATCATTAGTTGAAAATAAGTCTTTCAAGATTTTTTATTTCTAGGTGACTTTGTTACTCAGATGAGGCATGCCAGCTGATTGGCTCTCGTTTTTTTAAAATATATTTTATTTATTTATTTGAGAGAAAGAGGGAGAGACAGAGAATGGGTATGCCAAGGCCTCCAGCCACTGCAAATGAACTCCAGACACATGTGCCCCCTTGTGCATCTGCCTAATGTGAGTCCTAGGGAATCGAACCTGGGTCCTTTGGCTTTGCAGGCAAATACCTTGACCACTAAGCCATCTCTCCAGCCCATGACTCTTCTTTAAATGAGATCCTACACTGAAGATGCACTATGATGACCCCGTCTAGTGGAGCAAGAAAGATAAACAATCTTCCAGTCAAGTGCGGCAGGTATAGGCCATCTTCAGGGCAGGTGGGTCTGAAAATAAGGCTAGGCATGTGCTTAGCAGCTCCATTCTCACTGGAAGATTTGTACTAGGATGGGAGACCTAAAGAGTGCATAGCCAATCATGCAGTAGACACCCACAGTTATTCTGTCTAGTGGACAGAGAAGTACATGCGTGTGCATACACACACACACACACACACACACACATGTTCATTTTTTATTTATTTTGAGCAAACTTCTACATCCACTGAAAAGAGTGAAGATTTTAGCCACATAGTCCTGGAATCTTTCAAGGCTGTCACAATTGGTTGGACCCATTCCACCACCACCTGCTGCTGACCTGCTCAGACAGTCATATCTGCTCTGCCTCTATGAACATCTGCAGTATAATCGTTTTCCTGCCTTTTCCCCAAACATTACCTTTACAGCAGCTGTGGAGTTTAATAACTGATGGTTAAAACTGTACCTTTTGCATTACCTGCATTATTCTTTTAAAAATATTTATTTATTTATTTGCAAGCACAGAGGGGGAGAGAGAGAGGGAGAGAGAGAGAGAGAGAGAGAGAGAGAGAGAGAGAGAGAATGGGCATACCAGAGCCTCTAGCCACTGCAAATGAATTCCAGATGCATGTGCCACTGTGCATTTGGCTTTACGGGGGAATCAAACTCAGGTCACCAAGGCTTCGCAGGCAAGTACCTTGGCAGCTGAGCCATCTCTCCAGCTGTTACCTGCATTATTCTATAGCTGCCCTTTCTATTTATATGTGCACAACCAGTTTCTAATGCATTCATATTTATTTTGTTGCATTTACCTAGTCACTGTTATGTCTCAGACTAAGCAGAGGAGTGGCAAGAGATAAAGCAAAGCATTATGGAACCATAAGATATGGCCGGGACCAGGTTTGATTTCAACCTCCTCTATGAACCACTTTGTGATTGTCTTTTACTGAAACTATCACAGAGACCTCAACTATCTTGAATGCTAGTTGGCTCACTATTGCGATTTGGAAATAAAATGTCAAATGAGACCACTGTAACTGAATTTATTCTTAAGGGCTTCTCAGACACACCTGAAATGAGTCTTGCCAGCACCATATCTTTCCTTTTCATCTACGTCTTGGCCCTCCTGGGGAACAGCTCCATCATTGCAGCTGTGACCATAGACAGCCGCCTCCACAGCCCTATGTACTTCTTTCTGAAAAATCTGTCCTTCTTGGACATGTGCTACACCTCAGTCACTGTCCCCAAAGCGCTGGTCAATTCGCTAGTGGGCTCTGAAGTCATTTCTTTCGGGGAGTGTGTGGCACAGCTCTTTTCGTTTGTGACGCTGTGTGCCTCTGAGTGCTTCTTGCTCACATCCATGGCATATGACCGCTGCTTAGCCATCCATATGCCTCTCCTCTACGGGGTCATTATGAGCAGAAAGCTATGCGTAGAGCTTGTCATTGCTGCCTGGACGAGTGGAGCTCTCTATGCCATCTTCCACACAGTCAACACCTTCTCCCTCCCGTTCTGTGGGCCCAATGTCATCGACCACTTCTTCTGTGACAGCTCCCCCATCATGAGACTCTCCTGCAGTGATGCCCATACCAATGAGCTTGTTGGATTTGCTGTGGGTGGGTGCGTCATTCTTGGGGCCTTTGCACTCACCATCACCTCCTATGTCTTTATCATCTCTACCATTGCTCAGATTCACTCAGCTGGTGGCCGTCGGAAGGCCTTCTCCACCTGCTCCTCTCACCTTACCACTGTCGTTCTGTTTTACGTCACGGGGAGCTTTGCTTACCTAACACCCACTTCCCGTTACTCCCCCACGAGAGGACGGCTGGTGTCTGTGTTTTATTCCATCCTCACTCCCAGCCTGAATCCCGTTGTCTACTGTCTGAGGAACTCAGATATGCAGATGGCTCTGAGAAAGCTATTTGTTCCATCCAAGTAGATACGTGTTCTCAGTGATTGCTTATGCAACTTTCCCTTGTGAAGAAATGGACATAGGTTTCACACTGCATGAAACTACAATGTTAAAAAAAAAATGTACTGCGAAATTTATTTTGCTAGCCATAGGCATTTTCATGGCTTCTGCCTCATGTCATTTACCTGATACTTAAAGATGAAATAAAGCTGAAATGAGGAGCAACGTGTAGCGCTATTTTAGTTAACTTTGATTTTATTTTTGTAAACCTCACAGGGGCTGAGAAAAAAAAAAATAGAATCTATCTGTTTGGTCTAACATCAGCTATCTGTGCAGACACAGGAGAAAACATTCTCTTTCCCAGTCTTGCTTGCAGGGGTCCTGTGTGAAGAGTATTGTGGCTACTTTCTGGGGAGTTAGAGTTTAGCACACTCACCACTTGATGTTCTGTAATAAGGGATGAAAAGGATGTCTTCGCCATTGAAACTTGTGTCCTTGTGTTGGCCATTTTAAACATGTAAGTGTGCATCTGAATAAGCCAAGTTGATGGTGGACTCATCGGGTGATTGTGAGCTTGTAGACATGGGAATAAAAGAACTTTATTATTTTTAAACTGCCTGGGATCAGACAGGACAGAAATACCAATGTTCATGTTGACGTATTTTTATCTCTACAGATACAGTAGGTAAATCGTGTGTTGCACTGTTCATGTTTATAAAATTGACTAACCTTACATCCACAAGATGAATACGATTTTCTTTCCAATTTTAAAATGTCTAATTAAATATTTTAGAGTTCCTTCATGAAAAATACAGCTAGGAATATCCAAAACTAATCCCAGCAAACAAATCTGAATTATACCACTCATTCATTAGAGCCAAGGGAAGTAGTATTAGGTCAGCTTAAAGATTCATTGGGCTACCATTCCAGCTACTATTGACAAACTAAGGATGAACAATGAAAAATCATGCCATAAAAGTCAACTAATTTTAGACATAAACAGTTTAGCCAGGGGTGTAGCGCACGCCTTTAATCCCAGAACTCAGGAGACAGAATTAGGAGGATTGCTGTGAGTTTGAGGCCAGCCTGAGACTACATAGTGAATTCCAGGTCAGACTGGGCTAGAAGGAGTCTCTGCATCAAAAGAAAAAGTGAACAAAGAAAGAGAGAGAGGGAGAGAGAATTTAGCCTAGTGTGGTGGCCCACGCCTTTAATCCCAGCACTTGGGAAGCAGAGATAGAAGGATCACTGTGATTTCAATGTCAGCATGAAACTACATAGTACATTCCAGGTTAGCCTGGGAAAGACCCTACCTAAAAAAATGTTTAAAATTGTAAAAACAAAATAAAATAATAGTGATGGGGAAGAGATTATTAAGGCAATAATTTAAAGAAATAAGACAATGAAATAAAGAAAACTTTACTATTAAAGTTATTGATTGTATGTAAGAGCTCACTCTACTTGGAGTCTTAAATCAAGTCAGTCAAAATACTAATGCTGTAATTGGAAAAATGCTAACATTCAATTTCTTTAATTATATTGTTTATGCTTTTTATCTTTCCTTCCTTCCTTTCTCGCTTCTTTTCCTTCTCTTTCCTTCCCTCCCTTCATTCTTCTCTCCCTCTTTCCTTCGTTCCTTTCTTCCTTCTTTCTTCCTTCTTTCTTCCTTCCTCTACTCTATCTCTCTTTCTTTCTTTCTGTCTTCCATCCTCCCTTCTTTTCTTCCTTCCTTCCTTCCTTCCTTCCTTCCTTCCTTCCTTCCTTCCTTCCTTCCTTTCTTGTCACCCTAGCTTTCTAGCTTTCTTTCAAGACACAGTCTCACACTTCGGGCTGACTTGGAACACATGGCAATCTTCCACCTCAGCCTCTCAAGTGCTGGTATGAACCACTATACCCAGAAAATTCTATAATCTGAAAAGTTTGGTATAAACCTGAAACAAATGAAAACCTTCTATGAGGGACCTTGCCTGTTTTCATTCAATGTTTGGTTTATACCTGGTTTATAGCATGAAGCCAGTCAGCAGGTAAGAAATTCTTAATATTTATTTGAGGTAAAAAGCTAAAATATATTTAAATTTTAAACTAAATGCTACAATTGTGTCAAGACTTTCCACAAAAATCTATCAGCTGCAATTACCTAGACTGTGGAACATTTAAGAGGCGGAGGCTTCCTGGAGGAAATGTGTCACCAGGGCTGTCCTTGAGATTTTATAACCAGGCCCCACTTCCTGTTTATTATATGCTCCCTAACTCTGCATGTGATGTGACCAGCTGGCCTCCAGCTCCTGCTGCCAGGCTTTCCAGGCCTTGATGGACTGTCTCCCCTTGAAACTAGAAAATGAGCCCTTTTCTTCCTTAAGAAGCTTCCTGTCAGATATTTTGTCACAGCCAAGAGTAAAATAACTAATACAGACCGTATCCTGAAGTGGAGTGAAAACCGCATTCTGAACAGTAAGTGTTTGGGTTCTGGATGTTCTTAGGATGAATGGGTAAACCTATCACAGACTATTTTATTTTATTTTTTATTTTTTGGGTTTTCGAGGTAGGGTCTCACTCTAGTCCAGGCTTACCTGGAATTCACTATGTAGTCTCAGGGTGGCCTTGAACTCACGGTGATCCACCTACCTCTGCCTCCCAACTGCTGGGATTAAAGGTATGCACCACCACGCCCGGAGTATTTGATTTTTGAATGCCTAACTAATTGTATCAGTGGTTCCAAAATTTCTATCAAGACTGTGTTTTCTTATCCCCAACTCTGTAAATGAAATACGAGAATTTGTAAAAGTATATAGCCCAAACCTTATTGCATAGCTTCTACTTCAGTATATATTAACTTATTTTTAATTTAAAAGACCAATTTGTAAAGTCACTTAAAAACTAACATTATTGTAGCTGGACATGGTGGCACACGCCTTTAATCCTAGCATTCAGGAGGCAGAGTAGGAGGATCTCTGTGAGCTCAAGGTCAGCTTGAGAGTACACCGTGAGTTCCAGGTCAACCTGGGTTAGAGTGAGACCCTACCTCAAAAAAAAAAAAAAAAAACACTTAAAAACAACAAAGGCTATCATATTTCAGCTTTCAAATGCCATTTTCAGTTAGTGTATGAGTACCGGAAGTGCTGTCATAAGCCGGTAAGCAGCAGAGTAAAAGGTGGCTCAGACTGTACCCCAGAATCCTGACCTCTGATTTCTTTTTTAAAATTTGTTTTTATTTATTTATTTGAAAGAGAGAGAGAGAGAGAATATGAATATGGACACACCAGGGCCTCCTGCCACTGCAAGTGAACTCCAGATGCATGTGCCACTTTGTGTATCTGGCTTTATGTGGGTACTGGGGAATAAAATCCAGGTTGTCAGACACCGCAAGCAAGAGCCTTTAACTGCTGAGCCATCACTCCAGCCCCTGACCCCAGATTTTACAGATCTCTTTACTTAGAGGAAAGCTAAGACTAAACCGGTTTAGCTTTGGCTTAGCCTGACAGCATAATTATTCAGTAACCAAAGTAGTCGTATGTTGTTCTTTATGTACTGACGGCTAATATCAGAAACACGCCACCTTAAATAACTGTGCCCTGCACACATGTTGTACTCCATGAATGAACTGGTATTTTCTTCAGCATTGTGGGATTTGGACCAAAGCTGATAAATTCTCAGGCTTTAGTAAAGTCTAAGTAAAGCATATTTTGCAAGAAGGCAGATAAGATTAAAAAATAAATTTTTTAAAAAAGAAGCTCTGTGACACTTGGGAGAGCAATGAGCTAGCCCACTATGAATCCCATCTTGTCATCCACTGCTCTTCCACCTGTCTCCAGAATGCCATTTCTAGAATCCTAAAAGCAAATGGTTGCCACTAGTTTGTGGGATTCTGTGCAGTGATGGGCTTCCAAGTGTCAAGACATGTTCATTCCCCAGACTGCTAAAAAACTTGCATTTTCTCCCATGTATTTTTACAGTTTCCAACACCTTTCATGAAAGTCCTCTGTAACATAAGCCTGTTAGGCAGCTGTGGGCGCATATGAAAGGATGGAGTTCAGGAACGAGGAGGAGGCGGCAGAGAACCTCTACCCTGTGGCATCCTTCTGATGGTTGGATATAAAGCCCAGCCTTCTGTCCTCCTGGTGCCCACATGGCACTGGGGAAAAGAGAGAATGAAATCACCAAGGGTGACGCCTAGAATGTCAGGATAAAACGACCATGGACCTGAGAACCTGCAGTGCGACCAGTGGGGGCGGAAACACCAATGTGACACCCGTGAGAACCCTTGAGATGAGGGAGCGAGCAGGACAGGTGCATGATGGGGAAGGAGCCAGGCAGAGAGAGTCTCAAGGGCAGAGGCTTCCGCCGCACCAGAGAAGATCCCCCTACTTCTGCACTGCAGGCTCCTGAGGCCCAGGTCTTACTACCTTTGGGGGTGATGGGGCAAAGGAGTGACATACTCTTCCTCCCTCAGTGTCGCAGTCAGGTTCGCCTTGCTGGTAGAAACCATCCAACCAAAAGGGGCTTGTGGGAAAAGTTTATTTTGGCTTACAGAATCTCCACGATGGCAGGGGAAAACGATGGCATGAGCAGAGGGTGGACATCACCCCCTGGCCAACATAAGGTGGACCACAGCAACAGGAGAGTGTGCCAAACACTGGCAAGGGGAGACTGGCTACAACACCCATAAGCCCGCCCCCAACAATACACGGCCTCCAGGAGACGTTAATTCCCAAATCTCCATCAGCTGGGAACCCAGCATTCAGAACACCTGAGTTTATGGGGGACACCTGAATCAAACCACTACATTCCTATAAGCCCGCCCCCAACAATACACTCCCTCCAGGAGGCCTTAATTCCCAAATCTCCATCAGCTGGGAACCCAGCATTCAGAACACCTGAGTTTATGGGGGACACCTGAATCAAACCACTACATTCCCACAAGCCCGCCCCCAACAATACACTCTCTCCAGGAGACGTTAATTCCCACTCCATCAGCTGGGAAGCTAGCATTCAGAACACCTGAGTTTATGAGGAACACCTGAATCAAACCACCACATTCCCATAAGCCTGCCCCCAACAATACACTGCCTCCAGGAGGCCTTAATTCCCAAATCTCCATCAGCTGGGAACCCAGCATTCAGAACACCTGAGTTTATGAGGAACACCTGAATCAAACCACTACATTCCCACAAGCCCGCCCCCAACAATACACTCCCTCCAGGAGGCCTTAATTCCCAAATCTCCATCAGCTGGGAACCTAGCATTCAGAACACCTGAGTTTATGAGGAACACCTGAATCCAACCACTACATTCCCACAAGCCTGCCCCCAACAATACACTCCCTCCAGGAGGCGTTAATTCCCAAATCTCCATCAGCTGGGAACCCAGCATGCAGAACACCTATGTTTATGAGGGACACCTGAATCAAACCACCACACTCAGTGATTTATAAGCAATGACCTACAGCAAGTTTTCCCATATTTTTTTTAGCATATATACATGTACAGAATTCAATTAACATTGACATAACCAAATTAATTTAAACCATATAAATTCCATCCCACGTAAGCTTGGCTTGCCTGCGGCACTTCTTGCCTAAAGCGCAGCCCCTTTCCTCAGTGGATGGAGCAGGAAGCTTCTCATTTCACACCCGGGGGCTGCACGGTGGGACCGATCAGCCTCAATGTGCACCACAGCCCTCGTCATGACAGCACGCTACAGTTCCCACCTTGTCCACAGGGTGACGCTCTCCTCATTCCTGTCCATGAATGGCTAGCCATATTTTCTCTTTCCTTGTTATATGTTAATTTTACAAGTCAGTAATAAATTTTGTGGTGTCACTCAGCTTGCAATGGGCAGCTGCTATGCCTCTCCCTGTAAAAAGCGGGTGAGAGATGGCTACACTTGTCTGCATGGCTCCTGTCACACACAAATGGCATCAAGGAGACACCTTTGTGAATAATATCAAACGTGTAGCAGGAACAGCAGGAAGCAGAGCAGCCAAAGGGAACTTTCTTGGCAGTGACTTCTGGATGCTGCCTCAGGGTCCCCGACCTTCCTCTCTCAGCTCAAAGTCATGGACCAGCTTTGACTTGCTTAAAATATTAGCATCTTTATGATAAATTCTATTATTAAGTGTATGAAATACACTTACACTTGTTTAACCCTTGTTTTCTTAAAATATTTTTATTTATTTACTTGATAAGTGAGAGAGAGAGAAACAGGTAGATGGAGAGAGGGAGAGAGAGAGGGAGGGAGGGAGAGAGAATGGGCACACCAGGATCTCCAGCCACTGCAAACAACTCCAGACGCATGCACCACCTTGCGCGTCTGGCTTACTGGGGAATTGAACCTAGGCTTTGTAGGCAAACACCTTAACTGCTAAGTTATCTCTCTAGGCCAAACCCTTGTTCTGTTTTCAGTGTTTTTTTTTTAAACAACATTATTTTTAGTTATTTGAGAGATACAGAATATGGGCACGCCATGGCCTCTTGCCAGCGAACTCTAGATGGATTGCTACTTTATACATCTGGCTTTATGTGGGTACTGGAGAATTGAACCCAGAACAGCAGGCTTTGCAAGCAAGTGCATTTAACCACTGACTCATCCCTCCAGC
Source organism: Dipus sagitta (assembly GCA_036346955.1). NCBI lineage: Eukaryota > Metazoa > Chordata > Mammalia > Rodentia > Dipodidae > Dipus > Dipus sagitta. The sequence continues at coordinate 60,945,263 of CM070777.1, read as the reverse complement.
CCCCTCTTTTTAGCATATTGATCATTTTATCCCATTTATTTTCCATTATTCCTGCTGTTTTCTCAGATATCTGTTCTTATGCCATATTTTAAATGTAGTTTTTTGTTCAATATTGTCATAATTTTTCCATCTGTATAAAAATCTATGTCTACTGATTCCGATACAATACTTTGTGTGCAGCCACCTTGTGTTGTTTAGTAGTGACAATAGCTTTATCGATGGCTGTCTTGGATTTTTCAGACATGTTATTGCAATGTACCATTTGTAACCAAATAGTTTACTATATTGTACTGTATTGACTGAAGCCTTCAATATAACATTAAAAACATCTGGATATGGTGTTGACATGTGACGGAATGGGGGCGGGGATGACACCCTCTAATTTGTGTGCTCACGCAGAGGGCTTTAAAATATCACCTGTGCCGTCCAGAGCACAGCCCTATGCCATGTCTGAGATGATCCCCGGCACACAGGTGGGGAAGCCAAGGGTGGCCCGGGCAGCCGCTCCGCGTTTCCAAAGGCCTTTGCTGCCACCAGCGCTTCATTACAGTCAACTCCAGACAGATCAATTCCTGTGACGCCTCCACCTGCAGTGGTCTGTAGTGTGCTGTCACCTTAGCAAGCCCTGAGCACTGAGCTCCTGTGAACTGAGGAACTGTTCACAGCTGAGGCCTGTGAGACCAGATCTCAACGCAGCAGAGCCAAGTCCTACTCTAGTCTCTGCCTCGCTGAGTGACTCCAGGTGAGTGTCTTGTGGCACTGGGTGACCTCCTCTGGAGGTGACTAATAGGCCTGGATCGCCACCTGGTGACCATCAGGTTTCATTGCACCTAAGCAGTGTAGGCACTTCGCATTCCCAAGAGGTGAGGGGTGTGTCCATGTTGCCCCTTCCACAAGAATTTCCCCAGCTCAGTACACCAGTGAAAAGTAGCTGGGGAAAATCAAACTCAGACCTGCTCGTGAAGGGAAGGTGCCCATCCCCACTCCTCAGCCCAGCAAACTTCCGCTTCATTTTATCTCCCACAAGCTGCCGATGGATAAAACAGGACCCTGAAAATGCAAGTTTTAAGCCGGGCGTGGTGGCGCACGCCTTTAATCCCAGCACTTGGGAGGCAGAGGTAAGAGGATTGCCATGAGTTCGAGGCCACCCTAAGACGACATAGTGAATTCCAGGTCAGCCTGAACTAGAGTGAGACCCTACCTCGAAAAACCAAAAAAAAAAAAAAAAAAAAATGCAAGTTTTATGAGTTAAGAATACTCTTGTTGCGTGCATCACTGCCAAAATCTTTCCACTTGAGTGTGTAGTAAGTGTCCAGGTACAATGTGGAGAGGAGATACTCAGGTACTGCTCTCCTTTGAAAGTGCCAACGGGGTTATTCTAATCTTTTCCCTATCATTCTAATTTTATTACGTGCTGCTGAAGCGAGTACTCTACCTGCCTTACCTTACAGAGCAAACCCATGAAATAGTAATTGGGTTACCTTACTCTTCATGTGGAACAGTGAAGCACAGGAGGTTCCTTACAGCCCAGCAGGTAGGCTTGCTAATGGTTGAAGACAGGAATTCAAAAGGAAGCTTTTCCCAAAAGTGGAATGAGTGAAGACGGGCCCGTGTCCAGCAAGGAACGCCATGGTAGTCTCTAAACTGGGACACTGGACAACCGCATGATTTGGATAAAATGCTGTTTTTACATCTAAGTACAGGTTGGTTAACTATGCAAGTAAATAAAACATATACCAACAACTTTAAAGGTAACAGACAGGTTCTATTATCTTTAAAGGCATTTGGAAGTTGTGACTACAATTTGAGTTGTTTGGAGGGATTGGTTCCCATTTCAAAGCTCAGGCTGATTAACAAAACAGTTCTTGGGGAAAAAAAAATCACACGAAATTAGAACAGGAACATTGTCAGAATTTTCCCATTTGTATATGTATTTCCTATGCCAATACAAGGTTAAGTACAAATTTTGCATTGAGGTCATTCATGATCTCCCACAGGAAGTTTTGCCTTAAAATAGCAACACTGAAAAATTTATTATCTAATATATATAAGTATTATATATAGATAGATAGATAGATAGATAGATAATACATATGTATAGTTTGTTTTAGTTTTTTGAGCCAGGGTCTCATATAGTCATACATATGTATGTATTATATATAATATTATATATATATACATACATATAGATAGATATATAGATATATAGTTTGTTTTAGTTTTTTTGAGCTAGGGTCTCATACAGTCCAGGTTGCCTTTGAATTACGGATCCTCCTGCCTCAACCTCCCAAATGCTTAAAATAGTCTAGAGAGATGCTCAGCGGTTCAAGGCATTTCCCTAAGGCCTTGGTGGCTAAGAAATCGTGATTGTGGCATCAGTGGCCCTCCGTCCTGGTTTCCTGCCATCTACTGTCAGCAGGGGCCTGAGTGGGGGGACTTGAAGCACTGACCAGTGGCCCACCCTGGCCTGACAACTGTCCAATCAGGCACACAACAGAGCAGGGCGCGGACTTCATTCTCTGAGCTGCCAGTTGTGAGCTGTCTTCCCTCTGTCCCCAAGATCAGTTTTCAGGAGTTTAGGGACACTGTGTATGACTGTCGCCGCCGGCGCCACCGCCCAGCCGGGAGAGCTGAGGGAAAACGCTGGCGATGGCAACGCAGGAAATAGAGTGTGACGTCCTGAGCCGGGGCATCTCTGAGCAGCCGATGGCGGTGGCTGGTGCTCCCCATCTTCCACCCCAGAGACCCCAGATTCGAGCGCTCCTTTCTGGCCACTGTGCACCGAGAACCGGGTCTTCCTGTCCCACCCTGCATGGGGGACCACAGCCCCGGCTGCAGCGCGCGCAGGGCGGCTCTGTCCTGGAGTATGTGGGGACCTTTGAGCCAAGGAATGGAAGCTGTCACCCCCATGTCTGCACCACAGATGTGCCCGGGCAGGTGGTGGGGTCTGCTGACAGCTGGCAGGCTCAGGCACAGTCCCCCCACTGGGGAGTCCTGGGCTGGTGGGCTCTGGGGAGGCGCAGGCTGGGGACCACACGGTTCATGGAGAAGTGGGAACAGGGTGGTTTTGCCTTGATCTTGGGAAGGTGGTCATGCCAGGCGCCCTAATCCTGGCTGAGTTGCAGAGACTTTTTTGACAGCCAGGCCCCTGCCCTCTGGACCAATCCTGGGTGTATCTCCCATATACACTCTGGGTTTTGGGGTCCTGTGCAGCCCTGTTGGCAGAGATTCAGTGCCATCGGACCTCCTCAGTTCTTCGTGAGCCTCTGGCTTTGTATTACTAGTTGTCTGTTGCTCACTGACTTCTCTTTACCTGGATGTCTATGATCATGTGTCACTGTGAGCAGGACCCCCCTTTGTCTCTGTAGCCATTGTTTCATTTTTCCCTAGTGTGTCTGCGTCTCCCACCACCACCTCTTCCTCAGGATGCATTTCCTTGAGGCCCCAGAGTCACTAAGACATGGATTGGAATCTAGATACCATGCACTTCCTTACTGGGTGACTTTAGGCCAAGTTTGTGTGTGTGTGTGTGTGTGTGTGTGTGTGTGTGTGTGTGTGTGTTACCTTGAGACTCACTTTGATCAGGCCAGGCCCGGCAGGGGTGGGGTGCTTAATATATCTCTCCCACTAGAGCACTCAGAACATAAGGTGGATCCTGGGGGCGGAGGAATGGGGCATGTATCCCAAGCCTTCCCCGTGTCTCTGGAAATTTGTCTCTCTGTTCTTTCCCTGTTTTCCTTTTCTTTATTTTTATTTAAAAAAAATTTTATTGACAACTTCTATACTTGCAGACAATAAACCATGATATTTCCCTCCCCTCTTCCACCTTCCCCTTCACAACTCCACTCTCCATCATATCCTCTCCCTCTCGCTGTTACTCTCTCTCTCTTTTATTTTGATGCCATTGTCTTTTTCTCCTATTATGAGGATCTTGTGAAGGTATTGCTAGGCATTGTGAGCCTAGATATTGCTGACTCACTCGATAGCCTAGATTGACCTGGAACTCCCAACCCAGGCTTTCCTCTGATCTTTGCCTTCCAAGTATTGAGATTCATACACGTGAACACCAACCTCCAGCTACCTGACTCTTTTTGTTACTTGTTTTTTTTTTATTAAATTTTCTATTTATTTGGGGAAGAGAGAGACAGAAAGAATAGGCTTGCCAGGGCCTCCAGCCACTACAAACAAACTCCAGATGCATACGCCACCTTGTACATTTGGCTTACATGGGTCCTGGGGAATTGAAGCGGGGTCCTTTGACTTTGTAGGCAAGTGCCTTAATCACTAAGCCCTCTCTCCAGCCCTTGTTCCTCATTTTTGTCTCTCTTTCTGTGTCTGTCGGTGACCTCTTTGTAAGACAATGAAAATCAGTGTGAAGCCCTAGTTTGGGAAGGCATTTTTGCTGGTTGAGACCTCATCCAGGTGGATGGTTCACACTGGATGCAGGTTACCAGGAGCCGCGGTGTCCAGAGGTTTCTTTTCTGTCTAGGTGTCCTCCCTCAGTGCCTTGTTAAGGTGAAACAGGGGAGTGCGCCAAGACCTGGGGTTGGTGTCACTTCCAAAGCAGGCATGTGGTGAAGCAGTCACTCAGGAGGCTAAGGCAGGAGGGAGGGTCACAAGTTCCAGACCAGCCTGGTGTACGGAGAGATTTTAAGACCAAACTGGTCACCTAGTGAAATTTTGTCTCAAATAAAGAAAAACCAATTGCATAAATTTCAGGGATAGAGCGCTTGGCCTGTGTCTTGAGGTTATTCCCAATCACTTTATCTCAGTGGCACCTAGATAAACCAGGTCCCACCCTTGACTTTTTTTTTTTTTCCTGGAGAATGGAGTGATGTTGCCCTCTGCTGGCCAGTGTGGTGTGGCTGCAGCTTGGAAAGAACAAAGAGTTGCTTTGGCCCAGTCAGGGCTTCTTTAAACCCTACCAGAACTCCCTCTGGAGACTTGAAACCTAAGAGATCAGTGGGATATGGAGCTTGGCTTGCTCTACAGTAAAGAAGCTGATGCCAGGGATTGGGGATTTGGTTGGTGGGTCCCCCATTGTCCATCACCATGGGACAAATAGGCCAGTGGCTGGATTATCACGGGTTCCAGGTGAGTGCACCTTCATTAAGCACAGAGGGTTCTAAAAAGGATGGGAGAGGCATGGGTCACTGGTGGTCCCCAGTCACTTAGAATGGATGAGAGATTCAAGGGTCTGTGGAAGGAGGATTTGTATGAGGAAGATGGGCTTATAGGTGTGAAGGAAGATGTCATGGTGCGAGGGAGGTGACCAGGGACTGAGGGTTAGAGGCCAGTGCCTAAGGGATGCCTAAGAGAGGATTTGACTCTCTGAGAGAACGCATGGGGAATCTCAGGAATGGGGCAATGGTATGAGGGAGGCAGTGAGGGTCTGATGGAGGAGAGATCAGGGAAAAAGTTCTGAGGGAAGAGGGAATTTGGAAGGAATCTGAGGCTGAAGTCTAGTTCTCAGGAAAGAGGGAGGCTTGAGGAGATCTGAGGGCATGAGGAAAATAGAAATGGGGATGTAGTGGCTATACTCCTCATTGCTGGAACAAATCATCCAACCAAAAACAGCTTATTTATTTCAGGCTTATAGATTCCAGGGGAAGCTTCATCATGGCAGAAAAAGTTGGCTCACTTCAGCACACGTACACAGCAGAGAGAGAGAACAGCTAGATTTCAAGCTGGCTCAGCTTGGATTTAGGATATGCCCTCTGTAGCACACCTCCTCCAGTGGGATCCCACCTTAAGTAGGAAGCCTAATCTTGATCAAAAATACCTGAGTCTATGGGGGTCATTTACATTCAAAACCACCACAGGGAAAAACTAAGAGGACATGAGAAGGGAAAGGAGTCACACATGCCCAGTAGGTGGCACAAGCATCTGGAGGTCGATTTCAGTGGCTGAGGCCCTGGAGCACCAATTCTTTCTGAGTGTGTGTGTGTGTGTGTGTGTGTGTGTGTGTGTGTGTCTAAAAAATAAAAATTTTAAAAATGGGAACAAAGAGAAAATACTGTAGGGGTGGGGCACAGTGATATAGATCTGCTTCTATGTATGGGAAAGCTACATCCTCATGCAAAAAAAAAAAAAAAAGCCATTAGAATCTGACAGTTCAGCACCCTCAGCATTACCACGGTCTTTGCACACATCTCCTTTCCAAGTTACAGGATCTCATTCTTTTACAGTCAGTGCCCTCACTTTCACTGCTGAGATTCCACCAAGTTGGGACTTGAACTTGTGTAGTAAATTAACCATTGCATAATGTGGGCTTTGTTGTAGTGATCAGTAACCTGACCCTTATGGCTCTTGGAGAGAAGACTCTCTTCCAGAACACTTGGAAATCTTTGGATCCTTTATGCACACCTGAAAGTCACATAAGGCCATAAGCACAAATCATTACAATTCTAACATTATTTGAAATATATAGAAGAAATATTCTCAGTAAGTGGGTAACCTTCACAGCAAGTGTTGCTAACTGGGCTGGAATTCTGGATTTTAAGCTCACACAAGACTTTAAGCAGACTTCACAGTGAGGGAATGCTAAGCCTATACTGACCAGGTCGACTGGCCTCTAAACATTCATTACTACTTGACATGTTTAGCTGCAATATAGAACTGAAAATTGTGAGCTCAGGTCAATTAGATGGTTGAATCCTTATCACATGTGGATGATTCTTGGTTGGGTTCCTAAAGCCCTGAAATGAGTTAAAATCTTAGTTTCCTCTGATATTTTACTGTCTCTTTGCCTGTACCTGTAAGAAATGTGGGGGCTTTATCATGAGTAGAATTATCCCTTGTCCATCACCTTAAAGGTTATTTATTTCCCCAGTGGCTCATTGTATGAAAACACATCTCTTATTTGAATGCAGCCCTGTCATTGACATTATTCTTGGGCCCATCCATCAGCTAGCATATATAACCAACTCTAACTGTGAGAACAGAGGAAGTACATTAGACTCCTGCTAAGAACTCTATTTTGAAACTATTTGTCCTACATTTTTCATTCTGCTTCCACTTTATTTCATAGTGTGATATCTCTCATGTTTGAATGTTAGTCTTCTCAACTTATTTACTATTTAACTTTTTAAAATTTCATAATATATTGTTGTTTGCTGTTTTACTTTCTCTCATACAGTCTCTTCTGTGTTTTTTTTTTTATTCCTGCTTCTCCTTTCCCTGGAATAACAGTGATCAAGACAATGTTGAACAACTATTATAATTAGATAAAAATAATGAAAAAAATAAAAGAATCATATCCACAACCATTAAAAAACTCAACCTTAGCTGGGGAGATCACTTAGTGGGAAAATGTGCTTTGCTTGTTGCACAAGGAGGACAACTTGAGTTCAAGTACCCAAAATATACCAAAAACCTGATTCAAGAGCTTGAGTTCTTTAACCCCCAACACATTGCATGCAATGGGAGATAGAAACAGGTACCAGTCCAAATAACATGGCATACCCAATAGTGAAATATAGGAGACTTTCCCAAAAGCTCTAGGTCAGATAACATGACATCCACAGTAGTGAACTGCAGGAGATTCTGTCAAATAAAGTAGAAGGCAAAGACTGACACCCACGTTTGTCCTCTCAGCTCCACATGTGCATCACGTAACATGCTTTTCCCAACTCACGCACATTTTCATATTTACACACATGTAAAAAAAGAGAAAACCACCATGAATCTGCTCTGAGGAACAAGGTAGTAATTGGGAGACCAGAAATAAGAACCTGTCTTATGTCATTGTAGTAGAATATTGTACTAATGTTGGCAAGAAAATCAAACAACAATAATATAAACTGTCCAGCCCACACATGGAGGAATGAAATGTACACACTTACCAGAGTAAATGGAAATGGCCCAACATATAAAAACTTTTCTGCATGCTCACTAGTTTATCCCACTGAAAATTAAATTCAGATTAGATTATCTCACCCAAGATCAAATGGCCATCCTATCTCCAGAAAAATCAGATAGAACTTATTCTTTAGGATGCAAAAGAATGGAACCCTAGAAATGGTCAATATTATTGTCAGAGAAATTTCATAATCAAGAGACCTCCATCACATTGAATCATCATAGGAAATCCTTTCTTTAGTTTCTACTTATTGGCATAAAATATGGCTTATGTTAAGGAACACACCACTGAGTGTAATATTTCTGGAGTATTGATATGTAGCAAGATAAAATCAGTGCATTACAAAGTAATTATAAGGCTGGAAAGATGGCTTAGCAGTTATGGCATTTGCCTGCAAAGCCAAAGGATCATGGCTCACTTCTCCAGGACCCACATAAGCCAGATGCACAAGGGGACACGTGTATCTGGAGTTCATTTGCTGTGGCGGGAGGCTCTAGTGTGCCCATTCTTTCCCTCTCTCTCTCTCTCTTTCTCTCTTTCTCAAACAAATAAAATATAGTAAAAATAGTTTAAACATTTTTTAAAGTAATTATAGGCATAGTGTTGATATAATGACTGTGAGACATATTTTCTTAAAAAGTAATACTTTACCAAATATTAGGAAGGACTTGTGAGTCAAAGGCCTGTTTAGTACCGAAATGTAATTTGTTTTTGTTTTTTCTTAGCAGAATTAAAAAGTCGACAAAAAGTCCACTGGCTGAAGCATGTAAACAATGCCAGAAAGCTATCTATGACAAGTCACATGACACTCAGCATCAGAGAACTCACACAAATGAGAAGACATATGAATGTGGAAAAACTGTCTATCAGAAGTTAAAATGCAGTGTTCACCAGATAATTCACAAAGATCATAAGCTCTGTGAATGTAACAAAGGTGGGCAAAGTTTTTCCCAGAAGTTACTGTACCAGAGAACTCATACAGGTGAGGAGGCATGCAGGTGTAATGAATGTGGGAAAGCTTTCATCTGCAAGTGTTTACTCACTTCACTGTGCATCAGAGAATCCATACCAGTGAGAAGCCATACACATGTAACAAGTGTGGGAAAGCTTTCTGCCGGAAGCCAGAACTCACTATGCATCATAAAACTCACACAGGTGGCACACGCCTTTAATCCCAGCACTCGGGAGGCAGAAGCAGAAAGATCACATGAGTTCAAGGCCACCCTGAGACTACATAGTGAATTCCAGGTAAGCCTGAACTAGTGTGAGACCCTACCTTGAAAAACAAAACAAAACAAACAAACAAACAAACAAAATCTCACACAGGTGAGAAGCCACACAAGTGATACAAGTGTAATGAGTGTGGGAAAGCTTTCTTCCAGAAGTCTGCACTCACTAAGCATCAAAGAAGCCATGCAGCTGATAAGCTGTACAAATGTAATAAATGTGGGATAACTTTCTTCTGGAAGTCTCAACTTACTGTCCATCAGAGGTCCTATACAGGTCAGAAACCATATGAATGTGATGATTGTGGGAAGGTTTTCTGCCAGAAGACAGTATTCACAATGCATCATAGAACTCATGTAGGCAACTACCCATATTAATGTAATGAATGTGAGAAAGTTTTTGCTAACAAGTCACATCTCACTCTCCATCAGAAAATTCATATAAAAGAGAAGCCACATACATGTGACGAATGCGGGAAGGCTTTCTTCCAGAAGTCAGAACTCACTGTGCATTGTAGAACTCATACTGATGAGAAGCCATATAAATATAATTAATGTTGTAAAGCTTTGAAATGGAAGTCTGAACTCACTAGGCATCAGAGAACTCATAAAGGTGAGAAACCATATGAATTTACAAAAGCTTTCCCCATGAAATCACAACTCACTCTGCATCAGAGAAATCATATGAACGAGAATTTGTACAAATGTAATGAATGTGGGAAAGCCTTCTGGAAGTCTCAACTCCCTGTCCATCAGAGCTCCTATATAGTTGAGAATCCATACAAATGTAACAAGTGTGAGAAAACTTTCTTCTTGAATCCAGAACCCAGTGTACATCACCAAACTTATACAGGCGAGAAGCCATACCAATGTAAGGAATGATGGAAAGCTTTCCCCACCAAGTCACAGCTCATGCTGCATCAGAGAACTCATACGGGTGAGAAGCCATATGAATGTACGGAATGTTCAAGAGCTTTCTGCTGAAAGTATCAACTCGCTGTGCATCAGATATCTCATACAGGTGAAGAGCTATGCAAGTGTAATGAATGTGGAAAAACATTCACCTGGAAGACACAACTCACTAGGCATGAGAGAAGTCATACAAGTGAGGACCCATATAAATGTAACAACTGTAAGAATGCTTTCCCCACCAACTCACAAGTCACTCAGCATTAGAGAACTCATACAGGAGAGAAGCCATGTAGATGTTTTGAATGTGGGAAAGCTTTCTGGTCAAAGACAACACTCACTAGGCACCAGAGAATTCATGCAGGTAAAAACCATATACATGTAATCAATTTGGGAATAATTTCTTCTTCAAGTTATAATTAACTGTGAATGTTTTAGTCATTCTTGATAACACATGACAGCTTGGAGATTTTGCTTCAGCCATGATAGATAGAGAAGTTTTCTGTATAACCCCACTTTCACCCACTCTAGATGGACTTGGTACTCAATCTGATGAGAAAGTAATGGGCATGACACTGATAACATCCAGTGGCAAATGCATATAGGTTTAAAAGAAGCACTTTTCACTTTTCCAAAGGACAATTCAGGAGACAGGCAATTACTCTTGTTTCAAAATAGGCCCCAATGAAGCTTTGTCCAAATGGCTTTATTGCTATTGCTATCGATACAAGATGGTCGCATAAAATACACCATGTAAGGAGTCTACATCCCTAGGTCTCAACACTTATTGACTCAATGAGATGTGTAGAATTGTGAAATATCAAGGGAACTGAGTGAGAAAATCCAAGAGCTGAAAAAATGCTTTATAATGGTTGATGGCTCTAAGTGTCTGCCTTCAAAAAAAAAAAGATTAATTATAATCTTATGAACGAATATGCTACATCACAAATTCTTAGCCTTTGGCCTTTGAAAGCCAAGAAAGATACACTTATGACACTCAAAATTCAGACATAACAATTGAAAGGAATTATATGTTGCCTATCCATAATATCTACCTAAGTAAAGCAAATAAACCACCATTGAATAGTTTACCTTATGATTTTAAGATGTGATCTGAGGTATTTCTGATGGACACATAGGAATGTAGACTTCCTACATGGTGCATTTTATGCAGCCTTCTTGTATATTGTAAATATTTTATAGAATTCAAATCCTGTGTCCTTTGGTGTCCTAAGTGGGTCCCAACATGTCCTTCTCTATATACCTGGTCATCTTATTTTCAGAAGAAACAATATCATCTGAGAGAAATGAATGTGTCATATACAATACTCCAATTCTACCTGATACTGCTTTAAAATTCCTTATCATATTATGATACTTACATGATCTAGAGAACAAAAGCTTTGGTATATAGTGAAATGAATGAAAGTGGTGATTTATATACAGTGGTAAAAAATTATAGCTGCTCTCTTCATAGGTGCCCAAATGTAGAAAAAGTCTGATGCTAATTAGCTTGTGTATATATTGATTTGCATCACAGAAATCCTCCTCCCCTGGCCTCCAGAATCCTGCAATCATAGTTGTAATCCACTATACTTTATTGTAGGTTTAACTTTTATGATATAATTTATCCATCACAGTGCTCTCGCTACCAGAATGCTCTCTAAGATTAGGACCTAGAACACTGGCATATATACAGGAAAATATGGAACTGGATTCAACCAAGAATAAACTGATGAGTGGAGATTGTGTTGAGCAAATCATTTTTATTAGGTAACAAAGGTAAAACTTGAAGACCACAATTCATCAGTAACTGTTTCAATATTAACTTGCAAAGAAAGTATTGAAAAAAAAAGGTGGTGGTTGGCAGTAGTGGTTTGGTGCTGAGCTTTGCACTGAATTTTGGTGTGTAAAGAATGCCAGTATCAGAGTTGCAGTGCAGGAATTTGGGGTACATTTATCATGTAACAACTAGAATTTGGAAGATTTCAAAAGCCATTTGAGGATAGTCTAATTTGCATCCATGGGTTGTGTGATGGTCAAGTTCTGTTGTCAACTTGATCTGATTAAGAATTCATAGGCATTTCTCTTGGGTAGGTTTCTGAGGTTGCTTCCAGGAAGGATAGCCTGAAGTAAGAAGTCCTTCTTCCAGAGTGTGCCCTTCCCCAAGACTGGCAGGCCTCCTGGTGGTGGGCTTTATGTAAGAAAACCCTGGGAGAACAAAGCCCCTTCCTCCCCCCTGTGTGCCAGTGCTGCTTGCTGGTGAGTGCCCTTGCTTGCATGTGCATCTGTCCTGATTGGTTATCCTTCCTTGGCACTAGAACTGAGTTCCTCAGCCTCCTCGCATGGACTGGAGACTGGTGGCTCTCCAAGAAGCCCTCCAGCCTTCAGTACTGGTTTGGAACATGCATGGGTCTTAAGGAGAGACAGTGTAGAATATTACCACAGTTGGGTATTGTGGTGTTTCAGGAGTGTAATGTAATGTACAGTCATCATTGTGATATCACAGTGTGGTGCCATGATGTTATCTGGGTCTTGTGATGTTATAGCAGGACATTGTGCTTTCATAGTGAGCATTGTGATGTCAATGGGACATTGTGAAACAACAAAGGGCCATTGTAAAATTAGAGTAAGGTATTGTTATATCACTGCAGGACATTGCACTGTCAGATAGAGACATCCTGAGGTCACATTAGAGCATTTTATGTCACAATAGGGCACTGTGATGTTATCCTAGGCATTGTTATGTCACAATTGTGTAACATGACATCAGGTGTAGTAGTGTGGCCCCGTGATGTTAGTGTGCATTATGATATCTCAACGAGTATTATGATGTCATAGCCACTATATTTTGATGTCATAGTGAGGCATTGTGATTCATAGTGGGGCACTATAATGTCTAAGTGTGGAGTTAGAGAACTCAGTAACTGCTCAGTCCATGAGGCTGTACACACACTAGAGTGTGAGAACCCTGTAGCTGCTCAGTACACAAGGCTGTATACCTTAGCAATACCAATCTGGTAATGAAGTTCTGGAGGATTCCTGAAGAGGCATTGGTCTTTGGTCCATGTTAGACAATGGATGGCACTAGGTTCCAACGTCCATGAAGGATACGTGAAACAGAGTAGATGCACACTCCAGCAAGCAGCAAGGCTGTCTAGGTAAAAGTTATACAACAGTGAGTACCGCGGGAAATCAGATGAAAAGGCTCTGTTCTTCTGGAGCTTTTCCTTATGTAGTCCACCATTGGAAAGGCCACCTTCTAGAGGAAGTGCTTCCTGCTTCAGTTTATCCTTTCTGGAAATTTGCTCACACTCACCCAAGAAGCATGCCTGTTACTTGATTCCTTGCCTGATCAAACTGACAATACAAGTTCATCATCAGTAGCTCACTCCTTATAAACTTGATACCAAACCACATTTCCTTATGTCAGATTTCATTTCCAAATGAAAACAACAAGGTCAGAATTCCACCTAACATGATATTACTATCTCATTTGCAACCAGAAGTGCACTATTTTTCACCCCTTGTGAAGGAATGCTTAGTCTCTAATATCCAATAAACTAAAAAGAAGTTTAACAACACTGAACTACTGATATTATTTCAATTGATGTTAATAACATCACACTTTCTATGTCACCTCTAGAGGCTTTCTTGGCCTTGGTTATAGTTAGATCTAGAGGCAAAGATTGGTGGGCACTGAGAGACATCAGTGTTGTCCAGTCAAATTACCTAAGGTACAGGTATCAAACTGAATATAACTTTCAAAAATGAGTCAGTAAATGAAAGATAATGAAAGAAAGTTCACAAAATCTACCATCCATTCTTAATAAAATCCTTCACAACTAGGAATATGAGATAATTTCCTCAATCTGATAAGGGATTTGCAAAATATTCCAGCTAACCTATGACATCATATTAAAGTCTTAGTGATAAAAGACAGAGTCATTATCTCTAAAATTGGGAGGAAGGCAGGACGTCTACTCTCATCACTCCTAGTTAACATTGCACTGGTGTTCTGTGCAATCAGTGAAGAAAAAGATAGCATTTAGATTAGGTGATATGCAGAGTTCCTTATTCACAAAGAGCACGTTCCTGCACTTAGAAGTCCTATCATAATCACAACCAGAGAGATTTTTCTCAGAGATTGACAACTGATTTTGAAATTTATATTATAAAGCAAAGAACAATGAATGTCTGTAGTCATCTTTTCAGTGAACAAGATTGTCTCAAAATGGATCATCTACCTAAATGCAAGAGCTCAGATTACAAAATCTAGACAAACAGCATAGATCTTGAAGCTTTTTAATCTTAGACAATGATTTCTTAGATACAATACCAAAAGAGCATACAGTATACTTTTAAGAATGACAAATAGATCGTCAGTAAAATTAAAAACTATTGTGTCTCCAGAGCATGGAGAGTCCTGGCTGGAATTCAGAAGAAAGCCAGTCCGCAGCTACAGGAAAATGGCCAACAATGGTCTGAACAACCAGAGGTCTAAGCCACTCAGAAGCAAACACCCTGACACTATGTAAATGCCAGTGTAATAGTGGCACACAGCCTCGTGGGTAACCAATAGCTTTCTGATTGGTTAAGAGATCCACTCAGTATAAGGGAACTCATATCTTAAATTGGGAACAAGGATTTCTCATAAAAATGAGGGAGTAGGACATTACCATTACCATAGCACAGAGATGGAGAGAAGTGGTCATCTGTAAGACAAAGAGACTTCAGAAGAATTCCACTTTGCCTCCCTTCTCAGACTTCACCAGAATTAGGCGATAAGAAAAAAAGAAGCATGGATGCATTCCACATCACAGATGAACCTCAAAAGCTTTACTCCATGTGAAAGAAGGGTGTCGTTCTCACCTTTGGTCAGTGAAGCTTCTTTTTGTAGACGGTGGTGACCACTGGGAGACTTAAAATTCATCGAAGTTGCTGAGACCAAGTGATGGTTGAGTGCATAATGTTAATTAAAATAGCTCTGCCACGCCCTCCAGAGTTTAGGAAATACTATGGAGGAGTGGGAAGAAACAATGCAATACTCAGAAAATTAGGAGTGCTTCAAAGTGCTGTCTTCTGGATCTGAAGTGGCTATTTTATTTATGACCCCCAGAGACTGTCATTACTGCACAAGACATGCACAACATTTTATCATGGATAATAGAGAAGGTCAAAAGGACATAACAAAACAGAAGAGTAGGAAACAAGCTGGAATTCAGTGGAAGGAGGATGAGAGGAAGGGTGCTCAAGAAGGTAATGGAGGAGATTATGATGACAGTCCACTCTGTACGGGTGGGAAAGGTGTCAATAAAAAAGTTAAGTTAAAAAGGGCTGGGGAAGCCAGGTGTGGTGGGGCACGCCTTTAATCCCAGCAGTTGGGAGGCAGAGGTAGGAGGATCACCGTGAGTTCGAGGCCACCCTGAGATGACATAGTGAATTCCAGGTCAGCCTGGGCTAGAGTGAGACCCTACGTTGAAAAACCAAAAAAAAAAAAAAAAAAAAAAAAAAAAAAAAAAAAAACAAGGGCTGGGGAGATTGCTCAGTGGTTAAGGGCACTTGCTTGGTGAAGCCTGTTGGCTGGGGTTCAATTCCACAGTACCCATGTAAAATCAGATGCACAAAGTGGAGCATGCGTCTAGAGTCCATTTGCAGTGGCAAGAGGCCCTGGTGTGCCTATCTCTCTGTCTCTAAAAGAAATAAATAAAATTTTAAAGAGTATAAAGAAGAAATTACTCATGATAATATTTATAGAAAATATGCAAAGCCATTATTGTAGTTTAGATATGCCCATATTAAAATTTTAATATTTAACTTGTTCCAAAATCAAAATGAATATTTTAATTTGATGTGTATTTAAAGTGGATAATCAAGTTTTATGGAATTTTAATTGCATTTTAGAATTTCTTCTAAATACCCATGATAATTCTATTTCACATTATCATATTTTTGTTTCATTTTAAAACAGGCCTTAAAGTCCAGCATGCTGAAGAAATTAGAGAGGTCATAAATATTGTTCAAATCGTTTAATCTTAAACTTTGGGATAATAAATAGCATAATCTTTTAGTTTCTGGATATAATGTCTTTGGGAGGAGGGGGTAGAGGGGAAGACAGGGGTAGCTCCCAAAACTCTACCCTCCCTCCAATCTCCCGCCTGGCCCAGATGCAGGGAACCTGCTTCCGCTTAGCCAGCCTGCTCGGAGTCTCTGGTCCAGGGCGGGAACTTGGCGGCGATGCCAGTCTCTACTTCTGAGCGCCTGTCGGTCCATTAGCACAGCGAAAGGACGCACAGATGATTAGATACAGGCACCGAATCTTCTGTCCCCAGAGGGCGATAGCCATCCAGACGTTTTGCAGCTCAAGGATGTGGATCTTTGTCCTGCAGGATCCCCCGAATAGGGTGGCCTGAGCTTAGGCGTCCAAGCGAGCAGCTCATCCTGCTGACATCACATCCAAGCAGCAGCAGGACACCTTGGCCATGCCCTTCCCCCCTTAGGCGCCTTTATGCGCTCAGGGTTCCAACCCCGCGTCACAAGCCGCTGTGCGCTTGTGTGGGATTCTCTGGCAGCCAAGGAAACCTCTTGGTACCATTGGCTCCATTTGAAGGTGCCTTTAGTGCAGAACTGTCCCCCATGGGTAGTTTCCTGAGCTGGGTTCGCCCTAGCCCACTGTTTCGAACTCTGTGTCCTGGGGAGCAGCTGGAGAGGCCCTCATACGGCGCCTGCGATGACCCCCCAGCTCCACAGTTTCACAGCGCGGAAGCGTCCCTGAGCCCGGCCAGCAGGCTGCCCTGTGGGGTCCAGCACCGCGGGCGTCTTGTGGACCTCCGCTGGCGCGGCCACCTAGCAGAGCAGGCGAGACACTGGTTCCTGGGAATGTTTACCTTAGTTTTCTGGAGGGGCCACCAGAAGCCGGTGCCCACAGTTCCCGGCTACGGAAAGCCCTGCAGCTCGGTGATCCTGAATGTGTCATCTGCTAAGATTGGTCATGTCTCTCTCCATTTGCTTCTGGAGCGATCAGTGCTGACTCTGTGGGATTTCCTCACTGGCCGCCTCTCAAGCCCACGTGGGAAGGAGACTCAGAGAAGCAGTGTGCAAAAGACCAGTCATGGGCAAGCCAAGGAAGAGAAAGATGCCGGCACCCTGGGAGCCAGTGGGGAAGGGCTCGCTAGCAAGAAAGAGAGCCTCGCAGTGAGCCCCAGGCAGTGGGATAAGGGGAGAGACTGCGATGGCAGTGTGAGAACCCGGTCTGCATTCACGCGTCTGACGGTTAACGGAGTGCTTGCTTCATTTGTACCCAGGCCTGGGCCTCTGAACAGAGATTTCTGTTGCAATAACTCATCAGCCTGTCTGGATTTGCCATCCCAGACTTCCTCTAAGAGACCCAGCAGCAAGAGAAGTGCGATCGCCAGCTCCTGCGCTCCCACGTCGCGGCTGCTGCCTACGAGAAATGGTGCGGGCGATGCTGCTCCGGGTGATACCAGGCTGCGGGACCCAGCCTCGTGCCAGTTCCAGGTGCCCGCAGAGGAAGCCGGTGCCCATGGACACCAGCCCAGCACTTCAGCCTCGGTGATACCACAAAGCAAAACCAAGCATGAAAAAGCTAAACACGGTCCCCAAAGCCAAGAGCAAACCCAGAGGAATCTAGTGCCCTCGCCGGGTCTTCCGAAGCCCGGGAAACGCAAAATCCCTCTGCTGCTGCCCTCTAAAAGAGACGTACCTGTGATCCTGCCCGCAGTCCTCGAGCTGGGCTTCCGGGTCACCGTGGAGGTCTACGACTCAGAGAAGAGAGCTGCCATAGAGCAGCTCAACAGGTTCTTGATGGGTAAGATGGGGGCGGTGTAACTGCAGCGCCCCATTCAGAACCCCAAGTAGGAGCCCGGCGTAGTGGCTCACGCCTTTAATCCCAGCACTCGGGAGGCAGAGGTAGGAGGATCGCCTTGAGTTTGAGGCCACCCTGCGACTACATAGTGAATTCCAGGTCAGCCTGAGTTGGAGTGAAACCCTACCTCGAAAAACCAAAAAAAAAAAAAAAAAAAAAAAAGAAAGAAAGATAGATTCCTCTTCCTTGACACATTACGGGTCTGTACTGGGCTGCGCCACCTTTGCTGCTTATTTAGAAGAACCCGGTTGGACATTATCCTTGGTCTAGCTTTTTTTTTTTTTTATTTGAGAGAGACAGAGAGAGACAGAGAGAGAGAGAGAGAGAGAGAGAGAGAGAGAGCCAGGGCCTTCAGCCACTGTGCACAAACTCCAGAAGCATGCATGCACCCCCTTTTGGCGCATGTGCAACATTGTGTGCTTGTGTCACTGTGCGTCTGGCTATGTGGGACCTGGAGATTTGAACATGAGTTCTTAGGCTTCGTAGGCAAGCCCCTTAACGGCTAAGCCATCTCTCCAGCCTCAGATTTGTTTTTGAGGCAGCCCAGGGGAACAACTGTGGACCCACTATTATGGTCAATCCCAGTCACAGAGTGGATTTTCTATACTCATTCACCTTTCTGGCAGAAGCGTCTCTGATTTTGGGAAATTGGATGTGGCCAGTATGGCTGATTCAGCGGATCCTTGAACAGAAAGCGGGAATTTTGACCAGTTTTCCTCTAGGCGGTAGCAGGCAGAACATGCACTGCTGCTGGGACTGCCTGCTTCTGCCTCTCTAGCACAAACCAAGCTGCTCTAGGTTAATCACCCACGTGGCCTTTTGATTT
This sequence comes from Dipus sagitta, assembly GCA_036346955.1. Classification (NCBI taxonomy): domain Eukaryota; kingdom Metazoa; phylum Chordata; class Mammalia; order Rodentia; family Dipodidae; genus Dipus; species Dipus sagitta. The sequence continues at coordinate 60,926,556 of CM070777.1, read as the reverse complement.
GATCTGGAGATTGAGAAGATAGCAGTGTACAAGTCTGCTCCCAGGGTGACAAAGCACAGTATTTTATAGTATTTTTTTTTTAAGTAAAAGAATAGGGTTTATTTCTGGCTTACAGTCTCAAGGGGATGTTTTATCATGACAGGGAAAGCATGGCAGGAGGTCAGCAGGGCAGGAGTAGACAGAGTGAGCTCCACAGTGATTTTTCATTAGCAGGACTATCGGGTGAAATAATTATGGAAAGTATAGTGTAGTAAACATGTAACACAGAACATTATTACCATCATTAAACCAGTCTGCATGTGAGAGATATAACATCTTTGCAGAATTATCAGTTATCGTGTAGTAGACAGAATGGGATGTGGCGTGTGTCACCAGACCTGGCTCAAGTGACAACACTGCATACCAGTGTATGACTTGTTACTGATTCTTTGTTCTTGTGAGTAAAATGGGAATGTGATCATGATACAGAATGACTTGGGCTTGTCCTCTGTGATGTCACATGCTTTGCATTTATTAACTTCCTTTATCCCCCCCCCTTTTGTAATCACAATTTCTGTCCTTTGCAGATGATGGAGCCAGAGGCCAGAGCAATTAAATGATCTGAAAACAGCCATCGCCACTGAGCACGTAGGCACAGAACTGCAAACCTGTGCGTGTGCCATAACGTCCCATTGTGTGTCAGGCCAATAGGATAGTTAAATAAAATAATCACCTAGAACACTAGATGTAGTTTCTGGCTTGTAATTAAGTATGTGATCTCTTTCTTTTAAAGTTCCTTATTAATTCATAATATGAGAGATATTCAAAATATTTCACTGCCTCCACTTTCTCCTGCTACCCGGAATCTGTGCCTCTCCCTAGTACCTTCCACAAAGCCCCCTTCATATCCTTGTTCCTCAGGGTATAAATCAGAGGATTGAGCATGGGGGTAATTATGGTATAAAAAAGAGCAACAAACTTCCCCTCGCTCTCAGCATACCTGTGGACAGGTTGGAGGTATGCGTAGATGGCTGAGCCATAAAAAAGAGAAACAACTAGAATGTGGGAGGCACAAGTCCCAAAGGCCTTTCTGCGACCAGCCATTGACTTGATGTTCACCACTGCCTTGGCAATGAGCACGTAAGAGCCTAGAATTAGCAGCGCAGGAAGGACCAGCATGATGACTCGGGCCACATAAAAATTTGCCTCTGTAACGCCCGTGCCCTTACACGCCAACTTGAGGAGTATGGGCAATTCGCAGAAGAAGTGGTTCAGCCGGTGTCCGCACAGAGGCATCACCATCAGGAGGCCTGTCTGAATCAGAGAGTTCACAAGGCCCCCAACCCAAGAGGATGCAACCAAAGCCCTGCAGAGAAGGGGGTGCATCATGGTCGTGTAGTGGAGTGGACGACACACAGCAGCATAGCGGTCCACAGCCATTGCCACCAGAAGCACACATTCAGTTCCACCCAAGGACAACATTATGAAGAGCTGGGCCACACACCTTCCAAAGCTGATGGTCCTGTCAAGTCCAGAGAGACTGACCAGAATCTGGGGCACAGTGCTGGTGGTGTAGCAGAGGTCCAGGAAGGAGAGGTGACACAGGAAAAAGTACATAGGTGTGCGCAGCCTAAGGTCAAGCCGTGACAGAACGATGATTGCAGTATTGCCGAAGAGAGTTAGGGAGTAGAAAACGGAAATGATGACAAAGAAGACAGGTTCCAGGCGAGGCCAATCTGATAAGCCCACCAAAACGAAGTCCTCTGCTGAACTGATGTTAAAGTTTTCCATGGAGTTCCACCTGTGTAAATACAGAAAGACAGTTCAATGAGGAAACATGAATTAAGATGTTCTAACATAATATTTCCCAAACACTTTAAAAGTGTGGTTGTTGTTGGTGTCATTATGTTTCAATTTTTGTTTTCTAAATTCAGGTCTTCTCTAGTTAGGAGATTACTGGCTTAGTAGTGAAGTGGCCTTGGCTTGGACAATAGCCAGGCTACTCTCTCCTTTGGTTATGATGCTGACTGGTGTGACAATACGGATGATGTGTTTCCTTCCTCATAGCATTGAAATCAGGACCACAGAGTAATAATGCAGAAATGATTCCAATGCCTACACAGTAGCACTAGTATTCTGTGTGGTTCTGTTTCTTGCTTTTATTAGCTTATGAAACAGACTGTGTCAGTAGATTGAGAAGGAGGTACAACTAGGATGAGCTACATGTTTTTACTATCACTTGTGTCATGACAGGCAACATTTCAAACAAAGACAACCCAAGTACCCTATGATTATAGTTTGGTGAACAATAGTGCAAACAGAACAATGTGTTAATGAAGGAATGAATTTTGTAACAAACAACATCAGTTGTTCTGACAAAATTTTATTCACACTCTACATAGGGTAGCGTCACTTCATCAATGGTTTGTGTGTCTTGCAATTTATTGGTCATTGCTTGTTTAGGCCATCCATTCCTCTATGTTTTAACACAGGGTCTCATACAGCTCAGGCTGAAGATAACTTTCAACTCATGATGGTTCTGCCTCTACCTCCCAAGGGCTAGGATTACATAGTCACACATTATATAATCTCGTTTTCTTGGACTTTATTTCATAAATTCTATGATACTTCTGATGAATAGGCTGGTTTGCACTTCTAGCAGTTGAGAAACTAATGCAGGGAAGGCAGGCATGGTGGCACAGACCTTTAATCCGAGCACTCTGGAGGCGGAGGTGGGAGGAATGCCACGACTCTGAGTCCAACTGGTCGCTGCAGAGTGAGTTCCATGTCAGCCTGGGATGCACTGCAAGCCTGCCTTGATTAAAAACCAAGCCAAGAGAAAAGAAGAGAAAAATAATCTTATGCAGGAAGATCTACAGGTTGAAGCCACCTTGGGCATATATTAAATCACGTCTTTAACAATAAAATAGAGACACACTGATGAATCAATCAAAACCCATCAAAGCAGAAATCGAAAGCTTCAGAAAATTCAACACTAAATAAGACTTCTAATAGGTGGGGAACACTGTGGAGAGAGGGGGTGTAAAGATCGTAAGAGTCACAGAGCAGGCAGAAACACCCTACGGCAGTGTTCCTCCTCTGTCACCCTGTCCCACTACCCTTCAGGAACTGACAGGCGTTCATGACCCCACTGTGAACACCATGACCCTCCCTACGGAGGCCCCCAGGGTGACGGGAGCAGGGGCAAGGGAGTATAACCAGTTATAATATAGGAAATGAAAAGAGTAGAAAACAAATAAGTAGCAAGAGAAAGAAAATTGAAAGGAAGGAAATGCACATCAAGTATTAATGGTGAAAAACCACTGTATGCTTATCTTGCTTGCAAAGGTTAACAATGATGACTACAGATCTTGGTTTTCTCTCACTGTTTGGCATATTAATTTGTCAATTCTAATCCCCCTTTTAACCATTTTAAGACATTGCAGCAGGGGCAGAAGTATACATTTATAATGAATCATCTACCTTCATGTAACTGCGTTCTGCTGCAAGTGTAGTATAAATATCATTTTTGTCAGAGTAAATGATCTCACTTGTTTTAAAGTTCCCTGAGCAGGAAGATCATGTCCATCCTTACTCCTGAATCTATGAGTTCAACAAGATAGATATGAGCACTATAATACTAAGCATATGCATGCTCCTTAAACAGATCACCCAGCTTCTTTTATAACAATGGCTCCCATAAGAAAGGGGTAGGTTGTGTGTGTTCACAGACAGGCCACACAGATTAGCTCACAGGCCCTTGTCTGCCAGCTGCTCTGAAAATGCACTTGGGTGAACTTTAGTTTTCTAAGCTTTAGAAAAGAACACATTTACTTGCAAATTCAGATTGAGCTTAAAGATTTTGAACACAACCATGTATGGTGGCACCAGCATTGTGAAGACTGAGGCAGGAGGGTTATGAGTTTGAGGTTAGCCTAGGCTACATAGGGAGACTCTTTAACCCCAAATGGGGGGGGGGAGAATACAGCATTATAACAAAACAAAAGGAATCACACGAAGGTTTCAACAAATGTTGTTGAATGTACTAATGAATGCATCCTGCACCCTGGCACCATGCCTAGTGCGCATAACTATCCCTGTAATCCCTGTTTCCTTTACCGTAGGTGAGCGTGAACAGAAGCAGTGTTTCTCAGCTGGGGGCATAGCCATTTAACCAAACCCGCTCTACATTTTTATTAATATTCTTAAAATAAATAAAATACTGCATTATGAATTGAAGAGAAGCTTGGAATTCTAATTATGTCATAGGTGTACATTAGAATCATAATCCAAAAGAATTTGACTATAAGACAGCAAAATTTAATGAGCCAATACACAATCACCAAAGTATATAATATAGATGATTACACTGAACTTGGAAAATTCAAACTAGCTTAAAATCTCAGATTAACAAATACAGAATGTGGGTGGGTGAGGGTGAGGGGGGAACTGGGAAGTTTGACAGTCGTTTACTAAGAAACTAGAAGATACAAGTTGTCAAGGTATAATGACCAAAACCTCAAGCAAGTCAACACAGCCTTGCTGAGTGTTGAATAGAAACAAATTGAAGATGAAAACAAGCATAGCTCAAAGCACAGTGTCTTGACCTCTCCAATTTAGAATAAAATTCAAAAAAGTCATTTTTACCAGTGGTTTCTGTCCTCTGATGCCTAATTTCTTGCACAGGGCATAAAATAAGAATTTCTTCAGTGAATCACTGCCTCATTTCTTCATGGACTTTTGAATCTGTCTTTCACCCCCTCTTCGGTCTTAGGGGGAATCCCTATGCCGTTCTCCAGCCTCTATTATGAAAATTAGACCTATAAATTACCTAGATCACAGTTTTTATTTTCAGTCCCTGAAACAATGACAGGTCCAAAAAATATAGAATAACGAAGCGCCTAGTGCCTACAGCATTGTCCTGCGTCATGTTGGGCATGACTTTAGAAAGGCATGGAGCCAGGAAACAGTTTTAGTCACCTTAGCCGGATGGGGAGGGTGACCTGCTTCCTTGGCATATAGCCAGTTATTCTGGACTGTGTCTTATAGAGTCCCCAAACCATATAACCTCAAGGTCAAGGATTCTTTTTCCTATCCCTGTTCTATCATATTAACTCTCCCCCCACCCCGCCTCAACTAAACAAGATTTTGATGTCTACATTTTCTTAAGAGTCCCTTGCTTGTGGAATGTGCCTTCCATCTTCATTGCCAGGGCACTATGGACATGGCTGGTGTGCAGAACTACAACACCCATGCCCCTTGCAGTGTCAATGCAACGTCACTGAGACTGAGGCCAGCGACTCCGTGCGCTCAGCCCAGCCCACCTCTCTCACCTTGCGCCACCGCTTGTCCCCCTTGTCTGTCACTCAGGAAGCAGCTGCTTCCGCTGTGTGACTCCTTGTCAACCCTCCCTACATACTTTTCCTCCACTCTTGCTTGTGGTCAGTAGCTAGGGTCTGGCTCGTGTCCACAGTTAGTGACCATTGAAAGAAACTCCCTGGGAAACGCTTCCATTCTTGAAAGAACAATTGTGACTCCCTACACATGTGGATTCAACTTAAACCTCTGGGGTGTCTCCTACCATATTCTTAGTCATACAGCTCATATCCCAGGGACCCTACACAATGGAGTCCATCACTAACTACCTAGTGGGATATTATTTTAATATAGGTTTTAATTGTGTATTCCATGTAGCTCACACCCAATCATTACTCACCTGGAGTTCAATAAACCTGTTGCATTTACTTCCCTCAATTATATCAACGTAACGAGAGATGAGGTGGTCTGTTGGAGACTGGTGGCACATCTGTCATCTGAAAGACATTTTCCTCTCTCCTCTTCTTTTCTCCCATGGTGGGAAAGTTTCAGGGTAGAGCTCCTGTGTTAAAGAAATGATGAGAACAATACACTACAAAGTGCTGAGGTCAAAACGTAGGGAATGGCTATATGTTCACCAAACCCTGCTCGACTCTATAACCCACAGATCAGGAAGCAGCTGGTGGATTATCACATATTCTCCTGACTCTAAAGGTTGCATATCCTCATTCTGCTCTGGGGGAATTAAATTTAGTTTTTTTTAAATATATTTTGAAACTGGGAAATGAACCTATGGTCTTAACCATGTTAGGCAAACTGAAGTATATACATGGGCTATTATAAGAATGCTTTAAGAGCTATGGAGAGTAGCTGCTTATATAGTGAGGACCTTGGAGACTTTAGCCCCCAGCGTGGTAATTACAATGAACTTGACTGGTTCTCCAAGATTTGACTTGCCGTCCTTGGCTCTCCCTATTCCCCATGCTCTGCCAAACCTAGGTGACCAAATCTGTATCCTCAGAACAACTTCTTACCTGGTGATGGATTCCTTCTGTTTCTCTACTTTGATTCCAGTCCTAGCTGCCCTTCATTCACTAGACCAAATACCATGTCTCACTTGGAGCTTACTGTGCTTACCATACAAGAAGTTTCCTACTTCTCTGGAAGCTTCACAAAGTGCTCATATCCAGATCCAACTGGTATTTGTTTCATTTATCATGTCACGTGTGATTTTGGGTATCTCTGCCACAATGTATTAACATTTGTTTTACTATGTATATTTTTTCTAGTAGACTTATATTACTCATATATTCATTCAGATGTAATTACTGAGCAAATAACGCATTTTTATACTTCATTGAAAATGAAAACAAAGTATATTTTCACTTAAACAATCATAACTCTACTTAAGGCAATAGCTTTGCCAAGATGTGCTATGTAACCTGCATGATTGAATGTCCGTTTCCCCATCAGTATGACGATGTTGCATAATTTATCCTGCACCACTGTTTGTGAATTAATGTTATACTGTATGTGAGGTGCCTGCTGTACTTTAAGCTAAAATTTATAGAGTGTCATTGTTGCCCAAAAGTAGTGTAGAAAATACGATCTTCTACTCCAAGGGAGTCTTCAGACTAAGAAAGACATTCTATACTTGAAATAATCCCAAAGTAGCAATATAGTGCAACAGTCTTTAACTTCATATAAGAAACACAAACACATTAACAGTCACATTACAATTATTGAAAACAATAGTACCACACTGACTCTTGCTTCATATACAATTAACACAAATGGCAAAATTACCATATAAATAATGGCAGAATTTAACTTTGATCAGATGACCCATAAAAGAAAAAAAAAAAAAAAAGCTAAAACTTACATAGAGCTTTAGATCTGCCAGACACTCTTCTAACATCTGTACATTATGAGCCAGTTCATGTTCACAGTAATGTTGAATGTTGGTTCCCATTTAGTTGTTTGTGTGCACTGGCTTTAGATTCCAGGAAAACACTTTCCTAGGTATTTCTTAGGATGGAACCCCTTCCATGATATTCTTCACTCAGCCTTTTTCCTTTCAAAAGAATTTGCATCTTTACAAGTTAGAGCCTTTGGTAAGTAGGGTCATGCCCTAATGCCACTTTGTCTGTTATCCCAGGAGAAAGAGAGAAGTTTCTGGTTAATTTCTTTAAAAATCCCATATGCTTGGTAGGTTCTTGTCTCCTTGCCCAGAACATTAGACGTGTTTACAAACTTTTCCTTCCTAAACTTCATTTTTAAAATTTAGCTTTGCTCTCTTTCATTGAGAACTGAATAAGAGCACTGAGCAGTGAACATGCTGTTGGAGTTGCTTTCACGTTGCTGGAACACACAACTGACCAGAAGCACACAGTGGAAGAAAGGGTTTATTTATGGCTTCCTGATTCCAGGGGAAGCTTCATCACGGCAGAAGAAGCTGGCTCACTTCATCACACATCCGCAGCAGAGAGACAATAGCCAGGACCGGCAAGCATGAGCTAACTCTCACCACACATTAGGGCTGGACTCAAGATTTACCCCCTAGTGTCACACCTCTTCTAGCAGGGTCCCTTTCTCCTGAGTCCTTGATATCTCCTTTTTCTACGTCACAATAGAGAGGTTCATTATCAAAAGCTTTGCAGCAGAATTGACTGAATTTCTCCTTGTTGGTGATCTTGGACCCTCCTGTATCTGAACCCCAGAAAATTGAATGGTTTCTCTTCTCATGATGTACCAAGATACGTAAGCTTTGCTCGTTCCGTTTCATTTTTATCTCCTTTCTCTTTCAGCCATGCATTTCAAGTGTCCTATTTTGGAGTGTGCTATTCCTCTTCTCCACTTAGCTTAGTCAGCCACCGATGTCTTCAACCACACTTGAAATTGTATGCAGACATCAAAGGATTCTCGTTGATTTTTTCATTCTTTTACAATTTTAGGGGGCAATTCAGGGTTTTACAAGCCCTACGCCACTAAACAACATCCCTAGCCCTTCTGAATGATTTCTTGAATTACTTTCATGCCTCTATGAAGTTTTGCTGCCAGAGCACTGAATGGTTTCTGTCCTGTTGTTAAGATTTCTCAGTGAGTTTCCTCAGACACCTGTTTTGTGTTTTCCATCTAAGCTTTTTCCTATGTGGGTCATCACATGAGTGGCTTCTGATACCTTCTTTTGTCAGGTGAAGTCGTGTTCTCCTGAGCATTTGTTTGCTTGTTGGTAAGCAACATCATTTGTGAGCTAAAGCACTAGGTATTTATTAGTCTTTGTCACCTGGCTTTGGGCCTCTCTTCCAAGATATTGAAGTAGGCTACATACTATTTTTCTCTTAACCTGTAGCTACCTTTGATCACTAGGTGACATGCAAAGTCGTAGTTTGCCCCATCAATACCACCAGTGTGTTTTCACTGTTTCAGTGCCAGAGGGTTATCCAAGCCCACATTTTTCCACAATACGTAGTTGGCATGGTGTTTCATGGGAGCGGATGGAGATCCTATAAAGGGCAGTGTGATAACAGAATGATCAATATGGGGTGCAGCATATAATGGCTCATTCACAACCAACGACCCGTGGTCTGGAGCTATGGAACTCACCTGGCTTGGTTAGACTAATCATACAAAGATGAGTTCCATCCCACACATTAGGCCCACACCTATGGCCAAAGCTGCCACAGTGGTGTTTCACACACTGAATCCATGACCTTCTCATACCACTTCAGGTCTGGATAAGACTAATGCACACAGTAGCATGAGCTTCCTACTTCTCAGGTAGATCCATCAACCCAGTCACTGCAACCAGCCTCAAGTCATCTTCCTAGCCAGAGCAGAAGTGTGACTTCAGGGCAACACACATTCCTTTTTGCCTCCTCTGGCTATTCCACAAGATCTGTCCATGGGCACTAACCTCAGGGTGGAAACCAATAGGATCTTCACAGTAAGAGATTTCACCAGCCCAGCACTGAGTCCCAAAACAAGGTCCTATGATTAATAATTACAGAAAATGGGATTGTAGGACCCCATTATGCAATATTGAGGAACTGTGAGTAAACAGTGTTTTGGACACCTGGCACTGAGCTGAGCTAATCCTGAATCTTATATCTGAGTACATGTGCAGACGCTTGGGTGCGCCCTCAGCTGGTGATAAGGTAAGGTGAGAGACATATCTACCAAGGAGCACAGGCTTCTCCCTGGTTATGAGGCAGCTCTAGACTCTAGCTACAATCAATCGCCTGGTAACTACTGTGCTGTCTGAGACAGAAAACGGGTGGTAGGGAGAGTCTCTTGGTTAACAATGCTGATAGTAAACCAAGGTGAAGGAATAGTGTGCCTAGGCCCACTCCAAAAGTGGTAATGATACAGGCTAAAATGATGCAAGCAAAAACTTGCCTCTGAATTACTAGTTTGACATGGGAACCAGCTTGACATTGCACAAGGTCAAGAGGCTCCATCTGCAGCTTCTGCCTGGATAGAGGAACCACAAATGTCTCAGGGGTTCTCTCCATAGTGGTGTTCTGGCCCTGAGCTCCAAAGGGAAGTCCTGCACTGGCTTTCATGCCCTCTGCCTCACAGTTGGCACCTTGTCCACCCTTCTGCTGTCTGAGTATGAGGAGGGATGGTGACAGCAATTACTTGTCCAAGATACTGATAGTTTTGGTGGGTTGGTCTAAAGGGACAGGTCAAGGTACTAGCTTTCACTTTGATGGGCACTGTATAGTGTTTCAAGGCTACAGCCTTAACTGAACTGTCTGTCAATCCTGCTTGAAATTCAAAGAAGGATGATGTGCAACACTTTCTTTTCTGCCTTTTTCAATGACTCTTTCATTATCATTACATTATTTCTGGTTATTGTAGCTTCTTTCTTGGCCCCAGTAGTGCTTGTGAAGGTAGTTTGTTTCAGTTGACCTGATCCCTAGAAGATCTTAGCTTCTACTTTGCTCCTTCTGAAATTTGTGTGGTTTTATAATAAATAAATGACTGATCACATGCAACAAAATCACACTAACATTCATTCTCCTTCTACTTAGCCTGCTACCTCTTGGAACTTCTAAGTGTTCCTCCGCACAGGAATGTTGTTTTCCCCTAATCCTGTTCCAGTCTCTTTCTTTTCTACATTAGTTTGTGTTGCTTCCTGTTCCACTTTTCCTATATCATTTCTCCTTCTGTCATCGCCTAATTTTTTCTCTACTGCTCCCTTTCCTTGAGCCATATCTCTTTGGACATAATTTGTTAATTCTATTTAACATGCATATAACAATTACATGGATATATAGGCTCAGCTTGATAATTTGTACATATATATTTTTAAAATTTTTGTTTATTAGAGTCAGAGAGAGAGAGAGTATGTGAGAATGGGTGCACAAGGGCTTCTGACCAGTGTAAACGAACTCCAGATGCATACACCCCCTTGTGCATCTGGCTACCGTGAGTCCTGGGGAATTGAACCTGTGTCCTTCGGCTTTGCAGGCAAGTGCCTTAACCACTAAGCCATCCCTCCAACCCTGTACATATATTTAATAGGTAATGATCAAGCCAAAATAATTTGTACTCCCACTACCTCAAAGCTTTACTATTTCTACATGGGAACCATCTTTAATCTTTCTTGTTCTAGTATTTTTGAATATATGTGCATATGTATATTTATATTGTTGAAAACATAGTCCACACACTTGGAATAGACCACATGAAGATGCAGTCCTCCAAAGTGCACTTTTGTATCTATTGCATAACTTGTCCCCATTCATGTTCCCCATTTTGGCACCTCTCAGAGCCAGTGTTCTGTGCTCTAATTATATGTTAACAACTTTTGAGCTTCAAAATATGACTGAAAAGCTGTGACAATTTATTTTCTTTGTCCATCATATTTTACATGAACTAACATCCTCCATGTTATAACAGAATCTAATTTTCTTCCTGGCCGAACAAATGTCCACTGTTTATAAGCACCACCACATGTTCTTTGCTTATGGCTGAACTAGATGGTTGTGAAGAGTTCCAGGACAGAAGGGGCCTTCTGTATCACAGCCTGTAGTCTGTTACTCATGATGTGGTGGCTACTGGTGCCTCCTTGAGTTCTGTGCCACGTCAATGCTTTTTCCAGTTTTTCTTTTCTTTTTTTAAAGGAGTGGAAATTACATCAGATTTGAAACCTAATGCAGTTTATAAAATAGTTATTCATGTTTATCCTAATGCTGTACCCACTAGAAAAGCATAATCATGGGGAGCGATGGTAGCCATGCATCCCAAAGTATGTGACTGACATGCGATCACTTATGAAAGAGTCAGAAAAGCTTGGGTTCTATCTCTAGAGCAGTACCAGCTACATGGCATCACATTGTATTGACTTTGGACAGGTGGTATAATTCTGGATTTAGACTCCTCTCATTCCAGATGGGTTAAAAACCCATGTGTGTTCTGCCATCTTTGGGGTGTTACAATAGAAATCAACATTTACTCACTGCTGCACAATGATTGTAAGCGCTAAACTAGAATGCATTACATGAGAGAGAACTAACTTCCACCTTCAATGCAAGGAGGGAAATAAATCCATGACTCCTAGTAGGAGCTACTTTCTAGTGACCAAATGCCCTGTAAAACAGGGGAAGTTTCATAATATAAGAGATATTAAAAATAGTTTACTCCTACCCAGAATCTGTGCCTCTCCCTAGTACCTTCCACAAAGCCCCCTTCATATCCTTGTTCCTCAGGGTATAAATCAGAGGATTGAGCATGGGGGTAATTATGGTATAAAAAAGAGCAACAAACTTCCCCTCGCTCTCAGCATACCTGTGGACAGGTTGGAGGTACGCGTAGATGGCTGAGCCATAAAAAAGAAAAACAACTAGAATGTGGGAGGCACAAGTCCCAAAGGCCTTTCTGCGACCAGCCATTGACTTGATGTTCACCACTGCCTTGGCAATGAGCACGTAAGAGCCTAGAATTAGCAGCGCAGGAAGGACCAGCATGATGACTCGGGCCACATAAAAATTTGCCTCTCTAATGCCCGTGCCCTTACACGCCAACTTGAGGAGTATGGGCAATTCGCAGAAGAAGTGGTTCAGTCGGTGTCGCACAGAGGCATCACCATCAGGAGGCCTGTCTGAATCAGAGAGTTCACAAGGCCCCCAACCCAAGAGGATGCAACCAAAGCCCTGCAGAGAAGGGGGTGCATCATGGTCGCGTAGTGGAGTGGACGACACACAGCAGCATAGCGGTCCACAGCCATTGCCACCAGAAGCATACATTCAGTTCCACCGAAGGACAGTACTATGAAGAGCTGGGCCACACACCTTCCAAAGCTGATGGTCCTGTCATATCCAGAGTGACTGACCAGAAGTTGAGGCACAGTGCCTGTGGTGTAGCAGAGGTCCAGGAAGGAGAGGTGACACAGGAAAAAGTACATAGGTGTGCGCAGCCTAGGGTCAAGCCGTGACAGAACGATGATTGCAGTATTGCCGAAGAGAGTTAGGGAGTAGAAAACAGAAATGAAGACAAAGAAGACAGGTTCCAGGTGAGGCCAATCTGAGAAGCCCACCAAAATGAAGCCTTCTGTGGAAGTGGTGTTAAGATTTTCCATGGAGTTCCACCTGTGTAAATAAAGGATGACAGTTCAAAGCATCCCATGGGGAACATGAACTAAAATGTTCTATCATAATATTCCCTAAGAATTTGAAGTTACAGGTATTGTTGATGTTGTTATTATGTCTCATTCTGTTTTACTTTTTTCTAAATTTGGCTCTTTTCTAATAAAGAGATCACTGGGCTCACATTCAAAGCACCTTGGCTTGAACCCTATTTCTGTGCCTGATTGTTCTATGACAGTAACAAAGTCGCTCCACCCTTTTGACACGATGTGGACTAGTGTGGAAGTAGAGATGAGGTACTGCCTTCCTCATAGTATTAACATCAGGACCACCAAGGAATGGTGTGAAAACTTACTCCAATGCATAAACTGCAGCACTAGTATTCTGTGTGGCTCTGTTTCCCTGAGTTTATGAGATAGCTGTGTCTGTCATTAGATTGACATAGAGGAATAGCCAAGAACGAGTTAGATGTTTTCACTCACTTGTCATAACAGAAAGTATTTCAACTAAAGATAACATAAATATCCCCTATGATTATAGTTTGATGAGCAACGATAATGCCAATAGAATAATGTGTTAGTGCAAGATACTTATACTATACTTGCAGCAGAACATGGTTATATGAAAGCAAAGGAATAACTATCCATGTATATTTCCACCCTTAGTGCAATGTCTCAAAACAGGAAGTAAAATTGACTGATTGATATACTGAACAATGAGAGAAAACCGAGTCCTGCAATGATCATTGATAAGCTATGGTGGTAACCATAAAATGTTCTTGATTAAAGTTTGATATATATTTCCTTGCTTTCCATTTTCTTTCTCTCATTAATTATTTCTTTTCTTCTTTATTACTAAAGACATGATCTAAATACATGCCCATGGTGGCTTCAAACTGCAAATCCTCCTGCATCTGTTTTGTTTTGTTTTTGTCTTGTCTTGTTTTGATTGGATTGTTTTTTTTTATCAAGGCAGCCCAGACTGACCTGGAACTCACTCAGTAGCCCCAAACTTGCCTGATACTCTTGGAAATCCTTCCACCTCAGCCTACAGAGTTCTGGGATTAAAGGTGTGTGTCACCATGCCTGGATTTTCTGAATCAGTTTTTCAAGTGCTGGAATTACAACTTCAAACCACCATATTCAACTAGTATAATTTACAAAAAGAACTAAAGAAAATGAGTTTATGAAAAAATATGACTAGCCTGTAATCTCAGCACCTGAGAGGTGGAGGAAGGACTATCTTGAGTTGAAAATTACTTTTAGCCTGAACCTGATGAGACCCTGTGTACAAACGGAGAAGAGCATGGTCTAAACAAACAATGAGTAGTAAAAAAGACACACAAGCAGGCTTGGGGGATGGCTTAGGTGTTAAGGCATTTGCCTGCAAAGCCAAAGGACCCAGGTTCTGTTCCCCTAGACCCACATTAGCCAGATGCACAAGGGGGCACAAGGGTCTGGAGTTTCTTTGCAGTAGCTAGAAGAAGCTTGGTGTGCCCATTCTCTCTCTCCATCTTTCTCTGTCAAATAGATAAAAATTTAAAAAAAGACACACAAGCCATCAATGAAGAAAATGTTATCAAATGCAGAGTGTAAATAATTGTTATTAGAATAACTGATATTGCTTGTAAAATTTACTGAACAGGAAGATCAAGTCAATCATCACTCATTAATTATTCCACAAATATAAATATGAAAACTATAAGACTAAGAAAACACATATACCTTAAATAGTTCACCCAGCCGCTTTTATATGAATGGCTCCTATAGGAAAGGGATAGGTTGATTATATTCATAGGTAGGTCACACAGATCTGCTCACAGACTTCTTGTCTTCCAGATGCTCTCAAAATGCACTTGTGTGAGTTTTAGTTTTCTAAGCTTTAAAACAAAAATAAATCATTTACTTGCAAATCTGATTGTGATTAAAGATTTTGAACACAACCATATATGATGGCACAGGCCTATAATCCCAGTATTGTGAAGGGTTATGAGTTTGAGTTTAGCCCAGTCTACACAGAGAGAATCTCTTACCCCCCAAAAGTGGGGGAAACCAACATTTCAATAAAGCAAAAGGAATCATACAAAGGTTTCAATGACTGTTTCTGAACGTATTAACGAATGCATCCTGCCTGCTGGCACCATGCCTACAGCACATCACTATCCCAGGAATAGTGTTTTCCTATAAAATAAGTGAAAATGAACAGACCTACAGTATTTCTCAGTAGGGGGCATAACCATTTAATCAAACCGCTCCACATACTTATTAATAATTTTGAAATAAATAAAAATACTATATTTGGAAGAGAAGAGAAGCTGAGATTCTAACTATGTGATATATGCATTATAGGAGACAGCTTTAGGTCATTGAGATGAACTTTTAAACCAGGCATGGTTATGGAAGAAGATGGATATTTGTTGATGCTTACACATCTAGAGGAAGTTCCATAATGGCAGAAGAAGTTGGCCTGTTTTTACACTTCTGAGGAGAGAGAGAAAAGCCACAAGTTAACAAACAAACAAACAAACAACCCCAAAAGCAACACACTGGAATTCCAAGCCCACCACTACATCTTAGGCCTAAACGCTAAGATCTACCCAGTGATATCTCCTCCATCCCAGTAGCTTGAAATACTAGAAGTTTTAATAAAACTCCTGAATCTATTGGGGGATATTTATTCAAACTACCACATGTATCAGAATCCTAATCCAAAAAATTTTCACTATAAGAAAGCAGAATTTAATGAGCCAATAAACAATTAATTATCAAAGTGGAACATAGAAGATAACAAAGAACTTGGAAAATTGAAATTAGTTCAAAACCTTCAATGAATAAATATATCTGGGCATGATGGCACATACCTTTAATCCCAGAACTCTGGAAGCCGAGGTAGGAGGACCACTATGAGTTTGAAGCCAGCCTGAGACTACATAGTGAATTCCAGGTCAGCCTGAGCTAGACAGAGACCCTATCATGGCCCTCCCCCACAAAAGAAAAGTACAGAATGGGTGCAAGGAACTTACAAATTTGACAGCCACTTACTAAGAAACTAGAAGACGATGTTGTAAAGGTGTAATGACCAAAGCCTCAACACAAGTCAACACAGCACGGCTGAGTGTTGAACACAGTAAAGCCAAGATTAAAACAAGCAGAGTTCAGAACAGAGGATGTTGTCCTCTGTAGTTTAGAATAAGACTCAAAAATAATTTCCTGCCAGTGGTTTCTGTCCTGTGATGCTTTATGTCCTACACAGGACACAAAATAAGACTTTGTTCAATGAAATCTACCTCATATTTTCATGGACTTTTGCATTCATCTTACACACACACATACACACATACACACACACACACCCTTCTGTCTTTATGTGGAATCTCTCTTCCTCTTATCCATCAGGCACCAAGCATCCAATGCTAGAAACATGCCATTTTTAGTCTCTGTCACAGAAATTAGACCAATAAGTTAACGAGCTTGCACAGGTTTTGTCAGGCCCTGGAACAGTAACAGATTTAAAAAAAATACAGAATAGAGCCAGGCATGGTGGCGCACGCCTTTAATCCCAGCACTCGGGAGGCAGAGGTAGGAGGATCGCCGTGAGTTCGAGGCCACCCTGAGACTCCATAGTGAATTCCAGGTCAGCCTGGGCTAGAGTGAGACCCTACCTCAAAAAAAAAAATACAGAATAATGAGTGCCTGGTGCCGGCAATGTTGTCCTGCATCAAACTGTTGGGCATGGCCTTAGAAAAGCCTGAAGCTAGAAAACAGTTTCAGTCGTGTTAGTGGGCTGAGGAAGGTGACCTTGGGATATGGTCAGTTATTCTGGACTGTGTTTTATAAAGAGTGCCTAAACCATGCAACCTCAAAGTCAAGCTTTTTTCACTCCTTATTCCCTCTATATATATATATATATATATATATATATATATATATATATATATGTATGTTACATTCTTCCTTAGGTGTCCCTTGCTTGTGGAATGTGTCTTACATTTTAATTATCAGGGTACTGTGGAGATTAGGCTAGTATACAGAACTATAACACCCATGTACCCCCTCCAGGATCAATGAAACTTCACCGAGACTGAGGCCAGCGACTCCCTGCGCTCAGCCCACCTCGCTCACCCAGCACTGCCCCTTGTCTGTCACTCAGGAAGCAGCTGCTTCCACTGAGTGACTCCTTGTCAACCCTCCCTACATACTTTTCCTCCACACTTCCTTGTGGTCAGTAGATAGGGTCTGGCTGATGTCCACATTTAATGATGAGAAAAAGAAACTTATGGGCTGGAAGAATGGCTTAGTGGTTAAGGTGTTTGCCTGCAAAGCCAAATGACCCAGGTTCAATTCCCCAGGACCCACATAAGCCAAATGCACAAGGGACACATGGAGTTGGTTTGCAGTGGCTAGAGGCCCTGGCATGCCCATTTTCTCTCTCTCTCTCTCTTTCTTCTATCTCTTTCTCTCTCTGTTTGAAAATAAATAATTTTTTTAAAAAAAGAAACTTTCTGGGAAACATATCCATTCTTGGATAGTGATGGCAACTCACTAGTCACATGGATTCAACTTAAGTCTCTGGTGTGTCTCCCACTTTATTCCTAGTCTGACATCTCATATTCCCAATTGGGCTTTGCAACTGGTCAAACTGGTTCAGAGTTTAGGCAGAACCAAGCCTTACCAGTGGGAGTTCAGTGCCTGTAGTGGACAGGTGGACAGGACTCAGTGGAGCACGCAGAAGTGCGCTGACCTCCTGTCAACAGCTGAACTCCAACTTTTAGGAAAATAATTGTCATATGCAAATTCACTATGGTTCATATTTCTCAAGTGAAGGCTACTGCTTGAAGGCGTGACAAAACTTTCATCCTAGAGAGTCAAAGCATGGAGAGATGATGCCAAGCTGGCATCTCCAGGCATCATTAGGATCCACTTTTTCTGCACAGCCATCATCAGCTATTCAGAAATTTATAAAAAGTTAAAAAAATAATCCAACAGTGTGAATTTCTGACATTGGCTATTAAGTATCTTGTACTCCTAGCCATGGATTTGGATTACAACATTTATTTAGCACATATTTAGAATAGGTGATAATAAAACTTGATTGGGCACACGTGAACATCCTGCTTGAGAAGCGTGTCTAGTTGAGTCTTAAGTTAGAAGAGAAAATGCATAAGGATAAGTGTGCTGGTGTGTGTCTGTGCTTAGATTATCCTTTTGGAAATGGTCGTAAACTTGCATGTCATTCTCCTAAAGGCAAACCACAGAGAATAGACTGATTATCTGTATCCACCTCTCTGTATGTCTATGTTACTATACGCGACGTTTGTTGATGATAACTTCATTTCCAATGTATGCAGTGCTAAATCCTTCAGCCCAGATCACTGTTTTAGTGATATTGTCAGACGATAACAGATCCATGTTAAAGCATACAATTTAATCTCTCTGGCCAAAGCAGGAGGTACTACAAATGCCTGCACTCTTTCATTCCTTGAGCATATACTGACAAAGTGGGTTCTGTTTTTACTTCCTCACATTATTTCTGGAGATGAAGCTCCCCTACTGGTGTTCATAACATCACTTTAAAAAGTAAGTAGTGACAAAACTATGTTTATCCCCATCACCCCTGTTCCTCTGTAGACTCATTCATTCTCTGGCCTGGTCCTAACCTATTTCACACTATCAATCACATAGTATCATATTTTATTCTGTAAGTGTCTATGGAGATATCTTAAACATTCCTATCAAACATCCAATAATAATGCCCCCTAAATTTTCAATAAATGATCTCCAAACCAGGCATCGTAATAGTCACGTTAGATGAAATTTAAACAGTGAGTTAACGAATTGCCTATTTCATTAGGACTGGTAAGTTTCCTCTGTTGGCTTTTCCTCTTAGATACTCTTCTTGGTTTATTTCTAACACTTTGCCTCTATTCTTTCTCTCATTATTCTTATGCCCATAATTTACTATGTATACATGCCTTGTCATCACAGAATTTGAGTGTAGAGAGGAACATAAAATGATTTTAATTCTGTCCTCATTGTTTATATTTTTAAAAATATATTTTTCTGCTGGGCATGGTGGCACACGCCTTTAATCCCAGCGCTCAGGAGGCAGAGGTAGGAAGATCACCACGAGTTCAAGGCCACCCTGAGATTACGTAGTGAATTCCAGGCCACCCTTGGCTAGAGTGAGACCCTACTTCGAAAACCAAATATATATATATATATATATATATATATATATGTGTGTGTGTGTGTGTGTGTGTGTGTGTGTATGTATATATATATATTCCTAATTTCATATAATTGATGCAAATATTTTTTGAAATCTTGCATATAAAGTAGGTGGAGGCTGAATAGATGATGGAGAATGAAGGACATAATAATGGCTAAAATATTTGCATGAAATTTTTATTTGTTTGTTCCTATGGAGCCCATCAATAATTAGCGAGTGGAATATTATTTTAACATAGGCTTTAATTGCGTAATCCAAGTAGCTCACCCAGCCATTACTCACCTGGAACGCAAGGACAGAAACCTATTGCATTTACTTCCCTCAATTATATTAACTTCAAAGAGAGATGTTGAGGTTCATTGGAGACTGGTGGCATATTTGTTGTCTAAAAGACACTTTCCTCTTTCGTCTTCATATCGCTTATGGTGGGAAAGTTTCAGGGTAGAGCTCCTGTGCTTAAAAATTAATGAGAGCAACACACTGCAACGTGCTGACATCATAACGTAGGGAATGGCTGCATGTTCACCAAACCCTGCTCAACTCTTTAACCAACAGATCAGAAAGCAGCTGGTGGGTTATCACATATCCTCCTGACTCTAAGGTTGTATATACTCTTTCTGTCCTGAGGGAATTCTGAAGCATTCCTTTTGTTATTCATATATTTTGAAACAGAATTGAACCTATGGTCTTGACCATGTTAGGCAAGCAGAGTTATATCCACAGGTCATCATAAGAATTCTTTAAGAGCTATTGAGAGCGAGTTGCTTACTAAATGAGGACCTTGGAGACTTTAGCTCCCATGGTGGCAATTATAATGAACTTGACTGGTTCTTCAAGATCTGACTTGCAGTTCTTGGCTCTCCCTATTCCCCATGCTCTGCCAGACCTACCGGACCAAATTTTTATCCTCAGAGTAACTTCTTACCTGGATTCCTTCTATTTCTCTACTTTGACCCCAGCCCTACCAGCCCCTCTTTTATCAGATTGTTATATCTTACATGGCATTTTTACTATGTGTATCACACAAGTAGTTTATTCTCTCTGGAAGCTTCATATGGTGCCCATATCCTGAGCTAACTGATATTCATTTCCTTTATTATGTGAAATGCAATTTTGTGTTTGTCTATTTTAATATTCAATGTATTAAGATTTGTTATTGTATGTCATTTTGTACTGCTAGTAGATTCATAATCCTCATGCATTTATTCAAATGAAATTATTGAGCAAATAACACCTTTTTACACTCTATTGAAAATGAGACTAATGTACAAATGTACTTATTTTCACTTTAAGAATCATAATTTGATTTTTAGAAAATAGCTTTGCCATCACTAGCTATGTGACCTGGCATGCCTGATCTTCAGTTTTCCTGTCAGTATGATGATGTTACATAATTTGCCCTCTACCACTGTTTGTGGATTAATTCCATACGGTTTGTGAGGTGCCGTGGTGGACAGTAGACATCTATTCAGAAGTAGTGTACTATAAACTAAAATTTATACCGTGTCTCTGTTGCCCCGAAGTGGTGCAGAATATATATATGATCTTCTGCTCTAAGGGTGTCCGTGGGCTTAGAAAGACATACTGCACATGAAATAATCACAAAGTAGCAATATAGTACAACAGTCTTTAGCATCATATAAGAATCGCAAACACATTAATGGCCACATTACAATTATTGAAAGCAGTAGTATCATACTGACTCTTGCTTCATACGCAATGAATAGAAATGATAAAAATCGTTATACAATAATGCCAAATTTCACTTTGATCAGACGACCCATGAAAGGAAAAATAAGGCTAAAACTACCTAGAGCTTCAAATACACCAGGCGCTCTGTTAAAAACTGAGCATGATGACTCAGTTCATGCTCACAGTGACGTCTAATGTTGGTTCCCAGCATCATGCCTGCTCCACAGTAGGGTGTACTCATGCACCAACTACCCAGGGTCAGTTACACAGCTACAGAATGCCAACTTATGGCTCAGAACCCAGGCATGGATGAAGAAAATTGGTTCTCTAAACCCTCTTTGCCATAGTTCTGTAACAATAAAGATGAGGTAGCAATTGATACAGATGCAGATGTCACTAATTAGCCTTTTCATCACTATGACAAAATACCAGCCAGAGCATCTAAAGTGAGGTTTTATTTTGACTTACTGCTTCAGGCCTTCATGGTACTGAGGGCATAGTGAACCACAGTAAATCAAATCATGGCAACAGCAAGCAGAGAGAGCCGATGCCTGTACCGAGTAGCTTCCTGTGTCACTTAAATCTTAGTCCATCTGTGCCTCATTGTAGGGTTTGTGCAGCACACGTTCTAGTTGATTCCTCCTTCCTAAGTTAAATCTCTGGAAACAAAGACACAGCTAGAAGTTTCCTTTACTGATCTCAATGTGCTTCTCAATCAGATCAGTTTAACAATCAAGATTAACTCTCAAACAAGCTTGAGAAAGGTATGGAAAGATTCTACCAGGTTATTTTTGTCATCTTCTTTATGGAGTTTGCATATACAAAGGATATAAGGATGTTGATAATTCTTCATACGTTATTCACAGATGTGTGTTTCATTTTAGGATATTATGTCTCCTCACATTAATGCCCTTTGCAGACACTATTTATTATCATTCTCATTTTTAGGCAACAAGGACTGTATTTCCTGCCTCCATACATTTTCCCTCTTTGAGTATCTAATACTGTGGTAGTTTACAATGTGTCTTCTTTTGTGTCTACCTTCTTTCCCTTAGTACAGTCTTTCAAGTTTCATCCATGCAGGCACATATTTCAGTACATTGTTCCTTTTTTTCTTTTTTTGAGGTAGGGTCTTGCTCTATCCCAAGCTGACCTGGAACTCACTATGTAGTCTCAAGGTGACCTCAAACTCACAGCAATCCTCCTACCTCTGCCTCCCAAGTGCTGGGATTAATGGTGTATGCCACCATGCCGGACACTGTTCCTTTTGTAATTGACAATATTTCACTTAATAGATATAACACACACACACACACGCACACACACATATATGTGTATATATATATTATATATTTTATATATTTATATATATTATATATTTATATATATATTATATATATTTATATATTACATATTATATATATACATATATACATATATATATATAATAAGTCAAGTACTCCAGTAACATAAGACCTCAAGCATAAATGAGCCAATGAAAGTGAAACCCAGTATAAACTATGCACTCTGGGTAATAATGATATTTCCAAGTAGGTTTATCAGTTGTAGCAACTGTACTATTCTGGTAGGAGATATTGATAATGTGAGAGGCCATGCATGTGTCCAGCAGAGGATAAGTGGGATATCTTTTTGAAATATTGCTGTGAGTTAAACTGTCCTAAAATAGCATCCTATTTTAAAATCTTTAAGAATAATAAAAACCTAATCTAATTTAAAAAATGTCAAATAACTGGGCTGGAGTGATGGCTCAACAGGTAAAGGTACTGCTTGGAAAGTCTGACTGCCCAGGTTCAAATCCCTAGTATCCACATAAAGGCAGATGCACAAAGTGGTACGTGTATCTGGAGTTCATCTGTAGCAGCAAGAGGCTCTGGCATGCCCATACTCACTCTCACTCTTACTATGATAAATGAAAGTTATGACAATTTGTTTATAGAAAAGTTACCTTGAAAGAAATGTTAAAAAAAAATTACTCAGGGAGAATTGATATAATGTAGGGATCAAACTGGATCACCATGAAAAAATAAAAATGTATTAGAGAGGGCATAGTAGAGGTAAAATAAAAGCTTTGTTTATTCATTTATTTATTTTAAATATTTTTTTGTTTTGTTTTTCAAGGTAGAGACTTGTTGTAGCCCAGGCTGACCTGGAATTCACTCTGTAGTCTCAGGGTGGCTTCAAACTCATAAGTGCTGAGATTATAGGCATGCACCATCATGCCCAGCTTTTTTATTTTAAACATTTTTATATCTTTTATTTGCAAGGAGAGAGAGAGAGAGAGAGAGAGAGAAAGAAAGACAGAGAAAGAAAAAGAGAGAGAAGGAAAGGAAGAAAATGGGTGCAACAGAGCCTCTGGCCATAGCAAATGAACTGCAGATGCATGCACCACTTTGTGCATCTTGCTTTACGTGGATACTGGGGAAATCGACCCAGGCTGTCAGGCTTTGCAAGCAAGCACCTTAAGCACTGATCCATCTCTCCAGACCAAGCTTTTTTTTTTCTCATCCTTCATTGGTCCAACAGATAACAGGTCAAAATAATCATTGCAATAGTGTATTCTATCATAGTTTATGAATTACAAGAGATATAATTTGTTAGCATAATACATTTACATTACCACTAAAGAATGTAGCTATTTGAAAATGAAGGATTATTTATCAATGTACAGTGTCAGCTCTATGGAAACTACTTAAAATGGGTGATACTGATTTTAACAAAGGAAGAAAAAAATGAAAAAATTATAACTAAGAAATGAGGAAATACTGATACCTTAAAGCGATTGTTGCTAAAATGTGGTTAGGAAGAAAAACATGAAAATGCTTCTAATTAAGCATAAATCTTTACTGTTGCTTTTAATTCCCTCTGTTCCATTTGCTTCAAAGAAGAAATGAGGCCCACTGTGGTCTTATGGTGTCTAGTGATGCTGAAAACAATTTCTACTTTTTTTTAAAAATTTTATAGGGCACGGACTCAGGTCACAGTTACTGTCCTTGGGAAGATATGACAGCATATGTTCTATCCACCTTCTCAACAGCAGATATTACTGAAGCCATAGCTTAGGAGGTGGGGCATCCTTCTCACCTAGCCTCTATTGCTCACCCCAACTATAGACCAGAAATGATCTGGTAAGTCATCAGAACTCCTCTTCACACTACAACTGAGCTGATGTATTATCACACCATTTTCTAATATTTTATATTTATTATTATTATTATTATTATTATTATTATTATTTTGGTTTTTTGAGGTAGGGTCTTACTCTAGTCGAAGCTGACCTGGAATTCACTATGTAGTCTCAGGGTGGCCTTGAACTCACAGCGATCCTCCTACCTCTGCCTCCCAAATGCTGGGATTAAAGGTGTGTGCCACCACGCCCTGCTAGTTATTTATTTATTTATTTATTTGATAGAGAAAGGGGGAGAAAGAGTGAGAGAATGGGTGCTCCAGGGCCTCTGGCCACTGCAAACTAACTCCAGACATGTGCGCCCTCTTGTCCATCTGGCTAACGTGGGTCCTGGAGAATTGAACCTGGGTCCTTTGGCTTTGCAGGCAAATACCTTAACCGCTAAGCCATCCCTCCAGCCCTATCACACTATTTTCTGATGCTAAAGCTGCACATAGACTTATGTCCTGGAGCATTGGTGAGTACTCTTCAATGCAGTGGAGAGTTAATTATTAGGGGTCACCTTAGAGATCTCTGTTCCCCATTGTGGTAATAATGATCAACTAATTGTTTCTTTAAGTCAGTTCTCTCTGTTCCTAATGCTCTGCTAGACCAATGTGACTTGTTCAGTATCCTCAGAACACAACTCCTTATTTTCAATGTGAGATTTCTTCTACTCCCCTACTTTGACTAATTCTACCAACCCTTCACTGACCACACCAAATTCCATGTCTTATTTGAAACCTACCATGTTCACCTCAAACTTGTTCTATTTTGGTCACTTAATATAGCTCTTATATATTCCAAGATATTTTTATGTTTTATGCATCTAATATATAACCCCTTTAATACATATTAGTGCTTTCGCTTGTATTCAACTATAACATGTAATATGTTCATATTTCTTATTTCATCTTTTATTGCCAATATACACATTTATTCAAAATTATATAATAAGTGAATAGTCTTTTTCTTGACATCATGGGAAACAAAAAGTTCATACACAAAGTTATCCATGTTCACTTAATGACGCATAATATGCTACATGGAAATAGTTTTGCTAATATTAGCTTTGTGACCTTAAAAGATGACAAAGTTTATATGACATGCTTGAATGTCAGTAAGATGATGTTAGTATGATCTCTCCTGAAGCTCTGTTCATGAGGCTCCTAGCTTGTTGCAGACATTCATGTAGTGGTTTTCAGTTTAATTAAAGCACCAGAATGTATTCAGTGTGTCTCCATTACCTGAAGGTAATACAGACATAAATATGATTTCTGACATCCAAGAAGCTGATAGTCTAAGGATAATCCATAAGGCCCACACAGAGGTATTTTCTAGTGACAATGCTCCTCATAGATAGATTGGGTTTGTTAACGAGAGAAATTATACATAATTTTACTAGATCCCTCTTTTCTTCTTACCCTCACTCTGTGTCTCTCCCTAGTAACTTCCATAGAGCCCTTTTCACATCTCTGTTCCTCAGCGTATAAATCAGAGGATTTAGCATGGGGGTGATGACAGTGTAGAAAAGGGCAACAAACTTCCCTTCATTCTCTGAATAGCTGTGGACAGGTTGGAAGTACGTGTACATGGCTGAGCCGTAGAAAAGAAAAACGACCGTGAAGTGGGACCCACAAGTCTGGAAAGCCTTTCTGCGCCCAGCACTTGACTTCATGTTTAGCACAGCCTGAACAATGTGTGCATAGGTGCCTAGAATTAGTGCTACAGGACAGACCAAGATTATGACTGCAGGGACAAAGAAATTGTTTTCTATTCCTCCCTTGTCCCCACAGGCCAGTTTCAGGAGTATAGGCATCTCACAGAAGAAGTGGTTTAGGTGATGGATGCCACAGAGAGGCATGGAAATGATGATGCCTGTCTGAATCACAGAGTTTATGAGGCCTCCCATCCAGGAGGTGGTGGCCAATACCTTGCAGAGAAGGGGATGCATGGTGGTTGTGTAGAGCAGTGGACGAAATACAGCTACATAGCGGTCAAAGGCCATCACCACCAGGAGCACACACTCGGTGCCACCCAGAGACAGCACTATGAAGAGCTGAGCCATACACCCAGCATAGCTCATGGTCTGGGTAAACCCAGAAAGATTCATCAGAAGCAGAGGCACAGTGCTGGTAGTGTAGCAAAGATCCAGAAAGGAGAGTTGGGAGAGAAAGAAGTACATTGGTGTCTGCAGCCGAGGGTCTAGTTGTGAGACTATGATGATGGTGGTGTTACTGCAGAGAGTTATGCAGAAGAAAACTGAAATGAAGGCCAGAAAGATAAGTTCCAGTTGAGGCCAATCTGAGAAGCCCACCAAAACGAATCCTTCTTTCAAACTGATATTGAAACTTACCATAGCCTTTCACCTTCCTGAAACCGCTAAAACACAGTTCAATAGCTCCTATTACAAAGGCACCTAGGGGCCACTTCTGCTAAAAAGATCTCACTCCTAGCTCTGGCCTACAAAGTAATCAAAGCAGAATGAAAGCCTGGTTTGTTTTCCATACTTGAGATCGTCTTCTACTTTTATTGAGACTTCTGTGTGGCTCTGCACAGGCTGAAGGGCACGAGTACTTGCCCTAAACCTGCAGCCAGCCTGGATTCCAGGAACAGCAAGGCATAAAGGCAAGATTAACAACTACTACCAAGGTGGGAAAAATTATCTGCAATGGAGAGACTATACCCTGCAACAGACCATGTTGCAGGAATCTGATTGGTCTCTTCAGAAGACAATGTTTAACAATTTATGGATCAATATTGAAGGATCAGAGGCGACACAGTGATGGGTGGGACCACATTTGATCAGGACCGCTTAATTATGCATGCCACTTCTTCTACTTAAAATCTGTACCCTGAAGAGACCTGAGGGCCACTGGTCTCTTTATCTGTTCTTCTCACTCAGTGTGCTTTAAGTCTCCGTTCTCTGCTTTTCACCTTGTCTCTGTAGTTGGCACTAGGACGAGCCACTGAGCGGTGCTGTTGGGACTGCTGGATCTAGAGCTTTATGTCCTCAAAATCCTGTAACACTATGAAGAATGCGAATTAAAATGTTATTCAATATACATTCCGAAGCATGGGTTTCACTTTATACTTTGCTATTCATTTCAGTTTGCCTGAGTCTTCTATTCTTACTTCTATTATTTAGTATAGAAATCACTATACTGACAGAGATCTAGCCTTTCTTTGGAAGCTCACTACTCCTTCTGCCTGTGTGTTTCATGAGTGTGTCCAGGACACCTAATGCTTTGGATATTGAAAGTGGGGATCAGGTATTTCCTTCCTCATAGCATTGCCATTTGAACCCCAAAAGAGTTATGTGAAAACTGATGTCCCATTCTAGTGTGAAAGATATAGCATTGCTACTCTTTTATTTTTTTTTCTCTTTGGCTTCTTTTTGTAGTCTCTGGGGTGGACTGTTTCAGTAGATCAGGAGAGAGGACCAGCCAGAATAAGTTCACTTGCCCCTTGGATGCTCATCTGCAGTTCAGCACATATCCGTAGTTCAGCAATATTTGAAGACTAGCCCATGACCAGTTATCATGTGTCACAAAGGACTGAGAAAGTTTAACTCCACCTTGCAAAAACATTATGACTGATATATTTCTTAAGATGAAATTCCATGCCGTGAGTACTCCTACTTCTATTACATCTGGTAAATTTATCCCTCATCATCTCCCCAAGAAAGAGATACTTACTTTTTCTCTAGACTCACCCTCTTTCTTCAATTTCTTTCTAGGTCAGTGACACTCACAGAGATTATTTTAAATATGACTTTGTCCCTCTATCAACTTTGAGATCCTCAGTAGTAGAGAACATAGTATGTGCACAAATAAATATCAATATCTTACTTCATGGTACAAAATAGGTGCTAAATTGCTATTACTCTCTCTCTCTTAGCACTTGAATGTTAAAATTTGTTGAGTAAAAATTTGATACTCCGTCCAATATCCATGACATTTTTTTCCCCTTAGAAATCAGCAGATCAGCTGGGCATGGTGCCACATGCCTTTAATCCCAGAACTCAAGAGGCTGAGATGGGAGGATTGTTGCTAGTTCCAGGCTAGCCTGAAAACACATAATGAACTTCATGTCAGGCTAGGCTACCTTAAGAAAACAAAAATAAATAAATAAATCAGTAAAAAGAAAGAAGCAGATTAGCTACAAACACATTTTAGCATACTAAACAGGCAGTAGAATATAAAAATGTGTTCTTTTAGAGGTTATTACTGTGGCAAAACTGTAAAAAAATTAGAAGATTTAGTGGTTTTGTTTTACTTATTCATTTAAGTTTATTACTAGAATTGTTGTTATTTATTGAAATTATGAATTAAATAGTTTTCTTAATTTTGTGATGACTGGTTGTTGTCTTTAGAGATGCAATTTATTTTTGTATCTTGACATTTTACTGAATTCTTTTATTATTTCTATTAATATTTTGGGTTGCTTGTTTGTGTCTTTACCATATTCTACTTATATGATTACTGCAATCTGCACACAGATGTGATTCTATTTCTTCCTATCTAAATTGATTGTCTTTCTTTCTGTCTTAGGAATCCTGGATATTTACATTTAAGAAACATTGAAGTAGATCCTTATTCTAGTCCATACACAAATATTAACTAAGAATGCTTAAAGTTGCACATGTAATATATCGAAGTAACCATAAGATAATTCATTCTGAAACTTGTCTTGTCAAAATTTTTATTTTATTTTATTTTATTTTATTTTATTTTATTTTATTTTATTTTATTTTATTTTATTTTATTTTATTTTTCAAGGTAGGGTCTCACTCTAGCCCAGGCTGACCTGGAATTAACTGTGTAGTCTCAGGGTGGCGATCCTCCTACCTCTGCCTCCCGAGTGCTGGGATTAAAGGCGTGCGCCACCACTCCCGGCTTCAAAGTTGTTTTTTTTTTTTTTTTTTAACAAATATTACCCACAGAGCATACATGAACCAATAACAGTGACACCTAATGCAAATGATGGACTCTGGGTGATAAAAATGTTTCCATGTAAGTTCATCAGTAGTGGCAACTGAGCTGTTCTGGTGTAGATATGGTTAACGTAGCAGTCTATGCATGTGAGACAAAGGTTAAGTGAGAAACCTCTGTACAATACTGCTATGAGTTAAGCTGCTCTAAAATGCATCGATTTAAAATGTCTAAGAAGACTGAATATTTAGAGAAGAAAAATGAATGAGAAATCAATATTTTCCATGACAAATAATAAATTAATACAATTTGTTTTTAAATAACTTGCTTTTCAAGAAGTAGTAATTGAATTTCTCTGGAGGAAAGTAGGAATGAGGAAGATGACCAAATGGGATCAACATACTGGAAGGAAAAGTAGGAGGACAGTAATTCAAGAAATTTATAATAAAGGAAGAGTAAGTGTAGCTAAAGTTTTATTTTTCTTAATCTTAAATGACTTTACAGATAGATGGTAAAAGTCAATTGCATGATTATTTCTTGATGAATACAAAGATACAGTGAAATAATTTGTAAGATACTTATATTACCCCTACAGCACAGTGTGGTTATTTGAAAGTGATGAATTAATTGTAAATTTATATTGCTAAGTAGAGGGCAGTGACTTAAAGTTGATGTAGAAGAAAAATTTTAAAAGCTGATATGCTTAGAAGTGAGTGAAGATCAATACCTATAAAATGATCTTTGATAAAATACTGAAGTAGGATAGGCATCCTTGTGAGTTGATACATGTCCTCTTTCTTTTCCTTGTCCTTTCTCCTTAACTCCTCTCTCTCCCCTCCTCTCCCTCTCTCTTCACTCCATTGTTCCTTCCTTCCTCCCACTTACCTTCCCTCCCTTCCTTCCCTTTCCTTCCTTCTTTCCTTCCTTCCTTCCTGTTTTATTTTGACCCCTTGCTGGACTTAAATTTTTTTCTTTTTGGTTTTGTAAAAGGTAGGGTCTCACTCTAGCCTAGGCTGACCTGAAATTCCCTATGTAGTCTCAGGGTGGCCTTGAACTCACAGTGATCCTCCTACCTCTGCCTCCCAAGTGCTGGGATTAAAGGTGTGCACCACCATGTTCAGCTCTAGACTTGAATTTTTATCCACCACCTCAACCTCCCAAGTGCTGTGTAGGTGTGGTATATGCACATGGACGCACCTTTGCAGGGTCTCATACTTTCACTCCCCAAAAGTGGCCCAAGTGGAACATCACGTATACAGCTCCATTACTTTTCCATCTGTGCTGGTTTGAGCCAGGTCTCTTACTGATCCAAGAGCTTGCCATTTAAAATTTATAATTAACTTTATTTTTTTTTTGCAAGCTCTGACATTATGGGGACCCTGGTCCCATGTGGACTGAGGTTACAGGAGTGAGTGGCCACACCATTCTGTTTATTTGGCTCTGGAGATTCAAACTAGATAGGCCTCAGGCTCCTTCAGGCCCCCATGCTTGAGTAGGAAGCACACTTAAACGCTGTGACATCTCCCCAGCCCATCCTCCCCTCTGTTAGCTCCATACTTTCATCTGTATGATGATTTGTCACTTAAAAAGATATTAATTTTTATAGTGAGCATGCATGTATAACTCATCCCCATATTTGGTAACAAAGAAAATAATATTTCCCAAGCAACATTTGCATTTTTAATAGAAACTCCAGTTTGCTCCTCACATGCACCAAGGTTTACCCTCCATTACATTCCATGCATTATTGCTAGTCGTACACCTCAGAGCCCAGGTAGGTTTTGATACCAGGCACACTAGCTCAGCCACTCGGCAGCACAGAACCTTCCTGTGGGGAGCCCATGTGGGTGAGAGGAGGAGCACACAGCTGAACAAAAACCTCTTTCCAACAGGTGATCCTCTAAATATTAAGAAAACTAATCATGGCACGTAAATTATCCTGTGTTGTGTATTCTCTGAGTGAGGGTCACTACTTGAAAATATCCTTTCTCTTTCCTGTTGAGCATATCTTTCATCCCAGCCAAAAGATGAAATGTCATTAGGATGATAAAACTCATTTATAGTTGCTCACAATAATAACCCACATTCTAATCCCAGCCAACTTTTTTTTTTTCAAGGTAGGGTCTCACTCTAGTCCAGGCTGACCTGGGATTCACTATGTAGTCTCAGGGTGACCTCAAACTCACACGATCCTCCTACCTCTGCCTCCCAGGTGTTGGGATTAAAGGCATGCACCACCACGCCTGGCTCCCAGCCAACTTTTAATGTTCACAAGTTGAACGTTCCACAACTTTACACTTACATTAATGTATAGGATTAAGTATTCTGTCCCTGCCAGATAGAATACTGAGCATTATTCATATAATTTTTGACTGTAGATTTGGAGTAGTACATTGACTGATCAAACAGAATCAAACAGCACTTTAAACACACTGCATGAGAAACATGTGTTTCTTATTGAGTTCTGGACCTGAAAAGAGACGACTTAATGACCCACATGATAATTTTCATTCATGTTTAAATATCTGTTTTATGTAAAAGGCAATCAATTTGCTTTGCTCTTTTCATACAGCTACAACTTAGATCACCTGGTCAGATTATAGGAAGGTAAACTGTGACTCACTAAGAGGAAAATGAAAACAATATGAAGGATTCTATTATCTGATAATAATGTGGAACACTATTTAGCCATAAAATTTTATTTTCTCCCTGGACAATGAAGGTGGATACACAAATTCATTCTCAACTACATCCATTGTATCCTTGCAATGGAATCTAGTTTTACTTCCTCTCATTATGTCTATATTTTTGGCTCTTTTATTAGTGTTTGGATAAATGTCACTGTGAAACTTAAGTAGGCATCAAAACACCTTTCCTATTCCTTATCCCTGTCTGCTGTTCTTCAAAGTCAATCATTGTCTGACCTGAACTCCTTTCCTTCTACACTATAAAACATATGACATACTATCTGACATGAGTCTATAAGATCTATAAAATTCTTCTATCAAACCTCCTAGATAAGCCCACCCAAATTTCCTCACATAAGACTTAAAAATGTCAGCTTACTTGACATTCAAACACTGAATTAACAAATTGCTTGTTTTTACTGTGACTACATTGTATCTCCATCTGGAATAGTTTCTTCCTGTTGTCTACTCCACTATGAATTATTTCTTTATTTATTTCAACAATTCTGACAGAAACTTCTTTATATTTTTTATTTATTTTCTGCAATTTCCTTTGTATAGCAAAGCTTTGTCATGATATTGTTTGAATTGTACAACGGACTTCTAAATGCTAATTGCCTAGTGGGATGTCTGTTATTTTCTATATTTTACCTGTGAACTTTGAGCAGGTCACCCAATTTGTACTCACCTGGAGTTCAAGGCCAAAAAAACAGCTGATTTTATCTCCTACAAGTCTATTGACTTCAAGAGACGATGCCTACTGGAGACTGGTGGCATTTACTGATAATGTCTGACAGAGTGTTTACCTTTAGGCCTAATTCCACCGTGGTAGGAAACACTCAGGCCACAACACTATCCCATAGAAGTCATGATAGCACATGACCCTCTCAGCAGCACAGAGTTCCAGAGTTCCTGACAGATGCAGGAGTGTCACTATCCACAGACTCCTGCCCTCTCACCCTGATTGACTAGACCAGGAAGGAGCTGGTAAACCATTAACTCTGCCTGATGCTGAGCCTGAGCTGCTTTAATATCACACCATTTCCTGGCCCTAAAGCCTAAAGCTACACGTACAGCTATGCCCTGGGGCATTGATAAGGACTTCAATGCAGTACAGAGTGATTTGATTATTATGTGTGGCTGTGGTAACCTCTTGGGCCCCATTTTTTTTTTTTTTGTTTCGAGGTAAGGTCTCATGCTACCTCAGGCTGACTTAGAATTCACTATGTAGTCTCAGGGTGGCCTCGAAATCTCAGCAATCCTCCTACCTCTGCCTCCCAAGTGCTGGGATTAAAGGCATAAGCCACCACATGCAGCCCCATTGTTTTTTTTTTTTTTACTTTTTAAAAAATTTTTGTTTACTTTTATTTATTATTACTTATTTGAGAGCAACAGACAGATAGAAAGAGAGAGAGAGAGAGGGAGAGAGAGAGAGAGAGAGAGAGAATGAGCACACCAGGGCCTCCAGCCACTGCAAGCGAACTCCAGATGCATGCACCCCTTGTGCATCTGTTTTATGTGGGTCCTGGGGAATCGAGCCTCAAACCAGGGTCCTTAGGCTTCCCAGGCAAGTGCTTAACCGCTAAGCCATCTCTCCAGCCCAAGCCCCATTTTTTGATAACTATTATTAACTGACTGGCTCTCCAAGATCTGACTCTCTATTCCCAGTGCTTTGTGACCTGGCATGCTTAATCCTCAGTTTCCTCATAAGTATGATAATTCTAATTCAACTGTGCCGTTGTCTATGATTAATAAGCCATATGAAGTTCCTGATATATGGTAGACGTTTATTCAATGGTAGCATTACTATAATACCACATTTTTCTGTCTTCTCTTTTCTTGAAAAGAATGGAAAAATATGATCTCTGACTCAAGAAAGTCCATAATCTAAAGAAAGACAAATTTCACTTGAGAACAAGCATTTATCATGCTTTCTTCATGAATGTGGATGCAATGTGACCCACTGCCATAATGGGTGGTATCCTCAAGCTATGAGCCAAAATTAACATTTTTATCTTCCAGTTGCTTTTGTCAGTTATCTTCTCAAAGCAATGCTTTCCCCACCTAGACATTTAGGAAAGTGACAGTGCTCGCTAAATGTATGAAGTGTGATGGTTGGCCAAAAGGAAGCCATAAGCTGAAGTTTCCAGGAAAGAAGCCATGCCAATGTCATTAGAACTTCAACCACGAAATTCAGCACTTGTGGAGAACTAAATGTTACATGTCAGAATGCAAATTACCTTGGGCTATCTAAGCCTTTTGGGCTTTTAAAAATAGCTAATTTATTGGCTACCTTTGTATAGGATTTAATGTCTTTATGATGGAACTCTTGTCCTGAAAGAGTCCAGTAACCTGTCTCAGATAGTAATGTACTCCTGGGAACCATCAAAAGATCCGAAGTAGGTCTTCAGACCACCTCCCAACCAAACATATAAGAAATGACTTATTGAAATGCTCTGAAACACTTCCTGCTCTGTGTTAAAGTTATTCTAGGGATATTCCTTCTTATATTAGACCTGTGCATGAGAACTTGCTTACTCCCCTCTGAGGTAAAATTATTCTTCTGTATGCCAGGATTTGCCTTAGCCAAGCTTTGCTCTGCCTTTCAAGGTCATGAGAACCCTAAAAATCTTCCTTTAATTCTTATATTTTCTCTCTCCCATTTTATAATTTTATAAGTGTTTGCTCACATATTAACCCTAAACACAACTAATAAATTCCCTTTCTATGTGAGGATTAAAGGGCTTCTACCCCACAATACAAAACTTACCTATTAATCCTTTCTAAAAAAATTAAGAAAAAACAACCTTAGGGTTTTATGGGCCCTCCTCTAATGATGCCTGTTCTGGCCTCAACTCTTTCACTTAATGAATATCTTCAATGTGGCCTTGTTGTTTACTTTAGTATAGTTGTGACAAGATGCCTTACACAACTTAGCAATGATTTACTTTGATTTGGTTTGGGGTTTCAGGCAATAATCCTTGTCTACAGTGATTCTGAGCCCGTGGGGAGGCAGGACATCGTGTCCATAGCAGCGTGTGGCAAAGACTACAAGAAGACAGGAAGCAGAGAGAGAAGGAACCGGTGTCCAAATATGACCTTCCACATCGAGCCCTAAGTGATCTAAGGTTTCCAGCAAGACCTCACCTAAAATTTCCATCACCTCTCAACACAGCATCACCAGCTACAGACAAAAAAATTGCACATATTGGGCAGGAGAGATGGCTTAGCAGTTAAGGCACTTGTCTGCCAAGCCTGAGGACCCACATTCGATTCTTCAGTATCCATGTAAGCCAGATGCACAAGGTGGCACGTGCATTTGGAGTTCGTTTGCAGTGGCTGGAGGCCCTAGAGCTCCCATTCATTTTCTCTCTCTCTTTCTCTATCTGCATCTTTCTCTCAAGTAAATAAATAGAATATAAAAAGTACAGACTCTAAAAAATTGCACACATGAGCCCATGGGGGACATTTCATACTTAAATCATACTGTGGTCATTATTGGCTACCTCGGATCAGAAGAGAACTTTGGGTTTTTAAAGTCACTGATTTCAGAGATTCAATGTGATATTGAAGAATGTGGGAAACAACTAAATTTTCCAGAATATTCTAAATTCTTTTTAATCTATTATGAGAATATTGTTTTTATGTTTACATGCTTAATTAAGGTAGAGTAAAATTAATCTTTTCCATAGTACATGTTCAGTTACTTTACATTTCTAAAAAAGTATACATTCCTAAATTATTTTTATATTTCAACAATAAATAAATGTATAAATTACTAGATACTAGTTTCTGTCATGATTCTAGATGTAATTGCTTTCAATCAAAATAGCCAAACTAATGAAATCTATTTTCCTTAAAACATATTTGTGCTTATCAAAATATTATCAAGTTTGCCTTATAGTTAAATTTCAAGTCATGCTAGCTCTTAAATTTTAAGGCTACAAAAATAATTATAAAATATACTATGATAAAACAATAGGAAATAGACATAAAATCTGCAAGTATAAGCAGCAACCATTTAGTTCTGTGCTAACTTGGTACTCTTATTTTTTTATAACTTATTCTTTTGAAAATTATTGAGAACTTTAATATATAAACATATCACAAATTTCTCATATTCCCATCAGGTTCCAAATGGACAGTGGGTTACAAATGACAGACACTGGCTTCTAAAAAACAAAAGAAATTTGCCAAAGTCTTAACACTTTGTCCCACCATGGAGAACTTATCTCTGATTTTCTGTCTCTGTTCCTCAACTCTCCCAAAACAAAAGCACTGAAGTTCTGAAGCCTGCTATGTTGTTTTCTAGTGAGCAACAGCCCTCCAAAAACAGGATGGGTATTAGACTATGAGAGTTATCACAGGAAATTTTACCTCCTACCCTAAGTCTGTACCTCTCCCTAATATCTTCCACAGAGCCCCCTTCACATCCTTGTTCCTAAGAGTATAAATCAGGGGGTTCAGCATAGGGGTAACTATAGTATAAAACAGGGCGACAAACTTTCCTTCACTCTCAGAATAACTGCCCATAGGTTGTAAGTATGTGTAGATGGCTGAGCCATAAAACAGAGAAACCACCAACAGGTGGGACCCACAAGTCCCCAAGGCCTTTCTACACCCTGTCATTGACTTGACCTTCAGTACTACACTGGCAATGTGTGCATAGGAACCAAGAATTAGCGCTATAGGAAAAACCAAGATTATGGCTCTGGCCACAAACATCTTGACCTCTGTTCTACCTGTATCCTCACAAGCCAACTTCAGGAAAACAGGCATCTCACAGAAAAAGTGATTTAAATGATGACCACAGAGAGGTATGGCCATCATGAGGCCTGTTTGAATCAGAGAGTTCAGGAAGCCTCCCATCCATGAAGTAATGGCTAAAACCTGGCAGAGAAGAGGGTGCATAATGGCTGTGTAGTGGAGTGGACGACACACAGCAGCATAGCGGTCAAAGGCCATCACCACCAGGAGCACACACTCTGTAGAGCCTAACGCAAGGGATATAAACAGCTGGGCCACACATCCACCATAGCTAATGGCCCTGTCAAATCCGTGAAGGTTGATTAGGAGCTGGGGCACCGTGCTGGTGGTGTAGCAGATGTCTAGAAAGGAGAGGTGAGAGAGGAAAAAGTACATGGGCTTGTGAAGTTGAAGGTCCAGCTGAGAAAGAGCGATGATGCTAGCGTTGCCCAAGAGAGTCAGGGAGTAGAAAATTGAGATAAACACAAAAAGAATGAGTTCCAGTTGAGGCCAATCTGAAAAGCCCACCAAAATGAAGCCCTCTCCAAAACTCGTGTTGAAACGTCCCATAGCCTTCGACCTACACAAATAGCAGAAGACGATTCAATGCCTGCTATGAAAAAACATGGATTTTTTTATAATATTCAAAAGTTTCCCTAACTAGTTATAACTCATCATTCTACATCCCAATTTGCTTTTCTGTTCATTCTGTCCCATCTTCTTCCTCTTCATTAGTGTGGAGATAACTGGATTAGGACGGTGTGGCTTTTGTGTGGACCTCTTAGTCCTGTCCCTATGTGTTTTAGGACTTTCTCTAGGCCAATTAATCCTGTGTGTCTGATGTTTTCTTGTCTGAAAGAAGAAATGATATGTGTACTACTTTCCTGATATATGGATCTAAATGTACTAATATGGAAACAGCTTTTAAAGGTATAATGTGGGATTGGAGGTTCAACTCAGTAGTAGAGTAGTTTGGTTGGATTCCCAGCACTGAAAAAGTAAACAAAAATAATCAAAATCTTATGTGCAAACAGTGTAGTGTTAGTATTCTGCGTTCTCATTTGCTCCCCTTTTTGGTCCCTGAGGTGAACTGTGACTGCAGTGTTTCTCCATGATGCTCATCTGCTTCCTTCTGCTCTGGGAAAACGGTCAGGGCGCCAACCCGGGAAGCCCCCTCATGCAGCTTCCATCTGGCTAAAAGGACTAAGAAGAGTGAAAAGGGGAAATAACTTGTAGCAAATCTTTCTTTTTTTCATGAAGCATCATACCAGGAACATACTTTACATTTCTGTCCAACTGATAAATCCACCTTAGAACTGCTAAGGAAGAGTTACTCTCTCTTCTCTGCCCCAAACTTCTTTGCACAGGTTCTCTCTAACTTGTTCCTCTCAATGAAACTCTTTCATGTCCTTTTTCCCTTAAGAAGCTCAGAGGTATGTGCTAGAGGAACATAGTGAATTAAAAATATGTGTCTCCCTTCTCAGCATATTGGAGGTGCTAAATTAATGTTACTTTCATCCATGGAATGCAGTAGCAGCAGCAGCAGCAGTAGATAATTTCTGTTGAGCGAAAATTTTGACTCTCCCTTCAGTTCGCATGAAAATCCATTTCCTTCAGGAAATCTAAGAATTAATTATGAATATACTTTAATAAACTATGGCAGTGGGATATACATAAAATTGCTTTTCTTTAAACATTTATATTTCTTGTGATAAAAATATGAATAGCATATTTTGAAAGTTTATCAGAAAGCAAGAAATCAGTAATTATTTGAAGATTCACCAATGTTTAATGTGATCAATTATAGCAAGTTAATTCATTCCTCTTTTCATTAAGTCACTAAACTTGAAGTTCATCAATGCTTCAATGCTACAGAGATGATTCCAGGAAGGTATCTGGGTACCATGTTTGATGCCCTTGTGGGAGAGATGGAGAAACATGTATATGATAAAGACAAAGTTAATAGACATGTTGCTTAAACTATCATGTGTGACATAGTTTTGAATTACTATTTTAGTAATTTAGTAAGAGCACTCAGCTATGAAGTCCATAGTCACATTCCCACCTATCATCTTCACCTCTTTGTTCTTCTGAAGTCTTCCTTGAGTCTTAAATCACTTAATTGTAAAATAAAACATAACTTATTTCAGAAGATTTTGATGAGGATTAAGTGCTCTGACACACACTTAAATTGCAAAGAATATGCTACATGTACTTTTAACATTTGTCTGTATACACCGCCATTCTTTAAACACTATCCAACAGGATCTTTATTAATTCAGCAGTTTATTCATTTCCCAGTGCACTTGAGGATTATAGAGGTTTCTCAACAAACATTGTTTCATGAATTAATAACTGTATTCTACACCATGGCACCACACACACTACACATAAATATCCTGGATAAAATTTTTTCTGTGGAAGAATGAAGAATTAGCACAGTTGTCTTGTTTCTAATTTAGTGGCACGAGGATTTTAACCACTCGCAATCTATATTATAACAAATTGTATTTATAATAATATATTATTAACATATCTAAAATTGAA
Organism: Dipus sagitta; assembly: GCA_036346955.1. Lineage (NCBI taxonomy): Eukaryota > Metazoa > Chordata > Mammalia > Rodentia > Dipodidae > Dipus > Dipus sagitta. Next base: position 60,887,651 of record CM070777.1, on the reverse strand, counting down.
CAAAGGCTCATAAGACTTATATGAAAAATTGTGTAAACATAATCCAAAAGGATGTGAATGTATTGAATGAAGAAACAGAACCATTCAGTGGCTGCCATTATGCATAAGATAACATTGAGTGGGCAAAATAAGGCTTAGCTTCAAAACCCAAGCTGGTTGTATATAGAATTGAGAGGATAACATTAAGAACTTCACAGACATTTCCTTTTTAAATGGAAAAAAAAAATTTAAGCGGAAAATAAAAAGTGGCCGGGGAATGTAACAACAAGAACAACAACAAAAAACCCTCTCCATCTAAGTAGTGCTCCCTTGACACTTGGCTAATGAATTTTAACAAGTGTAAGCTAAGCACTTTAGTTTGGAATGAAATCCAAAGGATATCTCCTCCCCATATACATAATGTCAAAGTAACAACTTACTGAATGAAGCCTTTGACTCATTTCCTTATTCACAGCGTATTGCTTGCCCTATTATCTTCCCCAGCATTCATTTTCTATTTCTTTCCTTCTCTCTCTCTCTCTCTCTCTTTTTTTTTTTTTTTTTTTTTTGTTTCTCGAGGTAGGGTCTCACTCTGGTCCAGGCTGTCCTGGAATTAACTATGTAGTCTCAGGGTGGCCTCGAACTCACAGCAATCCTCCTACCTCTGCCTCCCGAGTGCTGGGATTAAAGGCGTGCACCACCACAACTGGCTCATGCATTTCTTTCTTTATGGGAATTTATGTCTTTGACTCTCCTTGATCTACCATGTAAAATATTTTCTGAAAAAAAATCCTCAATTTTTATCACAAGTAAAGTTATGAAAAATTCAACTTTGTAACATAAAATAAGATTAATCAATTGATCTTTACTCAGGTTTTCAGTTTTAGTGCCTGGAGTAATGACTGGCATGTGAATGTGTTCAGTTTATCCCTGAGCCTACAAGTACTTACTTGTACCAGTTCATGAGCAAGTCCTTTGGCATGAAGCAGTTTCAGTCTCACATGCACAACAAGGTGTGGAAGTAACTTTGCTTCTTTGAAATCTGGTCTTTTAATGTGGAATATGACTACACATATGTGCATTTTGCTCCAACTGCATAAACCTAAGGGAGTAAGTTTCATATAAAATCAATTATCCACATTTTATATGCAACTTACTCCCTTAAGCTTATGCAGCTAGAGCAAAATGTACACAAATGAGAATATTTTGACATATGTGAAGTCAAGTGAGAGGATATGTAAATGAGTAATAATGGAGGACTATTAGTCACAAAATATACAGTTTCATAAATTTAACATTTGTATATCTTTAAACCAGGTAACCAATAGAGTTGGTTCACTCAGCCATTCACCAACCTTGATCCTGATGGCTTCAAAAGTGACACAAAAAACTGTCGGAATTTAGAGAAGTGCAAGAGACATGTCCCTGTGCAATACTGATTCCTTTTGTTGGGTGGAGGCCTTAGATCAGAGTTCCTGTCCTGGAAAAGTCATGATTACAAATGATTCTGTCCATAGCAGAGAAGTCACTGGAGCTCATAGCCTAAAAGGTAGCACAATCCTTTCTGTGCACTGCATGCTCACCCTAAGAACTGCAACCAGGGAAGGAGCTGTTGTCTTATCGAAACATCTCTGGACGTATGGCTGAGCTGTGGGTATTACTACGCCATCTCCTGACTCTAATACTTAGCACCTCAGCTCTGCCCTTTCGAGCATTACCAATTCCTCCTAGCAAATAATGGTTCACCAAGTGTGGCCTTGGAGAGTTCTGTGTCCCAATGTAGTAATTATGTTCAATTGGCAGGCAATTGGATATCTACCTTGAAGTCCTCAGTTCTCTCTACTCTCCCTTCTCTGTTCAAATGAAAATGATGGATTCAGCATATTCAGAGCACACCTTACTTACCCATGAGACTCTGCAGCATCATAACATTCCTCACAGGTCTCAACTTTGATCCCAGTCCTACCAGCTCTTGACCAGCCAGACCAAATTTCAAGACTCATTTGAAGTCTACCATGTTTACTACACACCTAATGTCTTTTCCTTACCTCCTCATACAATACTCAAATATTCTCATATATGTATGAGATTGATCCAACTTAATATTTATTTCCTTGCTAAAAAGGTTGATGATCTTGTTGTTACATCCAATATTTAATTCATTATTACTTTTTTGTCTGGTTTTTATCCATGATACAGTTGAAAATCGGCATATTTTTTATTAATGTAGTAATTTTTATTGAGTAACACCTTTGCATACATTGTGGGATATAAAATATCAAACCTTTAAAATTATATGTAAGGGGCTAGAGAGATTTCCCAGTGGTTAAGGCACTTGCTTGCATAGCTTGATGGCCTGGATTCAATTCCCCAGTACCCACATAAAGCAAGATGCACCAAGTAGTACATGCAACTAGTGTTCATTTGCAGTTGCTAGAGGCCCTGGCACATCCATTTTTCTCTCCCTGTCTTTATCTCTCTCTCTCTCTCTGCTTGAAAATAAATAAAAATATTATAAATAATTGCTCTAGTATTAATAATAATGTCAGCTAGCCCTCAGTGACTATATAAAAGTTGCTTACCTTGTGTGTGCCATCCTTGTCCACATTTCACAAATTATGAAACCAAGACAGGGAGGTTAAGTAAATTTCCCAAGAGCCACATAGCTCCTAAGTGGCAGAACTGGGATTTGAACCCAGTAAGTACATAGATTTCAAGCATTCCTAAGTCCTTCTCAGAGGACTGACTTCCTGCAGCTGCACCCAGCTTAGGCTGCTCCCTTAGAGCTAAACCAGGCTACAAAATCCCTGATTGCCTGAGTTCAATTCCCCAGTACCCACATAAAGCCATATGCACAAAGTGGTACATGCATATCGAGTTCATTTGCAGTGGCTAAAGTCAGCTTATGGAGTGCCCATTCTCTGTGTGTATGTCTGCTGTTGTTTTTTCTCTCTCCATCTCTCTCTCCTTGCAAATAAATAAATAAAATATGGTTTAAAATTATATGTGCATAATTAAAGGATCATAACATAATGTAGAAAAAATAGATCTGCCATTACAAATATGTCAGCCCTGAAAATCTGCCTTGAAATGCTGTTTCCCCATACTATGGAGTACATAATACTTGATAATGACTATGTTACTGCTTTATTATTTAGTTTGATATGAATTGTTTATTATAGTATTGATGTGGCTAAATCTGTACCAGGGCTTGTGGATTAATGATAATGCATGTAAGTTGCCTGGTATGTGGTAGACATTGATTCAGTGATCATTACTGTTACTCTAACACCAACATTATTCACTGGCTTCTACTTACCTGAAAAGAGGACAGAAGCTACGGTCCTTGGCTCCACATATATCCTAAATCTAATGACAGCAGACACCATCAGAGCTAGTGGAAATCAGCATGGTAACTGCAATGGTCTCATTTCATTCAGAAAGCTTAAAAACATTGAGGGAATCATTGGGATATTTATTTAAATATTGCTACCTCTCTGAAACTACTGTGTCTTTATTTATTTCATTGAATCTTACTATACACATAATTAATGCAAATGGTGCAATTGTGAAAGACAGAATTATTGTCCATGGTGGCAATATTCCTCCATTGGCCTCTTTAGTATTTAGATTATAAGCATGATCCATCACACTCAAATCATGAGAATTATTTTCTAGGAGTATGAGAAAAACCTTTTCAACTCATCAGAGGGACCTCAAGCAGAATAAAGAAGATTCCAAAGGACCACATGTTTGCCACCAGTATGGAAAACCAGGGTGCTAAAAGGACAGGGTCCTAAGCAACCATGATTTTTTTCCACTAAAAGTGGAATGTCCCACACTCTAAAGGAAGTCTGGGCCTTCAATTCCACTGATGATTACCCTTGAAAACTTAAGCTGCCCAAAGTTTCCTTGTCAAGTCTCTTTAAACCACTAAAGAACCTCATTGCAGCACTTCAGGTGACTCAACATAGCAAGTACAGGTATAAATCTTCTTGTAGATAAAGGAGCTTAATTGTCTTCCTTAATTGATAACTGAGAACCCCTTTCTAAACAAAATTGTATAGTAACTTTTGTTGATGAGAATTCTCAAGCTGAAAAAGAAGTCACTAAACCTTTAATAGCAAAACTTTTAGAAATCAGAGAGGAATTATTGTTATCCACCTCAGCCTTGGGAATTCCTAATTTAGAAAAACCTTTTGCCCTATATGTAGACAAAGCACAACAAGAAGTAACAAGTCCTCATCCAAACAACAAATCATCATCCACAAGTTAGCATCGGTGACACTGGATGTGTATTTTAAGCCAACTTGATTCCTCCTGGACCCGGCGACTGTATGTCCAATATGACACTCATTGTGGTCTCTTCTCCTCCAACCCTGTATGGTCATAGAGGTAAATGGAAGGTCATTAAAGGGTTCATTGGTCTTTATACCAGGACAGGTTGCTCTCTAGCAATTAATAAACATATTTTTAAAAAACAAAATACAACTCTTATCCTCACACAGTTCAGTTGAGTGACCATGTGCTTCTAGCTGACCAACTTTAGTTCATTTGAAAGTATTTTACAAGGTTTCATTAAGCACCCCAGTGTCTGTAAAACTCTAGAGAATTACTAACCGGATTTGCCTAGCCAAAATAAAGACATATTTTTTTTCTAGAGAGTTCTCAAGGTGAAACACAAAAGAACCATACTTGGAGCTGTGAACCACATGAAGACTTGCACTTTCTCCTCAAACTTCTGATGTTTGAGAGAGAAATCACCAGTGGAGCTACTCAAAAGTGGACACTGCAAGCCTTAACTTCAGGCCAGCTAGGCCAAATGAGCCTATGGGTGCAATAGCGGCATGTCTGTTATGGGGGAAACCAACTGCTCTCTAATTGGACTGGAGGCCCACTCCATGGGAGGGAATACATCCCAGATGCTGAAAACCTACAACAGGGGTAATCATGAGTCCTAGGGGTGTAACATATGCTGCTGTCTGGCTAAATGTATATACTATTCTCACCAAACTGCCCAGTAAGCTCTTCTCTTAATGCTCATACCCATATATTAATGCTGCTCTCACTTTTGGTTAGAGAACCTTCTGTTTTCAGATGGCAGCGGCCTTGGGATTATTCAGAAGGCACCATAATTCTGAGAAGAAGTGACAGAGGAGTGCTCAGTACTGAAATATCTCTATTCACATCTTCCAAGACTCAGGATCAATTGGGGAAGAGGTGGTATAAAGAATTTAAGAGCCAAAGGAAGGGTAGGACTCCTTGCAACATGCTCCTTCAGACACAAAATGGCCTGGATATCCATGAGTTCACAGTGCCTGACACTACCTACACAAGACCATAATAATAGGAGGAAAAGATCATGACATCAAAATAAAAGACTGATTGAGAGGGGGAGGGGATATGATGGAGAGTAGAGTTTCAAACAGGAAAGCGGGAGGAAGGAGGGAATTACCATGGGATATTGTCTACAGTTGTGGAAGTTGTTAATAAAAAAAGTACAGAAAATGCCTTTGAGAACATTTAACTTGCTTTCAGGATAAAAAAGCAACTAGGAATAGAAGCAACATACCTCAATAGAATAGAAATTATACATGACTAATCTATAGGCAACATTGGGTGTTCACACATGCGCAATTAACACTAACCCATTCTTTTCTGGTTGAGTCTTAAAAAAAATGTATCACTGGGGGAAGAAAGTACAGTTGATAAGTAGAGGAGGTATAATTGCATATGAGAATCAAACATATACAATTTTAAAGTACAGATAACAATGGTTGATTATTTAATTTTTTAACATTTTATTTATTTATTTATTTATTTATTTATTTATTTAAGTGGAGGAAGGATGCACCAGGGCTTCCAATTACTGCAAATGAACTACGGATGCATGTGCCACCTTGTGCATCTGGCTTATGTGGGTCCTGGGGAACTGAACCAAGGTCCTTCGACTTTGCAGCAAAACAAGTTAACTGCTAAGCCATCTCTCCAGCCTGTGATTATTTAATTTCTGTATGCTTCAAAGTAGCTCACTGAGAGGATTAGTGATGCTCTCAACACCAAAAAAAGGGGTAAATACTTGAGGTGATAGATATGCCAATAATCTGTGTTAATCATTTCATGTTGTATCTAGCTATTGAAATAGCACAATGCACTCCAAAATGACTAAAGGATGTAAGGCCAAGATACTTCAAAATATGTTGAATTGAAATGTTGATTATGATTCTTCAAAAGTAAAATCGTGTGAAGAAATGCAAATTCAGACCAGGCCATGTATCATGGAGAAAAACTATATGGCAGCAAGCCATAAAGGTGATTTTGTCTCAGTCACTAAGATTAGCGTTTAGGGTTGTAATGAACCTGAATGAACAAACCACTAACATAATCCTTATCAGGAACTTACTTTTACACCTACACTTATATCTCTTAGTGAAATCCCTGATATTTACTACTACCCTACTTAGCTATCCACTTGTTAGGCCTTTACAAGTTATTTGTTTTATTTGTTGTATGTCTAAAAAGTATAAAAACATCATGATTTTGGAGACTTTCTTGGATATTTACTCCCTTGTGAAGATTTCTGTGTGTATACATAAACTTTATAAAATTTGAATGCTTTTCTCCTGGTTGTCAATTTTGTATGGATTCGGTTACTCTCTCCAGCCATAGACCCCACATAAGATCTAAGAAGTAGAAATAAAGATTCTCTCCTTCCTCAGTGGCATGCACAATAACCATGTGATCATTTAGTATATTAAAACTATCTAATGTTAAATAGCATCTCCATAGAATATTCCATCATCTGTTCTTCTGAAAGTTTCATCTTAACTTTTTAAATTTCAAGCCTTCACTTTATTTAGAATATTTGTATGAGGCTGCAAAAGCTTATTTATAAGGATGCCTACAGTTTGACCTTAGGCCATCATTCAAAGATGTGGAAAAGAGAGAATGGTAGGAATTAAAGAATCATTGCCTCCTCACTGTGTGCCAGGACACTTGACTTTCCCAATCTCACTACTTTCAGGATTTCTTTCTCTTTGGCTTCATTTGTATAGGTTTCTTTTATTCTTTCTTTATCTGTATATCACTTCTTCTACTTCATTTTTATGCTCATCTTTTCTCTATTCTCTTTCTCTTGCAAGACCATTTCTTTTTGATGGAAGCAAGCAGCAGGGCATAATTTCTTCATCTAGCTGATAAGTATTTGATGATTTCTTTACTTGATGACACCCTAATTATTTTACCCTTTTCTTCAAGCTACATGATACCATAACAAAAGCTCTATGTGGCTGGTAAAATATCTTTGGCCTCCTTATTTATTGAGTACATGTAACCACTAGAGAGATAGAAGAGTAAGAATTATCAAGAAACATACCCTGAGAGGTTGGCAGGTGTGGCAGGTCACAATTAATTAGAAAAACAGTGGTGAACTCATGTATCTTGAATTTGGCTATCTTGTTATTTGTGTTGAGCTGTAGTAGAAACCACTGACTTTGGAAAAAGCGATAATTCTAAATTTCTTCACTGTCAGAAATGCACACAACACATGCCTAATCTACACGTGGTCATAATAAATCCTTTCCCCAAGAAAATTCTTGTGGAAGGTTGTGCTATAAATCACCTCTTATTCTATCTTACACAAGGACCAAAAAGGTATCTCAGATATCTTTCAACTTCTCCAAAAGGCCTACTGAGGGCTGTTTGGTAGTGAGCAGTATCTCTCAAAGAACTGAATGGGTTTCAGAATATAAGAAGTATAATTGAAATTTTTACTAGTCCTTCTTCCCCCTCCTACCCTGAGTCTGTACCTCTCCCTAGTATCTTCCACAGGGCCCCCTTAACATCCTTGTTCCTCAGGGTATAAATCAGGGGATTCAGCATGGGGGTAACTACAGTATAAAAAAGTGCAACAAATTTTCCCTTGCTCTCAGAATACCTGTGAGTCGGTTGAAGGTAAGTATAAATGCCTGAGCCATAAAACAGAGAAACCACCATGAGGTGGGACCCACAAGTCCCAAAAGCCTTTCTGCGCCCAGCCATTGACTTGACTTTCAGCACGGCCTGAGCAATGTGAGCGTAGGAGCCCAGAATCAGTACTGCAGGAAAGACCAGGATTATTGTTCTAGCAACAAACATCTTGGCCTCTGTTCCTTCCGTGTCCTCACAGGCCAACTTCAGGAATATGGGCATCTCACAGAAGAAATGGTTCATTTGGTGGCCACAGAGAGGCATGACCATCACAAGCCCTGTCTGTATCAGAGAATTCAGGAGACCTCCCATCCAGGCAGAGACAGCCAATACTCTGCAGAGAAGGGGGTGCATAATGGCCATATAGTGGAGTGGACGGCACACAGCAGCATAGCGGTCAACAGCCATTGCCACCAAAATCAAACACTCCGTAGAAGCCAGGGCAAGAAAAATGAGGAGCTGGGCCACACACCCTCCATAGCTGATGGTCCTGTCAAGTCCATGAAGGTTGATCAGGAGCTGGGGCACAGTGCTGGTGGTGTAGCAGAGGTCCAGGAAGGAGAGGTGGGAGAGGAAGAAGTACATGGGTGTGCGCAGTCGAAGGTCAAGTCGTGACAGAACGATGATGGTGGTGTTGCCCAAGAGAGTTAGGGAATAAAAAATCAAAATAAAGACAAAAAGTAAGATTTCCAGTTGAGGCCAATCTGAGAAGCCCACCAAAATGAAGCCTTCTTGTGAACTGGTATTGAAATTTCCCATAGCCTTTCATCTGCACAAATAGAAAAACTCAACTCCTTCCTTCCTTTGAGGAGAATGAGTTAAAATATTATCCCTAAATTCCACAAATGCTAAAATCCCTTGAGTGTCATCTTCCCATGTTGTGTCTGCCAGTCTTCTTCCTCATCTCTTCTCTAGACAGACAATGAGCTTAGGATGTTGTATAACTTGAATCCTGCTGTTGGGATTTTTCCAGACAACTCAGTCCTTTGAATCTAATTCTTTTATGTCTGAAAGTAGAGATCATTTATTGCTTTTGTAACAGTGCTGAGATATGGACTCAAATACAGTAATGTAGAAATTGTACTTGAAAATTTAATGCAGAGCTAGTGGCATGGCTGACTAGAAAAGAATTTGTCCAGCATATATAAACCCAAGCATTTGATCCCCAGCACTTCAAAAGAACTAAAACTGAAAATAAATAGCTGGCTGGCTGGCTGGCTGGCTAGATAGATAGATAGGTAGATAGATAGATAGATAGATAGATAGATAGATAGATAGATAGATGATAGATAGATAGATAGATAGATAGATAGGTAGATAGATAGATAGATAGATGGTAGACAGATAAATTATAGATGATAGGTAGGTAAGTAGGTGGGTGGGTGGGTGGGTGAGTGGATGGATGGATGGATGGATAGATAGATAGTAGACAGATAAATGATAGATGATAGGTAGATAGATGATAGATACATAGATAGACAGGTAAAGATATAGTTTGTAGAAATGCAGTATTGTTCTCATTTGCTCTTTTTCTCACTGTATGAAGCAGTGTATGTCAGTATATTAAGACCCAGAATAAACCAAGCTGAATCTCACAAATGTGTTCCCTGGTGCTCACCTACTTCCTTCTGTGAACACGATCAATGTAGGAAAGGAAGCTCCACTCAAACTAACTCCCATTTGCCAAAAGTACTGAAAAGAGTACGGATTCCATATCTGTATAGGGGAACAAAATAGCTTTTCACAAACGTGTGGGTCACCACCTCTCATCATGCTTGCCATCCCACTGATAACTCCACTTCCATGCCACACTGATAACCCTATTTCTGAATCTAGTAAGAGGAGTGTTTCTTCTCCTCTCAAGCCAAAATTTCTGTGATGGTTTCTCTCTAGGACTTGTTGCACCCCTGAAATCTTTTAAACATCTTTGCTCTCCTCCATGATGAGAGCTCCTGAGCACTAGTGAACACTATCAGTGAAAAAATAGCATCTTACAATACATGATAGTTTAATTCATGGCATGTGATAGTCAATGACTTTTGTTGATTGAAATTATGACTCTCCTATTATCAAGAAAATCTATGGCCTATATGAGCCCTCAGAATAAACTACAGACAGATTTTTTAAATAACTTATACCAGTAAGATATGCATAAAAGCTGTTTTTCTTTATGGTTGGATATTTGCTGTAGTAAAAGTATGGATAGGAAAGCTCTTCAGACAGCAGGGAAAGAAACAAGTAATCAATAGAAATATCACCTATGCTCGACATGAGCAATTTTGACAAGTTAACACATTCCTCTTTTCATTGAGTCTGCTGTATTGAGAGTCATCATCAATGCTCAGTGCTGGATCAGTGATCCAAGAAAGCACTTGGTTGCTATAACTGAAGCCCTGTGGGAAAGATAGAGAAAGTGTTAATTATAAAACAAATTGTTAATACACAATTAGCTTAACTAAGACACCTAAGATAGTTTTGAATGGCAATCATCATAAACAGTTTAAAAAAATCTATCATCACATCCCTACTTGTGAACTTTACCCCTTACCCTGTTGAAGTAGCTTATTTCATGAGATTTTGATGGGAATTAAGTGCTCTCTGGCATTCTGAAATGAGAAAGAAAATGTTATATACACGTCTACCATTTGTCTGTCCACACCAATAATCCGTAAGTGCTATGTGTTGGGGACTCTTTGGTGGACTGAATATTATATTCTGATTTCCCAGTTCACTGCTTGGGGGAAAAAGGTCCTCAACAAAGATTACTGAAGCTAGTAATGAATACATTCCCCATTGGGCACCATGTCTGCTCCTGTAAATGGCCCATAAATAGTTGTTTTCTTGAAACAGGAAAGAATTAATACTTTTGTACTGCTTCTCATTTAGTAGCAAAACAGATTTTAACCATTCTTGCACATACTTTTGCCAACAATATTTATAGCAATATAGATACATTAATATGCTTGCAATTAAACAAAAGATTGGAAGAATGATCATATGAAAAATTCAATAATCATAATCCCAGGGAATTTCAATAAAACTAGAAGCTGTGAACCCTTAAATGGCTTCTGCAGAATGTGAGAATAACATTAAACAGGCACAATTGAATGTGTGCTGGAAAGTTTAAGATATGAAAGACCAAAATTAAAGCATGGAAGTCATTTATCTAAAAAGTAGGAAACAGGGGCCTGGAGAGATTGCTCAGTGGTTAAGGTGCTTGCCTATAAAACCTAAGAACCCAGGTTTGATTCCCCAGTACCCACATAAAGCCAGATGCACAAGGTGGCACAATGCATCTGGAGTTCATTTGCAGTGGCTAGAGATCCTGGCGTGCCCATTCTTCCTCTCTCTCTCTCTCTCTCTCTCAAATAAATAAAACATTTTTAAGTAGGAGGATGGAGAGATAGCTTAGCAGCTATGGCACTTGCCTGTATAGAGCACAGATTAGATTCCCCTGCGCCCACATAAAACCAGATGCACAAGGTGGCACATACATCTGAAGTTTGTTTGCAGTGGCTAAAGGCCCTGGCACACCCATTTACTCTCCCTCTCTCTCTCTAACAAATAAATAAATAAAAATTTTCAAAAGTAGGAAACAAAGATGATCTGGATTATACTGACCAAAAAGTAAATAAAAGTCAGTAGTGCTCACCCGATTGATGAATATTACCAAATACAAGCTGACTACATAGAAGTGTGTCCGGGCAACTTGTGGTCTAAGCTACTCAAAAGCAAAAAACTTGATGTGATGCTCACACAAGTGCAATAGTGGTGCACAGCTATGGTGGGTAACCAGCTGCTCTTGATTTGGCTAACTGATCTGCTCAGTGGAACGGAACCCATAGCTGGAGCTGGGAAAAAGTCAGAACCATATCCAGATAATGGTTCTGCTTTCCATTGTCAAGCTCCCACTAACTTTAGACTATAAGAGTGTCAAACACTTTTTAAATCTCTCTAAACTCTATTTAACTCTCATGGCTTAAGTTACATCAATAAATTGACTATCTCATTCAGCGTTACATGTTTTTAGTGCCTAGAATAATTACTGGTGCGTGAAAATTCTCCATAGGTCTCTGACCCTACGCGTAGTCACCTGTACCAGCACTTTAATAGATCCCGAGGAAAGCATGAATCCTCGCAGCAAGTCCAGTCTCATTTAAAAAGCAGGATGTGGAGCTGACCTGACTCTTTGGGATCTGATCTTTTATTCTGAAATCTGGTATGCACGGAGGAATTCCCAGTACTGGGTGGCCTCAAAGCTCAAGCTGTTTTTCAGCCCCACACTATCAAATGGACTTTCTACTACCCAGCCAAGACCTTGACACCAATGTTCTTGTACATGCACACCATCTTTGGGGGATGTGTATTGCTTTCTTTTAACCAGAGTCCTGCAGACAATGAGTTAATTTACAGAACCACAACAAACTGATGCCAGAGTCTGTGTTCAGCGCAGCTCACTTCACTCACCGTGCAATGCCCATGTGAATATAGCACAGAAACCAGTTGCAGCAGTAATGAAACCTCCCCAGTCTCTCATAAAGCTTTTCTCCACTGTTCTCCTAGCTCAGGTTGTGGGGTCTGCCTTATTAGTGCACACTGGAAAATGATGAAAAACAAATCTTATGGGACCCAATTGCATCTTCGAAGACCACTTATAAGTTTTCTCTTCACATGAATTCAATGTTTGGCCTATGGAAAATTTCACACATTATTTCTTGTTGCACATCTCATAACTTTGACCCTGGTCATACTGGCTCAGAGACTGTGCAAAACCGAGCCTTCCCGTGGGAACCTAGTGCATATGGATGAGAAATGGGGAGGCCTCATTAGGCAGAACACAGTGAAGAACAGACTTCCTTCGAAATGGAAGTTCTCCATATAAGGAGAAAATTAATTATGACATGCAATTTTTACTAGGTTCCATATTCCTAAAGTAGAATTGACACCTTGCAAATGTCTCCTTTTCTCATTCTTCACAAGTCTTTCATTCCAGTAAAAGAATGAAATAATTTTAAGCTGATACAGCTAGTCCTAATTATTAATGCTTTCATCCCAGTTTTTTTTTTTTTTTTACAAATTATCCTTCCACAATTTCATACTTTTGTGGCTCAATAGGAGGAAATTGTTTTCTCAAGAATGAAGTAGTCTATCACTCTCCGTTGGAGTATCTGCTTTTCTTTTTCAGACAGGAGCTGGACCTGAGGAGATAAACTACCCAGTGCACTCCACCCCCGCCTCAGCTGAAACCACAGAGGAATTGGGGAAATTAGCAAAAGTGCTGCTTTCTTAGAGAATATGATATCAGCACAAGGGTGAAGGAAATAGACACTGAGGCCACTCAATACCTACCAAAACAGAGATCCAGAGACTCCTAAGTACCCATCACTGAAGTAGACTTAAAAATGCTCCCAGCATGGCTCAGGGAATTTGTGGAAGAGGGAGCGGAACGATTGTTAGAGCCACAGGTTGGGACATTATGCACAGAGACATTGCCTCTCCCCCATAATGCATGACTCGCCATCCCCATGGGGTTGACCTGCATCCCCAATAAGGAAGGCCTCTTCAGAAAAGGGACAGGGAGGAAGGATGGTACAAACATATGTTGTTTACATACTACATATGTCCATATCTAATTTTAAAAAAGGAATGAAGTAGTCTAAAATATGCTGTCTGGAAAGAAGTTACCTTTCTGAAAATTCAAAGCTTCCTATTGAATCTGAAAGTTAATGTTTCAAGATTTAAATGTTGCTACATTAACTAAATAATTGTGTGAGATGGTTTGGATCACTCCACCAGCTCTGAACTTCCTCATTTATCTAATCTAAATTATTCTTAATTGAGTGCCTAGTTGTAATCTCCTTCATACACACACACATACAGTGTTAATTGCCTAATGGAATATTTATGCTTCTGTTTTTGAATTATTAATCCGAGGTAGCTCAGGCAGTCAGTACTCACCAAATGCTCCAGAACAGGAAACTACTGCATTCCACTCTCAATTTTCTTGGTTTCAGAGATGATGTGAGGGATGTTTGAAACTATCTGCACCAAGGAATGTTCACAGTATCTCTGTGATCCTTATTACCTTTTTGTGGAGTGTAGACCTTGTTTCCAAGTAACTTCTAGGAGAACTCATAATCACATATTACTCTGTCCCCAGAGAGAAGTTTCTAGTAGATGCTCCTAACCTAGGGGGTAGTAGCATCCTCTGTATGCACGCCACACTCCCCCTTACTAACTGAAACTTGGCAGGAACTGGAGTGTTATCAGGCCATCTTCTGACTCTAGGGTATAGTGCATCACATATGCCCCAGAGACTTTGCTAAAGGCTTCTTAATAGCAGCCAAGAAAGTTTTTTTTTTTCCTTTTCTTCCTTTTTTTGTTTTTGTTTACCAAGGATGGCCTCAGAGATGTCTGCATCCCAATGTGGCAATTATAGTAAACTGTTGTGCTCTCCAAGATCCGCCTTGCAACCTACAGTTCCCTATATTCCCTATGCTACCAAAATGAACTGTCCTTCTCTGTGTCCTCAGAATGCAACTTCTTGCCCTTATGACTCTGCCATGTGAGGTCCTCACACTTTACCTACTTTGACCTCATTCCTATAAGCCATTGATTAATCAAGTCAAATTCCATGACACATTTGAAGCCTACTATGCTAATCACACCTCAAATCTGTTCCTTCTCTGGACTCCTCATATAGTGATCTTGTTCTCATGAGTACCATTGATTCAACTATGTATTTCCATGAAAAAGTTTGATATTTTATAGTTTTCTCACATGTAAATTTAATATATCATTATTCTCATTTTTATGCTGTTTCTATTAATAATAAACTTAAAAATAATAATTTGTTAATGTATTCCAATTTTTGTACTGAGAAATTCACATGGTTTTACACACTGTGTGAAATATGTCCAATGATAAAAATTATTTATAAACACTGAAGTAATCATAATATACTATAGGGAAAACAGCTGTGCATTAAAACTTTTCAATCTTAAAAAAGCTTTCTTGGGCTGGAGAGATGAATCAGTGGTTAAGGCACTTACCTGTAAAGTCTAAGGGCCCAAGTTCAGTTCCCCAGTGCCCATGTAAAGCCCAATACACAAGGTAGCACATGCATTTGGAGTTTGTTTGCAGTGGTTAGAGACCCTGACATGTCCATTCTCTCTCTCTCTCTCTTTATCTTTGTGTCTCTTTCTCTCTCTCACTCCATCTCAAACAAATGTTTGTCTTTAAAAAAGCCTCTTGATATGCTTATAACACAGTTTCTCCATCAGTACAATGGTGACAAAGTGACCTATCCTCTAATATTGTTAGTGAAGTATTCACAATTTATTGAGATATGATAGAAATCCATTAGGAGGAAGACTTTAGGAGAACATCGTGGTCTAGGGATGTTCTCTGTGGGAGCTGATGGAGAGAGTTAGAAAATTTAAAACTAGAAAAAAAAAAAAAAAAACAGAGGAAGAGCTTCAGAAACCCACAAAAGATGTGAAAGGTTACCAGCAGAGAGCAGAGGAAAGCGACGCATGACATGCAGTAGTCAAACACAACCTCAGCTGGCTAGATAGGAGGGAGACGCCACTTCTCAGTTGTAAGCCATATGAACACTGGGAAGTTACACCCTCAGGACAGGCAGAAAGTCTCAAATCCAGCTGCATGTTTTGGTGAAACAATGGTTACTCTAGTGGATGGCTCAACAACAATAGAGAGAAATATCTTTTTTTTTTTTTTTTTTTTTGGTCATGCAATATGACTCAGAAGGCAGCAGCCAGGCACCAACTTGAGAAAGAACATCTTGTTAAAAATTGAGCTACTCCAGATGCCTGACTTCAGGGACTATTCCTATGTTGGAGAGCCTCAACTTGCCCTGACAAAGCCCTAGGGTAAGGGAAGGCCCAGAGAAGCAGTTATAGAAAACAAGAGGGCCAGGCACTGCAAAGTCAAAGGGCGTAGGTGGTAGAAGGCTTGGCTGAGGATGGGAAATGCATAAGGACAGATAGCACTGCCCTTGGAGGCTAGATAAATGTCTCACCAACTAAGAATAACCCTGGAATGTGACGGCTGTGAGCTTGAGGTCTTGAGCTATCTATCTGTTATTCACTGGTGTAGAGCCTGAGAACTGTGCACTTCCGGGGTTGAGCATGATACTCACAGCAGCATACATTCAATACTCAGGAGGTCTCGACAGTACGAAGACCAAGTCTTCCTGTCTCAGTGTGGCTGCTTCCCATACTTTCAACACACTTGGGAGAAACAACCCAATTAAAACATCATCTAGCTCAGGGGGTGGGGGTGTGATCCTGCGAGTCTCTGGAGAGAAGAAAATCTGCCCAGCCCACAGAGTGCACAGCTAGCTACATGTGGCCAGCCCTGGTCCCTGGTATGCAAAGAAGGAAAACTTCCACTGTGAAGAAAGCTCTGGCGAACATCAAACATTGTCCTCTACAGATTCATCAGTAGCATAAACCTAGTTCAAACCATCCTTACAATGCAAGTAGCTGTCAATCCACAATTTTCAAAACAAGGAGCAGAACTTAGAAACTCATCTTTATCTTCCCCTCTGCCCCTGCCCATTTTAAACTATAGGCTTAGCAGTGTTTTTTCTTTGTTATAATTTAAATATACTTTTTGATAATTTTATGCTTGTATATATTTTCATAACTTCCCATTGCCTTCAATTGATTCTCATCCCCATTCCACAGAACCTGTTTTTCTTCCCAACAAGTCCCTCTTCTACTTAGATATCTCCTTTTATTCTTGTATGTGGGTGACCCACTGAGTTTAATGCTGGTTGCCTATATGGGCATGAGTGGGGGATTATTACCAGGTCAAATGGTTCCATCCACTGGTTACATCACTAAAGAAAATGTCTTTCCCTACAACTCTCCAAAGAGAGATGGGGGCCTCCTGCACTCCTACATCATCCATAATGGAACTTTTTAAAGCTTCTCTGATTGGATTTTATTTTATCAACTTTTAAAATATTTTATTTATTTATATTGGCAAGAGAAGAGACAGAACATGGGTTGGGCATGCCAGGGCCTCTTGCCACCACAAATGAACACCAAAAGCATGGTACCACTTACACATTCCGTTCTATGTGGGTACTGGGGAATCAAGCTCAGGTCAGCACGCTTTGCAAACAAGCACCTTTAACTGGTGAGCCATTTCCCCAGCCCCATTTTGTTAACTTTTATTTGACAACTTTCATATGGAGGTTGTCAATAAAACCTTGCTCATAATCCCACCACCCTCCTTTGCCCACTCCTTCCACTGAACCTCCTCTTCTTTTATACTAATCCCTCATATATTTGATGTCACTGATTTTATTTCTTTATTTGCAAGCAGAGAGTGATAAGAAAAGAAAGAGAGAGAGAGAGAGGGAGAGAGAGAGAGAGAGAGAGTATGTAGGTACACCAGGAACTCTTGACCATGTAAATGAACTCCAGATGCATGTGCCACCTTGTACATCTGGCTTTACATGGGTACTGGGGAGTGGAACCCAAGCTGGAAAGCTTTTCAAGCAAGAAACTTTAACCACTGAGCAACATCCCCAGCCTCATTGATGTCAGCTTTGGCCTTCATATTATACATGTATTTTGCAGATAGTGACAGCTACTGTGAGGTCATAAATGCAGCTGCCTCTTTGTGTATGGAAGACAGTACTTCAAATGACTTCTCTCTTCCTTTTGGCTTTTACATTCTTTCCCCTGTCTCTTTGGAAATGGCCCCCTAATCCTTGGAGATTGTAATAGAGAGTTATTAATCAGTGCTAAATGCTCAACTGTCACTTATCAACACCTTGATGGGTTTGAGCTAAGTATTGCATGAGTAACAACAATTACTATGAGGTCATGAATGAAATAGCCATTTTATGGCTGGATGGCAGTGTTCCACAGCTCTCCTATTCATCCTCTGGTTCTTGCAGTCTTTCATCCCTCTTCTGCATGTTTCCTGGGCCTTGGAGGGAATGATATGGAAGTCTTATTTATATATGATCACTCTAGACTCACTTATTCTCAGTGCTTTGATGAGATTTGAATCTCTTCAGTAGTCACCATCATCTGCAAAGAGAAACTTCTCAAACCAAAGGTAAGAACAACATTAATCTATGGACACAGACATATATTTAGAAGATAATTTGAGGGGCACATAACACATCCATTTAGCCAAACAACAGTAATAGCTGTTCTCTTAATGTTATGGGTTTTTGATTAGGTTTTCAGTACCAGGCATGAATCCCTCCCAAGGAGCAGACCTCAAATTTAGGCAGACATCAGTTAAAACCACCATTGTAGTCATGCCACTATTGTACCAGTAGACACATCCTGCCTGGCTGATTGGTAGTGTACCTCACTCTCCTGCTGAGTAAGACTCTTGATGACTTCTCTCCACCAGCCACCTGCACAGCACCCTCCCACACTATGAGAGGTGGCCAGAAGGGAGGAAGCTTCCAGCTCGGTTATAGCTAGATTTATCAATGACCTGCAATGGAAACAAGTGGTGTCTTCACCAATAGGGTGTAACCATCTAATCTAGTGGACACAATATACTTCAAACCAAAATTAATAAGAGATAAAAGAATTGATTAAAGAAATAAGTCACCAAGAAGACATTGCAATTCTAAACATGTACAATGCACAAAACTCAAATGCACCCAGTTGTATAAAACAAATTCTAAGCTGGGCGTGGTGGCTTACGCCTTTAATCCAGCACTCAGGAGGCAGAGGTAGGAGGATCACTATGGGTTTGAGGCCACCCTGAGACTACATAGTGAATTCCAGGTCAGCCTGGACTAGAGCGATACCCTACCTCGAAAAAAAAATGTCTACACTATATGACCTCATACATAAACCCCAACACAGTAATAGTGGGTGACTTCAATACTCTACACTCACCAATAGAAAGATCATCTCGAACCAAGTATAGTGGTGCATGTCTTTCATCCCAGGATGCGGAAGGCTGAGATAGGAAGATCACCATGAGTTTGAGGCCAGACTGGGCAAGAGTGAAACCCTGCCTCAATAAAAGAAAGAAACAAGCAGGGGGTGGTGGCGCACACCTTTAATCCCAGCACTCAGGAGACAGAGGTAGGAGGATTGCCATGAGTTTGAGGCCACCCTGAGACTCCATAGTGAATTCCAGGTCAGCCTGAGCTAGAGTGAGACCCTACCTCGAAAAAGAAAAAAAAAAAAAAAAAAAGGAAAGAAATGGAAAAGTAATTAGAGAAACACTGGAGTTAAATAATACCATGATCAAATGGACATGACAGACATTTACAGTCATTCCATCCAAACACTACAGAACACACATTCTGACCTACAGCCTGTGGAACTAAAATAAATCACATATCAAGACACGAAGAAGACTTAGCAAGTTTAAGAAAATTTAAGTAGGCCCTTATATTATATCTGACCATAAAGCAATAACAGCTAGAAACAACCAACAAGCAAAAACTACAGAGCATACATGAACTCATGGAGATTAAACAACACACTTGAATAAAGGGGTCACTGGGGGCTGGAGAGCTGGCTAAGTGGTTAAAGGTACTTAGTTGCAAAGCCTGATGGCTTGGCTTTGATTGCCCAGTACCTGCATAAAGTCAATTGCACAAACTGGGTCATGTGGCTGAAGTCTGCAGTGGTAGGAGACCCTGGTATACCCATACATGTTTTCTATTTCTCCTTCTCTCCCTCTCATAAGTACATAAATATGCATTCCTTTCTCTCTCTCTCTCTCTTTGTCTCCTTCTCTCTCTCATTAATACATAAAAATATTTTTAAAATATAAATAAATTAATAAATCAGAAGAGATCACTGTAGAAATCAAAAGTTAATGCATACAATGGCCAACATGTATCTGGAATACAATGTTCAAAGACACCCCTTTCCATTCTCTGATTCTTACATTCTTTCTGCTGCCTCTGCCACAATGTTCCCTGAGCCTTGGTGCGTATGATAGGAATGTCTCATTAAATGCTGAGCATTTAATGTCACTAATTTTCTGCACCTTGTTAAGTTTGAATCTCCCTAATTGTCACGACCATCTGTAAAAATAAGCTACTCTGATCAAAAGTGAGAGTGGCACTGCTATGTGATCATAAACACAAGTATTTAAAAGATGATTTGACCCGTGAAGCATATATATTTAGCCAAGCAAGACTACTTTCTTCCCCTGTAGAGCCTATAACCTTACATGTTAGAGGCTTTGGGCTAGATTCTTAGTACCCAGCATGTGTTCTCTTCTGTGGATTGGGCCTTACATCCAATCATAGCAGCTGCTATTACATGCACAACATGGGACCCATCGACATGCTGTCAGGTTTGGGACTGGAGAGATTGCTTAGTGTCTAAGGCACTCACTTGCAAAGCCTAAGAACTCAGGTTTGATCCTCCAGGTCCCATGTAAGCCAGATGCACAAGGTGGCTCATGTGTCTGGAGTTTGTTTGCAGTAGCTAGAGACCCTAGTGCATCCATTCCCCCCTCTCTCTCTTCATTTGCAGTGGCTAGAGACCTTTTCTCTCTCTCTTTCTCTTCCTTTTTTTCTATCTCAAATAAAAATAAATAAGTATGTTGTCAGGTTAAATGAAATAAGTCAGGCTCAGAAATAAAAATATATGTTTTCTGGGCTGGAGAGATGGCTTAGCGGTTAAGCGCTTGCCTGTGAAGCCTAAGGACCCCGGTTCGAGGCTCGATTTTCCAGGACCCACGTTAGCCAGATGCACAAGGGGGGGTGCACGTGTCTGGAGTTCGTTTGCAGTGGCTGGAAGCCCTGGCGCACCCATTCTCTCTCTCTCTCCCTCTTTGTCTGTCGCTCTCAAATAAATAAAAATAAACAAAAAATTTTAAAATATATTATGTTTTCTTTTGTATAAAGAACCTAGATTTTAAATTATGTAGGGGTGTGTGTGTGTGTGTGTGTGTGTGTGTGTGTTTGTGTGTGTAGTTCATGAAATAGAGTCATGAAAGTAAATGATGATTTCTTAGGGGAGTGGGAAACAGATAGGGTGCTGGAATACATGTGATAAGAAAGCATAAAGTTGTACTAACTGGGGAAAGAAAAGAAGGCAGCTGGAAGGGGATAAGACAGGAGGGAAGGCAGTAGGGAAGGGGAATAGATGAGAATAAAGCACAGTGACACCTATGCATGAAGATGCCATGATAAAACTCATCACTTTGCATGATAATCTAAAAGAATAATTTAAAAAAATTAAAGACATCCGTTGAGTGGCATAACACAAACATTTATTTAGTATATTATCTCTGGTGAAAGAAATACTGAAAATACAACCATTGACCCCAAAGAAGTTCACAGTCTCTGGAGACAGGTATAACCTAAAGCAATTTCAATTAGGGTGATAAGTAATGACCTATTCTTTCATTCGGAGATAGTAAATCTCTTATAGAAAATGTCAGCAAGTAATGAAAATAGTATTATTTTATTTAATCTTACTTTGTATAAAAGTAATGAGAACGAAATAAAATATTGTGTTCAAGTATGAAAGAGTCTTAGCACCCAAGTAGACAAGAAAACTGTTCTACTTATGGTGTTTACTCTTTGTCAAGCCCTCCTCCAAAACAACTCAGGCATAATCTATAGATATTGGCCCCAGTGTGGTGTGAAACTGAAGAAACATAGACAACTTTAGGGTTGCAGAGTACAATTTATTGTAGAAGTTCCTAACAAAAGTATGGGTACCTGAGCCGCAACAAGATCATGTGGAGCCCCACAATTTGTGTTCTAAAGGGAATTGTATTTTGGTTTGGGATAAAAGTGATCACATGTAGTTGAAACACACCTCCTTCATTCTAAGAACACAGCCAGCTGAATGATCCCTGGATCCCCAGGTTGGTTGTAAAGTCTCACATATGATTCTAAGAGTTTTATCTATTTATGGCTGCTCTGAAAAACAACAACAACAACAAAAAGCCATGATTACTGTGTGGCAATAATGGCTTTTAAGCTGAAGACTGATGCAGCCATGTCAAGCCGAATGCACACAATCACTATCTTAAGGATGTCGCATGTATGAAAACAGTTAATGTTCAGCGTAATTGCGGGTGTCATTACGACTGTCATTCCTGTTCCACACACCACGGCACTGGGACCTAAAGGATTCAAATAACTTTTCCATGGGCGCACAGCTACCCAGTGCCAACACAAAATTATTAACCCGGGTACTAATAAGAAAAGTAGGTTTCCAGTAACAGTGTAGAGCTATTTATCCAAAAAATGTGTGTGTGTGTGTATGTAGATGTACATGTGATTACTTGAACGATTCAAAGATAAAAATATTTGAATGATTCACCCTGGTTTTATACCTAAATTTTAATGAGACTTTTCATATAAGTACTTAATGTATTTTGATCATAATACCCTCCCATTATTTTCCTTTTCCTCCCTCCCCATCACCCTCCCACTGAACTCCTACTTCATCCCAACAAATCCCTTTTCTATTTTTGTGTCAATTTTTGCCCTCTTATACCATTGATGTCAACATGTTGATAGCCCCAGTGCTGTGCAGGTAACATCAGCCAGGGATATGGCTCAGTAGGCCAAAGTGCATGCCACCCAAGCATGAAGACCTGAATGTGGAGCCCCACCATCCATGTAAAGGCTGAGCACAGTGGCTGGCACTTCTAATTCAAGCCCTGGGACGGTAGAGACTGTGCGGTCCCTGGAATTTGCTGATTGGCTAGTATAGCTGAATCAGTGAACTCCAGATTTCATTAAGAGACCAATGTCTGAAAAAATAAGGTGGAGCTGGGCATAGTGGGGCACGTCTTTAATCCCAGCACTCAGGAGCCAGAGGTAGGAAGATCGCTGTGAGTCTGAGGCCAGCCTGGAACTACAGATTGAGATCTAGGTTGATCTTTAAAAAATAAGGTGGTACTTGAGAAAGGTACCTAACATTGACCTCTAGCCTCCCCACACCTGTATGTATGCTTATAGATGTACCCACCTACAAACATGCATACACACATGAATGTTTACCACATAAACACACAAAAATTTTAAAAAGTTGAAAGTATTTAAAATAATCTTTGAGAAAAAGTGAAAAACTATTTTTCTATATGCTCCTCTTAAAGATTTATAATCTTTATTGTTCAAATGTATGCAATAACTCAAACTGGCATTTGAGACTGAGAAAATTGTTTAGAAAGTCACATGTACTCTGACAGGAAACCATCATTTAGATACATAGAAAAAGGACAGTGGTACAATTTTAAGAATCCTCATTTTATCCCTTGAACTTCCCAAATGTTCCTGCTGCAGAAACTGATCTTTCTGTGGTTTCACTTGCACTACCATCTTTCACTCTTTCTTCTTTACTATGTGACTTCCTCACATATCATTGTTTTGATGCTTATTTTTTTCTCTATTCCTCTTTACTTTGCATGAATATCTCATCTCTATGAAGCAGAAGGCATGATATGATTTCTTGGTAGAGCTGGTAAGCATTTCCACTAAAAGACTACTAGATAACTCCTGTCAGGGAACTGACACAGACCAGGAGATGTGAGGGATGTGATCAGGTTTCAGTTCATTAGAATTCCACCAATGAGCTCTCCTTTGCTCAGTACCTTCATTGTGACACCAGTAGGAATCAGAGACTTTGAAAAAGGTGGTGACACATTTATTAATGCATTGTTCCCTCTCAGATATGCCTACAACCCATGCATACGCTCCACATGCGGCCAGAATGAACTCTATCATGAATCTTCCAGAATGTTTATATAAACCAGTTTTTGCTCTTCTGCACTGGCCCAGAGACACTGATCTAGAAGGAACCTCAGGAGATTCCCACTTCCAACTTCCCAAAAACAAATGCACTAAAACTCTGAGGCCCACTAAGTGCTATTCATTAGTGATCAGTGGCTGAAAGAATGAGGTATATTTCAGGATACAAGGACTACAGCAGAAAATTTTACTGCTTCCACATTCTACCTTGAATCTGTGTCTCTCCCAAGTATTTTCCATAAAGCCCCCTTCACATCCTTGTTCCTCAGGGTATAAATCAGAGGATTGAGCATGGGGGTAATTATAGTGTAAAAGAGGGCAACGAACTTCCCCTCATTGTCAGAATACCTGTGGGTAGGTTGAAGGTATGTGTAGATGGCTGAGCCATAAAACAGAGAAACCACCAGGATATGAGATCCACAAGTCCCAAAAGCTTTCCTACGCCCAGCCATGGACTTGACCTTCATCACGGCTCTGGCTACATGTGCATAGGAGCCTAAAATGAGTGCTGCAGGAAAGACCAAGATGATGACTCTGGCCACAAACATCTTGGCCTCCGTTCTTTTCGTTTCCTCACAAGCCAACTTCAAGAATATGGGCATCTCACAGAAAAAGTGATTCAGTTGATGGCCACAGAGAGGCATGGCCATCATGAGGCTTGTCTGAACCAAAGAGTTCACAAGGCCTCCCACCCAAGCACAGGTAGCTAACGCCCAACAAAGATGGGGGTGCATAATGGTCATGTAGTGGAGTGGACGGCACACAGCAGCATAGCGGTCAAAAGGCCATCACCCCCAATAGTACACACTCTGTGGAGGCCAGGGCAAGGAAAATGAGGAGCTGGGCCACACACCCTCCATAGCTGATGGTCCTGTCAAGTCCACGAAGGTTGATCAGGAGCTGGGGCACAGTGCTGGTGGTGTAGCAGAGGTCCAGGAAGGAGAGGTGGGAGAGGAAGAAGTACATGGGTGTGCGCAGTCGAAGGTCAAGTCGTGACAGAACTGATGATGGTGGTGTTGCCAAAGAGTGTTAGGGAATAAAAAATAGAAATAAAAACAAAAAAGACAAGCTCCAGGCGAGGCCAATCTGAGAAGCCCACCAAAATGAAGCCCTCTGCCGAACTGGTGTTGAAACCTCCCATAGCTTTTCAGCTGCACAAACAGCCAACACAATCCAGTGCTCCTGGTGAGGAATCTGGGTTTAAACATCATACCATAAGAACCACAAAGCCACAGGCTGTATCCTCCATTTTGTTCAGTAGTTCCAATTTTACTGATGAATTTTAGCTTAAAGCTAGATAAAAAATAATATGGAACCTTGACTATGTTAGCATGGAAAGAAACCTAAAGCTTATATCCTCCAAGGGTTTTGTACCATCTGGTCTCCCCATCCAGAATCTCAAGACATGAACTTTCTCAATGAAGCCCCCTCAAACATCATCTCATTCACACTCTTTTGCTTCTTTTCTTCCATTTTTCAAAACTTGCTTCCATCTTTATGGGGATTTCTGTCTTTTTAACATATTTTGGGGGGGGAGATGAGAATGGGTTGCCTGGCTTTCTTGCTGTTGCAAACAAACTCCAGAGGCATGCACCACTTTGTACATTTGGGAATCAAACACAGGCTGTGAAGCTTTGCAAGCAAGTGCCTTTAACCACTGAGCCATCTCCCCAAGTCCGTCTTTTACTCCTTGATTTATCATATCCATTATTTTCTTACTAATATCCTTAATCCATCAGTCACTTTGTCTCATGCATCTCATTCTGGGGAAAACAGAATTCTATTTCATCTCCATCATTAAAGTAAGATCAGTAAATTGTCTTGTCTTATTCAACTTTACAGTTTCAGTACCTGGAATGACCAACACATGAAGTGCTCAGTATGTCCCTGGCTGTGCAGGAGCACGCCTGCTCCAGCTCTTTAACCAGTGCTTACCGATGCTGGGTGTCTTGCAGCAGCTTCGGTTGTACTTATGCAGTGTATGTGCAAGTGTCCCTATTTTCTTGGCATGTGATATTTTGATCTATAACTATGTTTTTAAGGAGAAAATTCCACTACTGTCACCTTAAGGCCAAGTCTTTCAATCATCCAGCCAATTCTGCGTCATTTTTACTTTCTTCTATAGCTTTTAAGGCTGGGAGACATGTGCCCTAGACATCAGAGTTCTGTAGAGAACAGGCTAATCTACAAACCACAATACCCATGCCTCTCATGAAACCGACGATGGAAAGGACGTTGTGTTCGGCACAGTTCACCTCCATCTTGCATGCACTCCATCTCCCCTGCACTGTGGTGTATATGACTCTGGGACCAAGTCGTATGATTATGACGCCTCTCCAACACCTCGTGGAGCTTTGACTAGTTTTATTCTTGTGTTTTGCTTCCTTATTGGAAATCATGAAACATGAATGTCCCTGGGTGCCTTTTCCATCTATCAAGAGTAACTTCATATTTATCCTCATGGGAAATCCATGCTTGGACTGAGGATGGCCCCATACATTCTGTCTAGTTGACATCTCATATCCCAATTGGGCTTTGACCCTGGTCACTCTTTCTCAGGGACTGGGCAGTGCAACGCCCTCCCAAGAGAGCTGGGTCCATGTAGCTTGAAAAGCTTAATAGGGAACACATATACACAGACCTTATTCAATTGACTATACTCCAAATATTGAGGAAAATAGTCATGATTTGTAACTATTACCAAGCTTCATATTCCTCAACAGAGGGAACACTCTGAAAATCTCCACTTCTTTCTTACTGTCCAAATCTTTCACCCCAGTGAAAACTGAAACCATGCTAGGCTGATACAATTGTTCCTAATGACTCAGACTGTCATCCAGGCAATCATCAAGTGCTCACAAGTTGTTCTTCTTACAACCTCACACTGAAACAAATGAATAGTGCCTCATGGACTAAAACAGTCAGACATAATAATGAGGACTAGGTGAACTCTTGGCATAAGATTGATTTAATTTCTTGGCAAAAATAGGATGAAAGAACAATACAAATTACTGTGGCATCTTTAAGCATCCTTCATGACAGCCAGAGGTTTTGTGATTTTAGATTAGAAAAAAAGAATGCTTCATGACAAGTGCAACTTGTGCCAGTGTTTAAAGATCTGTGAGATTGTAAAAATACCTAACGTGCCTTGTTTTGTAAAGGCCAAAACTCAGATAAATTGCTAAAATTTACAAGAGGAAAGATCATAGGTCAATAAGGAGCAAAGTTAAAAATACATTGTCTAAAATGGACTATCTGGAATTGAAAGGTGTTCTACCTTCATAGCTGCCTGCTCATTCCCATTTTGCATGTTGACTTTTCAATACATTGTGAAAACATCCCTGAATTAATGTCACAGTTGGGTGTAATGGTTTAAAACACTCTGCCCACCCCTGATCCTCTATTTTTCTAATCTAAATTTGTCACTTAAAACATTTCATATCTACTCCTTATCACCTTGGCAAATACAAAACATCTTGACATCGGCATATTTGATTTTCTGTAATACAAATGTCAATGGCTATCCGTACTAAACTCTTTGTTCTTGTGCCTGAGTATGTGCATGGATCCATGTGTCTACTCATGGTTTTTATAAATAATGAGACAATTGATGAGGAACCGTGTTTAATTGTTTTCTCAATGCCATTACATCCTTCTTGTCAGTCCAATGATTTAATGATGCTGTTATTAGAACTACACTCAAGCCAAAAAAAATGTATTCTATATGTGAACAGAGAAGGAAACTCTTTGCTAATCACCTTCACTGTTAGATTATACAATTTAAAATTTTGAATCTAATTTCACATCTTCCTCATATCTACATCAGTACCTTTCTCACTCTTGCTTGGGAGATTAACCCCCTATTTTACCATGCTGGGTATCAAAGCATTCTTCCACTCATCCTCCGTCACCACCTGCTTTTTGTAGTCTCAGGCATTTTCTGATCTGCACACCATCCCTTTCACACTAGAAGCCACTAGGTGCCCCACCCCATCCTAGAGGATTTGGAGTGATCTTTGAGACTTAATCACCCCCAAATCGCATTTTTTTCTAGAGAAACATTAGTTATTCAAAGTTCAAGTCCAGACAGAGTAGTGCTTTCAAAGATTAAATTAATAAATTGATTATTTCAATTCTGACAAAAGATGTCTCATTCTAATGGATCTCCTCCCACTGTCCATTCTTCCAACAAATCTTCCTTGATTTACTGCCTACTGACAATGCCTATATTCTTCATCCCTGATGTCTGCAATTTACTTGTTACAGCCTTGGCTTTGGGGTTTGAGTTTTAGTAAAAATACAAAATGATTTTAAATCAACATTTCTACTTCACATAAGAAAAAAAGCTTATTGCTATAAACTTATACAGTTGGAGATAAACACATGCAAATGAGTTTTTGGTATACTATGAAAGCCAATCAGTAGTAAAACATATTTTTGTAAACATCAGACATTTCAATGTCCTCAAACCAAGTAACCAACAGAGTGCAATTCAGTGCTGAATGCACAATGTGATATTTGTTTTCGTATTTTTTTTAAATGTGTGAATCTGGAGTAGTTTATCTAGTCAGTACTCACCCAGTGCCCAGGAAAATGAAACTACTGCATTACCACCCTCAATCTATCAGCTTCAACAGTAATGTGAGACCTATATTAGACTGTCAACATCTAAAGATGTTGTAGGTAGATATGTCCCTCTGTGGTCCTAAGTTTTGGGGGGAATAAAGGTCTTAGATTGGAGCCCCTGTTCTAGAGAAGTCATGATTTCATACAATTCTATCCCCAGGAGAAATATTGCTGATGCTCATACCTAAGGGGGATGGTGGCATCCTTAGTGTGCATCCCACACTCTCTCTAACTGAGACTTAGAAGGAGCTGGCGTAAGGCTTAGGGCATTGTCTATGCCCTGGGGACATTGCCAAAGCCTCCACAGGAGCAGGAAAAAAAAAAAAGAAAAAGAATTGTTTACCCAGCGTG
Source organism: Dipus sagitta (assembly GCA_036346955.1). Taxonomy (NCBI): domain Eukaryota; kingdom Metazoa; phylum Chordata; class Mammalia; order Rodentia; family Dipodidae; genus Dipus; species Dipus sagitta. The sequence goes on along the minus strand of CM070777.1, from coordinate 60,858,976 downwards.
TCCTTGGAGATTTCTGGGCAAAGAAACAATTATAATCCACTGATGAATGTTTCATGATCTTCCTACCAGGCCCTCAGTTCTCTATCTTCTCCATACACTGCCCAAGTGAAACTCATCTATTCAGCATTCTCAGTACACCCTTCTTACTCCTGTGACTCTGCCATCTAAGAAGCCGCATACTTCCCCGATTTTAACCCTAGTTCAATCAGTTTTTGACCGTCCACACCAAATTACATAACTCACTAAGAGCTATCATCAGACACACACACACACACACACACACACACGTTTTCTTCTCTGGACTCATATATGCCAATTTCTTTGTATTATTGATTCAACAAAATACTTACTTTATGAAAAATTTAATGTTTTGTATTTCTGACACAGATTATATTTAATGTATGATTCTCTATTTTTATCCACAAAACAAACTTAAAGTATATTTTTTAAATATACCTCCCATATGACCCAGTTATACTACTCCTAGGTAAATACCCTAAGGATTTCACACTTTACTACAGAGGTACTTGCACATCCATGTTTTACAGCCACAGATGAATAGTTTATGAAAATGTGGTACATATGCTCAATGAAATCATATTCAGCAGTATGAAAAATGGAAGTGTGAAATCTTCCGGAAAATGGATGGTTCTGGAAAGGGTCATATTAAGTGAAGTGACTCAGAAAGACCAAAACCAAATATTCTTTCTGATAGGCATATCTTAGCTTGTACCTATAAGTATGTATATATAGAGGGACAGATGTGGATAAAACCTATAAACAGAACTATAGCTAAAAGGGATTATAAAGAGATGAGCTGGGAGAGAGAGAAGGGATGGGTAAAAGGATACATGAGACATGTAAACAGGGGAAAATACAGGAGGAAGGGAATTAGGGGAAGGGGAAAGATAGTGGGGTCGGCAGCCAACTAAAATAAACTGTATCTGAAATGCCATAAATTAATTAATTAAAATATGTGCAATGTATTCTAAAATTACTTATTAAGCATTTAACACTTGTACACAGCATAAAAATCTTTTTAAAATCAGGAAGATCTATATCCACTTCAGAAATCATAATAGAGAACATGATCTGCCATTACAAAATTTTTAACCCTGAAAAGCTTTTATCACATGTTTAAGCTTCAGATTGCCTGCATACACACATTTCCCATCATACACACACACACACACACACACACACACACACACACACTGTACTATGATATTAATGTTACTTATGCTGAACTAATGCTCATGAATCAGTGACAACACATGTGAGATGTTATGTATATTATGTAGATATTCTTTCTCTGTGAGTTAGCATTTATCTAATATCAAAACTTATTCAGAGCCTTGCTTTGCCTGTAAAATACACAAAAAATACATGATCTCTAACTCCAAGCCTGTAAAATACACAAAAAAAACATGATCTCTAACTCCAAGGATAGCCACAATATGACGAGTTATAGGCTTCTCCCAAAACAATCACAACCAAGGTAGTAAGTGCAGTGGCTTCTACTTTCATCTAGAGCACTTAAAACTATTAGAGGAGCATCTTAAATAGTCACAATATTGTTTTTTTTAAATTATTCTTACTTTGCATACAATTAGTACAAATGGTATGAAGAGTTTTTAAGAGTGAAAACAAAGTCTTCTTATCCTGATTCCTGAAAAAATTTAAACCAAAAAAAAACCAAAAAAACAAAAAACAAGTAAACCTGATATAGTGCTTACTATGTTTCAAGCACCATTCCAGAGAAATTCAGACTTAGACTACGAGTACGGGTCTTGAGGTCTGAGAGGCTGATAAAAGAGATATAAGAAAACTCTATTAGCGCAGGGTAAAATTTACTTGAGAGTGTAATGACTACATTGAAACCAGTTGGATCCCAACAAATTTGGGTCAGAATAAGAGGATATATATGGGTTATAACAAAAGTGACTTCATCCAGCTTCAATGAACCCGGTTTAAGATAACATTGAAGTGTCAGGTACCTTCATAGACACAGTCAGACTGTAAAGCCCCACATATGGTTTCATTTACCTATGGAATTCTGACAAGCTACCCAAGAAAAACCAACCATGGCTTTCCAAAACAGTCATAGCTATTACGACCCAAGGTGGCCACAGTCATGTCAAGATGAACCCTTCCCATCTGCCCGCTATGGTTCCTTTGGTCCTCACCTCCCCCTTCTTCATCACCTCTGGTTCCTCCCCCCATGGTCTCCTGTCTTATTTCACATCCTACATCTGCCCTTGAATCACCTTATTTACATTCATACAAGCATTAAAAGTTAAGATCCACATATGACGGAGAATATGCAATTGTTCTCAGGCTTAGACTATGAGTACTGGTCCTGAGGTACTGAGAGGCTGATTATGTGGTTTTGGTCTTTCTGAGTTTGAATCACTTCACTTAATATGACCCTTTTCAGAACTATCCATATTCCTGAAGATCTCACACTTTCATTTTTTCATACTGCTGAATATAATTTCACTGAATATATGTATCACATTTTCATTAACTATTCATCTGTGGCTGCAAAACATGGATGTGCAAGTACCTCTGTAGTAAAGGTCTATCTAGGACTGAATTACATCACTTATAATTTCTTCCATGACCATCCATTTTCCTGAAAATTTCATAACACAATTTTTCTTTACAACTGAGTAGCATTCCACTGTATACACACACACACACACACACACACACACACACACACATATCTATGTATATATATACTGCCACATTTTTATTATCCAGTAAGCAGTTGATGGACATTTAGGTAATTTTAGTGTGGGTAGATCTCTGTGTTAGGGTATAAGTGGAGTCCTTTGGATATATGCCCAGGAATAAAAGGGGGGCCCTCACTCCCGTCCTAGCCTGTCCTAGAGCTGCCTTGTTTGCAGGAATGTGGTGGTGCATGCCTTTAATCCCAGCACTCAGAAGGCAGAGGTAAGAGGATCGCAGTGAGTTTGAAGCCACTCTGAGACTACAACAGTGAATTCCAGGTCATCCTGGGCTAAAGCAAGACCCTACCTCAAAGGAAAAAAAAAAAGAGGACCCATCTCCATTTTCTCAGAGCATAAACTTTGCAGCCAAGAAAATAACTAGCATGTCAGCACAACAAAAGCTCTACTAGCAAAGATTAATAGGTGGGCCCCAACAACTGACAGAAATACAAATGGACATAATTTTTCTTAAAGACAAGCTAGTAGCAATATTTTCCCTATAATTTGATGTGCATGATTATATCATTGGGAAATAATCAGAGGTACAAAGACATTCTGCAAAGATGTTTATTACAGTTATTTATCATGATCAAAGGTATAAACAGTGTTCAAAAATGGAAAAAAATGATTTAAAAAGGAAAGAAACATTTACTCAGAGAATGTTGCAGATAGTCGTTAGAATTGTTTCCAAATAACTTATAGGACTGCATTGTACATGTGGCAAAATAGTCATTACCCATAAGATCTATGTGTGTATATTCACACTAAATTTGTATATAGCCCAGCTAACCAAAAAGTTATGTGTGGATTATAGAACTTGGGGTGAGTCATGTCTCTGTAAGAAGTAAGACACAAATGAATAAAATTATAGAGATTAAAAAATTGGTATTGCAGTATATGCCAAAAAAACATTCAGAGGATCACTATGAGCTATTTTGAAAGCAAATATTACAAAAGCAGGAAAATTTAGAACAGAGAATAATTTCTAGAAATTTACCCATTTTGAGAAAGAAAGTGAAGTGTTCTGAATCTTAGGTTCCCAGCTGATGGAGACTTGGCAGTTAATGCCTCCTGGAGGCAGTGTATTGTGGGGAGTGGGCTTATGGGTGTTATAGCCAGTGTCCTCTTGCCAGTGTTTGGCACACTCTCCTGTTGCTGTTGTCCACCGGATGTGGGTGGGGGGGTGATGTCCACCCTCTGCTCCTGCTGTCGTTTTCCCTGTCATCACAGAGCTTCCCCTCGAGTCTGTAAGCCAAAATAAACCTTTTCCCCCCATAAGCTGCTCTTGGCTGGGTGATTTCTGCCAGCAATGCAAACCTGACTGCAACAAATGGTTTTTATTATTTTCACTGAGTTATATATCTATGATTTTATTACACCACTAAAAAAAAAAAAAAAAAAAAAAACCTTCTCAAAGAGTAGGCTTGTACACCAGAAATCTCTCAAATAACGCTGCATACCCTTTTAACCCAAGCTGCTCTCATTCTTGGTTGGAGAATCTGCTTTATTTTACAGATGGCAGAGAAAATGGAGGAGAGTCAAGATCCACTGATAAGACAAGAAAAATAAAAACTGACTGTCCACAAGACCTGCCACATGAGCACTGCTCTTACTGCTAGCCTGACAACCAGCCCCAGAGTAATGGTGGCAGACACTGTGATCAAGCAAGAGCTATTAAAGCAGAAATTCAGCTACAAAGAACTCAACACAAAATCAGACTTCCAACAGGCCTGCCATGGATCAGGGAGCATTGTGGAAGAGGGGGTACAAAGATTGTAAGAGCCGCAGAGTGAGTGTGAATACCCTGAGGCATGGTCCCCACTACCTCATTGGGATGAGGTCTTCATGACCCAGTAGTGGATCCCATAATCCCACTGGGGAGGGCCCCAGGGAAACAGGAACAGGAGCAAGGGAACAAAAGAGTATAATCTATTACTACATAGATATTTATAGATACAATTATATTTGTCTGATCATTATACATCTATCCCCATGTAGTCCATAAACACCGAACAAGTTAAGGATGTATTAAGCCAAAAAAAAATGCTGAAAGTAAATATTGATAATTTCAAGCTGAAATTCCCTGATGAACTACAACTTCAGTAAGAGATGTTTGGATTGCCTTTTCCTGCAGGCACCAAAGCATAAAGCATCTTTTGGGAGGGTCAAGTTGCCTCTCCCAACATTGGAAAAAAAAACTGTCTTAATCACCCAAAAATGGAATATAGAGCTATAACCAACCCCCCCCCCAAAAAAAGCAAACAAACCTTACAAGGTTTTAATCCAACCACATAGGTCTCTAAGTGGCATTCCTAGAATGTATTACCCTTTTTCAGAGATCCACTTGTCTTACCATTCCTTCACAAATTATGGTGTTGCTTATAAACGTATAAAAGTGGGCTGGAGAGATGGCTCAGTGATTAAGGGTTCTTGCTTGGAAAGCCTGACAGCCCAGGTTCAATCCCCCAGTACCCATGTAAAGTCAGATGCACAAAGTCGTACATGTGTCTGGAGTTTGTTGCAGCGTCAGAAAGCCCTGGAATACCAAGACACTCTCTCTGTCTCTCCCTGTCTCTCTCTTTCTCTCTCTCTCTCTCTATCCTCTCTCTCATAAATAAAAGTTTTTAAAGTATAAAAGCATATTGCCATGTTCAACAACGAAAGCCAGATGCACAAAGGTGAGGCAAGTGCAAAGTCGCACATGTCCACTAGGTGGCACAAGCATCTGGAATTCCATAGTGGCTGAGGCCCCCGTGTGCCAATTCTCTCTCTCTTTCTCTCAAATAGAATAAAAATAAAAATGAAAAAGCAACAACAAAGAATTATTTATTTAAAAAGCATATTGGTTTATTGATTTTCTTAGGGTGTAATTCTTATGAAGATCCCCATGTATATATAAACTTATTTAAAATTTATTAAAACTTCTATGGGTATGCGGGACTGGGGAGATTGCCCAGTGGTTAAAGGTGCTACGTGTAAAACCTGGTAGATCAAGTTTGATTCTCCAGTCACCCATGTAAAGCCCAACAGGCAATTATTTGCAGTGGCAAGAGACTCTGGATATAAAAAGGGAAAACCAATTATTTTTTTAATATTTTATTTATTTATTTGACAGGTAGAGAGAGGCAAATATATAGAGAGAATGGGCATGCCAGGGCCTCCAACCACTGCAATCGAACTTCAGACCTGTGGGCCACCTTGTACATCTGGTTTACATGGGTCCTGAGGAGTCAAACCTGGGTCCTTTGGCTTTGCAGGCAAGCACCTTAATCACTAAGCCATGTTTCCAGCCCAAGGCTCACTGTTTTTATGCTCCTGTCTTCTACTCTCTTTTTTCTTGCATGAAAACCTCTATCTGGCAAGAAGCAGCATGGTGTGGTTTACTGGTGCACTAGTTGAGTTTAGTTGCTTTTCTCCATGGTGCTACACTAATAACCTTGCCTGTTACTCCAAGTAGTTTAATGACATCACATCTAAAACTCTACATGCTTGATGAAGGACTTCTGATCTTGACCTCCATATTTCCTATAAGTCATGGAAGCCACTAGAAGGCTGGTAGGATAACCACTGTCAGGAAACTTAGAAGCAGGATCTGAGGTGTGAGGGAATGTAACCAACATCACAAGTATTTAAAACTCATGTCATCTGACGTCAATCAAAGTTCAGTCTAGGTGGCACATGAGAATCAATGACTTTAGATAAGGTAGCATCATATTTAATCAAGTCTCCCCTCAGTCTCAGAAATGCCTAGAACCCATCCCTAGTCTCCACGTGTAGCTAGAATGTAAATCTTTTCCTACTCGTTCCTTTTTACTTTTAATTTTTTTATTGACAACTTCTATACTTTCAGACAATAAACCATGATATTTCCCTCCCCTCCTCCTATGCATTCTTTTGGAAAGTGGGATAGGAATCAGCATTTACTCTCTCTTGCACAAGGACCATAGAAACTGACTTAGTATCTCAAGAGAGCTCAACCTCCAACTTCCCAGAAGGGAGGCACTGAAACTTGAGACCTACTGAAGGCTACTGCTGGTCACTAGTAACACTCAGAGAATACAGTGGGTTTCAGGATATGAGAACTACCACAGAAAGCTTTATTGGTTCTGCTTTTCCCTCCTGCCCTTAATCTGTGCCTCTCCCTAGGACCTTCCACAGAGCCCCCTTCACATCCTTGTTCCTCAGAGTATAAATTAGGGGGTTGAGAATTGGGGTAAGTATGGTATAAAAAACAGCAACAAATTTGCCCTCGTTTTCAGAATACTTGTGGATAGGTTGGAGGTATGTATATATACCTGAGCCATAAAAGAGAGACACTACTACAAGGTGAGACCCACAAGTCCCAAAAGCCTTCTTGCGTCCAGCTGTTGACTTCATTCTCAGCACTGCCCTGGCGATTTGAGCATAGGAGCCCAGAATCAGTGCTGCAGGGAAGATCAAGATGATCGTTCGGGCCACAAACATCTTGGCCTCTGTTCCTTCCGTGTCCTCACAAGCCAACTTCAGGAATATGGGCATCTCGCAGAAGAAGTGATTCAGTCGGTGGCTGCAGAGAGGCATGGCCATCACAAGTCCCGTCTGAATCATGGAGTTCACAAGGCCAGACACCCAGGAGGAGATGGCCAGCGCCTGGCACAGCTGAGGGTGCATAATGGTTGTGTAGTGGAGGGGACGGCACACAGCAGCATAGCGGTCAAAGGCCATCACTCCCAGGAGCAAACACTCTGTGGAGACCAAGGCAAGGAAAATGAGGAGCTGGGCCACACACCCCCCAAAGCTAATGGTCCTGTCAAGTCCACGAAGGTTGATCAGGAGCTGGGGCACAGTGCTGGTGGTGTAGCAGAGGTCCAGGAAGGAGAGGTGGGAGAGGAAGAAGTACATGGGTGTGCGCAGTCTGAGGTCCAGACGGGAGAGCACAATGATGGTGGTGTTGCCAAAGAGAGTTAGCAAATAGAAAATGAAAATGAAGACAAAAAGGAATACTTCCATTTGAGGAAAATCTGAGAAGCCCACCAAAATGAAGCCTTCTCCTGAACTGATATTAAAAATCCCCATAGCCCTTCACTTACTTCTTATGAGAAAGCTGTGTTAAAACATTATTCCTGATATTCTCTAAATACTCCAGAAGTATGCGCCTCATTTTCTACATTGCTATCTGATTTGATTTTGCAGCTTTCTTTGTCTTTTCTTCTTTAGACAGATCACTAAATTATAAATTAATAGGTCTTGTTTCAAACTTAGTTCTGATGCTTATGTGTTCCACGATTTTATACAGATTGCTCAGACATTTGGGAGGATGCCTCTGGCAGTAGCAGATTACACTTCCTTTCTAAAAGTACACTGCCACCTTTACAAGCACTTGAGGGAAGTATCCAAATTCCCCAACAGGGAAATTGCTTTCAAATATAAGGTTACCCTCAGGTGTCGCTGACTAACCGAGTGCTAATCTAACATGTGCAATTTCCCGATTTCAGTACCCACCACAGCCCTCCAAATATTGAAAATAAATAAATACAATATTATTCGCAAACATATGGCTCAAATCTTTCCATTGTTCTCTTTCGCTCCTCTTCTCCTTGTAGTAGGTGGAGCGTTTCAGTAGGTTAAGACCCCAGACTAACCAGGGTGATCTCACAACTTTGTCCCCTAGGGGCTCCTCTGTTCCTTTCCACTCAGTGAGCGCAGTGTGCCAATCCTAGAAGCTGCACCCATGGTCATCAGCACCTGTTGCAAATGACTGAGAAAAATATGGCTTCATTAATTTGTGGGGAATTAATTTGCTACCAATTTGTTACTTATGCATGAATCCTCATGTCTAGAATATACTCAACTTCTTATGCAACTGGTAAATCCATCCCTGAACTTCCCAGAAAAAAAAAAAAATTCCCCTCTGCTAAAAATCCTTTGTACAGTTTCTCTCTAGAACATGTCACACGCATGGGAAGGCTATATGTCTTTGTCCCTCTCTAAGCTGTGAGATCCTGGGTGATAAAGGACACAGTAAGTTTCAAAACGTCATTATCTTCCCTTATAACATATCAGAGGTGTCAAATTAATTGTAGTTTCATTTATGGCAATGAGTAGATGTAGCCTTTGTCAACTGAAAAACTTTTTAAATTTAAACAACTTTATTTAAATCTTAGGAAAATCTATTTCTTCTAGGAACCCTGAGAATTAAAGTAAAACACATTGTAATAAATTATGGTATTGAAATGTGCATAAAACTTGCTTTCCTTTAAAGGTTATTATTCCTTTTTAAAAGTCAAAATAAGAGCTGGGCATGGTGGAGCACACCTTTAATCCCAGCACTTGGGAGGCAGAGTAGGAGGATCACTGTGAGTTCAAGGCCACCCTGAGACTACATAGTGAATTCCATGTCAGCGAGGACCAGAGTGAGACCATATCTCGAAAAACCAAAAAAAAAAAAAAAAAAAAAGTCAAAATGAGGTATAAGAAAGTTAGCAGGAATCGAGGAAGAAACGGCAGAAGTTTCAGCCTCGCTCAGCATGAACAATCTTGTCAAGCTAGCATGCTCTCATCAGTACTCTGCTGTACTGGACCTCCATCAGTGCTTCAGTGCAGAAAGTATTTGGTTCTATGCTTGATGGTCATATGGGGGGGAATGGAGAAATATAAATGGTAAAGACAAAGTGTTAGAACACAGGTTGCTTAATCAGCACACCTAAGGTGGCTTTCAAATGACCACCTTACGAGTACATCATCTTGTGAACTTTGTCACCAGATCCCTACATATCACCCAAGACTCACTTCTATGAGCCTCAGGTCACTTAATTATCTCACAATATTTTAGTGGGGATGAAGTGCTCTGATATATTATTAAATGAAAAAGAATATGTTATGTGTGCTTTCAACATTTGTCTGTCCGCACTACTATTTTTAAGTAGTATCCCACTGGATCCGCTTAACTGATTCAGCATTGCACCCCACTTCTCAGTATGGTTCCCAAGAAGTGGAAAGTCCTAACAAATACTATTGAATAAAACAATGGATGAAATCTGTACCCTGACACCGTGCCTGATACACATAAATGGACCAGAAATGCTCTTTTCTGTGAAACAGGAAATAACATATATGCTTGATATATTGTTTACTCACACAATAATTTTATACATCTCTTCTCTATACTTCTATCACTGTTGATAACATTCATATATTCTCAAAGCTTAGAAGAATATGAAAAATGTTGGAATCCCAGTCCAGATGTATTACAGAATGAAACATAAGAGAATAAGTGGCTACTCTTATAGATACCATAACACTGAACCAGAAAAAAAAATAAATAAACTGAGCTTCCAAACAATTAGCCGGAAGTATATAGAATGAAAGAGACCAAGTTGGAAGTTTACCACTCATTAATTTAACAAATAGAAAATGGGACTTTTGTGGTAAGGTGACAGTTTAGAAACTGTCACTATGTAAGTGTGTAGATCAGAAAAGCCAGGATAGCAAAGCCCTAGCTAGATGGAGGGAGGTAGGGAAGCCAGAGCTGCATCCACAAGAAGTCAGGCAGCTCCAGCAAAAGCTGCTCCCAGTCCCCACGAGAGGACAAGCCCACGGTTCCCACAAGTCCTCACGAGAGGACAAGCCCACGGTTCCCACAAGTCCCCACGAGAGGACAAGCCCACGGTTCCCACAAGTCCTCACGAGAGGACAAGCCCACGGTTCCCACAAGTCCTCACGAGAGGACAAGCCCACGGTTCCCACAAGTCCTCACGAGAGGACAAGCCCACGGTTCCCACAAGTCCTCACGCGAGGACAAGCCCACGGTTCCGACAAGTCCCCATGAGAGGACAAGCCCACGGTTCCGACAAGTCCCCATGAGAGGACAAGCCCACGGTTCCGACAAGTCCTCACGAGAGGACAAGCCCACGGTTCCCACAAGTCCTCACGAGAGGACAAGCCCACGGTTCCCACAAGTCCTCACGCGAGGACAAGCCCACGGTTCCGACAAGTCCCCATGAGAGGACAAGCCCACGGTTCCGACAAGTCCCCATGAGAGGACAAGCCCACGGTTCCGACAAGTCCTCACGAGAGGACAAGCCCACGGTTCCGACAAGTCCTCACGAGAGGACAAGCCCACGGTTCCCACAAGTCCTCACGCGAGGACAAGCCCACGGTTCCCACAAGTCCTCACGAGAGGACAAGCCCACGGTTCCGACAAGCTATAAATCCAGTTGGGGGAGGGGTGGTTCTGTGTGGTAGGAGACTAGCATTGAAAAAGAAATACATTTTGTCATTCTCCATATCTTGGAGTGCTGTGGCCAAACACCATCTTGAGAGGGGGGCCAGTTTGAGACTGAGCTACCCTGAGGATCTGTAAACAAGAAACTATCCCAAGACAGAGAGCCTGGACATCTTGCCATAGTATCTAGGTAGAAGAGTCAGGTGTAGACACACACACTAAGAATTGTTGACATCTTCTTGCTAATATCCTTAATTTATTTTCACTTCCTCACATGCACCCATTTCTGGAAAAGTGGAGTTTCTATGAGCAAAATCAGATCAATGAATCACTTGTTTTATTTAGGTTTGCACTTTTCCTGCCTAGCATAATGATTGGCACATGATGGCTCTCAATATTCCTGAGGCGGTGACTCCCACCTGCACAAACATCAACAGGTGCTTAGAAGGCTTTGGACTGTGTAGTCATTTCAGACTGGACTGTGGAGGGTGTTCTTCCTTGGGGTTTGACCTTGTTTTCTAGAACCTAGCGTGCAAGTAGAGACTATCAGTCCTATGAAGCTTAAAAGGTCAAGGTTTTTCCATTCTTGCTCCATTATATTGAATTTTCTTCAGGTAAATGGAGACTTTGATCCCTACTTGCATGCATGCAGTGAGCCACGTCTTTTAGGAATATGCCTTGCTGACAAAAGGCCAACCTACAGAACCAAAATATCCATACACAACTGCAGTGTCATTTTATGAGAGAGAGAGAGAGAATTGGCCTACTAGGATCTCTAGCCACTGCAATAGAACTCCAGACAGGTGTGCCACCTTGTGAGCATGCGTGATCTTGTGTGCATGCATCACCTCTTGCAGTATGTGGGTTCTGGAGAGTTAAACCTGGGTCCTTAGGCTTTGCAGACTAGCACCTTAACCACTAATCCATCTTTCCAGCCCTGGAGCATCATTTTTAATCTCTCCTGAGACTGAGACAATGGCTGTGTTTAGCACAGTTCACTTGTCTTCCTGCACTGTCTTTGTGTCTATAACTTAAATACCTCTTGACACAGCTGACAACTTCCCAGTCCCTCACAGAACTTTGCTCCATTTCTTTCATGAATCCATTGCTGGAGTCTGACTCATCATGCCTACATCTAAAAATCCTTAAGAGAAAATCTCCTGGGAGCTCTTTCCAAATCAGCCAAATAAACTTTATTTGAAAATTCTACAATGAATAATACCTAAATCTTTATGTGATAACTAAATATCTCAGTATAACAAAAAATAAATATAAGAAGTTAATGAAAGATAAATTACTATTTTCCCTACATGTGAACCTAACAATGGGCCTCTGGCAGATTTTACACATGATTCTTAATCCTACATCTTATATTTCAGTTGGGTTTTAATCCTGGTCACATTGGCTTATGGACTGAACAGTAATGAGCCTTCCTGTGGGAGCCCAGTGTATATGGATGAGGAGTGGGGTTGCCCCATTAGTGAGCATACAAACACAGACCTGCTTCAATTGAAAATACACTAAATATTGAAGAAATAATCATAGCATGTAAATATTACTAGGTTCCATATCCCTCAAGGAAAGGTAACACTTTTGATATCTCATATTCCCTTTATATCTTATAGACTTTCCATCAAAATAAAAGAATGAATAATGTAAGGCTGATAAAACTGGTCCTAATTATTAGTGTTTTCATCCCAGTCATCCACTAGCTGCTCACTAATTATCATTAAACAACTTTGCACTGAAATAAAAGTATAGGGCACTGTAGACGTCACTGAAAAATTAAATTTTGAGTACTCTGTAAGGTCTTGGAAGTAAGCTTGCTTTAAAATTTGAACAAAAATGGAATATGGCATCCTGAATGAGAAGCTAGTGTTGGTAATTAAGTTTTTATATTATAAATGATACTTAAATATAAGCTTTGAATATATTATAAATTTGTTTTCTTCATCTTAAACAGCTAAAACACATGTGAACTGGTATAATTTATATAAGAAGAGATTATATATAGCTCAATGGGGAGTAGACATGAAAGAAAACAAAGCTGTCTAAAAGTAGACTGACTGGGAAGGAAGTTTTTCTCCCTCTACCTTAAAGCTGCCTGCTTAGTCAGAGAGCCAAAGTTGATGTTTGAGGATGTTGTAAAAATATTCTTGCATTAACTGAATGATTAGCTGAAATGGTTAAGAGCAATGTTCTTCTTTATTTCCCTAATCTAAATATCTTGAAAAGCTTTGGTCATTTTCCTAATACCCTTGGCAAGCATATAGCATTTTGATATTTATTTACCTATTTGATTTTCTGCAGTACAAAGTTCACCAGTCATTTGTGTTCGACTTTGTATTTGTTTCTACTGTGTCTATGTATGATTTTCATATAAATCAATTTACAGTATGCATTCTAAATTTGAATCTGACTTCATTTCCTTTTACTAAGGCTACATGTATAACTCTTTTGGCATTTGGAAAATTAACTCACTACCAAATCTCACCAGACACCAAAGCACCCTTGTACCATCCCCACCTGTTCTTCCACAGACGAATCTATTCCCTTATCTGGACAGCATATGGGACTTTAAGAACCAAACAGTATCCATCTTTTCCCACAAGTTTCTAGAGTGATTTTTCTTAAACATCCTAAATACACCTTTTTCAAGTGATATCAGATAACTAAGGTTTAAGCAAAAATTCACTTTAGTTGACATTCAGGGTCTGGATTAACGTGGTGCTTGCTTTAACTCATTCTTCACACAGAACATCGTCATGATCTAGGATAAAATTTCATTCTGCTGTTCACTCTTCTAGCCAGTCTTCCTATGCTTATCTTAAACAAGTGTGACCGTACCTCTGATCTTTATCTGCTAACTCTGATGTCTACAATTTACTTTGCATATTAATGTTATGACAATTTAGGATTTGTACTTTAGAGTGGACTGAAAGTGATTTTAAGTCAACACTCACATTTTATATTAAACAAGTATTTATTTTCTTAAACTTACTTGTAGAGGAGGTGCATATGAGAGTGTGTTTTACATACTGTGTATAGCCAGATGAGTGGCAGGACAGATGGGTGACAAAGAGAATATCAGCAATGAAACAAGTTCTTATAAAAACATTCTACAACCGGGCGTGGTGGCACACACCTTTGATCCCAGCGCTCGGGAGGCAAAGGTAGTGGATCACTGTAAGTTCTAGGCCACCCTGAGACTACAGAGTGAATTCCAGGTCAGCCTGGGCTAGAAAGTGAGACCCTACCTTGAAAAAAAAATTCTATGCCCTCAAAGAAGGTAACTAACAGGAGTAGAACCCAGTACAAATTGCATAACATTTATTTTCTTTTTGCCAACTTTTGTCAACTATGAGGATGATGTAGCCAATCAATACTTACCTAGATCTCCCAGAAAGGAAACTACTGTATTAGCACCCCAATCAATATAAGACATTTGAACCTGTGTGCATCTAGAGATGTTCAAGGAAGTTATGTCTCTCTGTGGACCTGAATTCTTTTGAGGATTAGAGTTCCTGTGCTGAAGAAATCATGATGACACACCTGTCTCAAGGAGAGAGGTTTCTGAGGGTCAGGACCTAGAAGATAGCAGAATCTTTCTCATGCATCCTACACTCGCCCTAACCACCTGAGACCAGGAACTGGTGTATTATCAAAACACTTTCTGACCTTATGATTTAGAGCATCACATATTCCCTGGGGACATTACCAAAGCCTCCATAAATCAGTAAACGAAAGAGTATTGTTTACCAAGTGTGGCCCTGGAGACCTCTTGGCCCCATTGCAGCAATTATAATGAACAGAGAGGTTGCAAAGAAAAAATTTATTTACCAAGTGCAGCCTTAGAGATTTCTGAGCACCGATGTGATGATGACAATCAACTGGTGGGTTTCCAGGTAAGAACTTTTTTCTTTCCCAAATGTGACCATGGAGATCTCTGGGCCCCAATGTGGTTATTATAATGAACTGGTGGGATCTCTAAGAACTCAGACCTCAGTTCTTGCTAGTCCCCAGGCTCTGACTAATTCAAGTCAGTCTACTTATCACCCTTAGAACACATAGAACACATTTCATTCCGAGAACTTTGAACTCCTCAATTGTTTATGTCATCCCTCATACATCCTCTAATTCTATCAACTCTTTACCACTCAGGCCAAAATCCATGCCTCAGTTGAATGATACCATAATCAATACACGCTGAAACTTTTTCCTTTTTCAGGCTTTTCATGAAATGCTTGTGTTCTCATCTATGCTTATCATTGATCCAACTATTTATTTCCTTGATAAAAAAGTTTGATGTTTCATGTTCATATCACACATAATATTTAATGCATCAGCATTTATTTTTATCCTGTTTGTAGCCTCAATAAACTTTTAAAATGGCATATTTGCCAATATATTTCCAAAATTAATTTTTGAGCAATTAAATTGTTATACATAGTATGAAAATAAAATTGACAAAATTATCCCACTTAGGGACTATAATTAATATAGTATATGAACTTATATCTATTAGTACAAACTTTTAAACCCTGAAGAGATTTCTTGACATGCCTCAGTTTCTTTATAAAATAGTGTTAATGAGACCTCTACTGCACCACTGTTTGTGGATTAATGGCAGTGTACTTGAGGTACCTGGTGTGCGATAGATTAAGATTCCGTGGTAAATACTGTTACTGTTTCCAGTATATATTCAGTATCTGCTCTTTGCCCAAAAGAAGTATGAGATATATAATGGCTTGAACTTTGAGGATGTTCACAATCTAAGGAGAGATAGACATCATCTGAGATCATTGTAATCAATGTTGTAAGGTCCATTTCATTCAGAGAGCTATAAATCATTTTAAAGTGCTTGCTTGAAAAGCCTGGCGGCCTGGGTTTAATTCCCCAGCACCCACATAAAGCTAGATGCACAAAGTGGTGCATGCATCTGAAGTTTGTTTGCAGTGGCAGGAGGTCCTGATGCACCCATTCTTTCTCTCTGCCCTTTACTCTTTCAAATAAATAAATATTTTAAAATGATAAAATAAAATACTTTATGAATGAGGTGACCAAATGGTTAAGGTGACTGACTGCTAAAATATTTTAAATATTACTTTGCTAGATTTTACTTTGTATACAATTCATGTAGCTCCAAGTCTGACATCTCCAACCAGTGATGAAATCTCTGGAGCTCCAATGCCTCTCCTCCAGCTGGACTATTCACAGCCCTGGGAACCATTCATCCCAGGCAAGCAACCATCCTTGGAAGCCATCCCATAGTCCTGGCATCTCTTGGTGTCTCCGCTGTAACTCAAGGTTCACCCACATGGCTCCATCATCCTTCCACACAGGCATTCCAGCAAGCCTGCTTCACATTGCCCAAGGCCATTTTCTAAAACCAAAATCACATTGCAAATTCAATGACTCTGTCTTCCCTGCATTTGTTATCCTGCCATACTACCAGCTGGGCTACAAAATTTGTTAATCACTGGGGGAACAAAGCTGACTTTGAAGATCAGAACACTCCTTTAGCATTCTGGCCCCTACTTTCAAAAGAGTAGGAATTATTTCTGCTGTCTCAATGCAGAATAGTCCAATCTCAATGGGTGTAATCTCTGAAACAATTGCAGCTGACTGGGTACTGTCTCTAGCCTGAAACTTTCATTTATTTCTCTGCCATATCCTTCTGCTCACACCAGGGCATTTCTATACCACACAACCCTCCAACAGTTCTCAAGATGCAGGCAGAATGAAGCAAACCTCTCACACAAACCACGTCTATCCCTGTCTGAACAAAAGCTCTTCCTTCCTTTCATTAACCAAGCTTTCACAATCCACAGTTCTTTCTTAATTTAGGTCTTTCAAATTTGATCAGAATGGTCCATCAAACTCTGCTTATAGCACTTCAAGACATCTCTTCAATTTAGGTTTTAAATCCTTTCACATTCCTCCCACAAATCAGTTCCAAAAGGCCAAAGCCCATAATTCAGGTTTCAATCATCAATGACCCCCAAATCACAGGTACCAATTTTACTGTTTACCTTCAAATCGCTGGGGCAAAGCACTGGAACTGAAGCAGCTGGTGGGGGAAAAGCTGTTTATTTTGGCTTAGAGTCTCAGTGGGATGCTCCATGATTGCAGGGAAGGATAGAATGAGCAAAGGGTACACATCACCTCTGCCACAGAAACAGAAAACAGCAGTAAGAGAGTGAGCTGAACTCTAGCAAGTGGGAAGCTGGCTATAACACGCTAAAGCTTGCTCCCAACAGCATACCTCCTCCAGCAGCTCCACCTCCCAATGCCATCAGCGAAGAACCAAGCACTCAAAGTACATAAGTTTATGGAGGACGCCTAATTCAAACCACCACACTGGGCCCTGGAAGATGTGATAGAGATTGCTCATTTCATGCTAGGCAGCCCTCTTTCCTTTCTTATTCTAATGGGTCTTGGTTCTCTTTGGTATTTGCTTCCATCTGTAAAAAAGCAGATTTTCTAACCAAGAGTGAGAGCAGCATAGATCAAAGGTGATAAAAAATAGACACTTAGAAGAGTATTTGATAAGTATAACTTTACCTTTTAGCCAAAGAGCAGAGGAAGGTTCCCACTAAGGACTGTGACCTTCCAAGCCTTGGGCTTGGTTCTCAGTACCAGGTATGAATTGCCTCTGACTGAGTGGGTCTCTTATCCGATCAGAGAGCAGTTTATTACCCCCATAGCCTCTGCTCCACTATTGCCCCAGCATGTACATCTTACCTGGCTGGTTGATTTGCTACCTCCGCTGCTTATTCACAATGTTGGTAACCATTATTCCCCAGTGGCTCACATAGTGATTTCCAGCATTATGTGAGCTAGCAAGCAGAGAGCTAGCTTCCTTCTCAACAACAACAATTAATACTGTGAAAATGGACATATTACCAAAAGCATTGTATAGTCTCGATGTAATAATCACCTTCAAATACCAATATCATTCTTCACAAAAATATAAAAATTCTTAAAACTCTTATGAAAACATGGAAGACCAACAATACACAAAATTAGTAATCCTGAAATAATGATCACAACTCATTTCATATTGTTCTACAAAGCCATAGTAACAAACTCATGTGTTCTTGATGCTTGGAAACCAGCTGATAGCAATTTGGGAGTTAGCACCTTGCTGGAGGAGCCTTCCAAAGTGTGGGTGTTCTGAGATGTAAGACATGCAAAGCTCTTAATTTGACCCTTAGGATAAAAATGTGACCCAAAGTATGTTAGACCCGTCAAATTTTAAAATGTGAGAACTATGGGAACAGTGACCCTATATATGAAGAAATGATCTAAAGTCTACATATAGAGATTAGCAGGTTGCGCATGGAATTTTCCTACCAGGCCAATTTGAAATCAATATTAAAAATAGAGTGACGGGACTGGAGGGATGGCTTAGTGGTTAAGGTGTTTGCCTGCAAAGCCAAAGGACCCAGGTTTGATTCCCAAGGACCCATGTTAGCCAGATGCACAAGAAGGCACATGCGTCTGGAGTTCTTTTGCAGTGGCTGGAGGCCCAGGTGCACCCATTCTCTCTCTCTCTCCCCCCTCTTTCTCTGTTAAATAAATAAATAAGAGTGACGGAAGATGGTGGCAAACTGGGAGCTAATAAGCCTCAAGGTCTGCCCCCAGTGACCCTCCTCCTCCAGCAAGGCTCCGCCTCCAATCACTCAGAACACGTGTTTATGGAGGACACCTGATGCAAACTACCACAAGGTGGCAGAAAGAGCCAAAGAATGGGGAACTAGAGCGCCATCTTCAGGACATGAGGTGGCCACTGCATTCATGACCTCAGTGGCTATTGTTACCTGCACAATATTGGGTCCATCAACAGACTGGCATGCATGATGGAGGCAGCGAGACAACAATAACATAAGAATGAGACATCAAAATAGAAGAGAGGATTCATTGGAGCCGGGGTGAAAAGGGAGACAACAGAGGGTAATCAGAGGGGATTACATAATGTTCAAATTAAAGCATGTTTGTGTATTAAAACTTGATTATTAAAAAAGAAAAATACACATCAAAATGAAGAGGAACTAGTTTTAAAGAAGAAGAGGTTTAATAGGGGAGTAGGGGTGTGGAAGAGGGGGGCACAAGAAGATACTGGGAGAGAATTATGATCATGGCATATTATACACATAAAACAAAAGAAATCCAACTTTGCTTCATACTGGCTCACCCTGAACTCCAATTCTATTGAAGTGCTGAACCTCTGTTTTGCCTGTATGGAGGTCCCTAAGAGAAAAAGGCAGCCTTCCGACTCCTAAAGGGGATGGAGTGGAGTTGTGCCTTTGTCTCTGTTGCCAGTGAGACACTAACCCTTCTCTTCTGCAGATAAAGGAAACAGCACAAATAAAACCATTTCTTTCATTGAGCAACTTACTGTGGATTTTTACACACAGGTAAAGTGTGCAATGTGTTTTAATGCATGATTATTGTGAAACAATAACCATGACTAGGATAATTAGCAAGTCTGATATCTCATCCAGTTATTTTGTGGGTCTGTTAAGTACTCTGGAGATGTTACCAATTCTCTTGGCAATTTTAAGAATGCTCTCCATTATTATTCACTACAGTTACAATAGTGTGCAATGGGTTTCTAGTTCCTATTTGCAATGTAGCTGACTGTTCATACTCTTTGATTGATATCTTCCTAGACTAGGTAGATAGCTCAGTCAGTCAAGTGCCTACTGTGTGACCAGGAGAACCTGCATTCAATCCCTAGAATCATGAAGCATAGCTAGGAGCAATGATGCACACTTGTGGTCCCAGCACTGGGGAGGAAGAAACATACAGATCCCTGAAGCTTGCTGGTCAGCCAGCCCAGCCAAATCACTGAGTTTTGTGTCAAGTGAGAGATGCTGTCTTTAAAAACAAAAGGCATAGTGTCCTGAGTGTCCTGAATAATAACACCGAAGTTGGCCTCTGGGATAGCCATACTTGAAAACACATACAGACACATGCACACTCATGCGCACACACACACACACACGTATACATATATCTTCTTTTATCTCCTAGCCCCTACCTTGGTAACCATATGTGATAGTTTGAATGGATGTCCCCCAGTAGATTCAGGAGTTTATTAAAGCTTGTAACTTAGATCTCCAGCCTGGGTGGAGGAAGTGCCACTATGGGTGGATCCTAGGGTCCACCCTTAAGTTGTGTTTGGGGGCAGATCTGTAATTCCAGCCTGAAGATATAGAGTGCTTGAGCTCTGCCTGGGTGCCAGGAGTGTCCTTGCTTGTGGTGAGTGGTGGTTGCTTTTCTGTCTGTGTGGGTCTGTGTGAAAGGGGCCCAGCTTCTTCTGTCATTATGGAACTTTCCCAGGATCTATAAGTTTCAAATAAATCCCTTCCTCCCATAAGCTGTGCCTGGTTTGAAAGTTCAGCCCAGCAATGTAGGCTGACTATGGCATCACATTTCTTTTTTAAAAAATTATTTACTTATTTTGGGCTGGAGAGATGGCTTAGCAGTTAAGTGCTTGCCTGTGAAGCCTAAGGACCCCGGTTCAAGGCTTGATTCTCCAGGACCCACATTAGCCAGATGCACAAGGGGGCGCATGTGTCTGGAGTTTGTTTGCAGTGGCTGGAAGCCCTGGCGCGCCCATTCTCTCTCTTTCTCTCTATCTGCCTCTTCCTCTCTCTGTCACTCTCAAATAAATAAATAAAACTGAACAAAAAAATTTTTTTTAAATTATTTACTTATTTAATTGTGAGAGGCAGGGGAAGTAGTATAGGTGCACCAGGACCTTGTGCCATTGCAGAATAACTCCAGGCATATGCACCATTTTGTGGGTCTGGCTTTAGTTGGAATCTAACCCAGGCCATCAGGCTTTACAATCAAGCACCTTTAACTACTGAGCCATCTCTCAAGATTAATAACCACATTTCTGTCCTCTAACTTTACAAACAAAAGAATCCACTTGTAAGTGGGATCATGTTATTTGTCATTCTGCTTGGCTTATTTCATGTAGCACAATGTTTTCTGATGCATTGATGTTGCATAAGGAAAAAAGTATTTAAGGTTAAATGATACTTCATTTTAATTTGCTAATTTATGTGGTACTTATAATTTTTGTATCTTGGCTACTGTATACAATGCTTCAGAGAACATGGAGTATAGATACTGTCTCAGAGTAATGATTTTCTTTTCATTGATATATACTCAGAAGTGAGGTTGCAAGACCATATGGTTTCATTTGTAATTTTGTGAGGAGCCTCCATGGTTTTTTTTTTACAAAGGTCATATCATAATAGAAATATTCTGATGGTTGTGTTGTAAGAAATTTTTTGGAGAGGTATGAACAAACATCTCTTCACCCTAGATAGGTTACTGAGAACAGATTATAGAAACTGTGTGACTGAAGTCTAGTTAATTATCGATGACTTTATTGTGGTTACTTACAAGTACATGGGTAAGAAGATACCTACAGAGGTGGGGGTGACTCAAAATCAGCAGCATCATAGAAAGACCCCAGCATGCGTGATAACTCATACCCCAGCAACCCTGGAGTTCCCTGCCAGTTTGCATGTAGCTCCACCAGAGATATTCCTCCCTACCAGCAATTGCTTACTGTTCATACATCATTGAGAACAGGCCTTGTGAATCTTATAACTTTAACTTCCCGAGCTTCCTCAGTCTCATTAAGTTTCAAGAACTTTGGGAACCTGATAAGCTTTCTTACCTTCTTGAATCTTATGAGCTTCCTCCTTCCCTATAAGTAGGAAATATTTCAATTTCAATAAAATATCTATACCACACCCCTCCCTCTGGTTCTTACTTCCCTTCTGTCCCTCTTCTGCAATGTTCCCTGAGGCCTGGAGGGGTTGATATAGATGTCAAATTGATCTCTTCTATGAATGGCTGTGTGTTGGGCACTATGCCACAACAACAGTAATGGATTCTCATTAGCTTGACCAGTTGTGAGTCTCCGAAGTAACCACTGCCCACTGAAAAGGGCGACAAGCAGTAACAATCTGTAGTCATAACCACAAATGTTTAACAGGCAATTTGACAGGCTCTTTTAACATATCATTTTAACAAAATAAGATCAAAATAATAACCTACTGACACCTGTTACCTTCCTATCTATAGATCTTGACCCTGGCTTAGTTCTGTCCTGTTGAATGAGCCATAAATATACATGGGAAACAGTTATTTTAGCCCATATAGGTCATGCCATTATTGAACAAGTGGTATATCTTGCCTGTTCTATTGGCAATGCAGCACACAGGACTCATTAGTGAGCAGAGCTGTCAACAACAATTCTCCCACAGCAGCAATGCATAGCACCTTCTGGCACTACAAAAGCCAGCCAGCAAGAAAGGTGTTACAGTCACCTTCTCATTGCTGGGATAAGGCACCTTACTAGAAGCAGCTGATGGAAGAAACAGGCTTATTTTTACGTAGTGTTTCAAGGGGAAACTTCATCATGGAGGGGAAATCATGGCAGAGCAGACAGCCAATGTCATATCAACTGGGAAGAAGCCGTAAGCTAGCTCTGAACTAGCTGGACTGGCCTGACCAACTTCAGAGTCCACTCACAATGACACAGTTCCTCCAGCAACGGTCTACCTCCTGAAGGCTCCACCAGCCTGCGTTCAAGTGTGAGGCTTAATCACAAACACATGAGGGAATATTTTACATTCAAACCACAACAGAAGGGGTTTCCAGCTCAGTTTAGAGTGATTTGTTCATATTTTATAGTCAAAGTGTGGTGTTTTCAGGAACAGTGTCTTACAATCCAGTTCTGGCATGCAAGCAAAAGCAGTGTAAATAGCCTATGTGGTTTATCACATGATAACAAAGGCAATAAGCTTCCAGAGACAAAGAAGGCAGTTACCAGATGTTAATATCTTGTTCCATGAAGGGTAGTCACCTTGGTGGATCATTCATTGACTCTGAAGACCCACAGTCTCTGAGGAAATGAAGCAGTGCCTCAGATGTAAAGGTCCAAGGAGGCCCATCACTCAGAGGTGACATCTGACTCCCACAAAATCTTACTTGAAAAAGGCAACGGTTATATGTGCCCAATTCCACCAAAGATCTCTTAAAATTGCTTGGCCATAGAACATGTTCCCATTCATATAAGTAGGTAACTGTATTAGTTATCTGCCCAATAAATAATGACACATTAAGTACAATGTGATTTTATTAAATTATATTCAAGTAGTTCAGATCTCATTTATTCATCAGATTAATGGATTTGTTTGAACTGTTTAGACCTGGAACCAGGACACAGGGAAGAAAAATCTTTGTTCTACACAGATTGTTAGTGTTATTGCCTTCAGCTGATAAGTACAAAATTTGGATTCTTAAGTAATGGATAAGTTACTCAAATGTAAAATAAATCAGGCTAGATTAGAATCCTGACCCTCTATAAATTGAGGCAAATTACAGAAAAAATATAATTATCTAACAACTTTCAGTCTATTGAGGATTAAATCAAATAAGGGAAAGGAAATAATATATCTACTTTATATTGTAGGTATTACCTGTGACAATACCATAGGCTGTCTAGTATGTTACTTAAACTATAGCCAGAGATAAAAAGTGAGAATTCTTGTTATAGGACTCATTTGTTTTATGCAAGGAAAATCATACTTTTTAGCCAAAATACAATTTAATTCAAAAGAGTATGGAACCCTGGCAGAATGAACAAAAACAATGTTCTTCCCAGTATCAATATTACTCTGTTAAGAACTTGCTCTTGGGGTTGGAGAGATGGCTTAGCACTTGAAGGCACTTGATTTCTAAACCTGATGGCCTGGTTTCAATTTATCAGTATCCACTTAAAGCCATATGCACAAAATGGCACATGCATTTGGGAGTTTGTTTGCAATGGCAGGTGACTCTGGAGAGCTCATACCCACCCCCATTTCTCTCTCTCCCTCTCTGTCTTTTTCTCTCTGTCTCTTGATAAATAAAATTTTTAAGAAGAATTTACTCTCCTAAAGACAATTGGAAGAGGGTAGTAGTCAGGGCTATTTGGTGTTACAAAAACCAGGATCTGAGCATTACTCTGCATTTACTATGGGAATTTAGACATGTGGCTTAAACCCTTTGAAGTTCAAGTCCATCATAGACAAATAAAGAACGTAAATAAATTGTCACAGTGCTTTAGTAAATTATTACTGTAAGAAAAATTATAAATTTTAAACAAGTGTAAGATATATTTTTAGGACTAAAAGATGCTTTATTCAACAAGAAATTTATAGGTGTTTAAAAATGTTAACAGAGATACCTGTATTTGGATATGAAACTATGGTTTAAGTTTGTGGAATAGCTGAAAGTAGTAGAATTCAAGAAACACCTATCTTCATACTTTATTCCAATCACTTTAGACCCTTGCACCATCCTCTGCAATAGGAATCTCTTTTCCATTTGTGTGATGCCCACTTAATATTTCTTCTTTCCTTAATCTCTTACTCATGGTTTGTTATTTTATGGTCATTTGTTTTTATTCCCTTCTTTCATTTATGTTTTGGTGACAGGAACATGGCTCATCTCTCAGTGCAAGTGATGAAATGTGAGTTTCCTTTTACTCAGCGCTGCCTGAACAACTTGCCTGTGTGTTGAGTAGGAAGATTCTGAAACTCTACATGACCTACTAAGTGTATTTGTTCATAACCTCCTTGTTTGCTGTTGTTTCCACAGGAGGGAAACCAATGTGCAAGAAGTTGGAAATAGGCCTTGAGATGTCGGGAGACATGGGCAGAGTCACAGGTAACTAAAGAGGGAGAGATGAACTCATGTCTTTTGCCTTTGGGCACAGAATAGTGTCCATGACACCACATTTGTAATTGTTAGTTTTGTGAAAGGTATTGCTATTCTGAGTTATGTGTTCTATCACCTTCAGACATGCCAAGAACTCATACCCACTCTTCCTACGTAGGCATAAAGACTCACTACCCAATGATCCTTCTTTGGTATGTTGTGTTATAAATCACCACTACTTCATCCTGAGCAATGATCAAAGGCAACACGCGAGCAAGTCTTAAAAGATCCTATGTTAACTTCCCAGATAGCATGGCATTAGATCATTGACGCCTACAGGGGGCTGTTTGCTACCATCTAATGGAGACGGTGGGATCCGCAGTCTGAGAGCTATTACCTAAAATTGTACTGGCTTTCTTCTCACACTCTACCCTGAGTCCCTGCCTCTTCTTAACACCTTCCAAAAAGCCCCCTTCACATCTTTGTTCCTTAGAGTATAAATGAGAGGATTAAGAATGGGAGTAATTATAGTATAAAAAAGTGCAACAAACTTTCCCTCCTTCTCAGAATAGCTGTGGATGGGTTGGAGGTATGTGTAATTGGCTGAGCCGTAAAAAAGGCAAACCACCAAGAGATGGGACCCACATGTCCCAAAAGCCTTTCTGCGCCCAGCCATTGACTTGATCTTGAGCACCGCATGAGCTATGTGCACATAGGAACATAGGATGAGTGCCGCGGGAAGTGTAACAACTATGACTCGGGCCACAAACATCTTGGCTTCAGTTCCTCCTGTGTCTTCGCAAGCCAACTTCAGGAAAACAGGCATCTCACAAAAGAAGTGATTCAGTCGATGACCACAGAGAGGCATGGCCATCATGAGGCCTGTCTGAATCAGAGAGTTCACAAAGCCTCCCGCCCAAGAAGAAAGAGCCATTGCCTGGCATAACTTAGGATGCATAATGGTCATGTAGTGGAGTGGCCGACACACAGCAACATAACGGTCAAAGGCCATCACCACCAGGAGCACACACTCAGTGGATCCCAGGGCAAGGTATATATATAGCTGGGCCACACACCCTCCATAACTGATGGTCCTGTCAAGTCCACGAAGGTTGATCAGAAGCTGGGGCACAGTGCTAGTGGTAAAACAGAGGTCCAGGAAGGAGAGGTGGGAGAGGAAGAAGTACATAGGTGTGTGTAATCGACGGTCCAGTCGGGAGAGAGCAATAATAGTGGTATTGCTAAAGATAGTTAGGGAGTAAAAAATCAAAATAAAGATAAAAAGGAAAAGTTCCAGTTGAGGCCAATCTGAGAAGCCCACCAAAATGAAGCCCTTCACAAAACTGGTGTTGAAACTTCCCATAGCCTTTTGATTATCCAAATAACAGAAGACAATTGAATGACTTATGTGTAGAATATGGATTAAAATATAATTACAACATTTTCTAAATATTCCAGAATCATGCCTTTTCTTTGGTATTTCACTATTCATATCATTCAGTCATCTTTCTCTTCTTTTCTTTTTTAAAATATATTTATTATTTATTTATTTATTTGAGAGACAAAGAGGCAGAGAGAGAGAATGTGGGTGTGCCAGGATCTCCAGCCACTGTGAACAAACTCCAGACTCATGTGCCCCCTTGTGCATCTGACTTATGTGGGTCCTGGGGAAATGAAGCTGGTCCTTTGGCTTTGCAGGCAAACACCTTAACCGCTAACATCTCTCCAGCCCTCTCTTCTTTTCTTTAGATAGGAAATCGCTTGGTTAGGATGATGTGGCTTTTGTTTGAACCTCAGTTTTGCTTTATGTTGTATGACTTTAGCTAGTTTCTTCTATTCCTTGGATCTGATGTTCACATGTCTAAAAGTAGAGATGATGTACTTCTTCTCTGCAGAATTAAGATTGTTGAAAGTGTAAAGGTAAGCTGGGCAGGGTGATGCAGACCTGTACTCAGAAAGTTGTGGTCGGAGGATCACAAGCTCAATATCAGCCTCAGCTATACAGCAGGACCTAAATCATTAAAAAAGTGGGGAAAAAAAAAAACTATTGCAGTAGTATCCTATGCTGTCCCAATGTATTCCTTTCCCTGATCTATTAGGCAAACTATTTATTTCAATAAAGTTCTTTCAGGCTTA
This sequence comes from Dipus sagitta, assembly GCA_036346955.1. Taxonomy (NCBI): domain Eukaryota; kingdom Metazoa; phylum Chordata; class Mammalia; order Rodentia; family Dipodidae; genus Dipus; species Dipus sagitta. The sequence continues at coordinate 60,832,165 of CM070777.1, read as the reverse complement.
CATAACAAGATAGATTTCTGACTGCTTCCTTCTAAGCCCAGTGACTATTTCTAGTATACCAAAATGGGAAGCCCACTCATGACCAGAAAAAGACTAAGAAGAATTCCTTTGGGGGAGAAAAATAATTAGTTATAAATGCATTTGATGAGTCATGATACCTTGAATACCCTCCCACACACTTCTGCAACTGTTAAATCTATCCATCACTCCCCAAGAAAGCTTGTTTCATCCTCTGCAGCCCAGTGGCATTGGTAGAGTTCTCTCAGAGCATTTGACATTCTCATGGGAATAGTTTGATAGTCTTCCTCTCTCTCAACTGAGTCTTCAATGACAGAAAATACACCAAATACACAAATAAAGTAGTGTCTTTCTTAACATATAAATTTGTTAACATTAGTTTCACTTAGGACACAGAAGATGGTAAATACATTTTGTTGAGTGAAATATTTGACTTTCTCTTTAAATTTCATGAACATTCATTTCTGAAAAACCTGGCAAGTGACTGCTAACATACTTTGGCAAATAATGGAAATGAGGTAGGCATGAAACTTTGCTCTAAGAGATATTCTTATGGTTAAAATTCTAAGCAGGATTGGAAGAAAGTATGCTAGAAAGTTATAAAAAAAAAAGCAGAAGAATAGAAGAGGAAGAGGAACAGGAGAAGGGAGGAGGAGAACTAACAAAGAGAATGGGAAGAGAAGGAAGAAGAGGAGAAAGAAGAAAGACAGGGAGGGAAAGAGGGGAGGCAGCAATCAACAGAACGTGGGCACAAACCCTACAGAAGAAATTTTTACCCAACTGCCTTGTGTCCTGATTCTGACATATATACTTTAGTGATCACAGGATTTGAATTTCAGCAAAGACTTCAAAGTGATATTAAGCCAACCTTCACACTTAATGAAGAAACCTAATGACCTATAAATATTTAATGATTTGTTTCTAGTTATGTAGTTGGAATATAAGATAGACAACTGAGAATATTTTGTGACCACACTTTGTAGATAGATTTATGGTAGAGAATGACAGTCAGCTAGAGTCTAACATTCATATATTAACAACAGGTACCAAAACCACATAGTGCCTAGTTGTTTACTTATTTTCTGCACTTGAACTATCTGGAAAGAAATTCTGTGGGGATAGAAGCATTACTCATCCAGAGTCCCTCAGAAAACAACTTTTGCACTTACTTCCTTCAATTCCACATCAATGGTGAGGTGAGACCTATTTGAGACTCTTGTCTGAGGCAGGTACTTACCACTTCAGTCCTGATTTCAACTGTAGAATTCAATATGTGGATGTTCGTATGGGAGAAGCTGTGGTAACATGTGGTTCCTTCACTTAGTAGGGGAGGTAGCTGAGACCCATAATGTAAGAGGGTAGAGCATTCGCCCCTCTACTTCTGTTCCCTCACCCTAACTAACTCAGATCAGGAAGGAGTTGGTATGTCATCAAACCAGCACTGGACGCTATGGCTAAACACACCAACCAATTTCCCCCTCTTTAAGAGCAATGAAGGGAAAATTGTTTACAAGGTGACTCCCTAGAGATCTCTGGGCTCCAATGTGGCAATTAAAATCAACTGGCTGGCTCTCTAAGATTTGCCTTGAAGTCCTCAGTTCTCTCTATTCTCTATACACTGCCCTAACTAAGCTGGTCTGCTCAGTGTCTTTAGTACACAGCTTCTTACTCAGATAACTATGTAGCCTGGAGTTCCCTACACTTCCCTGACTTTGACCCCACTCTTACCAGTTCTTCTTCAATCATTCAAAATTCTGTGTTTCACTTGAAGCCCTCTTTGCTCACCTCACCTCAAATATTTTCATTTTCTGAACTCTTCATATAATACCCTTTTATTCTCATTTATGTGCATCATTGGTCCCAGCAAACACTTATTTCCTGAATGAAGAGATTCATGTTTTATATTTCTCTCACATATTATTTAATATGCTAATATTAACATCATTTATTTTTATGCTGGTTTTAACTGCAAGCAATAATCATCATGCATTAATTTGTCAACTTATTTTTAAAACTATTGAACATTTAAAAGTATCTTATTTACCATGGAAAAGAAAAGGTAAAAATTCAAATTCATCTACTTGAGTGAGTAATAATAAAGTGACATAGAGAAAATAGCTATATCATTACCACATTTATGTTATTGAATTAGCATGCTTGAGCCTCAGTTTCTCCATTAGTACAATGATATTAATAGGAGAAAACCTCTAACACTGAATGTGATCTACCTGGTGTGGTAGACATTCATCCAGTAGAATTGACATGTATTTATTCAGTGACTTTTATTAGCCTAAAACAAATGCAAAAAAATACAATCTGTGACTCCAAAGATGTCCATGTCTAGCAATCAAAACTACAACCAAGGTGGTAAGTGCAATAGTCTCTTCATTCAAAGAACAGAAAACCACTAAGGAAAATAAAATAACAGAAACATTCAAAAAAAAAAAACAAGAAAAAATTGAGGAAGACAACAGAAAATGAAAAGATCTCCCATGCTCATGGAATTAATATTATAAAGAATTCATTAATAATTAATATCATAAAGATGGTCATTTTGCCAAAAGCAATATACAAATTCAATGCAATTCCTATAAAAATTCTAGCACCATTCCTCGCAAAAATTAAAAAAATAGTCTTACAACTCATATAGAAACACAAAATCTCATATAGCCAAAAATGTCCTCAGCAAAAAGAATACTAATGGTGATATCATCATAACCACTTTAAAGATATACTACAAGCCATAATAGTATAAAAAGCATGATTCTGGCTCTTGGAGAGAGATTGTTTATACAGAAGTACCCTGCAGCTTGATAAAGCTCTACCCTAAAAGCATAAGCTGCTGGTGGTGGTGGTCATGCTGATAAATCCTAATACCAGAATTGTGTCACCTGAGGTGTTTGTCTGAGAGGCCCATGAGGCTTCCAAAACAATGCAGGCTATTGCCAAAGTACTTGACTACCTACCACATCTAAAGGACAAGACCCTATTGCTAAAGACAACACAGTCTGTAATTATAGGACATTAGGAGATCAGAGTAGAACTGAGATGGAAGCCACCTTGCTGGTGGCTAGCTTCATAGTACTGGATAGCACTATGTGAGCTTCTGGTGGATAAAAGTCACCAACATTGTAAACAAGCAGTGGATCCTGCAAGCTACAAAATTAACAAACCCAGTAAGATGTGCACATTGGAGCAATAGTGTCACATAAATTATGGGGGTAATCAACTGTTCTTTGATTGGATACGAGGCCCATTCAGTAAGAAGCAATGCATACCTAGTAATGAGAAACGAGTCAGCAGCCTATGATTTGAAAGGTTATAGGCTCTAGAGGAAGTTTCCACTATTCTTTGGTTAAAATGAGAGGTTACATTGCTGAAGAGTGGGACAGAAAGATTGTAAGAGCCATAGAGTGGGTAGAAACACCCTGAGACACAGTCCCCCAGAAATTACACGGGGACTGACTGAGGCCTTCATGCCTCACAGTGAATAAATACCATAACTTCACTGAGGAAAGCCCCCAGGGTAACAGGAGCTGGGGTGGGGAGATAAAAGAGTATAACCTGTTATATATAAAATGATGTCACCTGAAAAGAAAGGAGAGGTTATGTCTGTCAAAAGGTCTCCTAACTGTTTGTTTATCCCCTTTGGTCCATGCTACTGTCACTCCGGGATAGAGAATATGCTTTGTACAGATGGTGGTGAATACCAGGGCCACCCAAGACCCATCAGAATGACAAGGAAATAAAGCTGAGTGCCTGCCATGAGACAAGCCATCTCTATCATATCTGCCAGGGCCCATCAACATTACATAGGAAATGGAAAATTAAATACGATTACTATTCTTACTGTCAGCCTGACACACCCCAAAGATATCAGTAGAAACTGAGGATACTCAAAATGCACCAAAGCATAAATTTTGAAGCTGCCAAGATCTCAACACTAAAAGAGACTTATGCTCTCCAAGGCTCAGGGAACATTTTGGGAGAGGTAGCATAAAGAAGGTAAGAGCCACAGTTTGGGAAGGTGTGCTGTGAAGCACTGTCCTCCCCACAAAGACTGACTTGTACATTCCTGACCCAACAGTGATTACCAATAACCCCACTGAGGATGGTCCTCGGTGGAGTGGAGCTGTGGGAGAGGGGATATAAGAGGATAACCCAATGGGAATAAGACCAATTTGTAGCTATGTTCATATATTAAAGTTCCAAATAAAATTATTTTTAAAATCAGTAACTTTTCTATATGCTAATGGTGAACTTGCTGAGAAATGGATTAGTAAAATTAGTCCATCCACAATAGTTTCAAAACTATGTGGAAATATATATAACATGAGGTACAAAAGAACTTGCAAAACACTGAAGAAGACATTGCATGATAAGAAAACCTGACATACGATTGGAATGGCTGAATTAATATTGGGGAAATGATTATATCTCTGAAAGCGATCTATAAGTTCAATGCAAGGTCCATCAAAATTCCAATGGCATTCTTCAAAGCACAAGCAAAGCATACTAAAATTCATGTGGGAATACAAGAGGCCTTGAACAGCTGATGGAATCCCAAGCAGAAGGAATAGTGCTGAAAGTATCACATTCGCTGACCTCACATTGTTCCACAGAACCCTAGTGACAAGCCATCATGTCACGAGCACAGAAACAGACATATAGGTCAATGGAACATAGTAGAGCACCCAGAAATAAGCCCACAAAGCTACAGTCACCTAATATTTGGCAAAAGTATCAAGAGACAGCCTCTTCAACAAAGGTACTGGAAAAAAATGGATGTACACATATAGAACAAATTATATCGATATGTCTCACCCGGCACAAAAAGTTAATTCAAAATGGATCAATGACCTTAATATAAGACCTGAGACAATGAAAATGCTACAGACAAATTTTGGAACCACACTTCAATATATGGGAATAGGCAATAACTTTCTGAAAATAACTTTAATATCATAGGAAATAACTTCAAAAAACATTGATCAAGTGTATCCATAACTTATAATCATTAAAGAAAATTTATTTCTCTCTATAACTATCCCTCTCAGTGCAATGGAAATAGCCCTTTTCCTTGGCAAGGACAAGCATAGTTCTCTTTAATTCATCACTTATATAAAATATGAAGTCCAGCCAGGTGGGGTGGCACATGCCTTTAATCCCAGCACTTGGGAGGCAGAGGTAGGAAGATCACATTGAGTTCGAGGTCACCCTGAGACTACAGAGTGAATTTCAGGTCAGCCTGAGCTAAAGTGAGACCCTACCTCGAAAAACCAATATATATATATATATATATATCCTATGGACACTTCAGAATCATAGGCACAGAATAGGGCAGGCCATAACTAAAAGGAAATTCCCTCTAAGTATGAAAGTCTTTCCCATGATCTACTCAAAATATATAGCAACAAGAATAAAAAGAAGAAATGAGCAGTAAGTAAAAGTGGCTGTCACTGGTCTCCTGAGGTAGTTCTGTACTAAGTAGAAAGGATTTGGGAGTTCACTGATCTTAATTGCTATATAGAATATCAGATCATTAATCTATGATTGTTTTATGATCACTTTTGAAGAACAAATGAGTATTGTTTCTAATATTTTGCCTTTTGTGACAGTGTGGCAATGAGCATATTTTCACTCAGCTTCAGTCCCTGTGTACAGTTTATATTGAAAGATTTTTTAAATATTTTTGAGAAAGAGAGAATGGGCATGCCGGGGCCATCAGCCTCTGCAAACAAACTCCAGACGTTTGTGCCACCTTGTGCATCTGGCTTACATGGGTCCTGGGGAATCAAACCTGGGTCCTTTGGCTTTGCAGGCAAATGTTTAAACCACTAAGCCATCTCTCCAACCAAGAATTACCTTCTTAATGCCAAATAATATTCATACACACACACACACACACACACACACACACACACACACACACACACACATAAATTTATAGAAAAGGCTTTGTTTGCTCTTTTTTTTAAATAATGGTGCTGTGATAATGGTTAAATTTTTTATGTCAACTTGATCATATTGATAAAAAGCATTAGTTCAGAGTTTTTTATAGAGTACTTTGTCGATTGCAGAAAGAAGATCCACTCTCAATGCCAATTGTCCTGGAGCAACACAGAGAAAAAAAAAAAAAAACAGAAAAAATGACCTCTCGTCCCTCCTCCTCTTCTTCTCTCTCCTCCTCCTCTTCCTCCTCCTCCTCCTCTTCTTCTTCTTCTTCTTCTTATTTTCTCTCTCTCTCTCTCTCTCTCTCTCTCTCTTTCTCTCTTTCTCTCTCTCCCTTTCTTTCATTGGAAGTTACCAGGCTCCATTGTTTTTGGATTGAAGGACTTCTTCCAGAGAACCTGTTCTCAGGCCTTCAGCCTCAGATGGGAGTTACACCATGGCTTTTCTTGGTTCTGAAGTTTTCAGAGTTGGATTTAGACATACTACCAGCATCTGAGGGTCTCCAATTTGCATGTGGCCGAACCTGAAACTTCCCAACCTCTGTTATTGTATGATCCCCTTCCCTCAGTTTCTTCCCCCTTCCCTTCCACCCTCACTCTCTTCATTTCTCTTCCTACTGGCACTCTCTTTTTGGAGAAGCTAATATAATGAGTGTGAAAATATCTTCTTGAATTTCACTGGAGGCCTGCTCCATGGGAGGGAATATATCCCTGATACTGAAAACCTACAACAGGGGTAGTCATGAGCCCTAGGGGTGTAATGTCTGCTGGTATCTGGCTAAATGTATATGCTATGCTCACCAAACTGCCCAGTAAGCTCTTCTCTTAATGTTCATACCCATATATTAATGCTACTCTAACTTTTGTTAGAAAAGCTTCTCTTTTCAGATAGCAGTGACCTTGGAATAACTCAGAAGGCACCATGGTGCTGAAAAGAAGTGACAGAGGAGTGCTCAGCACTGAAATATCTCTATCACACCTTCAAAGGCTCAAAATCCTTTCATCAAGTATACATGTGGTAATTCAGTTTTGATTTATCTCTTTTTAGTAAACATAATGTTTTCCTTAGAGATAATGTTTCCACAAAGAGCACATAAGGGTTTCCAATTTTTCAGCATTCTTGCCAACACTTATTATATTGGGTTTGGTTTGTATTTATTTTTTTCAAATCTTTAAAAGTATTTTATTTATTTAATTTATTTGAGAGAGAGAGAGAGAGGCAGATAGAGAAAATGGGTACACCAGGGCCTCAGGCCACTGCAAACTCCAGATGCATGTGCCACCTTGTACATCTGGCTTTATGTAGGTACTAAGGAATCAAACCTGGATCCGCAGGCTTTGCAGGCAAGTACCTTAACCACTGAACCATCTCTCCAGCCCCTGTTTGTTTATTTTGACACAGGATTTATTTCTGGTCCTGACCTTGAACTCTGTTATTGTGGTTATTATTATTATTATTAACATATTTCAAATACATACACCATGTGTTAGTACCCTCTTTTCCTTTGTCCCTAGCCCCATTCCATTGGGAACTGTCCTCAGTGGAGTTGAAGGTATTCCCTATGAGGTTGTGGTTTGTGCATTGTGGGAGTATCAGTCAGTTATTTTGGTGGAGGGGGCGGGGGAATGGCTCTGGGCATGATGTCTCAACCTGTGGCTCTTACATTCTTTCTGACCCCTCTCCCACAAAATTCCCTGAGCCATAGTGGGTGAGTTTTAAGTCTACTTCAGTGATGATCTCTTAGGAGCCTCTTGATCTGTGCTTTGGTAGGTGTTGAGCATCCTCAGGTCTGTCTCCTTTACCCTGGCGCTGATTATCAGGTTCAGCATGGAAGCAGCACTCATGCTCTTCTCCAAAATTCCTCTGTGGTTTCAGCTGTGGATTGGCTGAAGTGCGAGGGGTAGTTTATCTCCTCCCATCTTGCTACCTTCTGAAAAAGAAGCACAGATCCTCCAACAGAGAATGAAATCAGCATAGTTTAAACTGGATAAGCATTATTAATTTAGGGAGAATTTGATGTATATAGCCCCTCTTTTAGCCAAAGACTAGAGAGAGCTTGACACTGGAGAGCATAATCTTCGTCTCCATAGGATTCTGATCTGGTTGCCAATTCCAGATATGGGTTCCTTTACACTGAGTGAATCTCTTAGCCAATCATAAAGCTATTGGTTACCCACCAAGGCTGTGTGCCACCATTGCACTGTCTGTACATCCTGTCAGGGTGTTTGCTTCTGAGTACCTTAGACCTCTGGTTGCTCAGACCATTGTTGGCCACTTTCCCCCAGTAGTATCCAAGAATGACTTTGAACTTGTGATCCTCCTTTCTTTACCTCCTGCTTGCTAGAATTACAGGTGTGTACCACCAAGTTAATCTAGTGCTAGGGATCAAACCAGAAGTTTCGGGTAGATTTAAGCATCTTTCAACAGTCTTACTGGTTGTTAATATAGGTCTTTCAGAGAAGTATATATTGAACTCCTTTTCCCATTTTTAAATCATGTTATTTATTAAATTTTGTTGTAGAAAATTGAAGTAACACATTATCTGATTTTCAAATATTTTCTTCCATAAGATAAGTTGACTTTGTTCTGTCAATCATCCTTTGATCCACAGGCATTTTTAGTTTTGCTGTACTTCCACTTATCTATTTTAATTTTGCTGTCTATACCCTTGGTATTATGTCCAAGAAATTATTATCAAATTCACTATTATAAGCTATTCACTCACATTATTTCTTTTAAGGTTTCTAAGAATTTTAAAATTGTTTTGTATTTTATGTTTAAGTATTTGATAAGATTTAAGCTATTTTTATATGTAATAGAGGATCCCAGTTCATTCTTTTCATGTAAGTGGTTGGATTTCCCCAATAAATTTGCTAAAATGACTGTCCTTTATCCAGTGCATAGGTTGCATATCCGTTCTAGTTACCTTTCTTTTTAACCTCAAACTTTATGTACTGAAAATTAAAATTTTGATAAAGCGAATTAGGAAGGTTTGTATTCAGGATTGCGGGTATCTAGGCATCAGTTTCACCTGATATCTTCTAGGTAAACTTGAATAAGTTACTGAAGCCTTTTATATCCTACTTTCATCGCAAAAAAGTCAAGAAATAAAATAAAAATATAACAAAACTGTACAATGTTACTATAGAATTAATTAGTGTGTATTCAAAACGATTTTAAATACTAATAGAAGGTATTGTCATTGAAATAAATGAGAAGTTCAATCAACATAAAATTCACCAACACTACAAAAGTTTAGCAACAGAAATACTTGCACTTTTTGACCTGAAACAATCATTTAAATACATGCCATAAAATGACGGTGGTGGAAATGAAGTATGGGCATGAAGCCGGATGTACAAAAGGTAAGAGCAGAGCTTCACCTCCTCCCTGCTGGCTAGCGGCCACAGCTGGAAAGTGCTGGGCTGGTTGCTGGAGGAGAAAAGTCATCAGCAGACTTAAGCAGCAGTGATCCTGCAGTCTACACAACTGACAAGCCAGGCAAGTCGCACCCGCTGGTGCCATAGTGGCAAGTCAGTTTTGGGAGCGTGGTGGTTTAAAACAGTTGCCCTCCAATAAACTCATGCTCAGTGCCTCCAGCTGGTGGCAAGTTGGGAGGTGGGGCCTTGCTGGAGGAGGTGGTGTTGGGGGCAGGCCATAGGATGTTATAGCCAGCTCCCCACTGCCAGAATCTGGCTCACTCTCTTGCAAAATTTCCACCTGCTGTGGCAGAGGTAATGTACATCCTCTGTTCGTGCCGTATTTTCCCCTGCCATCATGAAGCTTCCCCTGGAGACTGTAAGCCAAAATGAAAACATTTCTCCTATCAGCTGTTTTTGGTTGGTACTTTATCACAGCGATGAGAAAGTGACTACAACACGGAGTAACCAACTGCTTTCTGATTGGTTTCAAGACCCCTTCCATGGGAAGGAATTCATATTTGGCACTGAAAACCTAATCAAAATCCTATGGCTTGGAAGGTCACAGGCCCTAAAGGGATGCTTTCATAGCTCTTGGGCTAAATGGATACATTATGCATCAAATTTTCCTCTAAATTGTTATGTTTACATCCATAGATTACTGGTGTTAACTTTGGGATAGAGAACCTTGTTTTAGCAGATGGTGGGGACAACTGGGAAGACCTAATACTCATAAAAATGATGAGTAGCAGTGACAATTCAGTGTTTGCTCAGCATTGGATGAAACATCTTTATCACACCTGCCAGGACTCAGGGAACATTGTGGAGGAGGTGGTGGAAAGACTATTAGTGTAATTCACACCACTGGCCAGAGAAGCTTTTCTTTGGAGATGTCAATAGATAATGCAGAGACTCAAAACTAATCAAAGTGTTGAAATAACAGGTTATTGAGAGCTCAACACTAAATGAAAGACATCTTTATAATGCTTCCTTGGGTTCAAAGAACAATGAAGAAGAGGGGCAGAAAGAATGTAACAGCCAGAGGATGGGGAAGAGTAATGTGGGACGCTATCCTCTAGACAGAAGTGACTGGTGCATTCATGGCCTTGCAGTAGAAGTTGCTACCACTGCAAGACATATACAGGGAAGATGGAACAAAAATTGAAGAACGAGATGCCAAAATATAATAGGGACTACTAGGAAAAAGGAGAAGGTTCAGTGGAATAGTGGTGGGGAAGAGAGATGAAAAGGATAATGGTAGGAGATTATGATCACACCACAGTATGTTCACCTATAAAAAGAAATTATTGGAGAGAGATGAGTTGGTGTCTAAAGGTGCTTTCTTACAAAACCTGATGGCCCAGGTTCGATTCTCCAGTAGCCATGTGAAGCCAGATGCACAAAGGGAAAGAGGCTCTGGTACACCTATTCTCTCTCACACACACACAAATAATAAAAGATTTTTTTTAGTTCTCAAAAGAAAATAATAGAGCTTCAAAATAAACTTGAACATACATGTTTAAATCATAAATATTTATTGGAAGCTGGGCGTCTTGGCACACACTTTTAATCCCAGCACTTGGGAGGCAGAGGTAGGAGGATCACCAAGACTTTGAGGCCACCCTGAAACTACATAGTGAATTCCAGGACAGCCTGAGCTAGAGTGAGACCTTACCTTGGAAAACAAAAAGTAAATGAATATTTATTTATTTATTGGCTTGTTCATATGCTTCTTTTAATTTCCTTTGTTGAATCTCTAGACATGAATTGTTTTCAATATAATTTTTCCATATGCTAATTTAAAACCTATAGGTTTCCTTTAACTTTTTTCCCTTTAGCCCATTATTTGTATACCCATTTATGATCCATTCTCTTCTGTCTCACAGAGGAAATATCTTCTCCCAAACACCAAGAAGCATGAAATCGACACTTGGTTCAGCTGAGGACATACTGCTGCCTCCTGTGTGCTGACCACATGACTTTGCCTGTCTTCAAATCATTAAATATCACTAATGTCTGAAACCCACATGCTCCGTGAAGCAGCTCTGTTCCATGATCTATTCGTTGACTCCAAACATAAAGTGGCACACACTGTGAGAGACCTTTGAAACAAACAGGACTTCACATAGAACAGAAATGAGGGTCACAGAGAATTAGGAAAGGAAGGGAATCCCATATCCTTGGGTCACAAGTCCAAGTGTATGACACTGCATAGGGATCTGAGTATGGAACAAGTGCTGCCATTCGGAATTACTCATTCTCTCACTCTCACCCTTGCCAAGAGCCCAGCCCCACTCTCCACCAGCGCTCACTGAGCACTCTTCTCAATCCTATCACTTTGGAAGTTACTACCTGAGTCAGCATTTACTCCCACGACCACAGGCAGTAACCTAGAAAGCATCTCAAGAGATTCCCAATTTCCAAACAAGAAAGACACTAAAGCCTTGATGGCCATTGAAGACTGTTTTCCAGAGATCAACTACTCTATAGAAAACACAATTGGCTCAGTAATCCTAGAACCATCACAGCAAGAAATATTTTGCTAATCCCCAGTCTCTTCCTATCCTGAGTCTGTACCTCTACCTAGTATCTTCCACACAGCAACTTTTACATCCTTGTTCCTAAGAGTATAAATCAGAGGGTTGAGCATAGGGGTAACTATAGTATAAAAAAGGGCAACAAACTTTCCCTCGTTTTCAGAATAACTTCCCATAGGTTGTAAGTATGTGTAGATGGCTGAGCCATAAAACAGAGAAACCACCACAAGGTGGGACCCACAAGTCCCAAAAGCCTTTCTGCGCCCAGCCATTGACTTGACTTTCAGCACGGCCCTGGCAATATGCACATAGGAGCCTAGGATGAGTGCTGCAGGAAAGACCAAAATTATGGCTCTGGCCACGAACATCTTGGCCTCTGTTCCTCCCGTGTCCTCACAAGCCAACTTCAGGAAAACGGGCATCTCACAGAAGAAGTGATTCAGTCGATGACCACAGAGAGGCATGGCCATCATGAGGCCTGTCTGAATTGTAGAGTTGATGAGGCCTCCAATCCAGGAGGCGATCGCCAATGTCTGGCAGAGAAGAGGGTGCATAATGGCTGTGTAGTGGAGTGGACGACACACAGCAGCATAGCGGTCAAAGGCCATCACCACCAGGAGGACACTCTCTGTAGAACCCAATGCAAGGACAATAAACAGCTGGACCACACATCCTCCGTAGGTGATGGTCTGGTCATGTCCCTGAAGGTTGATCAGAAGCTGGGGCACAGTGCTGGTCGTGTAGCAGAGATCCAGGAAGGAGAGGTGGGAGAGGAAGAAGAACATGGGAGTGTGTAAACGAAGGTCTAGGCGTGACAGAGCAATGATGGTGGTGTTGCCAAAGAGAGTTAGGGAGTAGAAAATCAAGATATAGATAAAAAAGATGAGTTCCAGTTCAGGCCAATCTGAGAAGCCCACCAAAATGAAGCCATCTCCCACACTGGTGTTGAAACTTTCCATAGCCTTTGACCTGCACCAGTAGCAGAAAACAATCTTGTGTTTCTTATAAAGAACATGGGTTAAACATTATTCCCAGTATTTCTTAAGTACTCCTAAATCATGGATTTTATTATCGATTTTGATATTCAGCTCAGTTTTGTCCATTCTTCTCTTCTAGACATCTCTGGGTTAAGAATAATGTCACCTCTATCTGAACCATACCTCTGCTGACTGCTAGTTCCAAGGCTTTAATCAGAGACCTCAATTGTGTGGATCTGATCCTTATTTTTCAAAAGTAGAAAACTGCTTTTAGGAATCTAAGGTCTACACATGTAAAATACGTTATTCTCTTCTGCTGCTCTCTTTTTATGGCCTATTCACTAACTTATTTTGGGTTTGAATTGGGGCTTAATCAAAGGGAATTCACAATTCTGACCCCCTCAGTCCCCACCTGCTTCCTTCTTCTCTATGAATACTGTCAGTGCCCCATCCTGAAAACTGCTCATCCGAGCTGCCGTCTATCGCTAAGGACTGAGGAGAGTGTGCATCCATGTCTTTCGGCAAGAAATTTGCTCCTTATTATTAGTGAGAGGAATCGTTTCTCCCGCCCCACCTTCTCCAATTGAGAAGTCCCATCATTCAGCTGCACGTAGAAAGCTGTTCTCTCCTTTCTTCTGAGCACTCTTTTCCCCTTTCTGTCTAGCTCTTCTTGCCTGCTCACATGAAGTTCACTTTACATGTCTTTGGTCCTTTCTGAACTCCTCAGAAATAGAGGTCGGGTTGAATATTAAAATAAATATCAGTCCCTACAAATAAATAAATCTGTCATCTTCCTTTCCAGTATTCAAGAGGTGGCAAATGACTATTACTTTCACACATGACACATAGTAGATACTAAATAAGGTTTCTTGAGTGAAACATTTGGCTCACCTTCCAAATCTCACTTCATCTAAGAAACGTGCAGATGAACTTAACCCAGCTGATAAACTATGGAGGTGTGATAGACATGAACTATTGCTCTCCTTGAAAGATTGACATTTTGTGGTAAAAGTCCAAATAATATTTTATAAAAGCATGTTTAAAAGAAGACATAAAACAGAAATGTGAGCCAAAGAAGCTTAGCATATAATTAATATGAAATATTTTTGTCTAATTAGCTATTTCCTGTCTTATCAAGTTTACTGAACTGGAGGATCATTATCAGTGGATCAGTGCTGGAGTTAAAGCCTTCAAGTCCATATGGAAACCATCAAGATCAACTCCACCATGAACCAGCTGTGCTGCCTCTCCCAAAAAATCGACTTCTGTGAGTCTCAGTTTTGTTACCTGTAGAACAAAAATAATAATAATTTGTTCCAAGTGATTTTCATTAGGAGCCCTGTGATATAAAGCATTGTGCATATTTCAAAAATTGGTTATTCTCACTTTTAACATTTGTCTTCTTTCATAACTAATAATTCCATGCAAATGAGTCTTCATAATTTACTCAATATCATTTCCCCACTTCCCACTTCAGTGACTAAAAATAACAGGCTATCCAATAATTCTGTTGAATGAATTAATAAAGGTATTCCCGGGCTGGAGAGATGGCTTAGTGGTTAGGTGCTTGCCTGTGAAGCCTAAGGACCCCGGTTTGAGGCTTGATTCCCCAGGACCCACATAAGCCAGATACACAAAAGGGCGCATGTGTCTGGAGTTTGTTTGCAGTGGCTGGAGGCCCTCGCACATCCATTATCTATTTATCTGCCTCTTTCTCTGTCTTTTACTCTCAAATAAATAAATAAATATAAACAAAAATTTAAAAAATAAATAAAATAAAATAATAAATAAATGTATTCCTTATGCTGACATGACACCTTGTGCACATGAATATCCCATATTTATTTGTTTTTTGTGAAACATGAAAGAATCAACAAATCTTCACTGTCATCATCTCATGGCACATGGTTTTTAACCATTCCTACTGTTTTTCTTAACAAATTTTATAAGAATTTTATAAATTATTAATATATTTTTCTTTCTTTTTTTTTTTTTTTTTGGTTTTTCAAGGTAGAGTCACTCTCTCACTCTGGCCCAGGCTGACCTGGAATTCCCTATGTAGTCTCAGGGTGGCCTTGAAGTCATGGTGATCCTCCTACCTCTGCCTCCTGAGTACTGGGATTAAAGGTGTGTGCCACCACACCCGGCTGTATTTTTCAATTGAGCAAAATTTCAGAGGTATAATTAATGCTATAAACAATATAATAGTAATTCAAGAAGAGTTCAATATGATAAAACTGGTAGCCTTAAATAAATAATGACCATCTTAAGTAAATAAAATGTTTAGATAATTTTGAACTAGAGAAATTGAACTTAGCTTACAAATCTTGCTGCCAGTCAGCTGACTGGAGTCCCTTGGCTCTACCCGAGTAGACATCGTGAGTAGGTAGCAGTAGAACTTTGTAGCTCCAGAACCTTGAGTGCCTTAAAACCTAGTCTAGGCCGACAGAACACAACGCCTACAGATCCAGACCCTGAAAGCCAGGACTTGTATTCCAGGCTTTAGAAACCAGACTGATGGCTCTGGATGCGCCAGTTGTAGCATATTTCTCTGGGCTTTAGCCACCAGGAGCGTCAGCACTTCATGGCTCTTGTAATCCTCAGCTCCCAGCAGTACAGGTAGGCTACAGTAGTCGGCCACCAGTGTTACAGCCTCAGGTGTTGGAACCTTCAGGTCCCGCAGTGGCTAGTGTCTCTTGGTTCTAGATCTTAAGACTTGGCAGAACTGAGGAACTCTCCCAGTAACTGGGGCTCATGGTGCCTCATCCTTATTATTCACAACCTTCTATCTTTCTTCAGCTTTGGCTCCATCTACCCTCCCCCATCTTCTCTGTACTTCTGTTGTACCTTGTTGTCTCTGCTGCCTCTGTTTCCCCTTGGTTCTACCCTCAGCTCATCTGTGGGACTTTCCCATCCCTCTGGCCACTCCCCGCAGCTGCTAGCACAACAGGCTGCAGTTGCTGCTTTGGCTGCTTCTGATGCTCTGCTGCCACTTCCTCCATCTGCTCTGGGTTAGCAGCTCAGCCCCTCTGCTAGTTATAAGGATCTGGAGTAAGAGGGAAAAGACAATTTAGAGAAAGCTTTAACTGGGCTTAATGTTGCAATACCAGGGATCAGAATAGGTCAACGACTTCCAGCCTGCCTAAAATAATAACAATAATAATAATAATTAGGCTAAGTCGCCTGCTTACATAGCCAGAAGGGAATCATAGCCAAGATGTTTGCACCAATCATGGCATATACCTTCATGCAAATGAAAGGACTGTGCTTATACTAACTACTGGCCTCCTTTTGGAGAAATAGATTGGCAGTTAAGGTGCTTGCTTATGAAGCCTAAGGACCCAGGTTTGATTCCCCAGCCCACGTAAGCAAGATGCATATGATGGCACATGTGCCTGGAGCTCATTTGCAGTGCCTAGAGGCCCTGGCATGCCCGTTTTCTCTTTATCTGCCAATCTCTCTCTCTCTCTCTCTCTCTCAAATAAATAAACAAAAATAAAATGTTTTTTAGAAAACAGCAGGAATTTAAAACATGATAAAAAGACACATAGAGCAGCTAAACAAAAAAGAGAACCCAGAAATACATTAATACATTGTGTGGTGTGGTAGTGTGTGTGTGTGTGTGTGTGTGTGTGTGTGTGTATGTGTTTGGTATGTGTGCTTGTGGTGTGTGCACATGAGTGTGCAGATGCAAGTGACCCATGTGAACACATGTGAGGCCAGAGGAACATATCAGGTATCCTCCCCTATTATTCCTCCATCTTATCTCCCTGACAGAATCTCTCACTGAACATGGAGCTCCTTGTTTTCTATTAGACTGGCTGACCAGGGAGCCCCACGATCCTCCTGACTCTGCTCTTCTCAGCACTAGAGTTACAGGCATGTGCAGATATCCTCAGCTTTCTACATGGTACTAGGGATTGAACTTGTGTCCTCAGGCATAGATATGTGTGTGTTTGTGTGTGTATCCAACTGCATATATTTAAATATCTATTCTATTACATATAATTAATGTATAATTTTATACAAGTTATATATATATATATATATATATATATATATATATATATATAGTCAACTAATTTTTCATACGGGTGCCAAGAAGATGCAATGAGTAAATGATTGTCTCTCACAAGAATGGTGCTGGAAGGAATGGATTTCCACAAGCAAAGAAACAATTGCACCAATCCTTATTCCATTCACAAAACGTCAACTCAACACTGATAAAAGCAGATTCTGCTATTTGAAGCATCACAGGAGCAACTGAGAGATGCTGTGTAAGAAAAATGAACCAGAATCAGAACTAAAAACTGGAACACCTCACTGACATGTGCTACGTAAAAGAAAACAAGGGCAAACATACAAAATTAGAGAATAAAACAGGTTGCCAGAAATGCAGTACAGGAAGCAGTGGGAGGAGTTATGTCACAGGATGCAAAGGTAGAAGATATGAAGGATAAAAAAAAAATTCTAGCAGTCTAGCAGCATAAAAAACCACAGGGATAAAACTGAACTATCTGGGGAGTGTATACAATTTAGCTCTTCTTACCACAAAGAAAAGAAAGAAATGAGAAGCTGTGTTAGATGGCATACATGTTTAACCTGCTTCATCTTCCTCTGCCAAACTGCTTGTACTCCTGTGTCCTCATCTTGAGGAACAAATTAAAGTCATACAGTTTAGCTCAGCAGAAAACTGCTTGTCAGTATCTGTAGACAACAGTGTGAAACCCGACCTCAAATGCCACCCAGGCTACCACCAGAAAACTGCTGCTCGTCAGTGTCTGTATCCAACACTATGAGATCACAACTCATGTGTCACCTCATAGAAGACAGCAGTTCTCTATCAGAAGGGAATTAATTGGGCCCTCAGGGAATTTTGATAATGCTGCAGACATTTTGGGTTAAGACAATTGGCATCTACTTTGTGATGACCAAGGGTGATGCTACACACACTGAAATGTATCGGATACTTCACCACCATCTATCTGTCTGTCTGTCTGTCTGTCTGTCTGTCTGTCTGTCTATCTCCATTCCTCTCTTATACACACAAGAATTATCTGGCCCAGAATGTCAACAGTGCTGAGGTTGAGAAACACTCTTGCACAAAATGTGCCTTAACTCCTCATGTTTGAGCTAAGCTCTCCCTATGTGATTGTATGGAGCACTGTATCTTCACACACATACTTTGTCATGTTCAACTTAGTTTTTTATTTAATTGATTCTCTGCATCACCATTCTAGAACTTACAGAGAACAACACTGTTTCCATCATATTTGAAGTTATAACTTTAGGATGATGCAGAAGGACTACACATGAAAGGACCCCATTATTCCCTGAGCCCACAGGCACTCACTGTTCAAGTTTTTATGAGCTGCATAGGAAAGTATATCTTGCAGAAGTCTCAGTCTTATTTAGGGAGTGGGATGTAGTGATAACACTGCTTAGGATTGTGGGTAAGAATATGATGGAAAACACGAGAGGTATAATACCATCTAGGATTAAGTGTGTTCCCATCCCCACTCCCTTATATTGGCTCTCCTCTACCTTGATTCTTGCATGCCCCCTTATGAGCCCTTCTTTAGGGGGTTAAGTTTGCTTTCTATTCCCCAAGGCCCTGCTGAAAATGGCTGATCTACCAAACAACAACATCCAAGTCCACCTGAAATGTCACATTAAACCCTCATGAAGCTACTGTCAGTGACACTCAGTGTTCAGCTCAGCTGACCTTGCTCTGCCTGCTTTTGACACATTTCTATCACTCAGAAACCAGTTGCTGCCAGCATGAAACTTTGGAAATCCCTCACAGAATCACAGAACATTTCTTCACACCTCCATGGGCTCCTAGAGGGGGTCAACCCATGCCCACATCTATTGGTCATGCAAAGAAAAGTTCTTATCAACACCAAAGCTCCTGGGATCCTCTCGTCTTTCAAGAACATTTGCACATGACTTCTCATGTGCACTTAACATTGGGCTTCTGGTAGATCACACAATAACTCTAGGCCTGCAACTTGCAAGCCATATGTGTATGGGTATGTGTATGACCATAAGCAGGTCCTGCTGCAGCCAAAATAGGTCAAGATATGGCAGCATTAGCCTTCATGGAAATTGTCCCAGTGCACGTAGCTGAGAAGGGTGGGAAAGGTCTCATGAGGGGAGCACACAGACCAACCATGAACCTCCTTCCAACTAACAGGCCCCCAAACACTAAAGGCGACAGTCATTCTGTGAGATCTCTGCTGAATTTCCCAAAGCTCATTTCAGTAAAAGAATAAAATGGGGCTGGAGAGATGGCTTAATGGTTAAGGTACTTGCCTGCAAAGCCTATGGACCCATGTTCGATCTCTCTCCAGATCCCATGTAAGTCAGATGCACAGAGGTGAGGCAAGGGCAAGGTCACACACACCCACTAGGTAACACATCTGGAGTTTGATTTCAGTGGCTGAGGACCTGGCATGCCAATTCTCTGTCTGTCTCTCTCTCTTTCTCTCTCTCTCTTTCTCTTTAAAAAAAATGATGTTAGACTCATATAACTATTCCTTATGGCTCCTAATTTTATGCTAGCCATCTCTAAATGTTTACAAACAACACCTCTGTGTTTTCATATTTAAAACACCTTTCATTTATTTGACAGATAGAAACAGAGATAAAGAAGCAGACAGAAAGAGAGTGAGTATAGGCATGCCAGGGCTTCTTGCCACTGCAAACAAACTCCAGACACATGTGCCACCTTGTACATCTATCTAAGCATTCTAATCTCTAATCTAAAATAATCAATGAAAACACCTGATTTCATGTGGGATGTTTTCAGGTAACCTATTCATATTATAGCCCTTTGATTAGTTCAGAGTATTGGCCATTATACTTTATTAAAATATTACAACATAAATAAAACTATGTTTTATTTTTTAATTTATTTATTATTTGAGAGAGTGAGAGAGGGAAAGAGGCAGACAGAAAGAGAGAGAGAGAGAGAATGGGCCTCCAGACACTGCAAACAAACTCCAGATGCATGTACCACCTTGTGCATCTGGCTTATGTGGATCCTGGGGGAATTGAACCTGGGTCCTTTGGCTTTGCAGGCAAAGGCCTAAACTGCTAAGCCATCTCTCTAGACCCTAAGACTATTTTTAAAAAATGGGCTGGAGAAATGGCTTGGTAGTTAAAGGCCCTTGCTTGCAAAGGCTGGTAGCCATGGTTCAATTCCATAGTGCCCACATAAAGCTAGAGGCAAGGTAGCTTTATGTATGTTTCAAATTCTGTCACATGAAAAAACTGGTGAACTTTCTTTGGTCTATTCCAAAGACAAAACTATGACCAATTGGTGAAATTTAACAGAGGATAAGATGTGGCTAGATTAAAGGAGGTTTCAAAAGACAGAGAGAGAGCCAGGCTTTGCAAGTAAGTGCCTTTAACTGCTGAGCCATCTCCCCAGCCCAATGATAAACTTTTTTTTTTTCAATGCTTGGAATCAAACCCAGGGCTTCTCACATACTGGGAAGGATCATTATCACTGAGATGCCACTAGCAGTAGTGAATTTCTTGAGTTCATAAATCAGGTAATGCCATCTTCATAACAATCTACTAATTTGACACTGCCTGGCTGTAGCAAAACCATCCCGAGCCAGATCATTTAATCATGTGTCTGAGCAAAGGAGGGTCTCGACAGACTCTGAATTAGTCACCTCCATTGCTAGGGCATCCATCCTTCAATTTGAACTAACTTTTGTTTCCCTGTCGCGCTTGCAGATGTGACTCTCTCATTAGTCTTCAAAAGTCTGAACTCACAAGCAGGCCTCAATGGGCGCCTGAGCACCCTTCCCCTCGTCCTCTCCCACAGTCTGCCGTTACAGACTCAGTCATTCTCCCACGCCAACGCCATCTTTCCCACTGAAGAAACCACACCACAGCCCCTCTATGTGATCTTCAAAGCTCTTTTATGAGCCACCCAGGTAACAATGTATCAACATTTTATAGGATAAAGAACAGAAACCAGTGTGAATTAGGTCACTTTAGCTGAAATCAAAAGCTAAATTAATGAATCATTTTTTAAACTCTGACTACCTGCACAGAACATTGATTCCCAATAGAAAAGATTCTTTCTCCCATTGTCTAATCCTCCAACAAAAATCATTCATTTATTTTTAACTCTCTTCTCTGTATTCTGGCTTTGATGTCTGTAATTTCCTTCACATACTAGATTCTTTTGTTTGTTTTTTTCAAGGGAGTGCCTCTCTCTAACCCAGACGAACCTGGAGTTCACTCCGTATGTAGTCCCGGGCTGACCTCAAACTCACAGCAGTCCTCCTACCTCTGCCTTCTGAGTGCTGGGATTAAAGACATGTGCCATAGCCAACACATACTAGGTTTTTGGCATCATTAAAAATTGAGTTTTGGAAGGGACTGTGATTCCAGAGTGACCCACCCAGGTGGTACTCACCCAGAGTTCTAGAAAAGGAAGTAATTGTACTTACCTCTCTCTGTGCTATTAGTTTCAAGATGATGTGAAACCCATTCCCCACATGTCATCTGGAGATGCCTGTAAAAGACCCATCCTATTATGGTCCTGACTTCAGTAGAGTAGAGTAGAGGGTTTGGACCACAGCTGTTGTCCTGGAGAAGTCAGGTGTGCATGTGACTCCCTCCCTCCCTCAGGCTCAGCAGCAGAGCCTGCCAAGGCCCATAATGATGGAGGGCAGAGCAGCCCTCCGCTGCGGAGCTGCAGCTCACTCACCCTGACCAGTCAAGATAGGAAGGAGCTGGTAGGGCTGTAAGGCAGAGTGTACCTACACCTGCCCTTGGGACATTGTTTAGGCCTCCTTAATAGCACTGGAGACAGAATTATTTCCAAGTGCAGCCTTGGAGACTCCTGAGCCCCAATGGCAATTATAATCTACTGACTGGTCCTCCAAGATTTTTCGTACTGTCCTTAGCTCCTTGTATTCCCATGCACTACCCAACCTGAAGTGATCTACTCCGAGTCACCACAGCACATCTGTTATAGTTCATGCTATTCTCTAACATGAGATTCTTCACACTTCCTCTATTTTTTAAAAAAATATTCATTTTTATTTATTTATTACAGAGAGAGAGGGAGGGAGGGAAGGAAGGAGAGAATGGGCACACCAGGGCCTCCAACCACTGCAAACGAACTCCAGACACATGCACCACCTTGTGCATCTGGCTTATGTGGGACCTGGAGAATCAAACCTGGATCCTTAGGCTTTGCAGACAAGCACCATAACTGCTAAGCCATCCCTCCAGCCCACATTTCCTGTATTTCGACCCAAGTCCTAGCAACCTTTTATCAGACCATATTTCATATCTTGTTTTGACGCCTACCATGTTCATCACAATCCAAATGTTTTCCTCTTATGTAATCTTTATCTAATGCTCATATTTTTATTTTGTGTGTCATAGCCCCACCTAAATATTTATTTACTTGCTTAAAAGTTATTGATTAGGGCTGGAGAGATGGTTTAGCGATTAAGGCACTTGCCTGTGAAGCCCAAGGACTCATGTTCAACTCTCCAGGTTTCACATAAGCTGGACACACAAAGTGATGCAAGCGCATGAGGTTGTACCTACGCACAAGGGGACGCACACGTCTGGAGTTCAACTGTAGGGGCTGAGGCCCTGGCATGCCAATTCTCTCTCTCTCTCTCTCTCTCTCTCTCTCTCTCTCTCTTTCTCTCGCATAAAAAAAGGGCCAGTCTAGCTGGGCGTAGTGGTGCACATCTGTAATCCCAGCACTCGGGAGGCAGAAGTAGGAGGATCGCCATGAGTCCAAGGCCACCCTGAGACTACAGAGTGAATTCCAGGTCAGCCTGAGCTAGAGTGAGATCTTGCCTTGAAAAACCAGAAAAAAGTGTGGAGGTGGGGAGAGTCTGGGGCTGGAGAGATGGCTTAGCAGTTAAGACATTTGCCTGCAAAGACAAAGAACCCTGGTTCGATTCCCCAGGACCCACATTAGCCATATGCATAAGGAGGGGCATACGTCCAGAGTTCGTTTGCAGTGGCTGGAGGTCCTGGCATGCCCATTCTCTCTCTCTCTCTCCCTCTTTCTCTGTTAAATAAATAAATAAAAGTAAGATATTTTTTAAATGGCCAGTCTATTGGGCTTGTCTCAAAAAAAAGTTAATACTTTATATTTTTCTCACACACTATCCTTAGTATATCAATGTTTTCTAGTTCCCTTATTTTGCCTATAACAAAATTAAAAATAAAAGGTATTCATTTCTCAATGTATTCTATACCAAGAAATGAATACTCTTTTAAATGTCATATTGAATAAAAACAAGATTCAAGGTTGCACATGTAAATTCTTAAAGGCATAGATTATGTAAAGGAAATAGCTCACCCATTGCTGGCTGTTTGATCTCACAAAGTTTTCTGGACAGTTTCCAGGCTAAGATGGTGAATCAGAAGGTCTCTCCATGCAGTACTGTGCGTGGGAAAATCAATGTAACAAAGAACACACAGTATCCTGAAGCCAGAAAGGGAGAGAAAGATGATGAAGCACACAAGGGACAGAGACACTGAAAACTGTGGAGACAGAAAGGCCACACGGAGGGCAGTGAACAGCATCAGGCCTGCTGGGAGACGGGGCTGCGGAGCCTGAGACCACAAGGTAAACCAGGCAGACCTGGCGATGGCAGATGTGCGGTCCTTGCAAGAATTAAACTCACTGAGGGAAACGTGTGTTACTGATTTCTTCTGCATAGCAGACCAACATTGGATACGAAATCCACCTTGTGGCCCACCCTATCTTAGATCGCTGTTGTCAAGCGTCATCTGGAGAGGGGCCTGTTGTTTGAGACAGTTACTCACCATCACTGTAGACCTGAAAACAAGAAACGGTCACAAGTCAGGAACCTGGGGACACCCTGCCACGGTCTAGATAGAAGATGGTGATGAGATGACGATGATTGTGGACATGGCGGGGGATGGGCACCCACTGGCTGAGTTTGGGCAGCAGGGGTGAGCGTGCTGTGTGGTCATTACTGTCCCTGTCCTGTGAAGCAAGGAGCAAGCCCGGTCAGCTCAGGGTCATGCTAAGGCTCCAGGCTCATTGCTCAGCCTCCAGAGCTGCCTCCCGGCCCCTTGATGTTTGCTGACAGATAATGAAAGAGAGATCTGAACCCGAGACTGTCAGATTGCACAATTCCTATGGCAGTCTTCTGCCAGCAGGGTGGTTTGCTGTGGGCAGTAACAGGAATGCTGAGTGGCACCTAGAGTAGACTAAATTCCCAGGGCAGATTTCAGCTCTACTTTTGTTTTTCTCAGTTCTTCCCCCCCCCAAACATAGTTTATTTACTTATTAGAAAGACAGGGAGAATGGGCGCACCAGGGTCTCTAGACGCTGCAAACGAACTCCAGACACATGCTCCACCTTGTGCATCTGGCTTACATGGGTCCTGGGGAATTGAACCAGAGTCCTTTGGCTTCACAGGCAAATGCCTTAAGTGCTAAGCCATCTTCTCTAGCCCTCTCAGTTCTTTTTTTTTTTATCAAGCCAAACTGTGTCCAGCTTTATTAAAGACACTTTTCATAAGCAATCATGGTATTTCAGGCACAACATGGGCAGACATTCATTAACAGTGCGCAGGAACTTTCAAACTCCCTTCTTGTAGGGACTACCAAATCAGAAAGCCACTGTAAAAAACAACGAAGTCTTCATTTGGTGCTCTGAACAGAGTCAGTTCCTGAAAGTCAGGAAATGAAATGAAAATGGAAGAATCATTAAACTTATTAATTAATCATTAAACTTCAATTCCCCAGGACCCACGTGAGCCAGATGCACAAGGAGGCACATGCATCTGGAGTTCATTTGCAGTGGCTGGAGGCCCTGGTGCACCCATTCTCTCTCCCTCTCCCTCTTTCTCTGAGAAAGAAAGGAAGGAAGGGAGGAAGAAAGGAAGAAAAAAAATTTTTTAAGTAACTGTCTGGTACTGGCTGTCTCCCAGGTACATGCGCCACTTTGAGCATTTGGCTGTACGTGGGTCCTGGGAAATTGAACCTGTGTCAGCAATCTTTGCAAGTAAGCACCTATAAGCTTGCTATCCCTCTAGCCCCTCCTTATAGCTTTCAATATTATTTCTTTGATTTATAGTTTTGAAATTGTAACCATAATGTTATGGAAAGACTCTTCTCCAGTCATGTCTGTTTAGAGCTTTAAATGTCTCTTATGTTTGCATATTCATTTCTTTCTCTAGATGTGAGAGTTTTTCTACCATAATTTCCCTGAATATATTCCCTATGTCTTAGTTCTTTTTTTTTTTGCATGTGTGTGTGATGTGCACACATGTATGTGTATTCATATACATGAATGTACATTTACGCACACACACATATGCACATATGAGTGGAAACCAGAGGTCAATGTTGGATGCCTTACTAGGTCACTCTCGACCTCATTCTTTGAGACAGGTTTCTCATTGAACATAGAACACTGATTCAGCTAGATTAACCAGCCAGTGAACCCCGGGGATTCCCTGTCTTTGCTTCCTCAGAGCTGGGATTACAGACACACACCACCGTGCCCAGATTTTAGGTCTTCATGCCTGTGTAGCACTGAGTCATCTCTCCAGCCCTGTCTTTCGTTTTTAACTTAGTTCCTTCTTCTGTTCCCTGGATTCTTACATTTTGTCTCCTGATCATATTTCGGAGCTCATGAATGTTGTGGTAGTGCTCGCTATCACATGATTATTTTTTCCTTGTTGGAGTCTGAGTAGCATTACCTTGACCTTGTCCTCCTTCCATCATAGTTTTCCTTGTGCTTGCTCAAATGAGCAGGTGAGGCTTCACAGTGTGGGCTGTGATTTAATCTATTTCTCTATTTTGTCCTTTCCCTTGCTCTTTTTTTCCATTGATTTTTTTTCATTGCCAAAATTTCTATCTAGTCTTTTTTTTTCAAAATTTTAATTACCTTGCTGATTTTTTTTCATGTTACTGAGTTTGACTCCATTTTATTGCCATTTTCCTGTATTTTGATGTCCTAATTCTCCAGGGTCTAGACCAAATATATCTTCTTATTTGTATGCTATTTGAGATCATTAACCATTTTTAATTTTTTTTATTATTAAGAACATATTTTGTATGGGTACATCATGTGCTGGTACCATCTTTTCCCTCCTCCCTGCCCCCACTCTGCAGGGGGCCCTCCTCAGTGAGGTTGCTGGCGTTCCCCATGGGGTTGTCAGTTATGTGTTGTGGTAGCAGCAGTCAGTTATTGGGGGAAGGTAGTGCCTCTGGGTGTGACATCCCAAACTGTGACTCTTACAGCCTTTCCGCACCCTCTTCCACAAAATTGCCTGACCCTTGGTGGATGTATTTTAAGTCTACTTCAGTGATGAGCTCTTAGAAGCTTCTGGATTTCTTCTTTGGTTGGTGTTGTGTATCTCAGCGTCTGTCTCCTTCACCCTGGCACTGCTTGTCAGACTTATTGTGGAAGCAGCACTCTTGCTCATCTCCCCACTTCCTCTGTGGTTTCGCCTGGGCCTTGACTGAAATAGGAAAGGTGGTTTATCTCCTCTGGCCTCGCCACCTTCTGGGGAAAAAAACAGATTCTCCAGCAGAGAGAAAAGTCAGCAAAGGTTAAATTGGATAAGAATTATTATTTGGGGAGAGCTAGATGGATGTAGCCCCTCTTTTAGTCAGACTAGTGGGAGCTTGACACTGGAGAGCATAATTTTGTCTCCAAAAGATTCAGACCTGGTTCCCAGTTCCAGATATGGGTTCCTTTCCACTGAGCAGATCTCTTAGCCAATCAGAAAGCCACTGGTTACCCACCAAGGCTGTGGGCCACCATTGCACTGGTGTTTTGTTCTTGTTAACCTGGTTGCTTCTGAGTAGCTTAAACCCCTGCTTGCTTACACCGTTGTTGGCCATTTTCCCCTAGTAGCTCATGTAGTGCTCTCCAGCACTAGATGGGCTAACTGTCTGGTGAGTGGCTCTCTTCCAAATTCCAGCCAGGTCTCTCCATGTTCTATGCCAACACTATATGGTGTCTTCAGCAACAAGGTTTTACCTTTTACCAAAATCAGGAAATCAAGTGCTCTGACAGAAAGCCTGTCTTGTTTTGGGGGCCTTGCAGGTCTCTCTGATCAACAGCTCAATGTGGGTACTACCTACTTCTGGCACTGCGAGTTACAGGTCAGAGCCAACGTTTTTTAAGGCCAGGCTTCATCCCACCCTCTCTGGGGCCCTTCTTTTCAGGCATTCCCCTATACTCTTGTTGAGGGTTATATCTTTTAGTCTACCTTCAAGGAGAAAGTTTTCTATGGTACCAGTTCATTTTGGGTTTAGTTTTGTGTTTATTCCTCCTCACCCTCCCGTTCCCCTTCCCCCCCCCCCAAACCTTTCCATCCCTATTACCTGGGCCTCAAATTGTCTATCCAGTATGCCAGTAACTCAAGCTGATCCACGTTAGGAACTGCAGATGAGTGAGAACATGCAGCATATCATTTATCATTGACCACTTTTTCTATTAAATTTTTGAACAAGTTAAACCACTGAATGTTAGTTTCATCACAATTAAGCAAGAATATAACAAAACTGTCATAATGTAGGATTAATGGCAACGTATACAGAACAAGTTTTCAAATATTAAACATTAGTGAATGTCATGTCATTAAAATAAAATGTGATTCAGTTAAACACAAAATTTTAAATGACCAAAAATGTTTATTAGCAAAAATACCTGCATTTTTCAACATAAAAACTACCATTTAAATACATTTAGGTAAATGATAGTGGTAGAAATGTGTTAGCCACATAAAGAAGGACAAAAGATAAATGAAACTGAGCCTACAAATAAACTTTGATACACACATAGACAAATGATAAACATTAACCATTTCCTTTTCTTATTTTTAATTTCCATTATTTACTTTCTTAGAAATATAGTTTTAAAATAATTTTTGCATATGATAATGTATAAACTATATCTTTAGGCTTATTTTTTATCTTTGTAGATTATTTTCATAATCATTTCCCCCACTCACTTTGAAACAGGCCTTGAGATATATGAGAAATTGGATAGGATCACAGAAAATTTTAAAAGACAAATGATCTCATGTCCTATTCCTTGGGTCCCAGTGCTGTTATATGACATGATGTTGGCATCTGACTTTGGAGGAGAAAGTATTGCCTTTTGGAATGAATCATTCTCTCACTGGCAGAACTCAGCCGAGACCCCGGCCCCACTCTCCACACGTGCTCACAGCACGCTCCTCCCAGGTCCTGCTCTTTGGGAAATTTTGGTCTGAGTCAGCACTTACTTCTTAATGAGCGGTGATTATAGACAGCAACCTAGAAAGCATCTCAGGAGTGCCTAACTTCCAAACCAGGGAGGCACAAAAGCCCTGCTGCCTATGGAGGACTGTGTTTCAGAGATCAGCCACTCTACAAGGAACAAAAAAGGCTCCACAATCACAGAAAAAAAAAATGTGCCATTCATTCTCTTTCCTGTCCTACCCTGAGTCTGAGCTTTTGCCTAGTACCTTCCACAAAGCCCCTTTCACATCTTTGTTCCTCAGGGTATAAATCAGAGGATTGAGCATAGGTATAATTATAGTGTAAAAGAGGGCAACAAACTTTCCCGTGCTCTCAGAATAATGGTCCTTTGGTTGTAAGTATGTGTAGATGGCTGAGCCATAAAACAGAGAAACCACCACAAGGTGGGACCCACAAGTCCCAACAGCCTTTTTGCGAGCAGCCACTGCCTTGACCTGCAGCACCGCCCTGGCAATGTGAGCATAGGAACCCAGAATTAGTGCTGCTGGAACTGCCACAATGAAGACTCGGGCCACGAACATCTTGGCCTCTGTTCCTCCCGTGTCCTCACAAGCCAACTTCAGGAAAACGGGCATCTCACAGAAGAAGTGATTCAGTCGATGACCACAGAGAGGCATGGCCATCATGAGGCCTGTCTGAATTGTAGAGTTGATGAGGCCTCCAATCCAGGAGGCGATCGCCAATGTCTGGCAGAGAAGAGGGTGCATAATGGCTGTGTAGTGGAGTGGACGACACACAGCAGCATAGCGGTCAAAGGCCATCACCACCAGGAGGACGCTCTCTGTAGAACCCAATGCAAGTACACTGAAGAGCTGGACCACACATCCTCCGTAGGTGATGGTCTGGTCATGTCCCTGAAGGTTTATCAGAAGCTGAGGCACAGTGCTGGTCGTGTAGCAGAGATCCAGGAAGGAGAGGTGGGAGAGGAAGAAGAACATGGGAGTGTGTAAACGAAGGTCTAGGCGTGACAGAGCAATGATGGTGGTGTTGCCAAAGAGAGTTAGGGAGTAGAAAATCAAGATATAGATAAAAAAGATGAGTTCCAGTTCAGGCCAATCTGAGAAGCCCACCAAAATGAAGCCATCTCCCACACTGGTGTTGAAACTTTCCATAGCCTTTGACCTGCACCA
This sequence comes from Dipus sagitta, assembly GCA_036346955.1. Taxonomy (NCBI): domain Eukaryota; kingdom Metazoa; phylum Chordata; class Mammalia; order Rodentia; family Dipodidae; genus Dipus; species Dipus sagitta. Next base: position 60,802,835 of record CM070777.1, on the reverse strand, counting down.
GTAGCAGAAAACAATATAGTGTTACCTATGAAGAATATGAATTAAAACGTTATTCCTATTATTCCTAAATCATGTATTTTATTATCTATTTTGTTCTCAGTCTAGTTCGCTCCAATCTTCTAGTCATACTATTCTCTCCTATGTATTGGACATCTTCACATTAGGAATGAGATTCAGTGGGTCTTTATATAGATCTGGTCTCTGTTTGTTTCAGGGCCTTTATCCTATGGACCTGATTGGTGTTTCTTGTATGAATGTTCAGATAAGGTTTTTCTTCCTTCATTACTTTGAGATTTGGACCTAACTCAGTAATGTAGGAACTACTTTTAAAAACAAGGTGTAGCATGCTTGGGCTGCAGGACACTGAGAAATTATGCTGGAGCTGAGCTGGAAGCCTCCTCCCTGTTGACTAGCTTTCAGTATGCTGCAAAGAGCTATGTAGCCTGTTGGGGGAGAAAAGTCATCAATGGTTGTAACCAGCTGTGGACCCCGAAAGCTAAATGGCTGGCCAACCAGACAAAAATGTGCCAACTGGTGCAATTGTGGCATATCTATTATGGAAGAAACCAACTGCTCTCTGATTGGATTTGAAGCCTATTCCAAGAAAGGGAGTCCAGGCCTGGTACTGAAGGCCCAATCAAAAGCCTATGGCTGGGGAAGTCATAAGCCCTAGGGGGGAAAACTACTACTATTACTTGTTTGTCTAAATGGGTATATTATGCTCACCAAACTTCCACCTATATAATTATGTTTAGGACCATATATTAATGCTACTCTCCCTTTTGGTTAGAGAAGCTTCTCTCCTCAGATACTTTGTGACCACTGTGATGACCCAAAACTCATCAACGTACTGAGAAGTGACAGTGGAGTGTTCACCACTAAGTGAGACATCTTGTCACCCCCACCAAGGATCGGGATCAAGTGTTGAAGAGATGGCAGAAAGAATGTACAAACCAAAAGATAGGGAAAATTGCTTTGAAATACTGTTGTCCAGACACAAAGTACCCATGGCATTCATGACTTCACAATGGCTGTCCTTGCCTACACATGACATGTATAATATAAAGGCCAAAAAAATAATGACCTCAAAATACAAAAGGAACTAGGTAAAATAAAGGGAGGTTCAGTGAAGGAGGATAGAGAGTGTGAACAAAAGAGGGTGATGGTGAGGGGAAAATTCCCAACTTCTGGGAATTATATGGGTAAAATGGCTCAGTGGTAAAGGGTGCTTGCATGCAAAGCCTGGTAGCCTGGCTTTGATTCCCCAGAAACCATCTAAAGCAAAAAGTGGCACATGTATCTGGAGTCCATTTGAAGTAGCAGAAGGCCCTGAAGCACCCATTCTCTCTCTCTCTCTCTCTCAAATAAATAAACAAGGCCTGGAGTGGTGGCTTAGCAGTTAAGGTGCTTGCCTACAAAGCCAAAGGACCTTGGTTTGATTCCCCAGTACCCACGTAAGCCAGATGCACAAGGTGGCACATGCATCTGGAGTTCGTTTGCAGTGTGGCTGGAGGCCCTGGTGCACCCATTCTCTATCTATCTGCCTCTTTCTCTCTCTCTGTCTGTCACTCTCAAATAAATAAATAAAAATAAACAAAAATACATTTAAAAAATTAAATAAATAAACAAAAATTAAAAGCACGCAAGTAAACAGCACTAGACATAAAAGCCATCATGTTGCACCACCTGGGGAAACACAGAGGAATGTCTCCTGACTCACTCACTCCACACATTTACTGAACAGCCTGCTTAGATGACCAAAAGGTAGAGTAAGGCAAGGGTATTTTCACCAATCATGGCCTAGCACTTTATGAAAATGAAAGGGGCATGTTTGCATAAATCTCAGGCTTTCTTCTGGGCCGGCAAGAAATTACTCGCCCTGACCTAGGTGGAAATGGCTGCTGGAGTTCACTGAGGCTTAGTGACAAAAAGTCTGGCACACGCTGGTTGACGCAGTTGTGGCTGACTTCTGGAGCCAGAAATACGCTTCGGCGGCACATAGCTGTGCTTGCAATATAGCTTCCTCGAGACATCTGTCCAAATCAGACAGTCTGCCATGAGGGTGGCGTGGGCAACTGACAAAGTGCAGCTTGCTATGGTCTTCCACCCAGCATAGGCAGGCACCAGGGAAGGCTCGAACAGGTATCACCTATGGAGTCAAATTGCCCTAGTCCTCAACATTTTAGCTTCTTTAAAGGAAAAATAAATATTAGAAGGAGAGCCTACCATAACACCCTATCTTTATTAGTTCTTTAACTGTATTTAAAAGTGGTTCTACAATATTTAGCAGTACTCCATTCTTAGCCCAATACCCATGAGGGGAAAAAAAGTCATTTTATCTGTCTCAATAGCAATCAGACAAATGTAGAAAGGAAGATACCAAACTTGTGAACTTACCAGGAATTTATAAAAAATAAAAGACAATTCTAAATAGCCAAAGTAATTCAGAGAAAGAAAAACAAACACAGAAACAAACGTCACCCATTCAACTACTAAAGAGTATGGATCATAGTAACTAGAGAGGCCAGAAGTAAATCCCAACATATAGCCAACTAATTTTTCACAAAGACATAATGAGATGGTAGGCTCTTCCAAAAATGGTGCTAGGAGAAATGGAATGCTACAAGCAAAAGAATGAAACTGGATCTTATCATATATCATTCACAAAATTCCGTTCAATATTGCTAACTGGAGCCAGGCGTGGTGGCACACACCTTTAATCCCAGCACTTGGGAGACAGAGGTAGGAGGATCACCATGAGTTCGAGGCCACTGTGAGACAACATAGTGAAGTCCAGGTCAGCCTGGGCTAGAGTGAGACCCTACCTCGAAAAACAAAAACAAAGAGAAAAATTGCTAACTGGAAAGCCTGCAACTTGCTAAAATGTGGATGAAACTAAGGGGCATTATGTAAGTGAAATAAGACATAATCGAAAATGAAATTTCAGGGCTGGAGAGATGGCTCAGTGATTAAAGGTGCTTGATTATAAAGCCTGATGTCCCAGGTTCAATTCACCAGCACCCACATAAAGCCAAATGCACAAAATGGTGCATGCATCTAGAATCTATTTGCAGTGGCAAGATGTCCTGATATCCTCTCTCTCTTTCTCTCTCTGTCTCTCTCTCTCTCTCCCTCTCCTTATATACAAATAAAAATATTTTTAAAAAACAGAATTCATCACATCACTTATATGTACAATGTAAAAGAAAAATATGGCAAATACATATTTAGATAATAAAACATGGGTGCTGGAAATAGGATGGAGAAGAAAATGAGTAATATGCAGGTCAAAAGATATAAAGTAGAAAATATTTAGGATGAAGATACCTATAAATCTAATGGTACAAAAACTATGTTTTGGGGTTTTCTTTGTTGTTGTTTTGTTTTGTTATAGGGCTGGAGAGATGGCTTAGCAGTTAAGGTGCACTCTCCCTCCCTCTGTCTCTCTCTGCCTTTTTTTTCTCTCTCTCTCTCTCAAATAAATAAGTAAAAACAAAAATAAAATAAAATATTTTTTTTTAATTTTGCTATAGGGCTGGAGAGATTGCTTAGTGGTGAAGGTGGTTTCCTGCAAAGTCTAAGGACCCAGGTTTGATTCCCTAATACCCATGTAAAGCCAGATGCACAAGGTGGCGCATGCATCTGGAGTGGCTAGAGGCCCTGACACACCCATTCTCTCCCATTTTCTCTCTCTCTCTCTCTGTCAAATAAATAAATAAATAAAAGTAAAATATTATAAAAATTTCCTAACTCTCACTCCAGTTAAAGAAGAAAAATGATATCAGGTGGATATAACTGGCTCCTTGTGGTTCCTGATTTTATACTAACCATCTCTTGATGTTTACAAACAATCTCTCTGTGTTTTGCTACTTCGATCAAAGTATAATGACCAACACTCTGCACTGATCAAATAGAAGTTTGAGTGTTTTGTATGTGCATGATGATCAGCTTGAAATAAAACCGTGATAAAATACATAACATCAATGTGCAACAATATCAACAAGTCACTTGAAGACATCCCCCATGAGAAATTGGTGTTTTTCATTGTACACATTAGACTAGAAACCAGAGTGTTTAAGTGAAAGCATAATTCTCATATATATGCTTAAAGGTCTGTCATATGGAAAAGCTTGTTTCGTTCTGCTCCACAGGCAAGAAGTAGGACAAACTGGGAAAATATAACAGAGCACAGACTGTGGCTAAATATAAAGAAAACTTGAGAGGGGAAAAAAGCAGTCTAAAAATAGTGTAAGTGGAAAGCAGGTGATATTCTGGTCATTTGAAATCTTCCTGCTCTTAGAGGCTGAAATTTAAAATTTAAGAATGTTGAGTAAAAAAGTGATTCACAATTAACTTGAATACTAAACTATTACATATAATTTATTTATTCATTCATACATGTATTATTGAACTTTCTACCCTTAAGTTATATTTTTTTAATGTAGTGCTTGTTCTGCATCTGCTTAACAAGCACCAAAAATCTGGGCCATAGCATATTAGATTATTAGATACTGTTGATGGTCCATACTGTTGATTGTATGTGTTTCTCTCTCTCTTTCTCTCTTTCTCTCTCTCTCTCTCTGTGTGTGTGTCTGTGTGTGTGTGTGTGTGTCTGTGTGTGTGTGTGTGTGTCTTTGTCTGTGTCTGTGTCTGTGCTTGTGTCTATGAATGATCTCCATAAACAACAAATGACATTTTTCAGTTCTGGGAACCAAATCCAGGGCAACAATAAAAATTTATTGAGGTCAGAAGTTCATGTACTATATCCTTCATACAATCTACTTAGGTGATGATATTGTCTGACTATAGTGAAACCACATTGAGTCAGATAATTTAATCATGTGTCTGAGCAAAATAGAAGGCTCTAAAGACTCCTTATTAGTCACATTCATTGCTAGAGCATCCATCCTTCAATTTGAACTAATGTTCATTTCCCTGTTATGCTTGCATATGTAACTCTCTCATTAGTCTTTGAAGGTCTGAACTCACAACCGAGCCTGTGGGCACCTGATCATCCTTCTCCTATTTCTCCATCACAGTCTGCCATTACAGACTCTGTCATTCTCTCATGCTAACCTGACCTTTTCCACTAAAGAAATCACACCACATCTACTCTACATGATGTTCAAAGCTCTTTTATGAACTACATGATAGCAGTGCACTGATATTTTATAGTATAAGACCATAAATGACACTTGATCCAATCAGCTGAGTTAACAAATTACTTTTTAAACTCTTATTCTCAGGCTGGGTATGGTGGTACACACCCAGCACTCAGGGGGCAGAGGTAGGAGGGTCGCCATGAGTTTGAGGCCACCCTGAGGCTACCTGGTGAATTCCAGGTCAGTTTGGGCTAGAATGAGACCCTATCTTAAAAAAAAAAAAAAAACTGATTCTCCCACACAGAACATTCTATTCCAGAATAGGAAGGATTCTATTCCATTGTCTATTCTCTAACAAACTGTTCCTTTATTTTCACCAACTCCTAGTGGTTCTATTATCTGTATCCTGGCTCTGATGTCTATAACTTATTTTATATATTAGACATTTGGAATCACAAGAATTGAGTTTTGGAAGGGGGACTGTAGTTCCAGAATAGCCCACCCACATGGTACTTACCCACAGTTCTAGGAAAGAAAGCAATTGAGTTTATCTCCCTCAGCTCTATTAGCTTCAAGACGACAATGAGACCCACCCCAAAAGTGTCATCTAGAAATGTCTGCAAAATACTTGTTTCTCGCCGGGCATGGTGGTGCACACCTTTAATTCCAGCACTCGGGAGGCAGAGGTAGGAGGATCACCGTGAGTTTGAGGCCACCCTGAGACTCCATAGTGAATTCCAGGTCAGCCTGGGGCTAAAGTGAGACCCTACCTCAAAAAAGCAAAAACAAACAAACAAACTATATATATATATATATATATTTCTCTTTGGTCCTTACTCCAACTGTGGAGTGGAGAGCTTGGATCATAGCTATGGTCCTGGAGAAGCCATGCTAACATATGGCTCCATCCCTCAGGAAGACAGCCTGCTGAGACCCATTACTAAGGAGAGGGCAGTGTCTGCCACTGAGCTCCTGTTCACGCACCTAACCAACCATGACTAGGAAGGATGCCTGTCATCGAACCACCTCCTCAGTCAGAGTTCACCACACCTGTCCTTGGGACACTCTAGGCCTTCTTAATAGCAAGGGAGATAGAATTGTTTACCAAATGTGGCCTTAGAGACCTATGGGTCCCAATGTGGCCATTATAGTTAATTAACTGCTTCTCCATATCTTTCTTACAATACTCAATTCTCCTATTCCTCATTGACTGTCCAATTCCAAGGTATTCTACTCAGAGTCCTCAGAACACACCTTTCCAATTGGCAACTTATATCATGAGATTCCTTATACTTCTATTTTGATCCATGTCCTAACAGCTTTCCTATCAGACTATAGTCAATGCCTCACTTAAGCCCATCTGCCGTGTTCAATACAATCTAAATGTCTTCCTTCTAATGCTCATATTCTCATTTATATGCATCATAAGCCTAACTATACATTTATTTACTTAAGGAAAGTTTGATGTTTTATATTTCTCTCTTATATTATACTGTATATGTATGTATGTGTATATACATATACATATATATATATATATATATATATATATATATATATATATATATACAAATATACCGTATTAGTATTCTTTATTTTATACCCTGATTTTGTTCATAAAAATTTTAAAAGAAGATATTTATTTTTCAATTCATTGTGTGTTTATCAAGCAATGACCATGTCCTAAATGCTATAAGATGAGCTGAGTGCATAGCTCACTTATAGAACACTTTTCTAGTATGAACAAGGCAACTAAAAAACATCTATTTAATCCACATTACCACAATAAGTAGACGTCACTAAAAATAAGATTCAAAATATTTTATCCATTAAAACATACATAACAAATAAAGATATTTCTAGCTTTTTGACCTTGAAAAGCTCCCTTGGCCCACTTGAGACTCAGTTTTCCCCATCAGTACGATGACATTAATGTGACCTATTTGTGGATCAATGGCACAATGTATATGAGGTACCCATGTTGTAGACATTCATCATTTGTAGTTAGTGTCATGTGTAACACCAACATTTATTCAATGGCTTCTCTTTTTCAGATCTCAACAAAGAAAATATAGTTTGTAACTCCAAGGAAGTCCACAGTGTAATTTGTGTGAGAGAGAGAGGTCACTTGAAATAACTGTAACTAGAATGATAACTTCAAAGGTCTCTCCTATTATACAGAAATCCAGTGATGTATAGATTTTTCTTTAGAAGTGTGCCCACTTAAGCCCTTTTCCTATGTTTTTGGGCTATTTTATTGTGTCAACTTGTAGAAGGTCTGTGTATATTACAGATATTGACTATTATCAGGTATGTGATTGGCAGATATCCCCCCTACTGTGTTGACTGCTATTGGGTGCATATATAGTTTACTTTCCATGTAGCCCCACTGATCAATTATTATTTTTGGTGCCTGTGCTTTTTATGCCAGATTCAAGACATCATTGCTAAATACAGTCTCATGAAGTTTTTCTATTTTCTTCTACAATTTAGATACTTTTGCATTATGTTTAGCTACTCAGTAAATTTTAGTTATGGTTTACATTGGAGTAAAGTAAGTATTTGGCTTCATTCATTTGCATGTGGATACCCAACTTTCCCAAGACCATTTCTCAAAAAGATTGGCCTTTCTCTGTTGTATAGTCTTGGCAACCTTGTTGAAAATAATTGAATCATATGTGAAAAGGTTCGTATGAGTTCATTATCCTACTTTTCTACATATTTGTCTTTATGCCAACTATTATGTCTTTATTGTAAATATTGAAATGAGAAAATATGGGTCTTCTAACCTTGTTTTTTAAATTATTTGAGAGAGAAAGAGGCAGAGAGGGAGAGAGAGAATGGGTGTGCCAGGGCTTCCAATCAGTGCAAATGGACTCCAGACACATGTGCCAACCTGTGCTTCTGGTTTATGTGCGTATTGGGGAATCAAATCTGGGTTCTTAGGATTCACAGGCAAGGGCCTTCATTGCTGAGACATTTCTCCAACCCAAACTTAGCTTTTTTTTCTTCAAGATTGTTTTGGTTCTTTAAATTCCATATGAATTTTAGGGTGGTGTTGCAGTCAGCTTCATGGTACTAGACAAATGCCTGGTCAGAAACAGCTTATGGAAGGAAAGGATCCATTTGAGGTTTACAAATTCCAGGGGAACACCACCAATGGTGAAAGAAGCAGCTCATTTCCTTAGAGCCAAACAGAGAGACCCCACCAACAGCCAGCACCACAAACCAACTAGTTCTGTATACACCTAGCAGGGCTGAACTCAGATTTGCCCCCGGTGATACACCCCCTATAGCAGGAATCTGCCTGCTAGGGGCTCAAGTTGAAAGCTCAATTTTAACAAACTATCTCAGTCTATGGGACCATACATTCAAACCACCACAGGTAGGTTTTTCTTCTGCTGCATTAAAAATGACAACATCTGGAGCCGGGCATGGTGGTGCACGCCTTTAATCCCAGCACTTGGGAGGCAGAGGTAGGAGGATCACCATGAGTTCAAGGCCACCCTGAGAGTACATAGTGAATTCCAAGTCTGCCTGAGCTAGAGTGACACTCTACCTTGAAAAACCAAAAATAATAATAACAACAACAACAACATCTGGGCTGAAGAGATGGCTTAGTGGTTAAGGCACTTGCCTGCAAAGCCAAAGGACCTCGATTCAATTCCTCAGGACCCATGTAAGCTAGCTGCACAAGGTGGCGCATGCATCCAGAGTTCATTTGCAGTGGCTTGAGGCCCTGGTGTGCCCCTCCCCTCTCTCTCTCTCTTTCTCTCTCTCCCTTCCTCCCTCCCTCCTTGTGTCTTTCTCTCTCTCAAATAAATAAAAATGATAAAATGTTTTTTTTAATGACAACATCTAGGGGTAGGTACATGACATCTATAGATTGCATTGACATCTTAACAATATTTAGCTTTCCATCCATGCTTATGGGATCTCCATTTTTGCCTTTAATTTCAGTAGCATTTTATAGTTTTCAGTACACTAGTCTTTGTGTATTGGAGAAGTTTCCTGTCTCACAAGGCATTGACCCTTGTGGGATCAGTGGCAAACTCCCATTAAACTATGCTTTCACCAAAGACTTATTTGGAGTCTGGGGTAATAATAGAAGGGACATGAGAAAATATGGGGTCCTCCATATACTCCCAGAGTATCAGGAGTTTCCTTCACCATCCTTGAGGCAGAACTAGAGGTTTTCTTCTGGAAACATCTCTGTGTGTGCCCAGTGTTCACTTACAGGCTTCAAACCACAGTGCACAAAGTCAGGTAGATACAATAGGGGAAGCTCACTGCTGGTTTGATGGATGTAGAACTTTGATTTCCTTCCCTAATCTGATTATTTACTTTTCAGAATACTCAAATAAAAGCTTTATGCTTCCTGTCTACGATTTATTGCTGCTTTCAATGGGAGAGACAAAGTGCAGTATGTCCATCTTACCCAGAACTAAGACCTCCCCTATGACTCACATAGACACAGAGAGAGAGAGACATAAAAGAGAGAGAGATACACATGGACGAAGAGATATGCACACAGCTTGAGTATATCTCCTTTTCAATGTTAACAAATCTAACTTTAAAAGATTAATCTGTTTTTAAGTATATTCAAGGTACTCTGGAACAGAATAAAAACTAATATGCCAATTAGTAATAACTCTTTAATCTTCACATGGATCCCCCTGCTAACCCAATGAGCTATTTTCTACCTTTCAAATTCTGTGCAGGAGATAGAACACAGAAATGGAGCAAAGGGGGGTTTACTTACGTCCTGTTGCTCGGTCCATCTGCCATGCCAATTAGATAAAAGGGAGGCTTGCTTTGGTCATCACATCTGTCACTAGCATATCTTAAGAGCTGGAAGCCATGTGTCGCTCTGCCCACCACCATCAAGGAACACACTGTCATAACTATGTGACAGTGAGGAAATCAAGGGTTGGGAAAAGTGAAGCTATGCCCCAAACCACACCATTCTCTTGCATCCAAGTGTAAGGCTCTAGCCTCCCCCCATCCTCTGGATCTGTCACCTGGGATGCTTTCTCCTCCCTTCTCACCTCTGGCTTTGCAGAGTGAACTGATGCAATCACTATTTGCTAACCCAGGTCTCAATCCTACAGTCTCCTGGCTTCTTACATAAGCTGTTCCTTCCTGTAAAACTACTAAGAAGCCCTCAGCCAAAGGGTCTGCGCTTGTCACACGGCCATCGCTGTTCTCTCTTCCCATTCCACGCTCCAGGATCAAGGATCAAGGCTACATGCAACTATTGCAGGAAATGGAGGCTCTGCCTGCAGTAAAATGAAGGTAGCTCACATTGAGCACCTATTGAACACTTACTGATTGCCATGGGATATGCTAAAAACTTCAGTCTTATCCTAACAACCCAGCAAACATTGCTACCTCCATAGATGATGAAGATGAGGATAGTGGGTTTCAGAAAGACTCAGTGACTTGCCCGATGCAGTATTCCTAACCCAAGTCTGTTGACTTTCAAAACCTACTTTGCTTTTTCACTACTTGTGAAATCTACTCAGCTCCACTGCCTAGCTCAGCACTCTGGAAACACTTTAGGGACCCACCCCAGACTGATAGACAGAGACAGGTGAAGCAGGCAGACGCAGGCGCTCCCAGCCCAGACTCCAGACAAACTAATTCCTCTCTGTCTCGCTCAGCCAACAGTTCCAGCGGCTGGGAAAGCCGGGGGCAGTCACAGGGCTGTCTGTCTGGTCAACTGCCCAGCTGACTTGTGTTAGCAGTCATAGGACAGGAGAGTCTAGACACAGGTGTGCCCAACCTTTTGACATTGCAACATAACTTTGTCATCTACAAATGTGTTCATATCTATCTTGGAATGTGTGTGGCCCCCAGGAGCTGTAAGTTGGATATGCCTGGTGTCTGGTGGTGTCTACGGGGTGTGGAAAGGCATAAAATACTAAGCAGATGCTGGAAAGAGATGATTCCCGTCATGCACAGAATGAATCACCCTTTTCAAAAAACACTGCCATCATGGGGACAAAAGAGATCCATAGTGGTATGGGACAATAAAAAAAAAGTCCCAAGCACATCCACTCACTGATGTGAACTGTGACTGCTGAGCCAGTCAGAAAGATAATTACGCACCTCCGAGGTGAACCAACAAGCGCCCTGTTCATCCCAGCAGCCCTGGCTTGACCTGTGTCCACATCCACATCAGCTCCACTGCTTAGTGCCACCTATGCAGAGGCAAAGACAGCACGCACTGTTTCACAGCCTAAAGCAGCAGCAAAGCGAGCCCACTGTGTGGAAGGACGGCCTCGCTGAGAATCTTCACAAACGTGCTAGAACAGAGCTTCCAAGGGCGTGCCCTGGGAAATGAAATTACGACATAGGAGGTAGAATCAGTGTTAATGGCATTAAGGAGCAGCGTGGATTTCCAGAGAGAAGCCTTCCTTAGCCAGGCCGTAATAGGCGGAACACCAGCAAAGGCAGGCTATTCTAAAATATCTGAAAAACTCAGGCTACATGTGGGAAAATCTGTAGTGCTTCTCTGCATGTTTGCCATCCTGCAATCTTTTTCTTAAGTTGATATTAAACTGTGCTGATGAGGGGGAGCACCGATAAAGGCATTACTCAGTGGTAGAGTATTTGCCTAACATGTGCAGGACTTTGGCTTCAACACAAAGGATAAAAATAAATAATTACTGCCTATTTGCAGGATACACCAAAATGTTTTGATGAAAACCAATGTTATTTGCTATAAATTGTTTTCTCACCAAAAAAAAAAAAGGTAGCTTTAGCTTGAGAGGTCACAAATTGGCACCGTTGGGTCAAATAAAACCCACAGGTATGTTAGCCTACAAAGAATTATTTTTAGATGAATTCTCAACGTTTTAAACCAGAAAGTTAAACACATTAAAACAAATTCATGTAGAAACTAACATCTAGCATCTTTAGGGGGAAAGTCAGAAATGTGGTTCCACTGGGCAAGCAACGCGCACTGAAGCTGGGCGGCCACTGCCAAATCCTGGGTGTGGCATGCTGGTGCTCCTTCCTCTCCCGTCTGGCTGGCATCTGCATTTGCCGTTCCTACTTTTCCTCAGTAGACAGTGGAAGCTTAGTAATGTTCCAGAATGCCACAGGGTGGCAGCACTGGTCTGTCCATAAGGCGTGCCGTGGTCCAGTCTGGGAACACAAGGCTGAGCGGAAGAGATCCTGTAACAACCAGAAATGTCATCTTTACCTCTTTCCTCTTGTCTGGCTGTCAGGATGAGCGGGGAAAAAGCTATCTATGCAGCCTGTTGGGGGAGAAAAGTCAACGACAGTCTTAACCAGCTGTGGACCCTACAAGCTTCGTGCCTAGTCAGCCCTGACCAATGTGCCAACTGGTGCAACCATGGCATGTCTGTTTTGGGGAAACCAACTGCTTTCTGATTGGATTTAAAGCCCACTACGTGGGAGGAAATCCCTGCCTGGTACTGAAAACCTAATCAAAAGCCTGTGGTTAGTGGGAAACTACTACCCTTGTTTGGCTACATTGCTATATTACGCCCACCAAACTGCCCCCTAAATGCTTATGTTTATGACCATATATTAACGCTACTCTCCCTTTTCGTTAGCGAATCTTCTCTTTTCAGATGATGGTTACCACTGGGGAGACTAGAGGTGCTGAGAAGAAATGACTGTGCAGCACTAAGTGAGACAACTCTACACTCCAAGCTGTGGGATCATTGTGGAAGAGGGGGTGGAAACAATGTAAGAGCTAAAGGAAGGCGGGGGAGAGCTTTGCAATACTGTCTTCCAGACACAAGGTGGCCATGATATTCATGACCTCACCGTGGCTGATGCTACATAATTTAAAGAAATTTTTGAGATTAATAGGGGAAATCTTTGTCCATTGGTAATTAATAGAAGGTATCAAAATCTATAGGGCTTAAAACATTTCCCTTAAAACACTTAGAATGCATAACCTCTGTATAAAGAAAAATATAAAACTGCTAGATGATTGTGTTAGATCCTGCTGCACAATTTAGAATGAAATGTTACTGGCTAGGATTTTCTATTTTACCCCATCCTTTGATAGCATTCATTTGGACAGCTGCATTTATGATACAAGATCTCATTTTCAAAAGAGCACCAATTTCCCTTAAGTGTAAAGGACTCTATTTTTAATTTTATTTACTTTTATATGTGTGTACATATGTGTGCACCTATTTGTGTGTGAGTGGAAATGTGGGTGTGCCACGGGGCACCTATGAAGGTCAGAAGACAACTTTTGGATCAGTCCTGGTCTTTCCACCTCATGTGAGACAGGAGTTTTCTCTCTCTGGATCTCACTCCTCTGGGAGGTTCCAGGAAATTCTCCCATTTCCAACTCCCATGGCGCCCGCTCTGAAGCATGAGGATCAAACTTGGGTACTCAGGCTTGGTCTGCAAGTGCTTTATCCACTGAGCCATCTTCCCAGCCCTGTAGAGTAGGAACCTCTGCACTGAAATCCACTTCCGTGTGTCAAGTCCTGCCCCAGAACATGCTGGGAACAATGAATAGGAAGGGTGGCGCAAGCTAGTGAAGCAAGCAGAGGGAATGTGGGAAATCTCCCCAGTACAAACTGCAACTGGGTGCTTAGACACCCTCCTAAAGACAACGTCCAGGCCCTCCCCTCAAGACTATCAACCAGGATTAAACCTTTCCTCCCATCAGCTGCTTTTGGTTGAGTGTTTTATCCCAGCAGTGAGGAGGTAACGACAACAGGAACACTTTTATAGCCCAATATATATGGTCAGTCATGGAGAACGTTCCATGTGCCATTGAGAAAAAAAAAAAGTGTATTCTTTAGCTGGCAGACAGAATGTACCATCAATGTCTGTTAGGTCTATTTAGTCTAGCATTCTGTTAAACTTGGAAGCTTCATTGTTTTTTGTTTTTTTTTTTCTCTCTTTTTATTCTTTTTTCCTCTTCTCTCACTATATTGTTAACTAACCTGTCTTCAAATTCTCTGATTTTTTTTCTGTTTGACCAGTTTTGCTGTGTGTTCCCATTGCATTTTTTTAGTTCACTCACTGTAATGCTCAGCTTCAAGATCTTTTAAATGGTGCTGGGAATCAAACCCAGGATAGCTCAAGATTTCTGTTCATTTTCTATTGTTATTTCAGTCTTGTTACGTTTCTCTAAAAATGTTTTGTTTTTGATACAGGGACTCAAGTGCTCAGGTCAGCATTCAATTCCTCATTTAGCCAAGAGTGACCTTGAACTCCTGATTCCCCTGCCTCTACTTCCCAAGTGCTAGGATTCCAGGCATGTACCATCATACCTGGCCACAAAAGTTTGAATGGATGTCCCACTAATTGATTCATAAAGTTTATTAAAGCTTGTAATTTAGATCTCCAGCTGCCTGGCTAGAGAAAATGTCACTGTGGGCAGATCCTAGGGCTCAGCCCTAAGATGTGGGCGGGAGGGGACCTGCAATCCCAGTCTAATGGTATGCAAAATGCCTCAGTTCTGCCGGTGTTCCTAAAGTATCCTCACTTGTATTAGTGGTGGCTCTTCTCTCAGCATGGACCTGTGAAAGTGGACCAGCTTCTTCTGCCATTATAGAACTTTGCCTCAATCTGTTCAATAAATCCACTTCTCAATAATTGTGCCTGGTTTGGAAGTTCATCCCAGCGATGTGAAGCTGCCAATTACAAAATTGGTATCAGAGTGTAGGGAGTTGCTGAGATGAATCTGACCGTATGGATTTTGGTCTTTTGGAACTTGTGTGTCAGAGGAATGGGAAACCTAGTGTTTGAAACTGAAGATGCCCTCTGGAGGAGTAAGCCAAGTTTTATGGACTATTCTGATGAGAGTTTGAAAATGCTAACTGCAGAGAGAATTGTATTTGGAGGCTTCACTTATGAACTTTCTATAGGGAAGGAAATACTGTAAAAAAAACAAAACAATAACAATGAAAAAACAACCTTATTGGAACTGGGTACTGGCATAAGGGCTGGCTGAATTCTATTGCCCATGGCCAGAAAGGTTTTTTTTTGTTGTTGTTGTTGTTTTGTTTTGGGAAAACTCCCTACACTCTGATACCAATTTTATAATTGGCAGCTTCACATCACTGGGATGAACTCTAGCCCAGGCTGACCTGGAATTCACTCTGTAGTCTCAGGGTGGCCTTGAACTCATGACAATCCTCCTATCTCTGCCTCCCGAGTGCTGGGATTAAAGGCGTGTGCCACCACGCCCAGCCTGGCCAGAAAGTTTTATCAAGGTTAGATTTGTAGTGGACTGATGTGGTTGGCTAAAGATATGGGACTGAGAGATATATTATTTAAAATTGGAAAAACTCAAGCAAGTTTAAAATTTACTGGCACAGAGACTGGCTTTAGGTTATTGAAGCTGCTAATGTCAAACACATTAGCAGTTTTAAGGAAGATGGCCCTACTGCTTTAAACTGACACAATAGAAAGGATGCCTGAGGTGATTCCATCCAGGGAAGACTGAATGGTAGAAATCCAAATGCTTTTGTAAGGAAGGAATCTGCTCTTCAAGGCTACAATTTACTTCATCCCTGAATTAAGAATGGGGCTGTAACAACAGCCAAAGAAGAAGAAAGAAAATGACTGTGTCCTGCACACCTGGTATTGATTTCTGAAGCATAAAAAATGCATAGAAGTGGGTCATGAAGTGCACACAGTTCCCAGAGCCACCGCTAAGACACAGTGTGAGGCAGGACATAATGACCCTGATAAAAGAGGCTGGCAAAGCCATTGGAAGATGGACCATGGTTGGCATGGAGACCCAAAGATGTTTTGGATATGCCAGGACTGTGAAAGGGCTACAATGGAGTGCTGTTGGCCTGGGATGCAAGTTTTCCCTGGCTATTCAGCCCAGCTGGAGGAGAGGAATTAGAAATCCTGGAGACTGTCAGCCACTAGTTATGATATCAGACTTAAACTGCAGATGTTTGATGTCTGCTTGATGGTTATTGAGTTTGCATTGTTCCAGTCTGTCCTTGCTATGCCATCTATCAGTTGAAAATGTTCGTTCTGGTTTTTTTTTGTTTGTTTGTTTGTTTGTTTTGTTTTTTGTTTTTTGTTTTTTTTTTTTTGACAGAGAGAGAGAAGGAGGCAGAGAGAGAGAGAATGGGCACTCCAGGGCTTCCAGCCACTGCAGGCGAACACCAGATGTGTGGGCCTCCTTGGGCTAACGTGGGTCCTGGGGAATCGAGTCTCAAACCGGGGTCCTTAGGCTTCACAGGCAAGCGCTTAACAGCTAAGCCATCTCTCCAGCCCTGAAAATGTTTATTCTGTGCCTTTATATGTTGAAAGTATATAACTGGTTTTGCTCTTACAGGGCTCACAGCTAAGAGACAATCTTAAATCTCAGATGAGACTTGGGACTTGGAACTATCTTAACTTGGTAAAGACTATGGGGACCTTTGAAATTGGACTGAATACAATTTACAATGTGAGATGGTTAGTAAGTCTATTGGGGCCAGGCACAGAATGTGGAAATTCGAATGGATGCCTCCCAGTTGATTCCAGAGTTTATTAAAGCTTATAAAATAGATCTCCAGCTGCCTGGCTAGAGGTGTCACTGTGGGCAGATTCTAGAGTCCAGCCCTAAGGTGTGGGGATGAACCTGGAATTCTAGTCTAAAGATATGTATTGTGCCTCAGTTCTGCTGGTGTTCCTGACGTGTGCTTGCCTGTGTTGGTGGTGGCTTTTCCCTCAGCATGGACCTGTGAAAGTTTGCCAGCTTCTTCTGCCATTGTAGAATTTCCTCTCAATCTGTAAGCTTCAATAAATCCCTTCCCCCATAACTGTGCCTGGCTTGGCAGTTCATCCCAGCACCTGAAGCTGTCTACTACAGTGGTCATAAACTTCTGGGTTGTTTATCTGTGACCCCTTAATTTTTGCTCAGCTCTTTCAAAACTACCATTTTAAATTCTGGGTTTGGCAGGTCACACATAACCATCATACTAGGGTCAGTCACTGACACCTACCTAGATAAACAGTAGGAAGAAACTTGCCAATTATTTAGGGAAGGGGTCCATGAGAGTAACAAACTTGCTCTGGTGCCCAATTCAGCTCTCCTTGGCAGCAGTTTTGCCTTTTGTCCTTGCCTTGGAAATGCAATGGTTAAGGTGAATGTTAAGACAGTGAAGTTGGCAACACTAGACAGGAAAAATAAGAAGGCTTGTAGATGGTGCTAGTCATTCATTTCTGTATGAACTTGAAATTTTTCATAATAAAATTTGGAGAATTCTTTATGAAGCTGAAAAGGTTTGGGGAAAACAAGAAAATATACTCATCCTTCAATGCAAATGCAACTTTTATTTACCTCAATACTAGAACCAGTATCCTGAATAACAATATAGTACCCTTGGGTACTAATGAGTAAATGTTTTAAAATTCTTATCAAAATATTTGCTTAAAGATTCCATTCATTCCGTCCTAGTTGCATAAGATCTTGGACCTTTCAACAACAGAACACAATAGAGTTCTGGTTACTATTTTCACTTATCAAATCACCTCAAAACTTAACTAAAAATAACCATTTTGCTATTCATGGTCAGAAATTCAGGAAGGGCTTGGCTGTGTCATTGTTGCTTTGGAATGTACTTGAAGTGAGATGTTGGCCGAGGTTGCGTGTATCTGAAGGCTCCACAGGACTGGACATCTAAGGTGGTTCAATCACAAGACAGGCAGTTGATGCTGGCTTTCAGCAATTCACCTAGCCTCTCCAGTGATGTGGATTCAGGGTAATCAAACTTCATATGTGACAGACAGCTAGCTCAAGGTTCTAAGCTGAGTGTTCCTTGTGAAAGGTCTTAAGTCACTGGGGGTATGCTCCCTAAAGGGGACCCTGGTCCATCTTGGCTGGAGATGTGAACTTTCACTCTGATATGTATCCCTGCTGTGATGTATCATGCTCTTCAGAGGGCCAAATCAACAGAGCTGCCTAATCTTGGACTTAAATCTCCAGAATCATAAGCCAAAAATAAAACTTTATTTCAAGCAAGTGACTTTAGCTGCTGAGCCATCTTCCCAGCCCTAAAATTTTACTCCCTAATATGTGGCTAGTATTGTGTTATAGTGACATAAAATGACTAGTATGCCTTTAGTGACCTAACTTCAGGATTCACATAGCCTCACTTCCATTGAAGTTTCATGTAGAAAATGCTATTTTCCTAAGACTTGTCTTCCTCAAGGCATGGAGGGTTTGTGAGGCCTTACCCACTCACTCCTGAGCCCAAGTTTTTCCTTTTTCCTAACTAGATACTTTGAAAGTATACAAACTAAAGAGAGGTTTTTGACAAATGTTGCCATATTAGAGAGAACCCTCTTAAGTATGTGGTAAAAGAACTCGCAGCTAAACACGATGGCCAAGCTGAGACTCCACTCCCCACTTCCCCTGCAACTAAGGGAACTACACTAAGTAAGATCTGGTGAATGGAAGGTTATATGTGCATTGGTTTCATTCTGTAAATATATATATATATATATAAAATATATATTATTTGCCTTTTTTTTCCTCCTTGCTGGTGCTGAGAACCAGGACACCACCTTAAGTGAGCTGGGAACCATCTGTTGAAGATGGTCCCCTGGTCCCCTACCTTTATCCATCAGCATCTCAAGTTGTGTGGCCCTTGATCATGTGTGACATTGGGAAAGCTTTACCCTCTTGAACATGATAGGCCATTTCCCAACACAACCCTGTAAGGGTTACAGGCCAAAAGAAAGTTTATTTTTGCTCTTCTTCAGACCAGGGCTTCATCCTACCTTCTCCAGGACCTCTCCCAACCCCATCCTAAATCCCTTCATCCAACCTTCACAGACTCTCCCCCACACTGCACCAACCCCCTCTCAGTTTTGATCCTGCAGGCCCAATGTGTACAGGAGAGGTCCCTGAGGTCCCAAACATCACTTCCTTCTTCCTTAGTCACGGGAATCCTAGTTTGATTAAGGGTCCATTTAGCTGACAAACTACCTTCCCAGCTGCTTTTGCTGAGTCTATGTCTGTGCGTTCCTGTTGTGGCCAGGCAGCTGTGATGAGGCACTGTCTGGAGGCTTCCAGAAAAGGATGCTCCCTCCCCTGCCTCAGTCACACACACCCTTCTGCTCTTCTCACTTTTCTTCCTAACATGTAAGTGTGAAGGCTGAGGCTATGGACAGAGACTAAGATATCTGGGCCCTGGGGCCCTGATAACATCAGGAGCCACGATGCCAGTGCAGTACTACCTACCTCTTATTTCTGCGAGTCACTATGATCCAGGTTTCCTGCTGTGTGCAGCTGAGTCTAATTTAGATACACTGTTTTACAGCTTTACTAGAAAGAGACAGAGAAACTCAGTGTGGTGGGGCTCCATGCCTTTAATCCCAGCACTTTGGAGGCTAAGTACTGCTGAGCACCAAGCCAGCCTGGGCCAGAGTGAGACTTTGCCTCAAAAGAACCAAAGGTCAAAAATAAATAAATAAACCCTGCTGGGCATGGTGGTACACACCTTTAATCCCAACACTCAGCCAGAGGCAGAGGTAGGAGGGTCACTGTGAGTTACAGGCCACCCTAAAAACAGAATTCCAGGTCAGCCTGGGCTAGAGGGGGACTGTACCTTTAAAAAAAAATAAAGAAAGAAAAAAGAACCAAAGTGGGGGTTGGGGAAAGTACAGCAGCCTCTGGACTGACTCGCCCCCTTTCCAGGCAACCTCCAGGAAGCCGCTCTGCTCTCTCCACACTTAGGGAGGCCACACGGTTGGTCCAAGGGCTGGAGAATCACAGTCAACACCCAGAAAAGGAGACCAGAGGGAGATTTCCAGAGACCTTTGTTCAAGGTGAATAATACATTGCTTGCACACACACTAGCTCACCTTTACAGCCACTCCAGGGGTTCAGCAATTAAGGTGTTTGTCTGCGAAGCCTAAGGACCCAGGTTCTATCCCCCAGGACCCATGTAAGGCAGATGTACAAGGTGGCACAGGCGTCTGGAGTTTGTTTGCAGTGGCTAGAAGGCCTGCGTGCCTCCACCCCCACTTTCTCTAGCTTTCTCTTTCTCTCTCAAATAAATAAATAAAAGACTTGAAAGGCAAAAATAATAATAATAATGTCTTGACCTCACAGAAGTGTCTCTGGCAAGACAAATAGCTGACCCAGAGTGAAACATGCACTGGGCCCAGGGCAGGGTTCAGCTCAGACCCATTGTACTATATTACCTTTGCCTGTACTCTGAGACTTAGAACAAGATATATGGCACCAGGCCCTTCTTCTCTTAGGACTGCTAACCTCTGCTCTCAAGTATAAATTTTGTATGGCTTGTCCACACTAGACAAATTATTTGGGTAGGAAGCAGGAGGAGGTTCAAAGGCCCTTCAGATGACAAACATTTACCTCTAGAGAGTTCCCATCTGGAAGCCCAAATTTTTTCTTAAAGATGAGGGCAAACTTATATTCCATAAATTTATATGTTATGCGAGCTTATGTGAGTTAAATATTGCAGAATCTCACAAGTTTATTGATACATAAATGTTCTATCTATATATGTGGGAAAGAATTCTAATAGGATACCCAAGTAGAGTAGAATTCTGGTGAGGAAGAATAAGGAAGTGTGGGTGTTATTGTATTCTGTTTGATTTCCTAATGAGAAAGAAAATGACCAATTTCAAAAGTAGGTTATTTTGTCAGATACTCCAGTTGCCATCCACATCCCACCCTCTTGGGTCTGCCCTTAAGAACCACATTTTGCCTCAATTCTCCTGAAATCAACCCTAGAAGGATTTGCGTAGGAATTCTCAGGAGAAGCCTGGCCAGAGACTCCACCAAACTACAAATTAGATCCCAGAAGTTACCTACCATGAAAGGAAGGCAAAGCTACAGGGGAGGCAGAGAGCTTTCCTGAAGCCCTCCGGGCGCGAGTGAGAGGCCCTCAGGAGGATGAATACTGATGGGAGGCAAAAGCCGAAGTGAAGCAGGAGTATTACCAAGGCAGAGGTGACTCGGCTCAACTCAGGGCTAGCAGAATTCTACAGCACCTAATGACATGGTGCTTTCCATCTCGAAGTGTCCACCCACTTTAAAATCCACAAGGGCACTGGGTTCCTATCAGGTGTCAACAATGCAAACAGGAGACCCAAGGCAAGGATGCCTTGACAAACTGAATGCCCTGGGGCGGGGGCAGGCGTGCACCAAAAGGCAAGGCAGAACACTGAGACCTTAAGAGAAACCTGGGAAACCAAGTTCTATCTCGAGCTCCGTCCTCACAGTTTAGTGGGCCAAAGGGGAGGCCCCACTCTTCCCCTCCTGTCTTTTCTAGGCACACCTCAGTGCACCCACTATTCAGGGTAGACCCCCAACTGCTGCCCTGAAGCCAAGTGAGGATTGGGTTAAGAACTAGGAGGAAGGTAGCGAACAAGGACAACCTTGTACGTGTATGCACATGCATGTGGACAAGCTTGTGTGTGTCTATGTGTACATGCGTGTAGAGAACCTTGTTTGTGTGAAGTACCACATTTGTGTGCACACATACGTGGACAACCTTGCGTGTGTGTGCATATACGTACTTTTTCACATGAGTTACGGGGATGGAACTTGGGTCCATGACTCAGCTACCTCCACAGCCAGATTCCCCTTTTAAAATCTGCATGAAAGCAGAGGCCAGAGATGCTCTGCCAGTAACCATCTGGCCACCTTCCCTTCCCTTCTGAAGAGCTCAGTGACCTGTCCAACCACTTGCTGTGAATATCCAAATGGAATGCTATCAAAATAAGTTGGCCCCAGGGTTCTCAAACCCACTAAGGAAGTCAAGTTGGTGGAACACAAACAAAAATTTTAAATTAGCAGAGAATAAACCTTTAATCCCAGTATTTGGAAGGCACAATTGGGAGGATCACTGTGAGTTCAAGGACAGCCTGGGACTTCAGTGAGTTCTAGGTCAGCTGGGCTACAGTGAAACTCTACCTCAAAAATAAACAAAAATTCTCAGAATGGGTAACCTGGGTTAATAAAGTCTCATGAAAAAGCAGGGTGAGTGCATATTGGATGTTAACGTGAAGGACATTCTCACTGGGACCACCATTAGGTGTTTAAGTGCCACTGGACAGCTTGCACTATATGCATTATGAATCCAGGAATTATGGGCAACTTGCAGAGGTGCTCAGGAAGCGCTGCTTGTGCTAGCACAGGGCACACAGCAGCCCCCCAGGTTCTTCCTCTCACCAGGCCTTCAAAGCCCCCTCACCAAACACACTACCAACAGCAGCGCCGGCCAGGTGGACAGGTCAGCAGCAGTCGTGTGGCCTGAGGCACTCTCCAGTCTGTTCTTTCCATCCCGCAGGTCCCTCTCAGCTGTACCTTGGCGACCCCCTCTTCCAGCCGTGTGCTTTCCTGTCCTTCAAGTATCTACTGCCTCTCACCTGACAGCCCCTCCTTTAGCCCTCATTCCTCCTGCTTTCCCTTTGTTCTCCCATCCTTTACCTCCTTTCCCAGGATACACACACAAATCTTTTTCAGACAATTCAGCCTTTATTTTTGAAAATAATTCTGTAGATTCTACTTTCTTTCATGAAACTGAGGTCAGGCAAGAAACAAAGCCACAAATTCCTCTCCAATCTGTCATCTGCATCCTAGCCCGGGAAGAGGCATGAAAGCTTAGGGGAGGCAGGACAGAACCTGGTTCAAAGACAGAGCTGTCCTGTGATGAGATGGCCGCTCGAAGTTGACCCTCAGGAGAAGCCAATACCAAACTCCAAGAGAAAAAGGAACACAGGACTCATTCAATCTTTCACCCAGCCTGCACTGAATCCTCCTTAAGCAAGAGGGTAGGGCTGATTGTAGAAAGGGAGTCAGGGATGGCGTTCCCTGAGGCAAGAAGCCCCAGCACAGGCTTTCCTCCACGGCCTTGCCGAACAACTGGGCATTAGCGTCCTCTTCCACTGTGCATCCCACAACCACAGAAGGCTGGGATGCAGGAACGAAGGGCTTTGGGAAGGTCAGCAATAAAGACAAAAGACAGGAGTAAGCCCCAAGCAACCTCACACCTCCACCCTGCAGCCCTAACAGTGAAAAGTCTTGGTTAGTCTCAAGGTGGACATAAATTGGGTCCTTCTCCCACAACCCAGCCATATACTGGGGTGGTGGAAAAAGGGAGACTAGGTACAGGAGGAGGGCTCATGCGACTGTGGGAGCAGCCAGGCCAGGGCAAACAAGCCTGGTCAAAAGAGCTGCAGTTTCCAACCTCTCTGCAGATGCCCTGAGGGGAACCTCAGAACATAACATTCTTGGCCCCAACAAGCCCAACTCTCTCCCACCACACAGTGGCTTCTCGTTTGCTAACTCCAACACACTTCACTCTAATTCCCTGATCTGACTCCCTTGACAACGGGAGTGTAACCCTCATCTTTATCATTTGTGCATTCGAATGCCAATCTGGAAAAACAGAAAAGATATATGGACTCAGGCAGAAACCCAGACAGGGTGACGCAGCCCCAGGACTACGGGCCTGTCTCAGCTCATAATATGGCAAGAAAGGAGGTCGGGCAGGTGCTAATTCCAGCTAGGGTCATAGCCAGCCCAGGTCTGTGGAGGTGCCAGGTGGACACGGCGGCCCCGGAACTGGAAGGTGACAATGCCCCGGTAGCCAGCCCTGGGAACACCTGATTTGAGGTCATCCATGACACCCAGGGCCTTGGCAAAGGCCTTGAAGCTGTCTCTACTTGTGTACTGCACCCGCACCTCCCCTAGGTCCTGCCAATCATTGG
Organism: Dipus sagitta; assembly: GCA_036346955.1. Taxonomy (NCBI): domain Eukaryota; kingdom Metazoa; phylum Chordata; class Mammalia; order Rodentia; family Dipodidae; genus Dipus; species Dipus sagitta. The sequence goes on along the minus strand of CM070777.1, from coordinate 60,779,025 downwards.
TCCTCACTTTCTCCACCTGTAGCTGGGGGGCACCATAGACACGGGCCAGGAAATCCCGGTCATAGACCTCCTGCTGCAGGTATGACAGGTCCAACTGTGTGAAGGGCACAAACTGCTGGTTCAGCTTGATGAACTTGAGATGCTGGTCAAAGAACTGCCCATGGCTCACACCCTTGCGGCCAAAAGTCATCGTTCTTGAGATCTCTGGCCGCACACAGGCCCGCCCCTTCCGCTGCTCAGGCCTGCGCATCCAGTCGTCCCAAAAAGCCTTGGGCCATTTGGGCTCCAGCTCTGCCCACAGCTCGGCCAACAGCAGCCAGCCCAGGCCAGGAAAAAAGTCTGTGCGATAGAGCAGCTCAGGCTTGCTAGCATCTACCATCTGCTCCTTGCCATTGTCATTCCACGCAGACACGCACCAGAGGGTTGGGTCGGCTCTCAACAGTGGGTAGGTAGCCTGGAAGTACTCAAAAAAGTCCGGTGCCACCTCCAGATCATCCTCCACCACCACAGCTGCTGGGAACCTGAACTTATTGAAGATCTGGCCCAGAGCCCAGCGGTAGTGCCTGGCAATCTTGTAGTAGCCCTGGAACTTGCGGTGATCGGGCTGCACAGCAATATTGCTCAGGTCAGGCTGGCGGATGTGTGTGACTGCGCTGCCATAGGAAGCAATGACCCTAGCCGTCTCCTCGTGCCCACAGTCCTGGCTGACAATGATGGGAAAGTGCTCAGCTGAAGGCCGATAATGCAACAGCTTGTCCAAGCAGCGCCGGACAGTGCTGCGGTCACAAGCGATGACCAGGATGGGGATGACGGCTGGTGGTGGGGTCACAAGCATGTGCGGCCGGTTGGGAGGGGCCACCGTGGGTGCCCTCCACCTCTGGCTCCATAGGGCATGATGCTCCCTAATTTGCTGCAGCAGCCCCCGCTGACGCTCCAGCTCCACCTCAGCATCCTGGGCCAGGCGGATCACCTCACGGGTGAGGCCGGCAGGGTCGTCATCAAGAGCACTGTCTGAGGGTGCCCTGCTGGGCGCTGGGCGCGTCCAGAAGAAGAGAAGCAGCAAGGCATTCCAGGCCACAAAGAGGATGGCGCCCCACAGCACAAGCCCTGCAGTCGGCTTCTTCAGCATCCTGCCCCCACCGGGGAGGGCGAGCAAAGAGAGGGCTCAAGGCGACCCTTGCGTGCCTGCCTCAGTTGTCCACAATTCTGGGGTTGCTTCCTCTGTGCTGAGACGAGGAAGCAGCCACGTACCTAAAGAAAAGGAAGAGAAAAATCAACTGTCATTATAAACACACAGAGCTCCACAAGCCTGTGGAGTGGAGGAAGCAGGGGCAGGAACAGGTGAAAAACTGAGGAAGGAGGGAAGCTAGGAGATGGGCCCCAGAGCTCTCTGCAAGAAGGATTAGAGCCTCATGTGCCACTCCAAGATTAGCTCATGAGAACTCAGAAAACATTCCTCCAAACAAACTGTCCTAAAGTTACAGATTTTAAAAATCAAACATTAGGATTCTTCCATCTTTACCTGTCAAGTTCTAAGATCATAGGTATGTGCCACCACACATGGTTTATGCAGTTCTCAGCATCAAACTCAAGGTTTCTGTGCTGAGGATGAAACCCAAGCCTTACACATTTCTAGGCAAGCGCGCTGCCAATTGAGCTACATCCCCAGTCCCTTTCTGCCTTTTCAGTTTTCCATTTGTGTGGTCTCCGTGCACTAAGAACTCCACTGGGCCTCCTTTTCTGAGAATGTATTTTTCACCCAGCCCTCCAACCCTAACACATGGACTGATTACTCCCTGAATGCAGCAGTCCAAAATCAAAGCATATGTAACAAGCCCTACAATCATCGAGAGCAACATTTTCACTTCTAAGGATCCTTTGATTTTCTTTCTCGACAAACTACATGTTTTGATAGGTTTTGCCAACTAAAATAAAATCGTTGGTTAACCATTTACTTGCCAAAGGACATAGCCTTTAATCTCAGCACTCAAGAGGCAGAGGTAGGAGGATCGCTGTGAGTTCAAGGCCACCCTGGAACTACATAGTGAATTCCAGGTCAGCCTGAGCTACAGCAAGACCCTGCCTCCAAAAACCAAAATATGTAAATAAATAAAAATCAAATATCATACCTGGCCTAATAAGGAAATACCAGAGCCACTCCTAAAAACACCAGGAGTCAAGTCAGGCTGCCTGCCACACAGGCATTCATACGCTCACATACACAGGTGTTGATGGAGGCACTACTCACGAGAACCATTATGAACTCAACCTTGGTGCCCATCAGCAGATGAAAAGATTAACAAAATGTGTTATATAACACAATGGGAGTACTAGTCAGCCAGAAAAAAGAAACTCTGTTACTTTCAAAGAAATGTATGGAGGGCTGGAGAAATGGCTTGGCAGGTTAAGCGCTTGCCTGTGAAGCCTAAGGACCCTGGTTCCAGGCTCAATTCCCCAGGACCCATGTTAGCCAGATGCCCACCATTCATTCATATTCTCTCTCTCTGTCTCTCTCTCCCTTCTTCCCTCCCTCTCCCTCTTTCTCTGTCTGTTGCTCTCAAATAAATACATAAATAAAAATAAAAATAAAAATAAAAAAGATACTTTTGGGCTGGAGGAATGGCTTAGTAGTTAAGGCGTTTGCCTGCAAAGTCAAAGGACCCAGGTTCGATTCCCCAAGACCCACATTAGCCAGATGCACAAGGGGCACACACATCTGGAATTTATTTGCAGTGGCTGGAGGCCCTGGTGCACCCATTCTCTCTCTCTCTCTCTCTCTCTCTCTCTCTCTCTCTGCCTTTCTCTCTCTGTTGCTCTCAAAAAAAAAAATTAAAAAAAAAACAAAAAAAAATGAATGGAACCAGAAGTCATCACATAAAGCAAAATAAGCCAAACACAGAAAGACAAATATTATATTTTCTCACCGTGGAAACTAAGCAAAGATAACCTGAAAAGATAAGGGGGATTATTAGGAAGGGGACTTGTAGTAGAGAAAAGGAGCAGTGAAGGTAAGAGAAGGTAATAGAGCAGGTGCATATGACCATAGCAGGTTGTATACATGTATGCAAATGCTACACAAAACCCATTAATTTTTGCAATTTATAGGCATTAATAATTATGTTAATTTTAAAACCTATGCTGTCCAACCAGTCAGTCAGTGCAACCAGAATACAAGAGATAGTCACGAACTGAAGGGAAGAGAAGCAAAGCCATTTCTATTTGCTAGTGTTACAAAAATATTCCTGGAAAACTCTAAGATAACCTATGATGAAACTAAGCCAAATAATCTAAGAAAAGCAAGGAAGACAGAGACAAAAATTAACGTAGAAAAACAACAGCCTTTGAAGCTATAAATAATAACTAATTAGATGAAAAAACAGATGAGGACATCTTATTTATGAAATGTATTAAAATGATAAAAGATTTAGAACTAAGCTTAACCAAAAGAACTCAGAACTCTTCCCTGAGTGTATCATATGCATTTACTCTTACTGTTAATATATCTATATATTTGCTAGTGCTTTTCTATGTCTTGTTCAATTCTTTGCTCAAGAAAAAAAAGGAGTCTGGACATCATGTCACAGGAGCCCCCCCCAGCCACCCTTCACAACAACAGGATCCTGAGTCCCGGTCCCTGCCTGCTTTCACCACCACAGGTCTTGTGCTAAAAACCAACCATCCTCACAATTCCACAACACCAGTATTCTCACAACCTTCAAGTTCATCTAGCTGTTTTTATCAGGACCCATATACTAAGGTTTCCTGAAAGAACAGAGAAATGCACAGACTTCCAGTTTCTTCAGTCCACATTAGGATGTGGTCACTTTTGGAACTTTACCTATTTGCCAGGATTTCCTATCCTGCAACTTCTTGCCTCCTAAGTGACTCAGTAGAAGTCTTTTAATGAAAGGATGGGAGAAAAGAGACAGAACTTCAGTAACTGAAGTGCTATCCTCAGAGATAGTGGCATACAGCCCTTGACTTCTCCGTATGCCACCTCGAGCCTGCAAGTTCTCAGACTGGCAGCAACAGAGAGACCAAATTCTGCCCCTCCCCCCCAATGACTTCTGTACCTTCAGATTACTTCTCATCCTTCTCTAGACACCCACCAGCAAAGGCCTAGCAGACCTCTTCACCATCTTCTAACTCACACAGGTCAAAGCATTCTTCTGATTGTCTCAACAGTCTGGAGTCTTACAAATCTATAAATTTTGTGTAGAGTGGCTAGATGGCCCACAGGCTATGCTTCTTCAGACTCTGGTCTCTACCCTTTTCTATAAATTGAAACATCGCTTGCTTCTTGTGCCATGAGAGAATACTATTCCCCATTGTCATGCCCTGCTGGCCTCTCCACAACAGACTCGTCCAGAGTCCACGTACCATTTTCCTGTCGTCATGTTTTTCACAAGTTCACCAGGGCAGGATCCTCAGCCCTGACGGGCGGCAGCGTGAATCACACACAAACCACAAGCACATACACTCTCCAGCAGATGCAGTGTCCAGAGGGAGGACCAAACTGAGGCCTTGGCCAGCAGAGCTGACAGGCTCCTTCAGGAAACACCTCTCTGAATCCTCTTTGGTTATCATGAGAAGGCAGCCCAGAGGACCACCGTGTGCTTACCCTAACAAAATTGTTATCCTAACAAAACAGCTCACTCGGTTGCTGCAGGGACTGGAAAAGACAACCAGTATCAGAACAGTATGAGGCGGGTGACAACATAAATGCAAGTCAGCCACTTGCTTCTTTGTTCCATCTACTTGACTCACTTCTGGCCTGCCAGGACTTCGGCATATGGCTATGTGCCCAACGTGCTCTTCCCTGCCTTCTGTGCCTGCCTGACAGTGCTTCTACCAGGACGTCCTCCTGGACACCTCCGGACATCCTGCCGGTTCTCCCCTACTCCCCTCTTAGCTGACTACTCTCCCACAGCATTCCCTCACTGTATGCCCCAGATATTGTGGACATACCCCCTGGGTCTCACTTCACTCTTTAGAGGCTTTGTCTTCGTGGTAGTGTGGATGCAAACATGTAGGCCCACCTCCCCTCATAATCACAGGCACCAATACAGGCATTTGTTCAACATCTGCCAAATGCCCTCAGCACAAGCTGTATAAGGACGGAGGCCAACTCCACACACACTGCCAACCTGCTGAGCTGGGCCCTCAACATTCACAGGTGCCTGCAACCTAAAAGCTGTCTTCAGCGTGGATGCTACACACATCTACAATCTTGTAACTGCAGTTCCCAAATCCAAAATGTACTGAAAACAGTTTTCTGAACTCATTCGGCAGCAAAATCGCACCCAACCTCACTTAGTGAAATATGATCTAATTTAACGTGAAGCTATTTATAGTCTCCATCCCACTTAGTGTGTCTGCTCACACACACTGCTACAGAAATAAACATGGTGGATAATGGCCCACCGCTTTGATTTTGTAACACATAGTAAAAGTACCAGATCATTTTTAATCCAAAAATATTTAATTCTGAAACCCTATAATTTTAGAATTAAACAAATGGTAGAAATAAAAGTTATTCTGCCATTTATTGCCAGTGTCCCATAAAACCCTTTAATCTGAAGGCTTTCCACATTATAAAATACTGCTTTAAGCCTGAACTCTGGACATGGTTTTCCAGATGACCTACGTGTGGCTTTCCTCAAAACAGCTTTCCCAATAGCAAGAGTATCCTGATCACAACATTACTATACCTTAACAAGCTACCCAAAAGCTAAGGAGACGGGTCAATGGTAAAAGCTGCTTGCTTGCAAAGCCTGCTGTCCCAAGTTCAATTCCCTAGCACCCACATAAAATGAGATGCAAAACTGGCCCATGCATCTGGAGTTCCTTTGCAGAGGTAAGAGAACCTGATGTGTTCATACAAAAACGTACATACATTACACATACACACAGCCATGAGAGGTTGCCACTGCCCCCAAGGAAAAAACTCCCACTCCTCACTACACCAAAGGGACTCAACAAACTGATGTACATCCTTTTCCAATCTCACGTCCAACCATGAACCACACATGGGTCCAATGGCCTCAGAAAGCTTGTTTCCCCAATAACACCTGTACAAAATAATGTCTTCCTTCCACCTGATACTTCATCCTACAATGTTACCTGAAACCCCACCTATAAGCCACCTTTAAGGACCAGCTCGGCAACTCCTTCCATTTCACCCTAGACAGTTACTCTCCCTGTAACTACTCTCCCACACCGCTCCCTCCCTGGTACAGCAGATTCTGTGGCCATCCCTCCCCTGGTCCTCACTTCACTCTGTACAGGCTTTGTCTCTGTGGTAGTTTGAATGCAAAATGTCCCATAGGCACACATTTGAATACTTGACCACCAGCTGGTGGGGTTGTTTAGGAAGTTTGTGAGGCCCTCCTCCTCTTTCTTACGTTGTATCCACCCTTCATTTATTTAATTTTTAAAATCTTTTTTTAGTTGGCATACCGAGATTTAGATATCTTACTTACTCTGGCATTTTCAAAGACAATGTGTTTTTACTGATTCCCATGTTCCACTCCTATACCCCCTTCACGCCCAGCTCCCCTTCCTGGAGGTGTTATAGTCCAACCTCATTGGGGCTCTTCCTACTTCTTCCCTGCTGAGGTAGAGATGTAGTGCAAGCTATCTGCTCTTGTATGCCTTCCCTGCCATGACTGAAACTTTACCCAAAGTAAGCCCTTTCCTTCCAAAAGATGCTTCTGGGTGGGTATTTTGTTCCAGAATATGTGTAAAGTATTGGGGGGGGGGTAATATGGAGAACCACTTGTATTATTAAATAAATCAGGCAGAAGGAAGACCAAAACAGCAAGGAGGGAATAAAGAATTACACTTTACATAGATGACCACCCCAAACCCCATTCTACATGCTCTTCTTTGAAAATGACAGACTTTCTTCCACAGGTGAGAGCCCACATTCCCTCCCTTTAATTCTGAAAAGACTGATGAGCCCAGAAGTGAAGCTAGACTTGTTAGACTAGTTCATAAAAGGCAATACAAGGCAAGTGTATTGGAGCACACCTAAAATCTTGCCTCTCAGGAAACAGGAAGATTGCAGTTCAGGCCAACTTGGGCAATGTAGCAAGATCCTGCTTCAAAACAACAACAACAAAGAAAAGAAGGAGGAGGAAAACAACAACAAAAGCAATGCAGTTTCTACCTACTACTCAAGATGGAAAGGATATCTGAAGTATTCTAGCTGATAGCCTCAGCTAAGGCTCCAATGGACTGCCACCATTAACCTCTGAACATGGGACCATGGGATCACCCTTCAGATGATTCCATCCTTGGCGACATCTGACTGTAACCACTTGAAGGACCACAAGCAAGAACCACATAACTAAGATACTAAAGGATTCTATCATTTTATGTCACTAAGTTTGGGGTGACTGATTATACAGCAGTAAGTCCTTGGAGTTAAGACTTAAATGGAATCTAAGTAACAGACAAGCAAAGCAAGAGCTCCTTCCATCTGCCTACTGTACTGAGGCCCTGCTGCTGCTCACACCCCTTCCTTGTTAGGCATCTACTGCTAAATAACAAATTACACCAAATGATAGTAGCTTAAAACTGCAGCAATCACTTATTCCTTCTCACAACACCAATGGTTCAAGAATTTGGCCAGTAAGGCCCAAAAGGATGACCTCTGTTCCACCATGTCTATGACCTGGGCTGAAAGACTCCAAAGCTGAGAGACGGCTTCTGCAAATGCTTATCCTCTTCCATTTGGAGGCTGATGCTGATGTCAGCCTGGGAAATGAGCTAGGGCGGTAGCTGCAATACCTCCATGTGGGTCTTCGCACGTGGCCTTGGCTTCCTAGGAAGACGATGGCTGGGTTCCAAAGGGAAATGTTCCAAGAAAGACAAGACAATTGTTGAATCCTTTCCCCGATTCAGTTTTGGATTACTTCTGCCTCACTCACTGGTGACAAGGGAATCACCAGTCCCTATCAGATTGAGGAGATGGAGAACCACAAATCCCAGAGGAGAACAAAGTCAAATTTTAATAACCTGTGAAATGGGATATTTATGATTAAGGTATTTTCTTCCTTTTGAAAAGAGAACATCTGTCCATCCGAACCTGAGAATATTATTGCTTATAAGATATGCCTATAAGGTACAGACTCAAAACTAGTTTTGAGTTTTTCTATTTTTCAGGACGCCCTCAAGAAATCAACTAGCCAGTTCGTACCACCAAGTAAGTACAAAGGCAACTGCAACATGGTGGGAGATAGAAACCAGGTCTTTTCAGTACATTGGATCAAGTCAAACTTGCTTCTGGGCAAGTCCTGCCAGTCCCTATGAGGCTTACTCAGTTTCTTCATTTGAAGGGCTGCCTAAGAACAGATTCCTTTCTAATAACTTTTGAAACAGGACCTTACTATGTATCTTAGGCTAGCCTACAATTAGTGAGCTCCTGCCTCAGCCTCCTAAGTGCTGGCATTACATGCATGTGCTATCACATCCAGCTTCTTCTAACACTTGTGATACTATGTCTGCCTCTTCTCTGGCAAGTGTTTCTTAAACAAGTAAGACAAGAGTCAACTTCCAACCAAGAGCAGTAACTTTAAGTCATATCTAGCTTTAAAATTAAATACAGAAATGAAAGGAATGTTGAGGGACTTTCCGTCCTATGTCTCCTTGCCCAGCATGTTAAAAAGCACAGCTTAAAAGATCCAGAGCACACAGGCCACATCACAGATAATGGAGAGCTAAGTGAATTGTTTTCTTGTTCATTGTTACACTCTTGTATCATGTACCAGGCTCCATAATTTCAGATAAAGAAAGAAATGAAAGGGAGTCAGAGAAGATACACTAAATAATTCAAGGCCTTAGAGAGACTAAGACCTAGGGAAAAAAAGATACAGGTTACACATTCTGGGGAGGAGAAACAACGTGCTGGTGCAGCCTAGCACATGTAGGCCTAGGATCCCAGCAGTCTAGCAACAGCAAGCCAGGTGAGCTCTTGGACCAGTTAATTTATACATAATGCCTCAGTTCCTTGTCTATAGAAAAACAAGGCTGATCTGTTTCATCCACAAGTACCTTGATGTCCTGCTGATGAGAATGACAATGCTCGAAATAGAAAATAAGTTTAACCTGTTGGATATGACACTGAGGTCAGGTATGCTGAAGTGCTTTCTAACTGAGAATGAAAAACAGAAAAACAAGACTCCAGGTGGACTCAATGGTCTCTGTGCTGGGGAGGATCGAGTAGTGACTGTAGATGTAGACCAGGGAAGGGCAGAGACCCTTCGGTCTGGACAGTATTAAAAATAACACAACAAAGCTGGACAACATCTCAGCCAATGATGTTCTAAAGCAAACACGGAAGACACTGCAGCAGCAAAAGGTTACCAAAGTGAGACTTCACCCTTAGAGCGCTCCACGGAGACACAGCAGGCTGGGCCATGGTCGTCTGCTCGAGTTTGTAAGATGGGGCCTGCACCAAGGGTCGCCTACTGCACACACATTAGCAAACAGGTAGGGGGAAAGTTTCTTGCCAATTTACATATTCCAGCACTGAGTCAGTTTTCCCTTAAGCCTGAGGAAAGACCACCCCCATGAACTCAGAGACAAGACGGAGGCAAGGCTTGGCGGGGCCGCTTCCCATTCAAGTTCCCCAGGCCGGAGCCCGTCCGCGACCCCACCTCGGGCCTGCCCCGCACCCACCGAGCCCTGGGGCCGAGTTGCACAACAGCCTCCCTCGCTCCAGCAGCTGGAGGCCCGAGACTCCACAGCCCGCGCCGACTTCCGCGCCGGGCGGCTCGGGACAAGCCTCCCGCGGGTCTGGGCAGCGGCCGCGGGGGCGGCGCGCGCGCTCCCTCCGTCCCTCCCTCCGGCTCCCCGCGGACGGCCCGGGACGCGGCCCGCCGCCGGCTCACCCGATCTTCTCAACTTCCCGGCCCGGAGCGCGGCCCGCCCGCGGCGCGCGGGGAGCGAGCCCGGGGCCCGGCGAGTGGCAGCGCTCGGGCGGCTGGCGTCCCTCCGCTCGCTCGCTCGCTCCCTCGCCGGCCCTTCCTGCGGAGCGCCGGCCCCGCGGCCAGGCGGGCAACGTGGCCCTTCCCCGGGGAGGCGGGCGGCGCCCTCCCCGCCCCGCCCCGGCCCGCCCTCCCGCTCCCCATCCCGCCCACGTCGGCACCTCCGAAGCCCACGCTACAATCAGCTGTTTGTTTTGAGCCCTCCGCTCCTCTCCCCTCCAGGTCGCCCTCCCGGAGTCTAGAACTTCCGCGGAGTTTGGGGGACAAGGTGGGACTTGAAGACTTCCGCCGCCAGGTAGCGCCCCAAACAAACCCAAAGCCACCATCTCTACCAGAGCCAGTGCTGGCTGAGTCCAGCGGAGAAACGGAAGGGCCACCGGGCACAGATGCCAGGACGAACCGGAGTGTCAAAGGGGAAGCCCGGGAGGAAGCACCTGCTGCCGAAAGCGGAGAAGAGCCAACTGTTTCGATTCTCCTTTTCCCTTGCGGGTGGGGAATGAGTTTTTATTGAAAAACCAGCCAGGCTGCCCACACCTGACAGGAGGAGGGAAGGAACCAGTTACCGGGGTGGGGGTACCCTGTGAGAGAAGAGGAGAGGGCACTGGAAAAGCCTGGCTCTCCGTAAAGGACGACACAGCAAGACGCCTCAAGAGGAGTTGGAGGAGAGATCTGAGCCACAGCAAGCTGCAGTGGGGGGAAGAGGGGCACAAAGACCAGGCCCTGCGGGACCTGCCTGGGGTCTCAGCAGTGGTTCCACACAGCGCACACAGAACTCTTGAAGCCTAACCCCTGCATTCCATGGTACAAGCCATATGCCATTGGATGAGCCATTTTGGAATTCACAGAGGTGTCGGGGAGTCCCTGCTTTCCACTTAACCTTTGCATCATTCGGTCCTGCTCCCGTTCTCTTGCGCCTAACCTTCTGCTCACCACCCTCCATCTGACCCCCAGAGGGTGCAGAGCTGAAAACTAGCGGCTCAATAGGTGACTTTCAGGGTACTCCAGCAGCTTGACGGGGATCTATTCTACTGACATCAGACGTCCCTTATCTACATATTTCCTCAAGGTGTCCCGAGAACCCTCAAGGTGTACCAAGCTCTTGGGAGTATGTTTACTGAATGATTTCACTTGTTTTTCCATCGCACCAGGAATTACTCAGGTGAGGCAAGTCTTTAAAAGCTCCTATATACAGGTGAGGAGCTAAAACATCGTTGTAAAGGGTCACCAGGATTCAAGTTCTCCATAAGCCAAATCCCTTGGCATCTGAGTCCTCCCAGCAGCCTCCATGGTATACCATCATTCCTATTCTAGACAGGAGTCAAAGGCTTGGGAAATGAAGTTTCACACTGAGGTGATTTTGCCTCCAACCTAGGCCCTCATTCCCTCCTCCCCATTCATCCTTGAATGGGGCAGCAGCTGGAACCCTACCCTGAAGTGCAGGAAAACAGAGCTGACACAGCAGTGTATGGGCTGTGTGCATACTGTGGTATGTAAATACCTACCATGCTCATGGGCCATGCTAAGACCAGTGTCTCCACACCTCTGTCCTCTCTTTATTTACTCCCTATGAAAGGAGTTGAGGGCCTTACAGCCCACTTCATTCACACTCACTGCTCAAGTATGAAGGAAAATGATAAAGTTCCCTAGAAGTGTAAAAAGTTGGGGAACTTGGGGCTGGGGATGTGGCTCAGCTTGGTAGAGCACTTGCCTAGGATGCAGGAAGCCCCCTGGGTTTGATCTCCAGCAGTCGAGTGTGGTGGCACACACCTGTAACTTCAGCACTAGGAGGTAAAGGCAGAAGATTCAGAAGTTCAAGGTCACCCTCCAATACCAGGCCAGCCTGGGACACCCTGTCTCAAAAAAAAATGGGGGGCTGGAGAGATGGATTAGCCTGCCAAGCCAAAGGACACAGGTTTGATTCCCCAGGACTCACGTAAGCCATGCACAAGGTGCCACATGCATCTGGAGGCCCTGGTGCACCCGTTCTCTCTGTCTCTCAAAATACATAAATTAAAATTATTTTTTTTTTAAATTGGGACACTGGTTTGTAAATACAAGATATAAGGAACTAAAACCACCATCTTGGAGAACAGACACACACAATGAATGCTCAAAGTTGGGGGAGACTGACCAGTCCATGTCAGGTCAGAGCCTGCCTTCTCCATCTAAAGCAGTTGGATGGAACACAGGTTAGTAGACCTAGCATCATAACTCCCACCATCTCCACAGTCCTGTTTAAGTTTCAAGCCTCACAGAAAGATCTACAAGTAGAAATTTCCCAAATACAGGATGACTATCCCAAGAATAAAGGGCTTAGCAGAGAAAACAGTTGGTCTAACAGGCAAGAAGACAGAAGATGAGTTACCAAACTGACCTGGGCAGACCTTGAATTCTACAGAGGTTTTGTGGCGAGAGATGATCAAGGAAGGACAAAAATGTGAGCCAGGTGTCTAGATTCTAGGGATAAGCTTGGGATCTGATTATATGCACATGGAAGAAATAGATCTACTCACAGAATAAGTGAGAATTAGTAATAAGCTCTCCTGCCTACCCTACTGCCACCAATAAAGAACTAGAGAAGTGAAAAATTATTCCAGGAAATCCCCCTCCCATAAACCATGCCAAGTACTCTGCAGTTTGGAAAGAATGTATGCACTGAATCTAAGAAATCTTGGCTTGAAACCACTGGAAGTAAAACTAAAGTTTTAACCAGTGTTTCTGTTTCCTTTTTTGTTCCTCTCTCATTTCTATCCCCAGCCCCACCCCACAGAGAAACAAACTCAGCTTAGCAAGGAGAGATTAACACAATATAGTCTTAGTCATGTCTCCAAAATCTTTCATTAGATTTCAAAATCTAAATTCCTTCTAGAAGAAAGAAAAGTATAAATAGATTCAGTTAAAACATTCACACATGTGTAGTTAAGACGATCACTAGTCCTGGCCTGACAATGAGTGTGATGACCTAGCAATCCAGTGTGAGGAGGCTTGAGAGAAATGCCTGAAGAGTCAGGAAGAAGACAGGACTGCTGCTCTGACAGGGGAACATAATTCTGGCTCAAACCTAAGGAAGGAAAAAATGCCTTGGAGGGTAGGGTGCTGTTAGAGCAGAGTTTCTCTCACTGCAGGTTTGCAGCGGAACCCAGGTAGCCCTTGTCAGGTCAGATGCTATAAAGCCATGCAGCACTACTCACATAATGCCAGCTTATGCCACTCCCTTTATACAGCTCTTCCTGCTCAGAACTTCGATAGCTTCTACTCAAACTGGGAAAATAGTTCCTACTCTTCCCCAAAGTGGTGAAGGAAAACTGTAACTGACTGTACACTGCTCATGAGTACTATGCAAATACTACAAAACTCCTTTGTTCTTTGGTGCTTAGAAACACTCACAAAGGGCTGCCAGGTCAGGGTGAAGAACCCCTTCTCACACAGCATGGATGGACCCCAGAGATCAGGAGGTATGTTGAGATCACCACCTCAGGTGCCACTGAAATCCCTGTCCATAAGCAAAGACTGTCATCAAGAATATGCTAGAGTTGAGAGGGGAGGTAAATATCATGGTTTATTGTCTTTAAGTAGAGAGGTTGTCAATAAAAAAATTTTTTAAAAGAATATGCTAGAGTGGATCTGGGGAAGGTGATACACCCCCTGAGAGCCATACTTTGATCTGGCCTCAGAGAGGCTGCTCTGAACCTCAGGCAAAGAAAGAAAGAACATCTCAAGGCCAGAGGGCCCATTCAGGCCCTGAGTGCGACTGCTCGGCCTTTAGGCCACCAAAGGGAAGAGGCAGGGACTCCTATGGCAAGGATAGAAAGAAGTGGAAAAAAAAAATTCAACAACAAAAGCAGGTTACAAATACAAGGTTTTCAGTTACTGTGCAAAGTAAACAGGAAGTCCTGCTGTATAAAACTCTGCTAGTAAAAAGCACAAAAACACTAAAAAGATAGGCTTCAGGACCCCAGCACTGCCTACAATATTCTGTTTCTCAAAGTCCCCAGCACTGTGCACCATTTCCTTTCTACTGTCCGTTGTACTAAAGCAGGCATCTTGAGTACCTGGCTAACTCAGTCGGTACAGCATGAGACTCTTAATGTAGGTACCTTGGCATCAGGTAAGCTGAGTGTCATGGAAACTTTCAAGAAAGCAGGCAGGTGAGAAAACTACTATGAACAGGTTTACTTAAGTATGAACACAGCCTGCAGAAAAAGAAAAACCTAAGAGACATCAGATTGGAAAAACAAAACTGTCATCTTCAAGACTAGGATATGACAGAGAAAGGGAAGGCCCAGTACTTTATCCAAGAAATGGGAGTTCTCCCATCCAGACACTGGGACTTAAGACAAACTTCCCTCCACCCCAACCTTCTTTATTCTGCTACCTTAAAAACAGGCACATTGCAGGCTGGAGAGGTGGCGTAGCAGTTAAGGTGCTTTCCTGTGAAGCCTAAGGACCCAGGTTTAATTCCCCAGGATCTCCGTAAGCCAGATGCACAAGGTGGCACGTGCGTCTGGAGTTACTTTGCAGTGGCTGGAGGCCCAAGCATGCCCATTCTCTCTCTCTCTCTCAAATAAATTTTAAAAATTTTTTTTTTAAATGCACATTGCAAAGTTGAATGAAAAGCTACTAGGACCAATGCAGTGTCAATTTTCACTTTTCCTACATGATGATGATCCCTAGGCTATAAATGGCAACAAGATGAGACAAATTCAGGGCAGGCTTTTAATTAAGGATGCCTTCTAAGGCTTTTGCTAGCATGCTAATTCAACTTTGGTTCAGAGCTTTTCTATATGCAATTAAGTAATCAAGTAAAGACAGTGTTACTGTCTTATATGTATAAGGCCCAGCACACTTTTCAAAATGCAACATTCCATCCATTTGCTCCTAGGACAACCTGTGTGAAGGGTCTTTGTGCAAGTGACAAGGAGAACAGGAGAGAGTTAATTAACACGTCTGAGATTGCACACCAACTACGGCAGTCCAGGCTGGAACACTAATCCTATGGATCCACAAACGTGTTGCTTCTCTGTTCTTTCCATGAAGCCTCATAAACTAAGCTTCTTCACAGGGGAAGAGAGACAATTTAGAAGTAATCTAAACTACTTTCAATCCTCCATCCCCCCGGCCCCTCCCCGCCACCTCCACAGTCCAACCAGTTTCCCCGACAGCAGTCTGCCTCTGCCTGGGTAATGCATTTCATTCTTAGCCCATGATTTGGAATCCTATGACCTCACTGGTGGAAAGGCCTTTCAGAAGCCTGATTTCTTTTCCTGTTTTCCTTGACCTAACCTCATCTACTTGAAGCTCACAATCCCAACTACTCAATCCTTTGCCAGGCAGCCAAGTAGCCTCAGTATTTCCTTAAGGATATGAACAAGTCTGTCCCCAGCAAAGAGATGTACCATCAGGATACTACGGGCTCTGGTGGGGCACAGGAGGTGTCCTGACTTCCTGCATGGCCGCATTCCCAGACTTTTCTCCATTCAACATTTTCTGCACAGGAACAAGACACGGAGCAAAGAGATCTTACCTTTCTTCTCCCAGTTGCTTCTCTGGAGATCATCAAACCCCCAGCTAGCACTCCATTTTCAAAACTGAGAATGGGATCCACCAAACAAAGTGTAGCTTCTCTCCCCTTATCCAGGTCCAAAGTCCATGGTTGGGTGGACGCCGAGGAGGAGGAGGAGTCTGGGGGGAAGGGGTGTGTCCAGGCCCCTCCCCCCCCACTGCAGACTTCAGTGTCCCTCCCCGGAGTCTGTTACATCCCTTCATTCAGCTGGTTTATTAAGCTCAGGGGTTAGTGATGGACAGATCCCAGGTACTTCTCCATCTCTTGCTCAGCTGGAAGACTTCCACTTTGAGAACCGATCCATCTGTGTTCTGCTAGGGCTCAGGAGAAGAGACAGGCTTCAAAACTGGCAAGGCCCAGAAGGCTGATTTCTGTGTTAACCTGCGGAACATTCAAACATTATGACACACTCTAATCTAGTACATTACCCTAGTGGGTTCTAAGACCTCCATACTGACTGCATTACTTACTGTGCTCTATCTTATACCACACAATCAAAGAACCGACTTCATTCACATACTGCACCCTCCCCCCAATAGTTACCTCATCACTATGCACACAGGAGCCGTACCATTCTCAGTCCAAAGTACCCAAAGGCACTGACGGTGTGGGAGACTGTCTCCTAAGAAATAGAGAAAAGTACATCCACCGCTGATTAATCCTATCTCCCAAGCTTCTTAGGATGTTCAGTGTTTTAATACCCCTAGGTCTCCTCAAGTGCACTAAGTCTTTCCTGACCCAAGTGCTGGCACCTTCCACTGTCATTCCTCCCTCCTTTTCACTTAACCCCCTCACCTACCCCTCTTGTTTCCATAACTGTGCCCAAGATGTCATTCCCAGTCTCCGTCAAACTCCTTTCGCAGGGCCACTATGGAGAGCACTCTCCCAGAACCCTTGAGGCCTGAATCCTTCTTGCAGCAGCCCGGTGTACAAGGTCCCGGGTCCCCCAAGCCGCTCTCCACGGCCCCTTCCTCCCTGAGTTTATTCCTAAGCACACATACACACACGCACCCCTCTTCCTGTAGGGGCGTGGCGTACACAGAACGCCCCCTCCCCTCTAAGAATTTAACTCCTCCCACCCTTCTGCTCGGAACCCCGGCTCGGCGTTCCCGCGGCGGAGCAGCGACGCCGCGACCCTGCCCCGCACGCCCCGCGCCGGCCTTCCGCCGCCCGCCGGGCTCGCTCGTTACCTGGATCCCGCCCATCCTGCACCGGCTGCAGCCACGGCCCGCCCCGCATCCAGACCCAGGCCCGGCTCGGGTCCCAGCCGCCGGCACAGGCCCCACCCCCTCGACCCCCCGCGGCCCGGCCGGCCCGCCCCGCCCCGCGCGCCTCGGCCCCCTCCCACCATCCACCGCAGCCACTTCCGCCCGCCTCCCGGAAGTGGGCTTCCCCCGCATCCCGCCCAGTCGAACCCCCCCCTTCCCCGCCCATCCTCGCCCCGGGAAGCCCGCGAGGTGGGTCTGCGGGGCTGGAGCTCGTTCCCAGGGTCCGAGACGAGGTGGTGCCGAGCCAGGCCCTGCTCGGGACAGCACCGCGCGAGAGGGGGCGGGGCGGAGACTGCAGCCTACAACGGGCGGCGTGCGTCCGTCGGAGCGGCTCGGCACCAAGGGCGCATGCGCGTCGCCGGGCCCTGGGCCCTGTGGCGAGCGTGGACTTCGGAAACGCCAGAAACCGGCAAGGACCAGGGCGGGCGTGGGAGGCGGAGCTTCCACCTGCACGCCCCGCCCCCTGTGCCGTCCAAACGTCGCCTAGCAACGGCTTGCTCGACCTGGCTTCTGATGCCAGGGGCAGCGAGCTGTTGACTTGCTGCTGCCACTGGTGAGAGGCAGTTCGGTCATGTCCCATGCCTGTGTTGTGTGTGCCTGTGTCTGAGCTGAGTACCTTGAGTAGCAATGCCAGTTCTATTTCATTCGTCGCTTGCTTTTTCCCACTGCATCTCCGAAAAGAGCAAGGGAAAAAAATAAAAATAAAATGCCCATAACCTACTAAGCATGCAGTGTGCTGAGATTACAAGTAGTCACCGAATACTCACAGGTGAGGACCCCGACTACGGTTCCCAGAGTGACGGTATAACTGAGGGTCTATGGATAATCGTAGTGGATGACTTCAACTGACCAAACCTACAATGCTTGGTAACATGGGAATGCCATCAAGTGCCACCTGTCTCTTAAAAGAAGTCTCTTTAGAGCACTGGACTTGGAAGTTCTGAAATTGCCTATTGCTTTTATTTTCTTGAAGTTGAAAAGAACATCTACGGATTTTTGCAATTGGTATGCCATCCTACTAATGACATGTTCTAAAATCTTACCAGGACTATGGGACAGCTTGGCAACATCTGGACCCATCCCCTTTTTTCATTATGTTTTTGACAATTTCGTACATTTTATATAATGTCTTTTGATCACATTCACCCCCATTACTACTCTTGTCCTCCCACTTAAGTTCTCCCCAATTAGTCCCACTTCTACTTTGATATCTTTTTTTGTGGCTCACTGAATTTAATTAGGGTTGCTTGTGTGTGTGAGCATGGGTGGGGGATATTTACTGGAGCATGGACTACTTACTAGTAGCTTATATCACTGAAGCAGTGCCCCCCTCCCCCCAGCAGCCATTAACTGCCAATAGCTCTTCAGGAAGGGGTTGGGCCTTATGAGCCCTTCTCACATCCATTAACAAGCCTGATCTTGTGCAGGTAACCAGAGTTGCTATGAATTCATGGTGTAATGGCCGTGCGTTGTTCAGAAGACAGTCCTCTCCATTCTCCAGCTCATACTTTTCTTCCACCTACCCTTCGGTGATTTTCCCTGAGCCTTGGAGGGAGTAACATAGATGTTCCGTTTAGGGCTGAGCACTTAACATTCAGTAATTCTCAGCACTTTGACCAGTTATGAGCCTCTGCACAAAATGCTACTCTGTGTAAAAAGAAGCTTCTCCAATCAAGGCTGAAAGCATCACTAACCTATGGACACAAGTATTTAGAAGACTGACAGCACGAGTCCATTTAGCATAACAGTAATGGGTAACCCCCATCCTCAGGGCCTCAGACTTTCCCAGCCATGGGCTTTGGACAAGGTTTACAGTACCTCATGAATTCCCTCCTGTGAGATGGGCCTGAAATTCAATCAAAAGTGGTTGGCTACTCCATATTGCACCCGTTTTCCATCCTGTCTTAAAATGAAACCTAGGTTTTAGCACATTTTCTAATCACGTGACTTCTACAGATCCAAAACAGTGATTAACCTGAGCATGGGAAGTATCAGAAATGTAATAGGTGCTGGGCCCAAACTCTTCAAATTACTGTTTGTATTTTCAAAGATATCCTATTGGAAACTTTGTTTTTTGAGTGGTTGGGATATGGCTCAGCAGTTAAAGGTACTTGCTGGTCTGAGTTCATTTACCTTGCCACCTGTGTAATCTGGTGGGCACAAACGCACACACATACACATGTGCAAATAACTAAATAATTTCTTCTCTTTTTAAATTTATTTGTTTGCCAGAGAGAGGGGGAGAGAGAGAGAATGAATGGGCACACCAGGGCCTCCAGCCACTGCAAATGAACTCTAGATGTGTGTGCCCACTTGTGTATCTGGCTAATGTGGGTCCTGGGGAATCGAACCTGGGTCCTTTGGCTTTGCAGGCAAACACCTTAACTGCTAAGCCATCCCTCCAGCCCCTAAATAATTTCCGTTTTTTTTTTTTTTTTTTTTTTGGCTTTTTGAGGTAGGTTCTCACATTGGCCCAGGCTGACCTAGAATTCACTATGTAGTCTCAGGGTGGCCTCGAACGCACAGCAATCCTCCTACCTCTGCCTCCCAAGTGCTGGGATTAAAGGTATGCACCACCACGCCTGGCAATAAATAATTTTTTTAAAAAAACACTTCTTTTTGAGGCAGAGTCTCACTGTATCCCAGGCTGGCCTGTAACTCACTCTGTAGTCCAGGTTGGCTTCAAACTCAATTTCCTGAGTGGTGGGAATTATAGGCATTGAGCCATCACACCCAGCTAGAAACATTCTTTAAAAGAGGAAGAGGGCATCTGGGGAACTGGATCATCAGTTAAAAGCTCTTTTCATAAAGCCTGCCAGCTCGGTCTCAATTCCCCAGCACCCACATAAAATCAGATGCAAAGTGGCACATGCACCTGTGGTCCCTCCTGATGCTGAGAGGCCCAGCCAAGAGAATCCAACGCCTACTTGGTCAGCCAGTCTGACCTTTATTTGCAGTCTGGTAGTGTGTTTACAGCACCAAGAGACCCTATCTCATAGAAGATGGAGCCAGACACCTCAAAATTGTCCTTTGAGGGCTGGAGGGATGGCTTAGCAGTTAAGGCGTTTGTCTGCAAAGACAAAGGACCCAGATTTGATTCCCCAGGGCCCATGTAAGCCAGATGCACAAGGAGCCACCAGCATCTGGAGTTCGTGTGCAGTGGCTAGAGCTCTGGCTTGACCATTCTTTCTCTCCCTCTTTCTGTCTGTCAAATAAATAAATTTTTTAAAAATTGTCCTTTGGTAGCCTCATATGTGCCATGGTATGCACACCCATGCATACACAATGCAATAAATGCATTTTTTTATTTTATTATTTGCAAGCCGAGAGAGAGAGATTGAGAATGGGAGCACCAGGGCCTAGTTCCACTGCAAACTCCTGACACAAGCACCATTTTGTGCATCTGGCATTACATCAGTACTGGAGAATGGAACACAGGCAGTCAGGCTTTGCAAGCCATTTCTCCAGCCCCTCAAGTTTTTTGAAATGTTGCTAAATATAACAAATTCATGAATAAGTTCCTTTTCTCCAGTTCAAAATCTGCTTAACTCAGCTGTCTTTCCCGTGTGTTAATATGACAATTCTGTTATAACAAGCCAAGCTTAAAAGAGTCATTCCAGTCTCTCTCATATCCAGTGTTGGAAATTCTGTTGGCTCTACCTTCAAATTACACCAAGGAATCCAATGCTTTCATATCTCCACAGCTGTGATCATCCTTCACCTGTTCAAACAGGTCTGTCTTTCTGCCCCTCCTAGTAGCTAAGTTTCCACATAAGAGCCAGAGCTGTCCTGACATCTCTCTGCTCAGAGCCACACCAGCACTCCCATTTCACTAGAAGTAAAAAGCCAAAGTCCTCATAACGCCCTAACATGCCCACCAGCGCCTGGCCTGCCTGACCCTGACTTCTCTCGTCTTTCTGTTTACTTTCTTTCAGCCATTCCCTGAGCCTGCTTGTTCCACTGTCTCTACACAGTCCCATCACTCATTCTTTCAACTCTAGTCTTTTCAAATGTCACCTCAGTAAGTCCTTTCCTGACCAACCTATTAAAACTGACTTGTAGCTGGGTGTGGTGGCGCACGCCTTTAATCCCAGTACTTGGGAGGCAAAGGTGGGAGGATCCCCATGAGTTCGAGGCCACCCTGAGACTACATAGTGAAGTCCAGGTCAGCCTGGACCAGAGTGAGACCTTACTTCGAAAAACCAAAAAGAAAAAGAAAAAAAAAGCTGACTTGTACTTTTCTCTTAATCTTGTCCCATTTCCCATAGTGCTTAGTTCACCCTTAAAATAATTATCACATTACTATTTATTGTTTGGCTCATCCTTCTAGAATTTAAGTTCCATGAAGGAAGGCCTGCTTTACCATTTGATGCCCTCCTGTATCCCAGGTGCCTGGAACTTGGAAGTTGGCCCATAGAAAACACTTGTACTATAAATGAGTAGATAAATTTAACTGTTTTCATTATACACTGTTCCCATCCAAGCCATTCTTATATAAATTATAAACATAATTATAAATGTATCATATGTATTTGTATTATAATTTTAATCATCATACAATACTCTCTTTGTATCTTCATAATTTTAAATAGCATTTTTAGGCTAGGTGATCGCTCAGTGGTTAAAGGCTCTTGTTTGCAAACCCTTTTGGTCCATGTTCAGTTCGCCAGCAACCATATAAAGCCAGATGCAAAAAGTAATTCAAATGTTTGACATTCATTTGAACTGGCATGAGGCTCTGGCATATCTATCCACATTTGGAAATACATTAAAAAATTGTAAGTGCACTTAGACTTAACATGACTATTAAATCAAACTGCACAGACTTGCATATAAAGGACAGTTAATTATCTTCTCTCTCCATCTGATCCCACGCTACTGAAAGTGTTACTTAGGAATTGGGTTTTTTTTTTTTTCCCTTAGGTTCTTAGTCTCTTTAATAAAAGAACTTAGAAATGGACTCAGAAGAAAATTTGAAGACAGTTTTATTTGCATACGAAAGAAAAACAATAGAGTTGACAAACTGTAAACCTTGACAGCTGCTAGAAATAGGGAGATAAATAAATAGGAAAAGAGAAAATCATATTTTCTGAGTTAGGGTCCAGAAAACAGATTGGTTCAGCAGTGGAGGTCAGCAAGCAGCTGCCTGGGCCAGAGGCAGAGATCTTCAGAGAAAACCCAGGTTTTCTGTGGAAGCATGCTTAGGATTTGGGCAAAAATCCAAAGAAACAAAACTGGGAAAATTTTGCTGTTTAAGTTAGGACCCAGGAAACCCGGCTAAGCATTGAAGAGCTATAAGCAGTGGGGTCACTATGGGAGGGGCTTCTGAGGATGTAAGTACATTATCTCATTAAGGGAATAACCTTTCCTCCCACATCCTTGGCACCTGCCCATGCCCATTCTCTGTCCCTCGGGCCTATAGGTCCACCTGCCTGTTTGGTACCTCAGCTTCATCCCTTCACAGATAATTCTAATTCAAGTGTCCAAACCTAAACTCATAATATTCCTTTTGTTCCCTCTCCCAGCATTTCTATTCTCAGCAAAGTTTCTATTCCAGCTAGTTTCTGGACTAGAAACCCAGAAGTTTTCCGCAATGTTCCCACATCCAGTCAGTCAATCACAAGCCCCGCAAAGTCATCCCTGGTTGCTTATTTAATTAGTGTGAACATTACGAGATAGTGTGTGGAAGTGCTTGTACCTGCCCAGCCTATATAGTGAGGGTTCAGAAATGTTTACTGCTCCTGTGGCTAATTCAGAACATTTCCTTCCGGCACCTCTTTGACTTTGTCTCATTTGCTCTGTTCTCTTCTTTAAAAATGACTGTACACATTGATTCTGTTGGTTATCTTCTGCCTTCCTCATTTTTATGTCTTTCTTTTTTGTTTTTTTAATGATTTCATTTATGCTTATAGATATTTCTAATGTTTCCAGGGAACTACCAGGCTAATACAATTCAGTCACCTCCTTAAATTCGAAGTAAAACACTAACATTATCCATTGTGTCTCCTGCTAGTTGGTTTTTAGTAGATTACTGGGTTGTACAACCATTACCACTAATTCCAAAACACTTTAATCACTCAAAAAGAAACGCTGTACCAATTAGCATTCACCTAATTCCATTCCTTCCTTCCTCGGCCCCTGGCAACCACTGAATCTAGTTTGTTTGTTTTTTCCTGTACACGTGTCTTATCATTTGTTCTGTGCTGTGCATTTTGTATGAAGGGAATCACGTATTATTTGTCTCCTTTTACTTAGCAGTTTCTGATACCCATGTTATAGCATGAATCAGTACTTTGTTCCTTTTGTGATAGAATAATATTCTGTTGTGTGCATACCACATTTCGTTTATCGACTCATCATCTGATGTGTCAGGCAGAAAGTTAGCTCTAGGAGGAACTGAGCAACAGACCTCCAAAATCAGGACATACAGAACAATCGAGGGTAGTGGGCAGGCCATCTGGGCCAAGTCAGGACCCTGAAACAGGATGTAAAGATAGTGCTGATGGCTGCATCCAGAGAGATCAGCTTAGGGCTCAAAAACACAGGACACAGAGAACAATAGTTGGCAGTGGTTAACTATAGGTCAGCTCAAAACAGCTTCAGGGATTTCCTCACTAGGGGAACACGCACAGAGTGCTGTTCCTGTTTCCCCACCCTGCTAAACTTTTCAAATTTAGGGGTACTTAAACTTCTATACCTTTTCTTTTATGTTTCTTATGACAAACTGAATTCTGGGTAAAATGGACTTCTGAGAAGAACGCATCCCTTTCCTGGACATGACCATCCTGGGGAAGGTGCAAGATTCGGGGTGCTAGGCAGAAGAGAGGGAAGCCCGTGCCTGCCAGTACAGGAGCCCTCACAGCTCTGCTCTCTTTCGTGCTTCCTTGCCTGCTGTAATTATCCTGCTTTCCTACTGTGCCCCACCTGAGTTCTCTCCTTCAGGAAGACAAGAACCAACAGTGCTGCTGGGGCCAAAACCAGAGGAAACTCAAGACCTCCCCGTAAAAGATAGAGGGTTATTTTTGTTTGTTTTTTTGTATTCTTTTTCTGTGATGCATCTGTTTTTACCAGTTTGCTAGGCCCAGCTGCAGTAAATAAATAAGGTCTAGAACCATAAGTGAAATATACTGAATCCCCCAGATCTTTGAAGGAGAAGGTATTTAGGAGAATTTATGAAGGCAGTTGATATGGGCCTGTGCTATCTAGATTTTGGAAGTCCCTGTTTCAAAAGATCTGTTTCCCTGCAAGCGAACATGTCATTATCAGACTATTTCTTCTGTGCTTCAGGAAACAATCCTCCCATGGGCATGTTTTTTTTTTTTAATTTTTTCTGTTTGTTTATTTATTTGAGAGCGACAGAGAGAAGGAGGCAGAGAGAGAGAGAGAGAGAGAGAGAGAGAATGGGCGCGCCAGAGCTTCCAGCCTCTGTAAAAGAACTCCAGACGCATGTGCCCCCTTGTGCATCTGGCTAACATGGGTCCTGGGGAATTAAGCCTCGAACCGGGGTCCTTAGGCTTCATAGGCAAGCACTTAACCGCTAAGCCATCTCTCCAGTCCATGGGCATGTTTTGATATTTTACTTTTAGTATACTTGACCGCTATGTCCCTTTCCTATTACCTCCCTCATCATCACCATAGCTGAGGTACAGATAGGGCTGAACACTTCGTAGATGCCATGAAGAATCTGAGGACAAAAGAAGCTTTTCTGACCAAAGCTGACAGCAACACTGTTCTATTGGCATATAGAACCTGGGCATCCTAACACTGGGGAGGCTGGAGTAGTAGGATCACCATGAGTTCGAGACCAGCCTGGGCTGCAGAGTAGGTTCTAGGTCAGCTTGAGCTAGAGTGAGATCCTGCCTCAAAAAAAAAAAAAAAAAAAGCCAAGCGTGGT
This sequence comes from Dipus sagitta, assembly GCA_036346955.1. Taxonomy (NCBI): domain Eukaryota; kingdom Metazoa; phylum Chordata; class Mammalia; order Rodentia; family Dipodidae; genus Dipus; species Dipus sagitta. Next base: position 60,754,308 of record CM070777.1, on the reverse strand, counting down.
GGTACATGCCTTTAATCCCAGCACTCGGGAGGCAGAGGTAGGAGTTCAAGGCGAGATTACATAGTGAATTCCAGGTCAGCCTGAGCTAGAGTGAGACCCTACCTCGAAAAACAAAAACAAAAAAAAAAAAGAAGGAAAAAAGAAAAAAGCCGTAACCCTGATGTGCTTTGAACATGCAGCCCTCTGCTCCATTGTGCCAGGAGGTCCTACTGGGCTGTGGCTCTTGTTTCTTAGGAGTTTAATAACATGGTGGGTGAATCCCACCTAAAGAAGAAGGAGAAGCAGCAGCAGCTGAGCAAAACAGAGTAAGAAACAGCAACTTGGAATGGAGGTGGAATGTGGAGGACTCTTGGGAGTTTCACTCTGGTAACAGGAAGAAGGTTACATAAGTAAACTTAGAAGCTGCAGTACTTTCTTGCCTCCTTTCACTATGAAAGGTACATTTACTATTTTGGGTCTAGTCTTTATTCTTTGTATTATTATTTCAGTTTTTTTTTTTTTTTTTACTTTGGACATTTCTCTCAACTAAATTATGAAGTTCTTAAGGGCAAATGCTCTGTTTACCTTAAACCACTCATATATATTTCTACATTTGCTCAGTTTGATGAATATTTACCTGCAGGCTCAGATCTGTCATCTGATTTCTGTGGGCTCCGGAGGTTTGGTTTCCCTTCATAGAGAGAGGATAATGAAACCCATCCTTTACCCCCGGCAGGGTATTCATGAGGATCAAATGAAACCATGGGTGTGGGAACCCTTTTAAGATTGGAAAGAGCTTATAAAAATCTATAGCATTTGGAAGTTCACAGATGGCAATCAGAAGTGCCCAGGGGCTGTGTATTGAGTTCTCAGGGAAAGTATTTTCAATTACCCTTTCCACCTGTGAGTGGAGAGCCCTCTCCCTCAGATAGCTACTCCTGTTTCTCACCTGGCCTCTTTTCTCAGCATTCCCAAAGTGTCATTGCATCATGGAGAAAGCAAATTGGTTTTTGAACATGTTTCTCTAACCATATAAGTTTTGGCTATCCCCGGGTTATTTAAATCAGAATTTGCATTTAACCCAGGAGCATTTGCTCATTTCTGAGTTGCCTCACACAAACTTCATTGGGAGTCATCCTACTGACACACCGTGAGTCTTCAGTACTAAGCTTGTGTTCTTGTGGGAGAAGGGTACAGAAGAAAGTGGGGAGGGGAGATCAAGGAGCAGTGGCAGAAATAGGACTTTTCAAGTGACATGAAAAAAGGAAGTTCAATCTCAGGAATTAACAAGAGACAAAACAAAGTGCTGTTGTAAGGAAGTGTTTAAAGGTATTTCAACTTAATTAGTTGTATCTCCTCGGAGACGGAGTGTGACCAGAAAGGTCTTGAAAGAAACCAGAAGAGAAATGTATCCCTGGTTTGAGGGACATACATCCCTTACTTCAAGTACTTAAACTCAAGTGAGAATAATTATGCTTAAATTCTAAACTGAGTCTGGTATGGGGAGCTTGGATCCTGGTCCTAATTCCACATCATCACATACCCATCCAACCCATCCCATCCAAATCTTTAACTCCTCTGTCCCAAATACACCCTGTACTTTGGAGAAAATAATTGCAGCTATTATCCCAAATCCAAGTTATAGCCTTATAATCCTTTATTTTATTTTATTTTTTAAATTTTTTGTTTATTTTTATTTATTTATTTGGGAGTGACAGACACAGAGAGAGAAAGAGACAGATAGAGAGAGAGAAAAAATGGGTGCACCAGGGCCTCCAGCCACTGCAAACGAACTCCAGACACGTGCGCCCCCTTGTGCATCTGGCTAATGTGGGTCCTGGGGAATCGAGCCTTGAACCAGGGTCCTTAGGCTTCACAAGCAAGCGCTTAACCGCTAAGCCATCTCTCCAGCCCTCCTTTATCTTTTTAATAGCTTCCAAGGTGGAGTATTTTTAATTGTTTAAATTTCTTAAGTGATTGTCATTTTAAGTAATAGTCTTTATTAGGCATAGAGAGAAACACATCTATTGATCTCTGATCTCTTTCTTAGGTGTTCGATATATTCTTTTCTATATTTTATTCTTAGACAGTAGTGTGGCTCATCACATGACCCTTCTCAGGGCCAACATTTAAAAAAATGGAAAAATGTAAATTGAAAGTGAAAAGAGGGCTGGAGAGATGACTTAGCGGTTATGCACTTGCCTGTGAAGCCTAAGGACCCCGGTTCAAGGCTCGATTCCCCAGGACCCACGTTAGCCAGATGCACAAGGGGGTGCACGCGTCTGGAGTTCGTTTGCAGTGGCTGGAGGCCCTGGCGTGCCCATTCTCTCTTTCTCTCTCTCTGTCACTTTCAAATAAATAAATAAAATAAAAATAAATAAAAAATATTTAAAAAGTGAAAAGACCACGGACCTAATAACAGTCCAATCCTCCACTGTGCATGCCACCTTGAAGTTATCTTACTGATGAGCAGCAACCCATAAGCATGTGTCACTGCTGATCTATTTCTACTAGCTGTGAAAAGAAAGCATCTTTTAGTATAGCTGGCCCTGCTGAACAAATCATTTTAGGTCATAGCTGGGTATATCAAGCGTCCTTGCTTTCATTCGGCCATACCTGCTAGAGTGCTCAAGAAACAACAGGAACTTGAGCAGAGAATTTTGTAATGTATAAAATGGGTCAGAGCTACTCAGCTGCAGCTGGAGAGGAATGTTCCAAGAAAAATAATCGCCTTACCTTGTCTAGGATTTCTCAGTGTCTGGAACCGCACAGGAAGTTCATGCCAGGGAGAAGAGCAGGGATACTGACCTGAGGCGCATCAAGGACTCCAGGCCCATCTCCCTTCCCTCGGCCTTGAGGGCCACCTCTTTCCCACTTCCTGAAGTTACCAGGCTTTATTATCAACTTCAGTTCCACTCTCGAAACCTCACTGCGTGGTTAGTGCTGATTTCCCCTCGTCTTGTGTTGGAATTCATTGCAAGCAGCAAGCCCTAGTTTTCTCCCTTTCTGCATCCCTCAGATCCACGTCACCCCAGAAGACTCAGGAAGAATGAGCTGCCCCAGGGCGGCGGGAGACTGGAGAAGTCACAGAACAGAGTCAGGCTTTAGTGAGTCACTATGTAGAAATCCTCACAGGAAGGAGCTGTGGAATCAAAACTAAGAAAGGGGTAGGAAAAGAATGCCGAAAATTTAATGTGTAAATTATGAAACAAGGTACTTGATACAGTTGAGGAGGCAGGACTTATGGCTAAAACATGAGTAAATTTTATTGATTCTAGTAAAAAGAAAATATTCCTAGAGAAGAGATACAGCCAAGAAAATGTTGGAAACCTCATTGTACATCGTCTGAACCAAGAGGGCCAAGTTTGTGAGGTAATGGAAAATAAAAAATAGACATTTCACTAATGCGTAAGGAAGTGAAACTGGAGAAGTAAGTCTGCTGAGAAGGAGTGTCCTAAGGCATTGCCCCCTACACACACACACACACACACACACACACACACACACACACTGACTGATGCATTCATAACCCCACAGTGAATACTAATAACCCCGCTGAGGCAGGCCCTCAGTGGAATGGGGGTGGGGTAGCACAACATGAGGGGAATGTGACCAACACGTGATTTTTAAAGTTCATAATAAAAAAAAATGAAGGCTGAAGGGATGGCTTAGTGGTTAAGGTGCTTGCCTGCAAAGCCAAAGGACCCAGGTTCAATTCTCCAGGACCCACATAAACCAGATGCACAAGGTGGCGCATGAGTCTGGAGTTTGTTTGCAGCAGTTGGAGACCCTAGCACACCCATTTTCTCTTTCTCTCTATCAAATAAATAAATAAATAAATAAATAAATAAATAAAAACTTTAACTTCAGCCAGGCATGGTGGCACACGCCTTTTAATCCCAGCATTCGGGAGGCAGAGGTAGGAGGATTGCCTCAAGGCCACTCTGAGACTACAGAGTGATTTCCAGGTCAGCCTAAGCTAGAGTGAGACCCTACCTCGAAAAAGCAAAAAAAAAAAAAAAAAAAAAAATATATATATATATATATATATATATATATATATATACACATATATATACACACATACATGTATAAAATTGTCAATAAATAATTTTTATAAAGTTTTTTTTTTTTTAAGTGTGGGAAGCATGGGGCTGGCTTGCACAGGGAGCCACAGTTGCAGAGAGCTAAAGAGCACACTCTAGGACAGCCTGTGTGTGTGGAGAGGCCAAGGCCTTAGGGTACTTTCTTCCCAGCATCCTTACTTTTCATGCTTCGCTTCCCCATGCTTTACCACAACGCTGTGCACCTTTGGACAAAACCTTACCCTCTCTGTGCCTAGTAGGAAAATGGCTAACATATAACATTGTGAAAATTGCAAGAATCGCCAGGAATGTTGCTCTGTTGTATAAACTTTGAAAGCTCTAGTTGGCCATTTGTTTGAAACAAGAAAACTTTAGAAAAAAAATTAGGGTAGCCTTACTAAGACAGGATTCCACAGATGAGGAAACAGTACCATTATATAACCTTTATTAATCACTTCAAACTCAGTTTACTATATGCTGGTCTTTCTGGGCCATTCTCAAGTGGATTTTTGTGTATTTAAATCTTGTCTTCTAGGATGATTTCCATATGTAGGAACTTGTGTCTTGACCATGTGTGCCTCTAACAGTGTTAGGCACACATAGTAAAGCTCAATAAAGGTTTTCTTCCATACAGAATTTTAAATATATCCCAAAAGCAACTGTTTTATGCATTAGCTGTTAGTAATGGTCAGATTTGTGTGCTTTTCGAATGCTACTTTGGAAGACCCAAGTGACCCTGGTAGAAAGGTCTTAGTAACAGAAGAAATCATTGAGGAAAGGGGTGTTTCGACTCCTCCCCAATTTCCCTCTGGGATGAGAAGGGTAAGGTGGTACTTCTGAAACTGATGCTCGGGGGAAGAGATGCTGTCTGCTGTGCTCAGCTGCAGTCTCCTCAAGCCAGAGTGTACGGTGTGTTATTCCTCCAGATTGAAACCTTTCACCATGGACCAAAGCTCGCTGTCCCTCAGGAAGTTCCAAAGCTACTTAAAGCTCAAGAAATTAACAAGGCTGACTGAAGAGTGCAGAAATGTCAGGAAGCTCCGGAAACTTACAAGGTCCACAAGACCCGACCCTTAGGTTATAGAACTGCTGGGGGGCTGGAGGGATGGCTTAGCAGTTAAAGCGATTGCCTGGAAAGCCAAAGGACCCAGGTTCGATTCCCTAGGACCCAAGTGCGTGTGCAATGGCTGGAGGCCTTGACACGCCCATTCTCTCTCTCTCTCTGTCTCTCTCCCCCTCTTTCTCTGTCAAATAAATAAATATTTTAAAAAATAACTGCTGGGTGTAGGGGGAAAGCTGACCAGCCCAGCTTCTGGCAACCAGCAGTGAGCTCCAGACGTGCAGCTTCTGTGAGTCGACCGTCACCTAGGCTGGGGTACGCTTTCTGGTGGTGCAGCTGCCTTTTAGTCACCCACGCTTCTGTAAGTAACCTCTCACCCTGCTCTGTAAGTACACAAATAAAGTAACTGGTTCACCAAAACTGAATTTCGGTTCTTTGGTCTGTCATCGATGCCCTATCTGGGATGAATAGACATGTTTGCATCTCCTCAGGGAAAAAGTTTCACACAACCCAGAGCCAGGCAGAATATGACTGGTTCTTACCTCACCATACCAAAGTGCCATGATGCCCAAGCCTCCAATTTCTTGTCTGTCAGATGATAAAGAGACAGAAGCTATCTCACATTGCTGTTAGGCATGTCATATGTAGTACATGCAAAATAGTCCAGATATGAGTCCTGACTAATCCCTTTTCTGCGTGAGGTAAATTGTACTGCTTCAACTTGAAAGTGTATGCTTTTGGACACCAGCTGTTAGGGTGCCTGGGCCTTCATAAACTTTTGGACCTGCATTTCCAGGACCTAGAGCCACCTGGTGGTTCTAAGTTAAGTGAATTTCACAGAACTTCCTTTGGTTATTTGGTTCCTAGGATTCCTGAAGTTTCCCAAGAGCAACTAAAATGAGAGTTAGATTTTGTAGGAAGCCAAATTTATTATTCATTCCATCTTTCAGTATCTTTGCTCCATTGGACCTTGAGCACATCTAAAGCTATCTTCTAAAATCTCTTCACTGGCTTGAGTTCATGTTAATAGTTACTGGCTTTTCCCCACTGCTTCAAAACATTTTATTTTAGTTAATACCCATAAAACAACAATTTTAAGCATATACTTAAGTAGTGCTAAGTACATTCACATTGTTGTGTGACCCATCTCCAGAACCCTTGGTCCTCCCAACTTGAAGCCTGCTGAGCAGTAAATCTCCATTTCTCTTTGCTTGTACCTCCTAGAACAAGCTATAATTCTACCTCCTGTCTCTACAAATATGACTTTTCTAGTCACCTCATTTAGGTGAAATCGTGTGATCATGGCTTCAACTGCTACCTATATATGCTAAAGACTCCATATCTGTATCTTCAGTCCTGAGACCCAGGCTCACCGGAAGGTCAGGCAACTGTCTGAAATCCAGCATACTAAAGATCAAATCCGGAGCTGGGCATGGTGGTGCACACTTTTAGTCCCAGCCCACAGGAGGCTGAGGGAGGAGGATAATAACTGTGAGTTCAAGACCAGCCAGGGATACAGAGTGAGTGCTGAGCTGGAGTGAGACCCTGCCTTCAAAACCACAGAAAAGCAAATTCTCACCAAACCCTATTTTCTCCTATATCCCTTGTTGTTGCCAAAGTGTAGGGGAAAATTGATTTGTGGCTCCCTAATATCATTCTGACCTTTCATCTTGCAATCTTACCCTTTTCCCTAGAGAACTACTTTCTTCACCCTCAAATGCTTCAAGTGGCTTTCCGTCTTAGGCTTGTATGACATAAGATCACGTCCTCAGGCAACCAGAAAACCCTGATGAGCTTTACACATATTCATTCATTGCATTCCTGCAACAACCCTGTGACTAAGACGCTAGTTATTCTCAGTTGGGAGGTGAGAAAACTGAGTCACAGATCACTTCAACAACATGGTCAAAGCTGTATAGCTAAGACTCACTGAGATTATTCCCCACAACTTCATACATGACCATCATCCATGTGCTACCTCACACAATTAAATAAGGAAGAACTGCCGGAAGGGCTCTGAAACACCCTAACATGGCCTACAGTGTCAAAAGTCTTCACTGAGAAAGCCATATCTGAGAATTCTTGGTATTAATTTGCCAAAACTTATCATCTAGTAATGATGGAAGAAGGAACACTGAGTTATCAAAGTGTAGAAAGGGGCTGGAGAGATGGCTTAGCGGTTAAAGCATTTGCCTGCAAAGCCAAATGACCTCAGTTTGACTCCCCAGGACTCACGGAAGCCAGATGCACAAGGTGGCGCATGCATCTGGAGTTTGTTTGCTGTGGCTGGAGGATCTGGCGTGCCCATTCTCTCTCTCGCGCGCTCTCTCTCGCCCTCGCTCTTACTCTCTCAAATAAATAAATATATTTTTTTTAAAATGTAGAAAGGACGAGCAGGCGGGGCTGGGAGCAAGGGACAGCCCTGTTCCTGAGTACAAGCTATGGTCATGAAGATCTAGCTTCCATTTTTCCTCTGTCGATGAGAGGCATCTCCACTGTTGGCAGGGTTTTCATTATGCCTGATATGGTGGGATGTGCAGTAGCCCCTGTACCTGAGGGCCAGCACAACGGGAATCATAGTTGCCCTGGCTTTCCCACTAAGTTCCCAGAAATAGTTACACGATCCAGACGTGCGGGCACATTGATACCCTGTGAACTTTTTTCCATGGAAAGACACCTCCAAGATGAGACAGTGGCGTAGGACCTCTAAAGATTTCCAATGTGGACAAGGACAAACCATGTTTATGAAATCACAGAGAGCTTTCTTGCCCCAGTTCTTTCCCCCTCTTGTTTTCATAATGTTGCACCCCTCACCAAGCACTAACATGTAAACTTTGCCTCAGTCTCTCTCCAGGCGGAATTACATTTCCATGGAGACATGGCAGTTACTTTCCCAACCAAGTTGTCACCTTTACTCATCCTCATGGAAAACCCCAATTCCCGAGCCTCCCATGATGCCTGTGAAGTATTTTTGTAAATACTGTTAAGCCCGAATCTAATCAAGTGTCCAAGCCACTTTTTAAAGGAAATGCACACTTAAGCATAGACTGGTAACACCAGGAGGCAATCAGATAAAACAAGAATGTTTTAAGCAGCTGCCCAGACTCTTCAAAAGTCCATGTCATAGATCAAAACCAAACAGCTAGGGGCTGGAGAGATGGTTTAGCAGTTAAGCGCTTGCCTGTGAAGCTTAAGGACCCCCATTCAAGGCTCAATTCCCCAGGACCCATGTAAGCCAGATGCACAAGGGGGCACACTCGTCTGGAGTTCGTTTGTAGTGCCTGGAAGCCCTGGCGTGCCCATTCTCTCTTTATCTGCCTTTTTCTCTCTCTTAAATAAATAAACAAAAATGCTTTTTAAAAATTATCAGGGCTGGGGCTGGAGAGATGGCTTAGTGGTTAAGGCACTTGCCTGCAAAGTCAAAGGATCCCTGTTTGATTCTCCAGGACCTAAGTAAACCAGATGCACAAGGTGGCGTGTGCATCTAGCAGTTCGTTTGCAGTGGCTGGAGGCCCTGGTGTGCCCATTCTCTCTCTCTCTCTCTCTGCCTCTTTCTCTCTCTGTCACTCGCAAATAAATAAACAAAAATATAACAAATAAAACCAAACATAATTTTGTTGATTTCCCCCCCAAAATTGTAGCTAGAACCCTCCGATCTTGACTACATAATGGAGGAAACCTTTATATCCTTTAAAGGACAGTGGACTTTAAATTCGAATTGATTGGTAGCTGTGACTATTAGAGTGATTGCCAAGTTTCTCACGCATGATAGTGGTGTGGTTGTTTTATAAGTAGTTTCTTTACTATTGAGGCATTTAGTAACCATTGTGTCTTCAGTTCCATGTAAGCAGACAGTACTTTGTCATGGGCTAATTCATGCACCTAGAAATGGATAATCATACCTAGGTTTCTGTGTTCTCAAAAGCTTTTTACCTCTTGCATGTCGCTAGCAATTTCCCTGGTAGAAAGAAATTGATGTCATTACTATACACCCAAATTCTTGTTGGCAGAGTAATCATCAAATAGTTCAGAGAGCTGCCTGCCTTTAAAAGATGCGTTCAGCTTGCAGTGTGGGACACTGAAGCTTTGCTCAGAAATGATCCTTCAGAGGTAAACTGTCAGCTAGCACAGGCCTCCTTCCCATGCATTCCAAATCTTGTGTGGGATCCACAGTAGATCATTCCCTACATTCCTAATGGCAACAAGCAGTCATGAAGAATCTATTCCTTTGTATTTTATTTTTATTTATTTATTTATTTGAGAGAGGGAGAGAGTGGGCACACTAGGGCCTCCAGCCTATACAAACGAACTCCAGATGCATGTGCCGCCTTGCGCATCTGGTTTACGCATCAAACCTGTGTCCTCTGGTTTTGCAGGCAGTCACTTTAACCACTAAGCCATCTCTCCAGGCCAGTATCTAATATTTTTAAGTGACAGTTGCTTCAGGCTTTTAATATTAGCACCACATTTTTATTTACTGGGGGAAAATCTATTTAACCTTTTTATTAATTTACCAGTTTGCATTGTTTTGATCCATCTTCCTATTATCATTATCCCACACTCCCACCTACTCTTCATCCCCAAGATGCCTGCAAACAGATGAGCTCCTGTTGTGCTGCTCAACACTCTGAAGGATAGACTGGTAGACAGACTCTCAGCATGCCTTCTGACACTGTATTTGTTGCAGTTACCTTCTTGTTGCTTGGACAAAACACAAGACCAGATGCAGTTTATAAAAATTTTAAAAAAAGAAGGCTGGAGAGATGGCTTAGTGGTTAAGGCACATGCCTGCAAAGCCAAAAGACCTCCGTTCGATTCCCAGGACCCAGGTAAGCCAGATGCACGAAGTGGCGCATGTGTCTGGAGTTCATTTGCAGTGGCTAGAGGCCCATTCTCTCTCTCTCTCTCTCTCTCTCTCTCTCTCTGTCTTTCTGTGTTTCTCTTTCTCAAATAAACAAATAAAAATTATACATATATATATATATATATATATAGAGAGAGAGAGAGAGAGAGAGAGAGAGACAGGTGTGGTGGCGCACACCTTTAATCCCAGCGCTCGGGAGGCAGAGGTAGGAGGATCACCATGAGTTCGAGGCCGCCCTAAGACTACAGAGTGAATTCCAGGTCAGCCTGGGCTAAAGTGAGACCCTACCTCGAAAAAACCAAAAAAGAAAAAGAAAAAAGAAAAGAAAAGGGTTATTTCAGCTTACAGTTTCAAAGGAAGCTTCATCTTGGCAGGGAAAGCACGTTACAAGCACGACAGCAGAGTGTCACACTGGCCAGGAGGAAGCAGTCCGAGTCAGCTAGCTAGTGGACACCCAGTAAGGTTGGACTAGTAAACCTCCAGGTCTGCCCTAGTGACAGAACTCCTCCAGCAAGGCTCCAGCGCCATTCCAAGCTGCACCAGTTGAGGACCAAGTACTGGGAACATAACGAGCCTGCAGGGGACGTCTCATATCCAAACACCATAAGGTCCACGCAATGAAGCTGGCTAGATGATGTTCTAGGCTCCAGAGGCTCCTCCGCAGGTAAGCTGTTCCCACTCTGTCCTGGAGCAGGGCATGTCTGTGAAATGCTAGTGGTCCCATGTGTTCATTTTCCCCTCCTAACCTGCAGTTAAAACTGAGTTTAGGGCAAACAGGTCCCCAAATCCCAGTGGCTTAGTAAAGAAGAAAAAAGTCATGTATTTTTTTTTTCTTACGTCAGCAAAGGCTATGACCCAATTTATAGCTGTGCCACTTGTGTCTGACGCTCTGCACAATCGCTCCCACACGCGGCTCCACTCACAGAGGGCAGGCCATGCCAGCGTGGCAGACCTAAACACAAAACACGAGAGCAAAAGCTTGGACCCCCTCAAGGTCTCAGCTCAGAACTGACACATTGTCGTGTCTGTTCACATTCCAGTGTCCCGATCCCATCATTAGTGGGATGAAGGAATACTTTCCGCCTTGGTAAGCCTTACCAGCAGCATGGTGGAACAGACGAATTGCAGCCAAGTCTACTTCAAACTCAATTACAGCTTAGCCTGTACTTGCAACTAGGCTCTGGCTAAGAGGGTATGAGAGGATGAGATGGGACAACCTACATGACACGGCCGTGTTAGTCTGGACCCTGCCTTTCCCCTCTTCCCCAGTGGGGAATATGGTTGAATAGAAAACTCCTACGAATTGAAATATTCCCTTCTGAAGGGGTGAGGGAGTCGAGAGGTCAATAAGTCTGGGAGGACTAAAACGTACAAGGTCACATGTCAACTCCCCGAGCTTATCGGAGCAGTAAGCCACTGCTGAGGGGCAGAGTCTGACCAATGTCATGTAGAGATTTGTCTCCACACAGAAGTATTCCCTCCGGAAGAGAACAGCACACATTTCCTGCCACAGTGTTAAGCTCTCATACCACAATCTCACTGTGGCTGGAGGGTAGGATTAGAAAGAGGAACATCGAGATTAACATGTTAAAAAAAAAAAAATCCAGTTATATGAGAAACCCATCCCCAACAGAGAATGCCCGAGAAAAGCCCTCATAATCTCTAAATGTGGCAGAAGACAGACAGTATATAAACAGCTTATAAAGGATCATGACTCTTGTGGCAGGAGGCTTGGAAGTGGCCCAGCTCTAGCTCCTCTCTCTGTTCCTCAGTGTCTTTCCCTTCTCTTTCATGATAAGCTGTCTGTATTTCTATCATGTTCCATGCACCCCTAATCCCTCTGTGTCGGGACACAAGGACCTGGGCATCTCAGCAGAACCCTGTGGACTTCGATTCATCCCCATAACATCGCCACCCCTCGGTGCTGGGTTAGCTGTAGTTCTAAGATGATTTGCCTTCTCACTTTTCCTCGAGTCGCTGATGAACTGTGGAATGTGACGTATTTGAACAACTAGTTTCAGCATCCCAAACAAAAATGAAGGGAAAGGAGGACTGAGGAAAGGTGGTAAGAATAAAGAAACAGTAAGCATTAGCAGGAAAAAAATGGAAGGAGCAAAGGAATATAATCAGATTTTTAAGTAACTTGTTTTGGATTCTTATGAGTTATTGTTAATATTTATGAGGGATTGGAAGAATGAGTTTTTCATATCCTCATGGACAATAAGGCTTTAGAGTTCCTTAGAGCTGAAGGGCCTTTAAAAGTTGCCTAGAATTAAAATGCCGAGCATTTAATCCCAGAACTCAGAAGGCAGAGGTAGGAGATTGCTGTGAGTTCAAGGCCACCCTGAGACTACATAGTGAATTCCAAGTCAGTCTGAGCTAGAGTGAGAACCTATCTTGAAAAAAAAAAAAAAGTGGGCCCACCACACATATGGTTTGGGGGCTGGAGAGATGGCTTATCAGTTAAGGCACTTGCCTGAGAAGCCTAAGGACCCATGTTCCGTTCTCCAGATCCCAAGCCAGATACACAAAGGTAAGGCAAACGCAAAGTTGCACATGCCAACTAGGTGGCACAGCATCTGGAGTTCAATTGCAGTGGTGGAGGCCCTGGCACACAAATTCTCTCTCTCTAAAATAAAAATAAAAGAAAATAAATAAAAAAGAAATTGTTTTGGGCTGGAAAGATGGCTCAGAGGTTAAGGCACTTGCCTGCAAAGCCTAAGAACCTGGGTTCAATTCCCCAGTACCCACACAAAGCCAGATGCACAAAGTGGAATTCATTTGCAGCATCTAAAGCCCTGGCACACTCATTCTCTGTCTCTATCTCTGTCTCTCTGTGCTTGCAAATAACTAAGTTAATTAGTTAAAAAAAGAGCCAGGCGTGGTGGTGCAAGCCTTTAATCCCAGCACTTGGGAGGCAGAGGTAGGAGGAGCACTGTGTGTTGGAGGCCACCCTGAGACTACATAGTGATTCTAGGTCAGCCTGTACTAGAGTGAAACCCTACCTCAAAAAGCCAAAAACAAACAAAAAAAAAAAAAAGAGGTTTCTGTAAGTTGTATGCTGCGAAAGGCTTCAAGTATGTAATGTGGAGGTTCTCAGAATGTGCTCTTTTAAACCAGGAACTCAGTTTTCTAGTTAGGCAATCGGGTAATATATCTCTCAACACACTGGCTTCAACAAGACAGACCCCCATCTTGTTCTCACTCAGGTAATAATTAGAGGGCAGCAGGTGGTTGGTCCAAAACCACAGCTGTACTGCCCCATGAGGTTATCTGGGCACCAAGGCTGGCTTTGCCCCACCAGTTTATGATCTCCAAGACGTTGTTCTAGTTGTCCTCTTTCCTACCTGCGGAAGCAGCAAGAGGGGTAAGAGCTACCTTTTTATGGACATTACTGGCCAAGTGCTCCTTCACTTCTGTTCATCTCAGAAGACTGAAGGCAGGTGCCCTGCCATAATTCTGATGGCAGAGGGCCAACTTACTCAATGGTGGAAGGTGAGACCCAGGTGTAGTTAGTAGTCTCTGCCATACCTGTTTCTTCAAATCAGTCAGGAGAGTCTCAAAGGACCAGCGAACAGCATCTCAATTCTCTACCTGAGGAGCTCTATTTATATATATGTGGGGGTTCTGTCTAAAGGTTTTTTTCCCAAGAAATAAATCCTAGCACTTGCGAGGTTGAGTCATGAGGGTTGTGAGTTCAGGGCCAGTCTGGACTATATAGCAAGGCTCTTAAAAATTAAAACATTTAAAGATTAAACTGGGTATGGTGGCACACGACTTTAGTCCCACACTCAGGAGGCAGAGGTAGGAGGATTGTCATGAGTTCAAGGCCACCCTGAGACTACATAGTGAATTCCAGGGCAGACTGAGCTAGAGCAAGACCCTGCCTCAAAAAAAAAAAAAAAATGTTTAAAGACCATTTTATGGACAGTTTGCTTTTGCAGAAAGAAAAGTTCAAATCACCAAGATGACTTCAACAAAAGAATTTGTTGTATACCTCATAGCTGTTACTGATTCTATTAGCCAAGATTGCTTTGAAAGGGGGAGCCTGGATTAAGAGGCAGGTGATATCTCCAAGAGCTCCTCATAGAGACAATTCATCCTTGCAGCCTCCTCCTTCCTCTTCCTCGTGCATACTAAACAATCACATAGTTTAAACATCCCACTTGGCTTCAAGTGTAGTTGTTGAGTTGTCCTGTGGAATGTCCTCCCAGTGTGCTAGACCTTTGCTCTCCATCAACCTGACCTAAGTCCTCTGAAGTGCTAGGTGGGTGTAAGAGCATGTTCTAGTATTCAGACTCACCCTTCTGACACAAGAACAGTGTTTGACTCCCTCATTTCTAGAGCATTCCTGAAGACAAGCTCCAACTGGTGGTATGTGATCCCAGCAAAAGGTACCACTTCCTGCTCCTTCAAGAAGCTTCTGCTGACTGGTAGATAGACCAGATAGTAGGGTCTGGGGTAGCTGTTTTAGATGATCAGGGGAAGCTGCACAAGAAGCAAGGAAATAACAAGATAATGAGAGCCCCTGCCTCTCAGGGTTTCAAAAACATCATGGCCTCCCTGGCTTCTGTTCCAGGCTATGTCTTATCTAAATTTCATCAAAGCATTTATGCTGAGTGGGTGTGGGTAGGGCTACCTTCTGGCTCTCAAAGATAAAACAGGAAACTTGTTAGATCAGTAAGAAATTTTATTTGGTAGTCAGGGGGGGAATCTAGTGTGAACTGAACTCAGCAATGATATATATAGAGAGGCAACTGGACATTTTAAGTAGAGAATGATGGAGTAAGGAGAGGGAGAAATGGGGAAGGTAGCTAAGCCAGGGAAGTGGAAAATTTCAAAAAGCAGAATGGAGTTGGCCAATGTGTTTAACATCTGGGGTTTGCTGTTTGGCCCTTGTAAGGCTCTGTCCTCCCACAGATATTACGAGACACAAACAGCTAATTCTTCCCATAGCCTCGAGGATTCTTGAGTTGGAAATTCGATTGCAACAGTTCTAGGAAGATGGTCTTGAGTTGTTAGAAACTGCTACTATGAAGCCTGAGTGTTAAGATGGTGGAGCTCTGCGGTTCTCATAGCTCCACACCTGGGATGTTTGTGTGGAAGCCCCTGGGACAACTCCACCCTGAGTCTGGAGAGGACAGCAAATCCAAGGCAGGGGCTTCTGTCTGCAGACCCTAAACATCCTGCAGCAGAAGACACCAACCAGGGGAGAAATCATTTATATTCCAGCTCCAAGAAGAGCGGGCTTCTGGGTTTCTGTAGTGTTTTTGTAAACTAGACTACTTTTAGACCATACTGGGTCACGGGCCTCACAGACCGCTGCCCCATGGACCAGGAGTCCTGGCTTCAAGCAGCACTGAATGTGGGGACAGGGAAGTACCCTATGAACTTCCCACCCTCCTCCCTAAAAACTCTCCACCTCCTCCTCCATTCCTTTCCCCACCTTCATCTCCTTACTTTCCCAGAGACTTTACTCCTCTCACTCTGCTCCTTATCCAAAATTATCACAAGCACTTGCCATATAAGTTAGCCTTTCTCCCATAATGCCTCTGACACCGTCTCTACATTTTGTCTTTGTGGGACCCCCCCCCCCCACCAGACCAGGTCAAGCTCTGCTCCCTCCAGCTGCCCGCCCCTCCCATGCCTTCTCCACTTTCCCTGCTCCCAACCTCCTGACTTCTCTGTGCTTAAAACAACTAATTGTATGTGCTGGAAAGAAGCAACCCAGGGGCGGGAGCCTGACAAGTCCTGTCTCCTTCCAGGCACAGAGGAGCCCTGTAAATTTCCATGGCACAGGCAAAAGTGGAAAGCTGATTGGTGAGAACACAGATGGGGGTGGAGTCAGGAGGGAAAAAAAATGGGGCCACTGACTGACATCTACTCTTTTTTGAAGTTTGACAGTGAGAGGCAGGTGTGAATATAGAGGCTCTGAGACTACACTTCTTTGAAATGGGGGGTTTATTTTGGCGGCACCGAGTTTTAGGAAAGGGGGAAGGAAGCGGCGGGAGCCAGAGTCAGACTACTGCAGTTCTGAGCAACACGGTCCAGGCAGAGGCAGACAGGGAAGAGAACAGCGGCTTACCTTGGATGCAGGCAGCTGCTGGTGCACCACCTGATGGGCCTGCGGGAAGGGGGCCCCAGTACAAGAAGCGGAGTGTAGAGGGAGAGCGGGGAGAAAGAGAGGGAGCCAGAGAGACAGAATGAACGGAGAGAGGTGCATATATGAACAGAATACAAGACTGAGGTGGAAACAGAGAGATGGCGAGATAGAGAGATGTCGACAAAGAAGCTCCTAGGTTGAAGGGAGAGGTCAGGAAAGACAGAGCAAGCCAACAAATGGCACCGGAGCTTTTATGTCCTGTCCCTTGAGACATGTGAGCTGGCCAGTGGGAGAGGGGCCAGGGCTCAGGGAAGGAGACCTGCTGGCTAGCTCTCCTGTCAAGCAAGTGAGTGGAGCCCTTTGGAAAGCAGCTACGCTCCCCGCTACATGCACAAAGCCAGTTGAAGACTTCAGTTTGGGCGAGATAGGAGTGGAGAAGGAACTCTTTGACTAACAGGTGGGTGCGTAGAAAAAGAGTTGAAAACAGTTGAATGACATAACAGTCATTCTGGGAAGGCTGGCCTTACACTGGGGTCAAACTTGGCATGTTTGAAATCAGAAGCTAAAAAGAAAGTTAGTGAGAAAGTGATGGTTAGAAAAGGCAGGAAGCAAGAAAGAAAAGTATATCCAAAGAGTCAAAGGAGTAGGATCTTTAGGTCTTAATAATATACAACCTGTTAATACAACATAAACTACTGGTTACATATTTATTACCAATAAATGAAGGAGAGAGGTGAAAAAAATAGTTGTCCATTTCAGATGACCCTCATTCTTTTCTCTGATAAGATAAAGTCTTCTGAAGAATGGACATTGGGATACAGAAGTCTATGAAGAAATAGTCTCATTTGGTGGCATGTTAATTAGGATCCTCTACAAACTAACAAGTAGACCTGAATGAAGTGCTTTGTCGTGGATTCTCTATGCAATAGAAATCTAATTCTTGCTTGCGTGATGGTCCGGAATAAGCACCCAGGTCAGTGGATTGCTCCCTTCTTTGTGATCATTCAGGCACACAAGCTGGGGAGTATACAAATAAGGTTCTCAGGGACCTAGCATGAAAGTGACACATGCTTCTCATATTCCTTTAGAGAGATATTAGGCAAACGGCCTTTCACAGATGTAAAGAGGGTTGGAACATGCCATTAAGCTGTGTGTCAACAGAAAGAGACAATCAAGTATGGTAGACAGCCAGTGATTTTCACCACTGCAAGCAAAATACTGGACCCCAAAAGATGTCGCCAGGACTTGTGAGCTTTGGATATGTAAGAAAGCTGCTAGCGAAGAGATTTAGAAAGCTCTAGAAGCTGAAACAAAGAATAGACTTTCCTTTCAGAACCTTCGGAAGAACACAACTTTTTTGACTCCTTCATTTTAGCTCAGTGAGACCCATTTCTGATTTTTAATCTGCTGTAGTTACCTTCTTCTTGCTGGGACCAAAAGCAGCCGATGGAAAGAAAGATTTTATTTTGGTTTATACTCCTGAGGGGAAGCTTCATGATGGCAGGGGAAAGCATGGCATGAGCAGAGGCTGGGCATCACCTCTGCCACAGGTGGACAACAGCAGCAGGAGAGTGGGCCAAATTCTGGAAGTGGGGAGCTGGCTATAACATCCCATGGCCTGTCCCCCAAACCACACCTCCTCCAGCAAGGCTCCACCTCCAAAATTGTCACCAGCTGGAAGTACTAAGCACCCCAAATACATGAGTTTATGGGGGCAACTGTTTTAAACCACCACGCTCCCAAAACTGACTTGCCACTATGGCACCAGTGGGTGCGACTTGCCTGGCTTGTCAGTTGTGTAGACTGCAGGATCACTGCTGCTTAAGTCTGCTGATGACTTTTCTCCTCCAGCAACCAGCCCAGCACTTTCCAGCTGTGGCCGCTAGCCAGCAGGGAGGAGGTGAAGCTCTGCTCTTACCTTTTGTACATCCGGCTTCATGTCCATACTTATTTCCACCACCGTCATTTTATGGCATGTATTTAAATGATTGTTTCAAGTCAAAAAGTGCAAGTATTTCTGTTACTAAGTTTGTGTAGTGTTGGTGAATTTTATGTTGATTGAATCCTCATTTATTTCAATGATAATACCTTCTATTAATGTTTAAAATTTTTTTGAATGCACACTAATTAATTCTATAGTAACATTGTGCAGTTTTGTTATATTTATATTTTGTTTGATTTATTGACTTTTTTTCATGATGGAAGTAGGATTACTTATCTTTCCGAAATTCCAATTAGCTCCCTACCCAGGTTAACAATTCTATCTTCTTTACATACCACGTACGTTATTTTTCAACCTTAGATATAATATTCATGTCACTGTAAGTGTCATGTCATATACAAAAAAAATCCTATAGCTATATCTTGACCAGCTCATAATGGCTAATAGATTTAATATGGTCTAGGAGTTTCCTTCCTAATAGCTCTGATAAGTGTCTCTAAAGAGCTGCCACCTTGCCTGTTCATCAAAGCCATGTGGGACAACTGCCTCCCATGTTCACAAGGTGCAAAGTGATGTTTGACAAATGGGGAACCAAGAGCTGAGGCTCCCAGGAGCCACACCTTGTGACTAAAACTTCACCAATGGACTGCAGCAATTGTGGAGAATTAAATATCACCAATCCAGAGCCAATAATATTTTGGGCAACATTAGCCTTTGTAATGGCCAATAATATTCTTTTTATGTAACTGATCTGACATCTCTCTGTTACCAACTCTTTAGCTGTTGCTGTAAGTTATACCCTGTCTCTAACATGTAATTTATTCCCCTATATGATAGGGCTCCTCCACACCCACAGAAAACCTTCTTCTTTGCCTCTAGTCCAACAGATTCAGTTATTCCTTGAAAACCATTCTCTATTCATAGGCCCCTCTCTAGCCTCCTGTGTTTCCAGATATGGATTTCTGTAAGCTGACAAGACACAGGTCCTAAAGCTCTCCCAACACAGCTCTATCTTGGGGGTAGGGGGAACCACTGTGTCCTGAGGCTTCTTGGTAACTCTCCCCCTCAAAATTGTCTCTATGGTTTTCTAAACTTCACATTTCTGGTGTTATATAACTTACTTGTCAATCACATAAGTCAATCTTTTATCTGTCTACTTATACAGTCTATTTCAACAGCTCAAATTCCAAATGGCTTCAGAAATACCTGTTGTCACTACATATAAAAGAGTCTAGAATGAAGGAGTTAGCAAATCTCTCTATTAAGGCTCTGAGAAATTCATCATACTTCTGCTGACTGCCAAAAAGTCTGTCAAGAGACTCCCCCCCCCCATTTTGATAACCCCAGTGGAGTTGGATACCTGGCTGGTGACCTCAGAAGAAAGAATTTCAAAGAAGTGCTCTTCCTTCACATTTGCTAATGCTCCTCCCTTCCCTGTCTCTTTAGATATAAAAAACTCCCTGGCCCTGTGCTGGGCAGACACCTCACTTCCAGAATCTCCATTGCTGAGGTTTGAGGTGTCCCTCTACAACTAAGACCCTCCTCTAAAAAGTCTAAATCCTCTGTCATAGATCTTCTTACTTATCTCTTTCTTTTTCTAACAAATCTATATGTAGACTCCTGGAAAAGATGAAAATAGAGCTATCAACTGACCCAGCCATTCCTCTACTGGGCATCTACTCTAAAGGCTCCACTCTTTACTGCAGAGATATTTCCTTAACCATGTTTATAGCTGCTCAATTGGCAATAGCTCAAAACTGGAATCAACCCAGATGTCCATCATTGGACGAATGGATAATTAAGATATGGTACATTTACACAATGGAATTCTACTCAACAGTAAGGAAAAAAGATACAATGAAATTTCTAGGGAAATAGATATACTTGGAACATATCAAACTAAGTGAAATCACACAAGCACAGAAAAGACAAATGCTGCATGTTCTCCCTCATCTGTGGTTCCTAACCTGGAACAGCTTGAGTTGCAGGCATACCTGACAAGCAACTCGAGGGACAGATAAGAGGGAAGGGTGGAAGGGCTTGGGGTAAGGGGAACAGGAGGGTGGAGGATCTATACACAAAACCAAATCCAAAATGAATTGGTACCATAGAAACCTTCCTCCTGGATAGTGGACTAAAGGATACAACCCTCAATAGGAACATGGAGGGATCATCTGGTAAAAAGGGCCCTGGAGAGGGTGGGATGAAGCCTAACCCTAAAACATTTGGCCCTGGCTTATAACTCACAGTCCAAACATTGGTTACAACCCATGTTGAGCTGTTGATCAGAGATACCTATGAGGTCTCCACAACAAGAGAGGCTTCTGTCAAAGCACTTGATTACCCACCTGAGGTGAAAGATAAGACACTTTTGCTAAACATACCACATTCTGCCAACACAGAACACGGAGAGATCCTTCTGAATTTGAATAGAAGCCAGTTTCCAAAAGATTAGCCCATATAATGTTAGAAAGTGCTACATGATCTTGTGGGGGGGGTAGCCAACAACATTGTAAGCAAGCAGGGGACCCTGTTATATGAAGGCAACCAGCCTGATAAGATGCACACACCTGGGGAAAGGCTCTTTGATTGGCTAAGAGATCTGCTCAGTGGAAAGGAACCCATAGCTGGAACTGGCAGCCAAATCATTACCCTATGGAGACCAAAATTATGGACTCTAATTAGAAGCTCCCGCTAGTCTTTGGCCAAAAGTGACACTACACCCATCAAAATCTCTCTAAATTAAAAAAGGCTTGTTACTTTGATCTCATTCTCTGTTGGAGAATCTGTTTTTCTTTTTCCAAAACCAGCAAGAACCAAGGACAACCAAAATCTATCAAGAAGACAAGAATAGATAGCTGAGTTCCTGACAGCAGATGACTCATTACTAGCACAGCAGCAGAGCCCAGTTAAAACCCCAGTGGAGCTGGCAAGATGAGCAAGAGGGCTACTTCCACAGCAAGCCTGACAACCTGCACCAGAGTGATGGAGACAGACACCGAGGATACTCAAAATGCACCAAAGCAGAAATCCAGAATCCACTAAGAGCTCAACACTAAAGTTTACTTACAGCATTCCCACCAAGGCTTGGGAAATTTTGCAGAAGAAGGGGCAGGAAGAATGAAAAAGCCATAGGGTAGAAGGGAATATCCAGAACCCCCCCCCCCCCCCGCATGACTGACTGCTGCTCTCACAACTCATAACCCACAACGCCATGGTGAATCCCACTAAGGAGAGCCCTCAGTGCAGTGGGGACAGGGAGGAGGAAAATGATAGTACCAACACATGATGTATCCATACAAAGTTTCTACTTAATTAAAAAAAAAAAAAGAATTCAGAAAATAGAGAGTCATGGTTTGTACCATGGTTTCAAAGAGCTGCTGAGAATGGGCAGTGTGAGGCAGGGTTGAGGTCCCTGCAAGGAGAACTTGTGAAGCCACTGCATGAAGCTGTGAAGATGGACAATGGGTTGGCAGAGGAGATTCCAGGATCTTGGTGGTGCCAGGAGTATGGGATGTCTACCAAGGAATAACTTCAGATCCAGGGTAAGTCTGCCTAAGAGGGGTACAAGCACCACGGCTGGAGAGGTGAAGCCGCCAAAGCCTTTAGGAGCCCGTGTGACTTCATTACAGGTGCCAGACACAGCCTCGGGACGTCATGTTTGCCCTGCTTGTTTTTCATCTTGATATCTGCCCTTTCCTTTTGGAGTGGGAGCATTTACTTTGTGCCATTATATGTTGGAGGTGTGTAACTTATGATTTTATTTTAAAGGACTCACAGTTACAGGAGTGCCTTGAGTCTCAGATGTGACTTTGTAGCTTTGAACAGTGCTGGGACTGGTAAAGACCACGGTGACTTTTAAAATCAAACTGAATGCATTTTGAATTATAAGGTGGCTGTGAGTCTATGGGGGCCAGGGATGGGATGTGGTGGCTTGCATGTAAAATGTCCTCCATAGGCTCGTGGGTTTGAATACTGATTCCCCAATCATTGGTGGTGTTTGGGAAGGCTGTAGAGCCTTTGGGAGTTTGAGCCTTTCTGGAGAAAGAGTGTCACTGGGAATGTCCCTTGATATGTCATAGCCCTACCCCATTTACCACACTTAGCTTACTCTTTTATATTCCCTTCTTGTTGATGTGACACTGGCTGTTTCCTCCTGCCATGCTTCCCACCGCCCCCCCCCCACATACCCATAATAACAACTTTTCCTCAAAACTGTAAACTGAAAAGATGAAATAAACTCTTTACTTCCATGAGCTGCTTCTGTAGAGTATTTCATCCTAGAAACAAGAAAGTAACTCATAAAGCATGTAAAGAATCAAATGTACATTTCATGTATACATTGTTTTATCACACAGTTTCAGTTGAGCAGACAATACTTTACCAATAAGTTGCATTACCAAATTAATCTTCTGTCCTTAATTTCAACTGCAGTTGAAACTCTGGATGAAGACTAATGGAAGATGCTCAGCTCTTATATCCTGAACTAGCTTCTATAACAAAATACCACAATGTGACTTATACAACAGAATATTTATTCTTTCACAGAGCCATAGGACATGACTGAAATCGAGGTGTTAGTGGGACCAATCCCTTCTGATGGCTCTCTGGAAAAATGATTGCTTAACTTTCTAGCTTGTTAGATCCCATCAAGAGTTAGTATTTTTACCTAGCTTTGCTTTGTGGCAGCACAACCCAATTTTCTATTTCAGTCTTTAAACAGAGTTCTCCCCTGTGAATCTCCAAGTCTCTGTCCTTATAAGGACACCTGTTGTTGGTTTTAGGGCTCACTTTAATCCAATGTGGCCTCACTTAACTTGATTACATCTGCAAAGATGACATTTCCAAATATGGCCACATTCACAGGTAGTGCAGAATAGAATTTAAACATATCTTGGGAGGCAGGGGAGAAGTGCTACCGAGTCTACAATAGAGGCCAAGCCACAAAGCAGTCACCAGAGACAGTTTATCAAACCTCCAAACTGCAAGCAGCAGTCACACTTTATGTCACTGAACCTGTTTCATGAGCATGTCAACTGAGTGAAGGGCCATGCTGCTTAGAGAGTGAGGTGTTGTCTTGCAGCCCCACTGGGGCTGGGTTGTGAAACAAGGATGAACTAGGCTGACTGGACTACTCTTTCCAGTGAGTTAATAGGAAGTCCTTAGAAAACATATGAAAAAGAGAGATGCAAATGTACTTTCATAGGGAAGTGAGACAAAATATAATGCAAACATGGTAATGTCATGTACGGTAAGATTCCTTTTGTTAACATTCCCAGTCACGTGTGTGGAGGCGAAGTATCCATTTGGAGGTATGGCATAGAGTAGCAGCTAAGGACAGTGCCAGACAGCTGCTTCTTTGACTGTCTCTACATGCTGCCATGGTGATGTTCAGGCTGGAACAACCAGAGCCTGTTGTTTGAGCAATTTCCTAGAAATGTAAATGTGCAGATGATTAATTTAGTTTCTTCCCAAACAGCATGTAGCACCAGAGCTTAAAGTGCTAGTATTCTAATAGTAAATGAGTGCTCTAGATCTGGTTGGATCTTGCTCTTGTAGGAATCCCAGGCTTCGCTATGATGTGCTGACTGTTTCTTGTCTGCCACAGTCACCATCTTACCTCTGATAAAACTTTCAGTTCCTGGTTAACCAAAGAGGAATTTAATCTAAACTTATAATGGGCAAATGGTCCTCTTATAATCCCAGCCCACCTGGAATATTGCAGTCGTGGGACCTTCTAAAAGCATACGTGCCAGAGAAGCAAGAGAGACCACCTAAGGATCTCCAGGTGAAGGTCCTATAAGTGAGTGGCATGAGGCCATTGAGCCACTGAGGCCATGTTCTGGGAGGAAGTTCTAGACATGGTCTTTGTCCACTGTCCTCTACTCCTGACTAGTAGGCAAAATGGAGATTGCTGGGCTGGAGGGATGGCTTAGTGGTTAAGGCATATGCCTACAAAGCCAAAGGACCCAGGTTCGATTTCCCATGTTAAAGCCACGCAAAGCCAAAGGACTCATGTTAGCCAGATGCACAAGGGGGCACACGTGTCTGGAGTTTGTTTGCAGTGGCTGGAGGCTCTGACACTCCCTCTCTCTCCCTATTTCTCTGTTAAATAAATAAATAACTGGAGATTGCTGTTATTCATGGTGACCTCTGACTTCCAAATGCAGTGATCATAGTGGAGCAGTCAACTTCAGAGGAATTGAAGAGCTGGGGTTCAAGAAGGGCCCAGAACATGCCGCCTTAAAGGTTAGTGAACCAACATAATTAGTCCATTTTCTATTACTTGAAACTGGATACTTACCACGCAGAGACCTGTGTAGCCCACAGTTTTGGCTGTTGGAGGGTTGTAAAGAGCACTACACCAGGATCCTGTCAAGGACCACCTGGCTTCATCACAACATGGCAGAGAAATGGGATGAGAGCCAGCCATGCACAGAAGGAGCCAAGTGCATGGGAGTAGGAATGGTACTGGCTTATATTTGTTATCTTAGGAGCCTCACAAGCTGGAGAGATGGCTTAGCAGTTAAGGTACTTGCTTGTGAAGCCTAACGATCCAGCTCAATTGCCCAGTACCCACATAAGTCAGATGCACAAGGTGGCACATGCATCTGGAAATCATTTTCAGTGGCTAGAGACCCTGAAACATCACTCATCTCTCTCTCTCTCTCTCTCTCTCTCTGTTTCTTTCTCTCTCTTGTAAATAAATACATAAAAAAATTTTAAGGAATCTCATGAGACCAACATTAGTCCCTTCCCAAGGGTAGTGCTATTTAACCTAACCACCTTCTACTAGACTCCAATGAACTAGCTTCCAGGGTTCTAGAGGTGGGAGGAGGTAAGAATTGAACTGGATATTGTTGCAACTTTTCATATAACAGTAGCTTAAAAAAAAAACATTTCAGTGGGAGGAAAGAGGTAAGACTGCAGGAAGAAACAAAAATATTAGTCATGGTATTGCTATAATGACATTGCTGTTATAACGGGCTTGAGTCAATCTTTGTTTTAGATAAAGGAGCTGGAGCCTAGATGTTCCATGATTTGTACTCACCACAGTATTTATATGGTGCTTTAATGGCCTATCCAGGGGACAAGGTCTAAAATAATTCTTAATTTATTTAAGTGACTTCTGAAAGAAAAAAATTAAAGATACTAAATTGACATAATCTCAAGCTATCTCAACTATTAACAAATAGCTAATCTACCTCAGATGTTGTTCTGAGGACAACAGAAGATGAACTTGCTGGAAAAGAGACAAACTGAGACAGAGGATGGCCATGCCCCATACGAAAAAAAAATTATCAAGGCACCCTAGCAGCAGACTTTAAGAACGGTAATTTTTTTTCTAGTTGAATTCATTTTAGAATCTTGGCTTCAGACCACAGCTTTCTTAGATCCTGAGCCAAGCTCCCTGTTCCTGAAAATTAATAAACTATAAAGCAGGGCTGTGAGCTGTGAACAAATTCTGTGGAAAGTTGTAAGGTCTAGAGCTTGCAGAGAGCAACCATTCATTTAGATTCCAACCAGGAAGAAAATAAACCAGTCTACGTACTTGGACAGACCGGATCTAATGAAGAGTATGGGTGACATCCCAGAAATCAGCATCAGAGAAGGGACTCTGCAGATCGTTTCACTTGTGGCTTTTAAGATGACAATGTCAGGCTGGAGAGATGGCTTAGCAGTTAAGGCATTTGCCTGCAAAGCCAAAGGACCCAGGTTCAATTCCCCAGGACCCATGTAAGCCAGATGCAGAAGGGGCGCATGCATCTGGAGTTCATTTGCAGCAGCTGGAGGCCCTGGAACGCCCATTCTCTCTCTCTCTCTCTCTCTCTCTCTCTCTCAAATAAATAAATAAAAATAAAATACTTAAAAATTATTTTTAAAAAGATGACAATGTTACAATTAAAAAATAGAGACAATGCTGGAGAGAAGGCACTTGCTTGCAAAACCTGATGGCCTGGGTTCAATTCCCCAGCACCCATGTAAAGCCAGATGCACAAAGTAGCACATGCATCTGGAGTTCACTTGCAGTAGCAGGAGGCCCTGGCATGCCCATTCTCTCCCTCTCTCTCTCTTTGTGCAAATATTTTTTTAATGTGGAAAAACTAAAGAGAAAGCAACATTACTATTTTCAAAGAAGATAAAGTCTACAACTGAAAATATAATAAAATATGCTAATTGAGTATTCAATGGTTATACTCAATGATAGACTATACAAATGAAAAGAAACTTGCAAAGTAGAAGACAAATTAGATCCAGAATCAAGTTTGAGTAGAATTAGAAGACCAGTGAATACAAATAAGAGGTTAAGAGGCACAAGAGATACCATGAGAAGGTTGAACATACCTTCATTTGGAATCCTAAAAGGAAAGCAAGAGAATGTTACAGAGCTACTATCTGAGTACAAAATGGCTAAATTAATGAAACTTAAAGAAACACAAAGCCACAATTTGGAAGCATAAGTAATAAAAATAGGAGTAATAAAACAAATGTTCACATGAAAATATAGCATAAAACTAGAATAAACCAAAAATAAACATTTTTTAGATCTTATTTTTATTTATTTATTAGAAACAGAGAGAGAGAGAATGGGCATGCCAGGGCCTCCAGCCACTGTAAATGAACTCCAGATGCATGTGCCACCATGAGCATCTGGCTTACTTGGGACCTGGAGAATCGAACCTGGGTCCTTAGGCTTTACAAGCATGTGCCTTAAACACTAAGCCATCTCTCCAGCCCCAAAATAAACAAATCTTAAAAGAGGCCTTAAAAAAAGAATACACTGGGGCTGGAGAGATGGCTTAATAGTTAAAGGTACCTGCTTACAAAGTGCCTGAAGGCCTAAATTCGATTCCCCAGTGCCCACGTGGAGCCAGATGCACAGAGTGGTACATGTGTCTGGAGTTTGTTTGCAGTGGCAGGATACCTTGACATGCCCATTCCCCCTCTCTCATTCTCTCTTTCTGATTTTAAGTAAATGCATAAATAAAAATATTTTTTTAAAAGAATACATTAAGTTGCATGTGATGGCGTAGTGGAGAGGAGACAGGAGAAGCCCTGGGCTTGCTGGCTGACTAGAGTAGCTGAATCGATGAGTTCCATGTTCATTGAGAGACCCTGTCTCAACACTAACATGGGGAGTGATTGGGGAAGAGACCTGGCATCAACCTTTGACCTCCACATGCCTGCGTACACGTGTGCATGCACACCCACATCCACATCCACTTATAAACCTACACGTGTTTAGAAAAAAAAAAGATTTCTGGCTTGTTATGACAGAAGAAC
This sequence comes from Dipus sagitta, assembly GCA_036346955.1. NCBI lineage: Eukaryota > Metazoa > Chordata > Mammalia > Rodentia > Dipodidae > Dipus > Dipus sagitta. The sequence goes on along the minus strand of CM070777.1, from coordinate 60,726,990 downwards.
ATGAGGCCCAACCAAAAATTCCATCCAACAAAATTGTCTTTTAAACTAGGATAGTGGCTCATGCCTTTAATTACAACACTTGGGAGGCCAAGGCAGAAGGATTGTCCAAGAGTTGGAGGCAAGGCTGAGCTATATGAGTTCTACGTCGGCTTGGGCTATAGAGTAAGAGTCTACCTCCCTGTCTTAATTTTAAGCAAACAAAAATTGTGAGCTTCAGGGAACGTTGTGGAAGAGGGGGGCAGAAAGACTGTAACAGCCGTGGGTGGGAAGGAGTAACCAGAGGTATTGCCCCCCCCCCACCAACACAGTGACTGACTGCTGTTCTCATAACTCATAACCCTTAACCCCATAGTAAATATTAGTAACTCCAATGAGGAAGACCTTCAGTGGAATGGAGGAAGGGAGGAGGGGAATGGAACCAACACATGATTTGTCCATACAACAAAGTTTCTAATTAATAAAAATAAAAATGTGAACTTTTACCTCTGACAGCACAAAATTGTCTAAAGAATGTTTTATAATAAGAAGAAAAACCATCCCAAATGGAAAGTTAGAGAGTCAGTGAAGAATGAGGCAAACAAAGATAATTTAAATGGGGCTGGAGAAATGTCTCAGTGGTGAAGGCACTTGCCTGCAAAGCCTAAAGACCTGGCTTAGATTCCCCAGCCCTTGGGAGATAGAAGGAAGAGATGCTCAAGTGGCCCCTCAGCTGCATTTCCAGTTGAAGGTAGTCTGGTCTACATTAGACTCTGTCTCAAAAAACCAATAATACTAATACCAGTCAGAAGAAATAAAATAGTTGTTGTAGAAAGAAATAATAATGCACTTTTTTGTTTTTGTTTTTGGTTTTGGTTTTTCAAGGCAGGGTCTCACTCTAGTCCAGACTGACCTGGAATTCACTATGTAGTTTCAGGGTGGCCTCGATCTCAAGGCAATCCTCCTGCCTCTGCCTCCCGAGTGCTGGGGTTAAAGGTGTGAACTACCATGCCCAGCTAATGATGCACTTTAATATGTACTTGTGCATACTTACGAATACATAATTAAAATTCACCAAATCAATAGCAAATACAATGGGAGGCAAATGAACTTGAGATTTCTGAGTCATGCATCCTCTAGGATGAAGTTGAAGGTACCGAGTAACAGTGGGCTTAGATATGTCAAGAATGGACTCTAGCTGGTGTGGCAGGACAAGCTTGCACACGGGAGGCTGAGGCAGGCTGATTCAAGGCTGGCCTGGCTACAGAGAAAGATTCTATCTCAAAAATAAAAAGAAAGGATTTTAATTCACAAGCAGCTGAAAAAAGAGAAAAAAAGTACATAACTTCCAAGTCAGTAAGGGGAAAATAGAATAAGTATAATAGAATTCTAGTAAAATAAACCTAATCTAATCTGAATGAAGATGCGATGGAATAAAAGAACTTAATCACATGGAATAAATAAGAAGCAGCATCCCCAATTTCCTGGTTCTGAAGGTAGTGAGACCAGAGGAGATAAACTACCCCTCACACTTCAGCCAAGCCCCAGCTGAATCCACAGAGGAATTGGGGAGATGAGCAAGAGTGCTGCTTCCATGCTGTCCCTGATAATCAGTGCCAGGGTGAAGGAGACAGACCCTGAGGATACTCAACACCTACCAAAGCAGAGATCCAGAGGCTCCTAAGAGCTCATCACTGAAGTAGACTTCAAACCCACCCACCATGGCTCAGGGAATTTTGCAGAAGAGGGGGTGGAAAGATTGTTAAGAGCCACAGGCTGAGACATCATGCCCAGAGGCATTCCCTCCCCCACAATAACTGAGTACTGCTCACACAATGCATAAACTACAACCCATGGGGAATACCTGCAACCCCACTGAGGAGGGTCCTCAACAGAACAGGGACAGGGAAAACAGGGTACCAACACGTGATGTATCCATACGACACATCTTGTTAATAATAAACATTAAAAAGCAACAAAAGCTGGGCATGGTGGCTCATGCCTTTAATCCCAGAACTCAGAAGGCAGAGGTAGGTGGATTGTCATGAGTTCGAGGCCACCCTGAGACTACATAGTGAATTCCAGGTCAGCCTGGACTAGAGTGAAACCCTATCTCAAAAAAACAAAAAAAAAAAAAGTTTAAAAAAAAGCAACAAATATGATTTAAGCAATCAGTAGTTACACATGAAAGGAATGACTGCTCCTGTGAAGATAGAGTAAATTAAAACAACTCCTACATGCTATTTCCAAGTGGCACATCTAAACTATAAGAGCACAGAAATGTTGAAAGCAACAGGATGAAAGAGTTTGTCGTGTGCCAGTATTCAAAATGAAGCTGATCTTACTAGTGCAAGAAAGAAAGAGATGCAAAGGACATTTAAAAAAATAATAATAATAGAGGAATTTCAATTGGCCACGAATATGTAACAATTGTATATCCATATATCCCCAGTAAAACAAAATTCACAGAACTCTAAGTAAAAATGGTTAAGTCAACAAATTATCTCATTAATTAGTACATCAAGCCAAGAACAATTTATTAGGAACAGAGACAGTACAAACAGTATAGCACAAAATTGGCTTTATGTAGGTGACTGCACAGTCTCTGAAGAACCTGTGTTCTTTTCAAGTGACTATGAACTTCACAAACACATACTGGACCATAAAGCAAATCTCAATGAATTTCAAAGGACAGCAAAAACACAGACATTTTCTGGCCACAGTGAAATAATGAAAGTATAACCAGGAAGTCCCCACCCATGTGTCAGGAAGTTGAAAATATCCCATGGGTTCTCAACTTTCATTTCTAACATAGATTATTCACATTTTTGTGATTGTTTTTTGTTCAATCACAGCAAATGTTAACAATTTTCCTATTCTTTTCAAAGTACCAACCTTGCTTGTGTCCAACTTCTCTACTATGTTCCTTTCATTTTTACTAATTTTTGTTCTTGTCTTCATTACCTTCTTCATTGAAAATAAGATTGAACCATGTAACAGCGATGTCCATACAATTTTTAATATATAAATTGTAAGGTTTGCTGGGCGCAGGTGGCATGCACTTGTAATCCCAGCATTTGGGAGGCAGAGGAAGGAGGATAGCAAGTCAGAAGCTAGCTTGGTCTACATAGCAAGTTCCAGACCAGCCAAGGCTACATAGCGAGACCTTCTTAAACAACAACAACAACAACAAATACAAAGTTCTTTATTTTATTAATTATTAAAGTAAGTTTGTGAGTGGGTCTTTCCTCTAATTTTACAGAAGGGAAAATTGTAGGCAGGATAGGAAACAAATGTGTAGTCATATGCTGATTGAAATACTGGCCCTAAGTTTGTATATAAGATCAGAGGAATTTAGCCAGCCCCACTTCAGAGCTTCACCGTAACAGCACCGTATTCTTTTAAAGCTCCAAGAGTGCCCACGAGAAACAGCAAGCGTGGCTCTCACTAACTTTTCCTGAGTAATCAGCAGTATATCTGAGAATTTCCAGAAAAAAAAAAAAAATCACCCAGGGTGGGAAGGGGGTGCAGTGAAACGTGTACAGAATGGGTGAGCCGTTGCCTGGAGCAGGGACTCAAGCACATAGCACCCCTCACCTCACCCCACTGAGTTGGGAGGCGTGTCCTGCGGAGCCCTGGAAAACAGAGGGCTTGCTTGCTTAGAAACAGCAGCTTCCTGCTCAAAAGCAAGATACCATTGAGAAACCAATATCCAAAAGGCCGTTTTCCTCACATCTCTTAGTTTTGTCTGCATATGTGGCGGTCCTTGAAGCCTTTTCTTCACTTTCAGATAGGAACCGTCTTCCAATGACTGAATGTCCAGAGGTTTTGGTCTTTGGATAGGAGCCACCACACAGCCAGACTTACTCATTCTTTTTTCATTTCAGGCACTCTTCTTCAGGCTGAAATTTATACTGACTTTTCCGACCACTGTACAGCCTATGAGATTACTATCATCGCCCTTTCAAAACAGGGGAGGACGCCCGAGATAAGAAGTTACTTGTCCTAGGTTGTCCTTGTGTGAGTAAGTGAGAGTCCCCGTTAAAGGCAGGCTGCACAGTGAAGAAATCATGCTCCTGGTCACTGTACCTGTTGCCTTTAGGCATGGACTTCACAAGCTGCTTTCTAAGTAAAACCAATACTATGCATAGCTTGAGAACTACCAGGTCTAAATGGAACACTGGAGAGACACATGGAATGACTTATTTTCTTTTCATGACTCTAGCAGGCTGATCCTGAGCTAAGATTCTTCCCTGAAGTTGGGAAATAGTCCTGCCAGCTCAGGAACTCCCCTGGGGGGAATGGGGGAGCCGTGTCCAATTCCCCAAGGTCTTGATGCAGATAGACTTCACGCCCCTGTTTTTTAGTGATCCTTTGTCTATATCTGAATCTCTTGAGGGAAATTTCTCTTTCACTGCACGACTGGTATTTGGTGCTAGTCCGCCCCCAGAGTCTCCATACATGAGCCAGACAAAAGTAGCCTCCAGAGTCTTCAGTAAAAAAATAAAAATAAAAATAAATAAAAAGTAGCCTTCAGACAGAGTCTCTAACAGATATAGAAATTAGCTCTCCTACTCAAGGTTTCACACATACGCTTATTTGGGTTTTCCTTCATTCTTTTCTCTTTCTTCTTTCTACTTCTTCCTTCTCCTCCTGATGCTATCAGAACTCAAGAGGTCTGAACGTTCTCCATAGCCCAGACTCCCAGCATCCACAGCGTGTACTTTTGATAGGACATGCTTTTCTAGGAATTCTTTTCATCTAAAATTTCTAATTTATTGACATAAAATTATAATATCTTCTTATGGTTTGCACAATTGTAGCATTTTGTAATATCAGATGTCAGAAATTCCGAAGTTTAAGCGTCAAGAAAATGGGTGCTTTATTCAAACTGCTGCAAAATAGGAAGACCTCAAAGAAAATGTTTCCTCTAAGCACATGGAACTAGAATTTTATCGGAGAGACAAAAGCAGCAGCTGCTCGCTGCAATTGTGGTGGTATTTGGTGAGGTGTAAGTATTGCAGTCTTAGAAAATGTATCTTTGGGGCTGGAGAGATGGCTCAGCGGTTAAGGCGTTTGCCTGCAAAGCCATAGGATCCAGGTTCAATTCCCCAGGACCCACGTTTGCCAGATGCACAAAGGGCCGCACACGTCTGGAGTTCGTTTGCAGTGGATAGAGGCCCTGGCGCGCCCATTCTCTCTCTCCTTCTTTCTCTGTCAAATAAATAAATAAATAACATAAAAATGTATCTTTGTGGTTTGGCTCATCATGATCTGTTGCATCCTGTTCTCTGAAGACTTTAGAGAGTGTGGCTTGTTCTCTGCATCAGAGCAAGGGGGTCCTGTACGTTCAGAAAAATGTATGCTTCTCCATATTCTGCCTTTTTATTTCTTTCATTGTTATTGTTATTATTATTATTGGTTTTTTGAGGTAGGATCTCGCTCTGGTCCAGGCTGACCTCTGAATTCACTATGTATTCTCAGGATGGCCTTGAACTCAAGGTGGTCCTCCTACCTCTGCCTCCCAAGTGCTGGTATTAAAGGTGTGTGCAACCTCGCCCGGCTCTGCCTTTTTATTTCTATTGGTTACTATTAGCTTCCTATCACTCCTTTCCATTCTTTCACCATCAAACTTCTTTTGTTCTTGTATTTAGGTCTCCTGTAAGCAGTATATAGTCAGGTTTTGTACTTTTGTCCTTTGACAAGATAACATTGAATATAAATACTGATACTTGTGCTTTTTATGTTGATGAAAAAGGTCTGTCAATTTCAGTCTTTTCCAAAACAAAGGAGTCCATAGACAGATTTACTAATCCTCTATGCTGCATGCTTGTTTTTCCATTTCATTAATTTGTCTTTACTTCCTTGTTTTAACTGTTTTTGCCTGTCATACTTGTGCAGGGGGACATGCTAGTCTTCTCGGTATTGTTTAAAATTTTAAATATATGTACTGCCGAAGTGAGCACTGTTTTTAATTTTAACTTTTTCTTAAGATGGTGTTCAGGTGTTAACTGGACTTTCTGATTATCTTAATTTTTTAATTTTAATATTAATTAATTTATTTTCAATTGTGTAGGGGGGCACAGCAGGGCCTCTTGCTATTGCAAACAAATGTCAGATGCATGCACCACTTTTGTGGCCAGCTTTGCATGGGCACTGGGGAAGTGACCCTGGGCAAGCAGCCTTTGCAAGCAAGCACCATTAACTGCAGAGCCAGCTCCCAGCCCTCCAAAAATGTTTAGGCTTTAAATTTACACTCAGATCTGCTTAGTATGTATCACACTGATTTTCATATGTATTTTGTAACTGTCACTTGAAGATAGTTTCTTCTTTTGAACAATGATTTATTTATAAAGGTACCCATAGCTAAATATAATGGGAATATTCTAAGTACCTTTATTATTAAGTTCTAATTTAATTGAGGGGCAAGAGAACTACTGTCTGATTTCTATTTCTTAAAATTTTTGAGATTTGCCTTATGGTCCAACATAAAGTCAATTTCTAAAATTGTTTCATGTGTTGAATGTATCTGTGTATGTTTTTTTCTAGGTAGGGTCTCACCCTAGCTCAGGCTGACCTGGAATTCACTATGTAGTCTCAGGGTGGCCTCAAAATCACAGCAATCCTCCTACCCCTGCCTTCCAAGTGCTGGGATTAAAGACGTGTGCCACCACGATGCCCAGCTTTGGATCTGCGTATTCTTGATGAAAGGAGATACACACACACACAATATATGTATATATATATATATATATATATATATATATATATATATATCCATTAGATTGCTAATCATATTGTTCAAATGGATTTTCTTTACCAATTTTAGTCTGCTTGTGCTGTTAAATACTGAGAATTTCAAAAGCTTCCATTTGGGTTAGAGAGGTAGCTCAGAAGTTAAAGGTATTTGCTTGCAAAGCCTGCCAGTCCGAGTTCAATTCCCCAATACCCATGTAAAGCCAGATGCGCAAACAGGCATATGCATCTGGAGTTTGTTTGTAGTGGTAAAAGGCCCTGGTATGCCTATTCTCTTCCTCCCTCCCTCTCAAATAAAAAAAAAATGCTTCCATCAAATCTGTGTATTGATTAAACGTTAGTTGCTTGTGCTAAGAACTTTACTGAATTAAATATTTCACCACGTTTGCCCATCCTTGAGCTGTATCATCAAACAGGTACTAACTTAAAACTGAAAGCTTTGTCTTAAAGCAGTGCCCCTCTTTATCTTCGTAAAGATGTTTTCTCTATCTCAGCCAAGATTGGTAGACATGCCAGTTTTCTGTGGGTTACTATTAACTTCTTATAATGGGTTTCCATTCTTTTAACTTCAAATTTCTTGTGTCCTTATATTTATCTCTGCAAGCAGTGTATGATGGGGTATTTTACTGCTATCTCTGATAATCTGTAATTTAATGACATTAAATGTGAATACTAATATTTTGGTGTAAAGGTCTACCATAATTTTTATCTCGTTTTCTTTCATTTGCTCTTTTAAAATTTCATATTTTCTATGCTAGTAATAAAATTAATACTATTTTATTTTTCCAGGTTTATAATATGCATGAGATCAATCAAAACGTTTACTCCCAAGACAACCTCACTCTTTTTTAAATAACCTCTTGATTTCTATTATGATTGTATTTTGTCTATCTTAACAACTCTAGATTTTACCTTGTGTGAGATTTATTTATTTATACTGGACTACACAGTTCTCTCTTTGCTCTTAATTTTTGCACCTTAGAACTCCACCTGGGACTACCTTCCTTTTGTATCACTGTGCACATTAGTTTTCTTTAGTGAGGCCTGTAGGAGATGAAATAAAATTTTCTCTTTTCAAAGAAAACAAAAATCACATTTTTGTTTTAAAATATGCAGGTCTTGTTCTCATTGTTCATTTTCATTGGATATGATTCCAGATTAACTGCCCTCCTTGTCCCCCTTCCACTGAATCCCTTCTTCCCAACTACTCCCTCTTCTACTTTGATGTCTTTTTTCTTCTTCTTCTTCTGTGTAGGTGTGACCTACTAAGTTTAATGACTGTTGCCAGTACGGGCATAGGTAGGGATTATCAGAGCATGCAGGTCCTACCAGTGGCCATCACTACATAAACTGTCTCTCACCCGGCCCCCGCCCCGCCACCACTAACTGCCTATATGATTCCTCATGGAGGGATGGGGGTCTCATGACCTCTCCATCGTCCATGATGGCGTGCTCATGGGCCTGGTATTGTGTGGTCTTCTGCACTTTCACAGACACTGTGAGGTCATGGATGCAATGGCAGTTTCATGCCTGGATGACAGCGCTCCACAGCACTCCTCCCCACCCTCCAGCTCTTACAGTCTTTCCTCCTCCTCTGAATTATCTCCCTGAGCCTTGGAGAGGGTGATATAGATGCCTCATTTAGCTTGAGCACTTGACAGGCACTTATTCTAAGTATTTATTCTACTCCTTTGGGGTTCCATTGATGCTGCTGAAGAGCCTACTGTTTCTTTGATGGCTTTTTTTTTTTTTTTTAAGAGACAGCAACAGAGAGTGAGAGAAAGACAAAGGGAATTGGTATGCCAGGGCCTCAGCCACTGCAATCGACCTCCGAACATTTGCGCCACCTAGTGCATGTGTGCGACCTTGTGCTTGCCTCACCTTTGTGCATCTGGTTTACATGGGATCTAGAGAGATTGAACATGGGTCCTTAGGCTTTGCAGGCAAGCACAAGCACCTTAACTGCTAAGCCATCTCTCCAGCTCTGATGGCAATTTTTTGTCTTCAAGACTTGTTTCTTTAAAAAGTATTTTATTTGCCAGGCATGGTGGCGCACACCTTTAATCCCAGCACTTGGGGGGCAGAGGTAGGAGGATCACCCTGAGTTCAAGGCCACCCTGAGACTACATAGTGAATTCCAGGTCAGTCTGAGCTAGAGTGAGACCCTACCTTGAAAAAAAAAAGTATTTTATTTATTTACTTGCATGCAGAGAGAGAGGAGAGAAAATGAGAATGGGTGCACCAGCACCTCCAGCCACTGCAAACTAAGGAAAGTGAAGGAGAAAAGCAAAACATTGGACTTGATCTCAACAAACAGTTTATTGAAGCACAGTGAGACAGCAACCTTACCATTGGATGGAGGCTGAAGCACTGGGCTAGGCTGGGGTTCAAGCTTATAAGGAAGGAGGATCCTGAGGAAAACAGACTGATCATGTGCAGGCCCAAGGGGAGTAGATAAGGAACTGTAGTTATTTGTGTCCTTACTCAGAATAAGCTTTTTCAGCACAATTGTCTAAGGGAAGATATCCCAGATGGTTTCTGTTCTTTCAAGGCCTTCTGAGTCAAGGGAAGCTTATCAGTCAGGGGAGTTGTCAGGCTTGTCTGGGACTGAATGCATCTGATGTTCCCAAGACCTCCTAGTTTCATGGACAGTCATTAACTCTTCAGTTCCCTCTGATTTCAAGGAAAGTCATTAACCCTTCACAAACGCCAGGTGCATGTGCCACTTTTGTGCATCTGGCTTTACATGGGTACTGGGGAATTGAACCCCATCGTTAGGCTTTGCAGGGAAGCTCCTTAATCATTGAGCCATCTCCTCAGCCCCTTCATCTAAGACTATTATCTCTTTAATCTCTGCAGTGATGCTAGCGATGTCTGTGGGTGTAGCTTTTGTAAATGCATCCTGCTTTATGTCCTTGGGGATTTTATATCTGTAGACCTATTTTCAATCAATTCTGGAAAATTCCCAGCTCAGTTGCCTTTGCCTCCTCCCCCCCCTTATCCTGTCCTTTCTTTCCAAAACTATGATCAAATATGTTAAAAACCTCTCAATGAAACATCTCTTACTACCTGTATTTTCCCATTTTGATGCTGCATTCTAGATAACTTCTTCACATTGTTCAGTTCACTAATTCTGTTTTCTCTTGTCAGTATGGCAGCTATCTTCTTAATGCTGGAACCAAACACCTGACCAGATACAGCTCATGGAAGGCAAGAGTTTATTTCTGACCAACAGTTCAGAGAGGAAATTTCTTCATGGTGGGTAAAGCATGGTACCAGCAGAAACCTTCTCACCCACAGGGAGGAATGAGAGTGATCTGAGTGCAGCTGGAATATATAACCCAAAGGTCCACCCATTAGACAGCTTAGGTTTGCTGTAACCCAGGGCCCTGCCTATGTCAGACAGTGTCATATCTCGGGGACTAGACCACACTGCCAGCGACACGTCTCTTCCAGCAGAGCTCACCTCCTAAAAACACAAACTTCCCAAACAGTCCCACCAGCTGGAGATTAAATACAAGTCTTAACCAGCCACAAACACATGATGGGGGGATAGTTTACATTCAAACCACCACAGTTGGCAAGTGCATCTTTAAATAACTTAAGCACACATTTACTTATCTACCTGATAATACAAATGATATTGAACTAATCTATATGTGCCTTCCAGGTCTCAGGTTGTTTACTAATAGTAAACATTTGAATACATTGCCAAAGTGGGTGGGGGCCACTCAAGTGGAGCTTACTCACTGGCATGGAATATAGTCTGGTGCTTCCCTTTATAGGATTTTTAGAGGAAGATGGACTGATTGCTAGGGTATACTTTGGGTGGTACTCTAGTTTGACTGACAGGTTTGGGTTATGTTTTCTCTACTGTGCATGTTCCTTCCCATGCTGCATTTTGATTTCAATATATAGACCCAGTTATACAGAGACATAAGATTGTAGAGATTTCTCCTTAAAAATTCACTTAGAGAACAGTTTGCCTTATGGCACATGTATACCAAATCAGTACAGGCTGGATGGTCCCTTGCTATTCCAATGCCAGTTCTTTTTGAATGGGTACTGATCACAAAGATGGCTGCTGAGAGGAGAAAATTAGTTCATTGTGTGGAGTCTCTCAACGGATCACTAGAGGCATTGTTTAGGATAATGGTGTTCCTATCGAGCCAGTGTCCTGGGTGGCTAAACTATTCCCTTTGCTTGCCTGCCTCAGTACTGACCCTGAACAACTCTCACTCAAGAAACATTAACAGTCCATAGCCATAAGCTGCATTGGTGTTCACTTCTGAATTACAGGATCCAATTTTTAAACTGTTCTGGTGTTACCTACTGTCTTTCCAACCTCAGTACTCTGAGAGGTCCTAAATTCTCATGTTTCCTAAATTTTATGCTGAAACCTAACTATCAACATAATGGTATGAGGACCTTGAACCTTTGGGAGGTGATAGTCATGGGGTGGAGCACTCATAAATGGAATTCATGTTCTTCTAAAGGAGGCCAAAGACCCCTGCCTTATCCACCTCACGAGTGTAGGTGAGGTCTCATCTGTGAAACAGGAAGATTCTTCAGACATGCAGCCTGAGGGTGCCCTCATCTTAGACTTCCCAGCTTCCAGAATTGTGGGAAATGTGGTGTTTATAAGCTATGTAGTTTATAATTTGTTAGAGAACAGCCTGAATGGACTGAGACAAGATATTATTTAATACCTTTTAAAAAATACAGTCTTTCTCATGTGCCATGAGAAGCTGATACAAGTACTCTAACCCACTTTCACCAGAAAAAGTAATGTCCCACTTTTTCTATTTTCACTGCAAACTTTTAAACCTTTTTTTTCTGTTATCTAATTGAAAATTTTCAAACTTATCTTTATCCTGTTCACCTGCCTGACATTTTATCATATACATTTAACTTCATAACTTACAACTAAATATGAGGATGCTCCTAGATAGATGGAGGTACTTTAAGTCACTGTAACATATATTTTCCAAGTTACCTATTCATCATTCAACATTTCTATTCTCTCTCCAGCCAGTTCAATTACAAGTTGATACTTTTGCTTTTTCTTCCTGCACATCATTCTTTGGAAGGGTAAGAGCGGCCACCAATAACCTTACATCTATGGGCTAGCCCAAGCAACCTGAGCTGCACCAGCTCACGGGATCTGTACTACCATGCCCATTTGTAACAGCTAGAAACCAAGAGGCCCCTGCACATCTGAGAAACAATTATCAAGACCCAGGCCAAGAGGCTCTGGGCCCATTTTCAGAGTCTGAATGTGGAGAGGCAGCAGTAGGAACTGTGTGCAGTGTTCCGTACACTGGATCCCCATCAGGCTGAGGACGTTGCTCAGTTGTAAAACACTTGCACAGTATGTTCAAAGGCGCAAAATCTTGTCTAAAAGGTGGCCAATCTCAACATCCTGTCATTTCTGAAACCAGGCAATGTCTTAGGTCTAATTGAGAATTCAAATACTAGGAACATGTTTGCCAAGTAAAGTCAGGGATCTCAAGCCATAAACACACCAACTATAAAAACCAGGGGGCACAGGGAAACCTCACAAATTACCTAACAAATCAGGGGTAATCATATCTTTAGGAAATGGAATATCAATGTCTACTGGGAAAAATACCCTGCAGTCTCTTCCTTTCTGCCTAACAGTGGCTTTGCCGCAGTCACTCTGGAGAGTGCTTCAGCTTGTGTCACTGCCTTTGATTAGGCTGCCCTATTTCCACTTCTCAGAACTCCAGCTCAACATCTGGGATTTCTCCCTCTTCCTGACTGTCTGTGGTCACTTTCCTCCAAACACCTCAGGCACTAATTAGCAGTTTTACTTGTAATCTTTCCCTTAATCCTACTCCCATTCTCTCCCTACCCTGTGACTAGGACAGTGGTTTGTGCAAGAATTTGCTGAATAAGCGAAGTCTGAGTTGGATCTGGTTTGCCAGTGTTACATGTAGAGAAGACTCAGCAACTGTGGTCATAACATCCCAGTGTTGAGTGGCAAAAATACTTTGCCCCCTTCTTCACACCATCCATCAAAAACCATAGATGGAGATTTGGAAACAAAGTTCTCTCTAGCACATGACAGACAGACACTGATATTGCCTGGCCAGAAAGATATAAATTCTAGAAATAAACAAACAGCTGGAGGCTATACTCTTATAGTGATGATAGACTTTGAAGTCGCAGACCAGACTTAGAATTCATCTTTTACTAAGCCCTACCACAGTATTCTCAAACAGGTCAACTCAGAAGACTACTGTTACCATTGAGGTCAGTCTTCACAGTTCATGTATTTTATGTCACATTCTGCTCCTGACAGATTGGGGGTAACTGATCACTTACATCACTTGCACATTCCCAAGTCATCTCCAGCTCCAATATCACACTGCTGACAAGTGAGCCCTTCACAACTCAAAAGCCACCTATGTTTTCCAAGGATAGGCATCACCTAACTTCTGGTGGAGCCCCAGCTACTGGTCCCATGGATGAGACTCCTCCTGCCTTCGCAGGTTACATCTGGTATAACTCATTCCACAAATAAAGATATGACACATAAATGGCTTCGTATACTGTTGCATCTAAAGTAAGTTGCAGACTGTTTTACGTTTCTTTATTGGAGCGCCGCCTTACCTCACCACAACTATCTGGTATTCATGGCAAACAGTCTCTTGAGCAACATGATCATTTTTTACAACAGACAATACACATATGTAGTACATGAAATTTTTACAACACATTCCCAAATAAACATTTAACAAGATTTAAAAAGCATGAATTCCTCCTCTCTTTTGATTACTAGGAGCTACTCAGCTTTTTAGCTTTTGCCATAAAATGCCCTCATTTCCAACATTTCAATTCCTAGGAATCCCTGATATTTTTTTCAGTAAGGTGCAAATTCATGTTAGAGCTGTGTCCCATTACATATTTAAAATGCCCAAATCCTCTCTATTCACTTACCATGTGAATGCCACCTTCCAGGTTTTCACCCATAATACATTTATGACTTGAGAGCTCATTTGAAATTTAAAAAGTTTTACTAAATAGTGTATAATATTGGCACCTTCCAAAAAATCTGCATTTTAAGTGACTCTGTCCTACTTCCTGTTATGAGATTTTGCTTTTGACTTTTCCTACACATAAATCTAAATTGTCTCAGAAGTTTTCATCTACTTTCCTCAACCATTAAATTACTGTTTATAATTCATGATCACTAATAGATTTTTTTACTCCCTGAAGCCTTTCTCTCCCTGATTTTGCCCTTTGGAGGCCCTTCTTGGATCTTTTTCTACCAACCAATTCAAAATTATGACTGAACTTCTACATTTTTATTCACATAATTTATCTAAATATGATCTTTCTGAAGGTAACTATGTGATTTCTAAATGAAGTCCTTTTCTTATCTGCATGTTTTATGTTTAGAAATGCACATTTACTTTGAGGATTTTAAAAGTGTTCCATCATTTGATAGGTTTTATCCTCAGTGTGAATTATTTTATATTCCAAAAGGGCTCAACTATCTTGACACTACTTTAGTCTTCCTTGTTGGCTATGACTGAATCACTATCACTGAGAATTATAAGCCATGAATAAGAACCTCAAAAATTCTTACATTCATAGGGTTTTTCTATTTGAGATTTTTGATACTTGGTAGACTCTGCCTCCCACAGAGGTATCAGCATCCTGGTCCCATCGAGAGCAATTCCTCCTTGGTAGGTTCTCTTCTGGAGGGTCCCACTATGACTTTCCATACTTGTCACATCTAAAGACTCCACTCCAGTATGGACTCTTTTATGCTTGGTGAGATTTGATCTGATATTAAATGCCTTTCCACAATCACTACATCGGTATGGCTTCTTTCCAGTGTGGATCCTTTTGTGTTGGTCAAGGACGGATCTGTAATTGAAGGATTTCCCACACTCACAATTATAGGGCTGCTTCCCACGGTGAACACTTCTGTGATTGATGAGACTGGAGTGTGAGATGTACGCCTTCCCACACTCATCACATCCATAGGGTTTCTCACCTGTATGGATCCTCTTATGGACTGTGAGGCCTGAGCTGTTCCTGAAAGCCTTCCCACACCAGTCACATATATAGGGTTTCTCCCCTGTGTGGATTCTCTTGTGCTGAGAAAGGAGTGAGCTGTAACTGAAAGACTTCCCACACTCAACACACTTGAAGGGTTTCTCCCCAAGATGGATTCTCTTATGACTTATAAGAGTTCTGCTAGAGAAGAAAGCTTTTCCACATTCATCACATGTATAGGGTGTCTTGCCAGGGTGCGTACTTTTATGATTAATAAGGCTTGAATGTGAGATGTAGGCTTTCCCACACACATCACATTTATAGGGCTTCTCCCCAGTATGTATTCTTTTATGGACCTTAAGGCTTGAGTTATTTCTGAAGACCTTCTCACACCTGTCACATTCAAAAGGTTTCTCTCGGGTGTGGACTCTTTTGTGTTGAGAAAGGAGTGAGGTGTAGTTAAAAGATTTCTCACACACATCACATTTGTAGGGCTTCTCTCCAAGATGAATTTTTTTGTGGTTTAAAAGTGTTCTATATGTGATGAAAGCTTTCTCACACTCATCACACTTAAAAGGCTTCTCTCCAGGGTGTACACTTTTATGATTTATAAGGCTTGAGAGTGAGATGTAGGCTTTCCCACATTCTTCACATTTGTAAGGTCTCTCGCCAGTGTGGATACGTTTATGTACTTTAAGGCCTGAATTGTTTCTGAAGGCTTTTCCACACTCATCACACCCAAAGGGTTTCTCCCTTGTATGAATCCTTTTGTGCTGTTCAAGGGCAGAGCTGTAGTTGAAGGATTTCTCACAATAGCTACATTTATAGGGCTTCTCCCCTAGATGGATTCCTTTGTGATTTTTAAGGCTAGAGCGCGAGATATAGGCCTTCCCACACACATCACACTTATATGGTTTTTCCCCTGTATGGAGCCTCCGATGAACTTTGAGGCCAGAATTGTTTCTGAAAGTTTTTCCACACACATCACATACATAAGGTCTCTCTCCAGTATGAATAGTTTTATGCTGAAGAAGCAGTGAGTTGTAACTGAAAGATTTTCCACATTCCTTACATTCATGGGCTTTCTTTCCAGGATGAATGCTTTTATGGACTGCGAGACCTGAGCTATAGCTGAATGCTTTGCCACAGATATCACATTTGTAAGGTTTCTCTCCTGTGTGGATCCTTTTATGTACTATGAGGCCTGAGCTGTTCCTGAAGGCCTTTCCACATTCATCACATTCATAAGGTTTCTCTCCAGTGTGGATGACTTTATGCTGAATGAGGAGAGAGCTATAATTAAAAGATTTCTCACATTCATCACATTTATAAGGTTTATCTCCAAAGTGGATGCTTTTATGGTTTAAAAGTGTTCTGCAAGTAATGAATGCCTTTCCACATTCATCACATTCATAGGGTTTCTCACCTGTATGGATTCTTTTGTGAACCCTCAGGCCAGAGCTGTTACTGAATGTTTTCCCACATATGTCACATTCATAGGGCTTCTCCCCTGTGTGGATCCTTTTGTGGACTCTGAGACCAGAACTGTTCCTGAAGGCCTTTCCACACTCACCACATTCATAGGGCTTCTCTCCAGTGTGAATCCTTTTATGCTGATCCAAAACAGAGCTATAATTGAAAGATTTTCCACACTCATCACATTTACAGTTCTTCTCCCCAGAATGGGTGCTTTTGTGGTTTACAAGGCTGGAGTAGGACATGTAGGCTTTCCCACATTCGTCGCACTTGTAGGGCTTCTCACCAGTATGGATACGCTTGTGGACTCGAAGGCTGGAGCTGCTACGGAAAGTTCCTCTACAGTCATCACACTCGTAGCGCTTTTCCCCAGTATGCATAATTTTGTGTTGAACAAGGCGGGAGTTATATTTGAAGGATTTCCCACATTCATCACATTTATGTGATTTCTTAACAGCACTCGATTTCTGTTGTAAACTGGGGTATGAGTTTCCATTCACATTCTCTACACATGTACCTTGTTCACTGCTTTTTGGTTCTTTAGGAACAGTTTGATGTTTTGAGCTTGAGTGTAAATTTTTCTCAGATGCCTCATCTTCCTGTTCAGCTTTTACATTTGCAGTGTCCTTGGCTTTGCCAATCTTTTCCTCAATGCCACGCTTGTCTTCCTTCATCATTTGCCACTCAGGCTTTTCCAACTGACTCTCTACCTTGCTATTCCAACCACAAGTTTTATCAATCTTAGATTCCTGCACATGATCCTTGTGAAGACTGTCTACTTTGGGCCACAGGGATTGTGTATTTCCAGTATTTTTATTCTTTTCAGCTGACTCCTCATCCTCCATGCCCATCTTCAAATTTGACACTAGATCAAGGAAATAAAAACAATATCTGTTTACTTTGTTTAGAAAGAACTGAAGAATAATATCAAAATCTATTCACCAATTTCACAAGTATTATTAACTACATACTGTGTGACAGATACCATTTTAGGCACAAGGGATACAAGGGGGCACATAACAAGATTCCTATATTTGCAGAATTACTGTTAAAACACTAAAGCCCTGGATTTTTAATGGACCAAAGAGCTTTTATATTCCTGCATTAACAGCCTAGCATAAAGGCAAATTAAAACAGGTTATACAGAAAACAGAACCACAGCTATAAACAATCAGTTTTTGAGCAATGTCACCTCATCATGGAAATACAAATAGAAAGTAGAAGAAATCTCTAAAGAACAAGAGACAGGAAGATTAATATAAACTAAGTTAGGTTAACTTTTTATTGTTAAATTTATACATAGACAGGAGACAGCAGGCAAAATTAAACCTGAGAAGAGGCATCAGGTTAATGGTTATGACTATAAAATCACAGGGACAGTCACCAAGAGATAAGAAAGCAATCTATAGCTATAATGAGTTGATCTGGCCTCCTGAGAAAGTGGGCAGTAAGAGAAGAACTCCACAACAAGGAACATGCTCCTGCCTGCTGGGAAATGCAGCATTCATCCCTACTTGTGGACAGGTTAACCACGGTTATGGAAGATGAAAAACTATCAGACATAGAGGCCAAAGCCTATACGATCCCTGCACTCAGAAGGCTGACAGGAAGAGGACTGCTATGAGTATAAGGCCAGCCTAAGGCACACAGTAAGTTCCAGGCCAGCCTAAGCTATACTGTGAGACTGTTTCAAAGGAAATGAGGGAGAGAAGTAGGGAGGGAGGGAGGAAAGAAGGGGGAGAGAGGTAATGAATCAAATCACAAACCAAAGAACCATTGGCCTCCATAACTTTAGGTTCTGTATCAATAAACTCAGCCAACCATGGATCAAAAGTAATCAGAAATACAAAATTACAATTGTACTGAATATATACGCAGGCTTTTAAAAACAGCATTTTCTAAGAAATACTATATAAGAAACATTTGCAGTTTTTATATTGCTATAGGCATATGTAACCATCCAGGCTACTTATAACTACCATGCCAATTTAAATAAGGGACTATGAGCAGCAGATTCTAGTACTTACAGGGGGAGACTGGAAATCCCCCACAGATACCAGGGGATGAATAAAAATTGCCTAGATTAAAACTCCTGGCTATACAATCTTTGTTTGTTTCTTTATTTGAGGTAGGGTTTCGCTCTAGCCCAGGCTGACCTGGAATTCACTATGTAGTCTCAGGATGGCCTTGAGCTCACAGCAATCCTCCTATCTCTGCCTCCCAAGTGCCGGAATTAAAGGCATGTGCCACCACACCTGGCTCTATACAATCTTGAGTAAACTGATTTAACTTCTTTGTTAGCAGTTTCCTTATCTGTAAAACTGAAAGCAAGAGAGCCACTGTGGATATTAAATGACACCCATGTAAAAGCACCAAGAATAACACTTGTTCCTTGGTGAGTGCTATGTGTTATTGGTTTTATTTTATTAAGGTATAAAAGGTCAGGTTGCATTAGGGACAAAATTCAGGGATAGAGCACATGACTCAGAAACAGTAAGCTTCCTAAAGCAGATTTTATGACCTAGGACTGTCTGTTCACTTCAAGGCACTTTACATGACTGGCACTCTACTTTCTGACTTAATGACTCCTCAGAAGAAACTGTTCCAATGAATTATCCTCAACTTTAGAAAATGAGGCATTTGTGAATAGACTTAATTTAAAATATGGATTATCTCCTCTTATCCTGGTTCTTGGGCTATCTTAGAATACTATTCTGAAATTCTGCTAATCCTAGAAAATTCCCTATAGTAAGCATGTGAGGAGGAAAAAAAGAACAATAAAAATAAGATATTTATTTTGAAGTGAATATAATGTGAATAATGTGAATACAATTGACAATCCAATTTATTTTTGTAGGAATAGTCTCCAAGCTAAAGTTTATAGAACAGAAGGAAGAAGCCAGAAACTCAGGAGATTAACAAGAGATAAAATATTCACTCATTAGACATTAAACTGACCAGCAAGTCAGCTGAGAAATCATCACAAATCAGCTACTAATAACTAACTATTAAGTTACTACTAAGAGGACGCTGAGGAAAGGTGGCATGGCCTAGTTCCCTGCCTCCCTGTATTACTTTAGGCAGAGCAGAGCAGTAACACTTGAGTGTAGAGCTACTAGGTAGGCTGTGCAATGCACTGCCAACAGCACACTTTCCCTACACCACCCACTTCCCTTTCAATTTTGGCCCCTCTATCTCTACTCACCCTGGGCCCTCAAGACAGGAAGATGTTCAGGTTTCCACAGTCATAAAATCAAATCCCCTAAAGAAAAACAAAAACCCATAAACTTTTCCAATGAAGAGCTATGAAGTACTATCCATATAGGTCACTAAAATGTGCTGTATAGACTCTGTAATTAAAATACTGTACTGCTGGCATGTAAATAGAGTAATGGCACAGGCATGTCCAGAAATTATATAGACACTAATCAATGATAAAGATAGTATTTCAAATTATTGGAGAAATGACAGTTTCTTTTAATAGTTTTGTAATAACTATACAGCCATCTGGAAAAAGACAAAATTAGATCTATTCTTTATACCACACAAAGGAAAAACCCAAATGGAACGCAGCACCAAATACAAAAGGGCTAAAAAAAACAAAAAAAAACAGCCGGGCGTGGTGGCCACCTTTAATCCCAGCACTCAGGAGGCAGAGGTAGGAGGATCGCCATGAGTTCGAGACCACCCTGAGACTACATAGTGAATTCCAGGTCAGCCGGGGCGAGAGTGAAACCCTACCTTGAAAAACAATAAAAAAAAAAAAAAAAAAAAACAACTACAAGACATCAGGGATGAACATCTCTATGACCTGGGCATATGGAAGGCTTCCTAACTATAACCAAGATGCAAAGCTGATGTTTACATAATATAGTTTATTGTGAAATAGCTTTAACAAAATTGAGAAATAAAATAACAACATATAAGAAAATATTTGTAATACACACTGTGTATAAAGACCAATATAACTATTATATAATTTGCAAACACTGAAGAAAATAAATATCAAAAAGCTTACAGGAAACTGTAAAAGGCAAGAACATAAAATTCATAAAAGACATATTGAACATGTGAAAAGATACTCCTTTTCACAAATAAGACAAATATACACAAGAACTACAATGAGTTCTCCCTGTGGAGGAAAACAGGTATTCTTACACACTGCTGGGAATGCAAGCTGCCATAACCTGGTGTGGGAAACATGGGCTAGCTATCAAAATATATTACACATTTCCCTTTCAATCGAGAAATATCAATTCTGCAGATAGATTTTCAGTAATGCAAAAGTGTATGCAAATAAAATTATTCATTATAGCATAATTTTTAACTGCAGAATTTGGGAAACTACTTAAATCTCTAGCATAGAAGATTAGTTAAACATACTATATACAAAAAGGAGTACTAAGAAGAATTTGAAACATCTCATTGATCTGTAAGAATTTCCAGAATATGCAGAAATGTAACATCAAAAAAGTAAAGGGCTGGAGAGATAGATGGCTTAGCAGTTAAGGTGCTTGCCTGCAAAGCCAAAGGACCTAGGCTCGATTCCTCAGGACCCATGTAAGCCAGATGCACAAGGTGGTGCATGCGTCTGGAGTTTGTTTGCAGTGGCTGGAGGACCTGGTGCACCGATTCTCTATCTGTCTATCTCTCTGTTTCTCTCTCGCATATACATATTTATATACACACACATATATATCTATATATATACACATACATATATATACGTATATATTTTAAAGAGTAAAGTAAAAAAGAAAATTGATGTTAAACTTTGTGTGAGGAAGGAGGGAAGTAAAAAAAAAAAAGAATGTATCTGTTTATCTTTATAGTGGTACCAGGAAACAATCAAGTACTTTCAAAAGGTAGGTTAGAGAATAATGTAGACAGGACAAAGGAAGGAAAAAGAGGTGGGGGAGACATTCTGAGTATAGCTATTTGTACAATATTTACTTATGAAAGTATGATAATATTCTGCATAATCAAAAAATAAAATTAAAACTAATGAGGATGATAAAGAGGGAAAAGCTTAAGCAGAAAACAAACAGAAATGAATGAATGCATTTGTGTGTTACAGGAATACAAAACTACAGAGAGAACAAGCAAACAAAAACAAGAAACTAATCCATGTAATGGAGGAATATAATATTTGACTACAAGATTGTCTATACATGGTGTTCTGATGGTTGGTGAGGGAAGAATTTAAAACAAGTGAACTACTGTTGGCAGATTTTCTATAGTGTATGGGCAAAGCAATTCTGAAACAATTTTAGATCTATTATGGAACTGAATAAATGTGCTAATTTTGTTAGTAGTCACAAGTTTCCTTGAGGAAGAAAGGACATAAAAATATGGGATAGAGAAAAACAAGGAAGAACCATGTTAGGATAAATTGGAGTTACTGCTGTTAACTCACTGTTTCTATATCATATGGCATTATGCATATTAACATAAATATATATTTTTTCCTTTATGTACATGTGTGTATATGTTCATTTTCCTTAGTTCTGCCTGCCAGAAAGCCAAGAAGCTAACATTACCTCAGTAGTAATGAGTACTTCCAGGAACCTATTCTCAGTTCCTGCCCTCACCTACTAAAAAGAACCAAAACTCTTCCTAAATGGCTAATTCCGGGCTGGGAACAGAATATGTTCAAGATGACCTGAGGCATGGTATTATGTCAGCAAACAATGAGGGCCTCAAAATATAAGTGGTGGGGCATCTCACAAGACTATAGGAGAAAACCTGAATATCCATTTTAGTCACCACAATGACTAATCACAATAAGGAAGTACAATTACTATAAACAAGATTTCATGAGATCTTACAGATAACATCAGGGAGAAAGGGAGCATCTGATTTAGAATGTGAAAGGAAGGCTAAACCTTGGAGAGGCAAAATCAGCATTCTGTACCTATCAAAGACTGGATGACAGAACAATCACTAATGGATTCATATTCTGGGAAAAACTGACAAGAAGCAGACTATCTACATGACTGTAAATATTCTGCCATAGACTGTTTGATATTGAAAGGGAGAATATAGCAATTACACATGAAATCAGACAGTGCCTTGGACAGGTGTTCTAAATTAATCATCTCTAATGGGGACAGTAATGGTCTGGTAATGACATCCTGAATAGTAATATCATCTGTCAGAAATGTATTGCATGAACTGAATCATAAGGAAACAGGTTAATCCAAAATAAAGAATTTCTATTATACAGGCAGTGGGGAGAGGAAGAACCGTATTTTTCAAAACTAACACTTTTATAAGGCAAAAAAAGGTAAAGTAATAGAACAGTTTCAAATTAAAGAAGGTTACCTTCCAATACTAGATCTCATCTGGTCCTGCACTGCGGGCCAAAACTGACTAACAAAGTTATATAGGAACAATGAATTAGACAAAAGCAGCATCACCTCTAAATGTACTGAAGCTGACAACTGTACTGGAGCTAGGAGAGCTCTTAAGAAATATACCTGGACACTTTTAGTGTTAAAGGACCATGACGCATTAAGTTATCCTTAAGTGACTTTTAAAAACATTGCATATGAAGGAACAAGTGGACAAGACCAAGTAAAATATTAACAACAGGTAAATGAGTGACAGGCATCTTTTACTATTCTTATTGTTTTCTGTACAGTTGAAATAATTTCCAAAGTTTTAAAAATGTCAAAAAGTAAACTTAGAGTCCATCAACTGTACCCTTCCCTCTAGGCACCACTTTCACTGCCCTGCTTCCTTGTTCCCAATATGTCATGAAAAAGTGCTCTTCTTCATCAGTCTCCCCTCAAGCTTCATCTCTCAGCCATTCCCTTCACTCTGCAGGCTGCAACTGCCCTTTCTAAGTAAGGCACTTGCTCCCCAGACACTGGCCTGGATGTTCCTGCCCCTCACTTCATCTTTAATCTTCCCCTCGACTGTCTTCTTAGAAACTTCCCCTGAACAACCCCATCTGTAGTATGACTCCTACCACTCCAAAAAGCTGTCTTTTAGAAATTCATCTCTAGCACAGAGTCTTTTCTGTCATCACAGACTCTCCTAGCTACCTCTGCTGTCCTCTTTGCCTAAAATAAAAGTGGGCTCTTCCACCTCCCTCATCTACATTCAAAACCTGCCTGTAAGACCAGCTGACTGAACGGTACAGTTATTAAGAGTTTACCTCTCTTTCACCTCCATTCCCGATGCAGTGCCAAGGCCTTAGTTTAACCCCTCTCTTAATTCTCTTCTGGGCTACTGCCAGAGACTCTGCCTTCATTCTTATTCCTGTCCAGTTCTTCCCCCAAGAGCTGTTAAAAAGTGATCACTTCCTATTTGAATAGCATAATACAATAAAACTCATGCTTAACTTTAACTGCCAATGTATCTGACTTTTCTTCCTCTTCTTCCTTTCTCTCCCTCCCTACTTTTTTGAGAAGGGTCTCATTATGTTGCCTGGCTAGCCTTGAACCCTCAGGCTCAAGTGATTTTTCTGCTTTAGCCTCTAAGTAGCTGGGACTAAAACTGTGCCACTCTGGGGTGATAAGGCCATAATGGCTCTACCAGTATGTTACAAATGTACTAATACCATTACGTGGAAAAGGTTGTCTTTTTTTTTAAATAAAGGAATACTTTTATCTTCTGCCACATGATATGATGTGAGAACATAGCAAGAAAGCCCTCACTAGAGGCAATTAACACAAGTCTACAAGTCAAGATAAGGAATTTATTAGACCCCAGTAGAGAGGTGGGAGGGAGCTGCTGGAAATCAGCTCCTGCCCTGTCTGAGCCAGCCAGAGCCTTGGAGACAGCTAGGAGGAGGCTCTCCCCATGCATACCAGTCCTGCAAGACTTAGGAAACTTGGGGGAGAGAACAATGGGGACCAGCTGCTACAGGATACGTTCAGACAGATTTCCAGGGTCTCCTTTCCCTCAAACACCAACAGGAAGCCAGAGGATCTCATCCACCACTCTCCTATACAGCTTTTAGACCAACTGATTCAACTTGGGATTCAGAGCCAGCTGAGACAAGCCACAGAGGAAAATGGCTTCACAGCCGATAAACAGAAAATTCAAGCAATGAAATAACCTGGAATGTGAAAATCTCAACTCAGTAATGACAGACAGAGAGAGAAACACACATACACTCCAATGTAACCCCTCCAAAAATCATGAATTCAAAAGTAATAACCTCCAGTGCAACTAAATTAGAAGAAATGCCAAACATAAAAAGAGTGATTGTAATTATGCTCAGAGAAATCAAAGAAGCAAACAAATTTTTGAAGAGAACACATGAAATCAACTTAATGAAATATAGAGGTCAATGCAAGATATGACTAAGGAAATAGAAATACTGAAGAAAAACCAGTATGAATCACTGGAAATGAAAAACAGGATGTCAAACAAAATCTCCAACAATAGAATGAATCAAACAAGGAGAGGACAAAATATCTGAGCTTGGAGACATGTAGAGAATTTGGAACATTCCAACAAGGAAAAAGATAACAATAAGGAGGTATGAGCAGGAATTTCAAGACATTTGGGATATGAAGAGATCAAATATAAGGATTTGGGGGGCTGTAGAGATGGTTCAGTGGTTAAGGCACTGTCCTACAAAACCTAATGACCCAAATTCAATTCCCCAGTATCCATGCAAAAGCAAATGCACAAAGTGGATAATGCATCTGGTGTTCGCTTGCAGCGGTTAGAGGCCCTGGCATGCCTATTCTCTCTCTCTTTTTCTGCTTGCAAATAAATAAAAATATTCTTTTAAAATATTTTATTTATTTATTTGAGAGAGAGTGAGAGAGAGAGGCAGATAGAAAGAGAGAATGGGCATGCCAGGGCCTCTAGCCACTGCAAACGAACTCCAGATGCATGAGCCCCCTTGTGCATTTGGCTTATGTGGGTCCTGGGGAGTCGAACCAGGGGCCTTTGAATTCACAGGCAAACAACTTAACCATCAAGCCATTTCTCCAGCCCAATAAAAATATTCTTAGAAAAGCATTTGGGACATGAAAAAAGAAGAATTCAGTCAAATGGCAGGCTAAGTATTTTCAACAAAAGTAAAGAAGAAAATTTCTCAAAATTTGTGAAGGAGATGCCAAAACAGATACAGGAGGCATTTAGAACACCAAATGGACAAATCCAGAAAAGAACCCATCCTTGTTAGAATACAATTATACTACTAACCATACAAACTAAAGAAAATATATTGGAAGCAGTGAGAAGCATCTAGTTAACTATGAAAGTCAGCCCATCAGAACAACAGACTTCTTGACAGAAACTTTAAAAGCTAGAAGAGCTTAAAATCAAATATTTCAAGCTCTGAAAGACAACTGCCAACCGAGACTACTGTACACAGCAAAGCTGTATGTCACAACTGAAAGAGAAAGAACTTTCCACAATAAAACAAGAATATCAAACTGAAGAAAACAAAAAGCACATACACAGGCCACAGTAAGGAATACATCATGCTAGAATAATGGTTAGTGCAAAAGAATAGAATTAACAAACAATTCTCAACAATAACTCTGAACATTAATGATGCTAATTCCCCAATCAAAAGACATAGACTAGCAGAATGGATTAAAAGTAATAATTCTTTCTGCCTCCAAGAAACTCATCTTTCCATAAGAAACAGATGCTACCCTGGGCTAAAAGGATGGAAAATGGTATTTCAAGCAAATGGGCCCATAAAATAAGCTGGTTGTTCTGAATAGAATCCCGGTTGCCCAGGAAATAAAGACCACTAACCAAACAACCTCATGAAATTAAAAAACAAACAAAAAACTTTTGTACAGCAAAGGACACTGCTAATCAAAGAAGCAGCCTACAGAATGGGAGAACATTTTTACCAGCTATATATATGACAGAGGGTGAGTATCGAGGATATACAAAGAATGCAAACTAATAAAAAATAAAACTACCAAATAAAAAAATGGGCTATAGAACTGAATAGAGTTCTCAAAAGAAATGCAAATGGCCAATAAATATTTAAAATGTTCAACATTCTTAGTCATCAATGAAATGCAAATTAAAGCTAACTTATGATTCCATCTTAGTCCAGTCATAATTGCTATCCTCAAGAAATCTATACTCTCATTCCCTCTCTTTCTGCTTGCAAATAAATAATTTTCTTTAAAAAAAAATGCTGGAGAGATGGCTCAGTGGATAAAGGTGCTAGCTTGTAAGGCTTGACAATCTGGGTTTGATTCCCCATTGTCCACATCAGACAGATGCACAAAGTGATGCATGCATCTGGAGTTCATCTGCAGTGGCAAGAGGTCCTGGTGAGCCTACACTTTCTCTCACTGCTTGCAAATAAATAAACAATGTTAAAAAGAAATCTAATAACAACAAATGCTAGGCCAGCCTGAGACTACATAGTGAATTCCAGATCAGCCTGAGCTACAGTGCAACCCTACTTCAAGCCCCCACCCTCCAAACAAAATACCAAGACAACAAATGCTGACCAGGCCATGGGGAAAGAGGAACCCTTATCCACTGTCAGCGGGAGTGTAAATGGGTGAAGCTGTTATGGAAATTCACGTGGAGGTTTTCGTGATAACTAAAAATAGAGCTACCATATAAACTGGCTATACCACTCGGGCATATACTCTAAAGACTACACTTTGCTACACAGATATTTGCTCATCAATGTTTTTTTGCCGCTCTGCTCACAATAACTAGGAAATAGAATCAGCTTACATGTCCATAAACTGATGAATGGATAATGAAGATGTGGTACATATACAAATGGAGTTTTATTCAGCTGTAAAGAAAAATGAAATTTCTAGGAAAATAGATGGACCTGAAAAAGATTACACCAACTGAGGTGGCTCAGTGGTTAAGGCACTTGCTTGAAAAGCCTGACAACTTGGGTTCAACTTCCCAGTACTCCCGTAAAGACAGATGCACAACATGGCACATCTGTCTGGAGTTCATTTGCAGTGGCAAGAGGCCCAGGTGTGCCCATTCTCTCTCTCTCCCTCCTTGGAAATAAATAAATTTTAAAAAATGTTTACAGACTCAAGTATACCAAAGTGGAAGAATATGCAAATGGAACATGAAACTCCAGAGAGAAGGCATACATGGGCAAGAAAAAATAGAGTATAGTTTGTACTGTTATTTTTTGCATTTAATTTATGAATATCAGAATTCTGAATGGTAAAGAAGACTTGTGTTTATTGTTTAAAAGTAGAAAGGACTAAAGGTGATCCCTCCCCCCTTGGAGTAAACTACTATAAATGAGTATTCTCACAGATACTAGTAAAGAAGAGACTTATTCCATGGAATAAGGGGAACAAAGGACATGCTGAAAGGTGGTTGGTTGAGATTTTCTGCAGCTAAGCAGTAAGATGCTGGCTAAAGTCATGGATAGAACTGGTCTACTAGGCTAGTTTAAGACCAGCCTGAGGGGAGGGGTACTTATTTTTTATTTAGTTTTGTTCTTTTTTTTTTTTTAAGTTTTTTGAGGTAGGGTCTCACTCTAGCTCAGGCTGACCTGGAATTCACTATGTAGTCTCAGGGTGGCCTTGAACTCATGGCGATCCTCCTACCTCAGCTGTTCTTTAAGCACTCTATAGGAGAGATTATAATAATGGCTTGGCATATCAACAATCTGCAAATAATTGAGTTAACGTAAAACAAAAATTACTTCATAGCCCCACCCACAAATATATAATCATCCCCATATCTGTACAATGTCATCCACTATACTATTATTCCAGGTAATAAAAAAAAGGAAGCAATCCAAATGTTACCAAATACAAATCTAGAACGTCTACACAATGGCCAACCCCACAGCTCCTCACAAGAAGTCTGTCTTCTGATGTGTAGAGAGCTGTGCAATAAATAAGTCAAAGAAACAAAGAAGCGGACGGGCTTGTTATGCTCCCACCTGTTCCAATAAAGGGGAAACTAAATGTATTTATATTTGCCAATATTTGAATAAAGAAATCCTGGAAAGTCATAGTCTAACAAAAGTTGTTACCTTTCTTTTTTTAAGGTAGGGACTCGGATAACCGCTGACAAGAGTAGAAGAAAATCTTTTTATATTTTCATAATCTTTTAATGCCAAATATTTAATATCGGAGCCATATGAATGTGCTACATACTGAAAACTTCATTAACGAACAAAATGGCTTCATGCTTGCAAGAAAAACGCAGGACGGTCCCCTACCAAGTCTGAATGTCTTACATTAACCCACTGAGCCCAGGACACTCCCCCACGACGGGCCCCTGGATTCTTCTAGGTTGTCCCCACAGACTAGATAGATTCTTCTGCCTTCTCTTCCAGAAGTGAACACCTGGGGTTTGCACACCTCACGCCAGGTGTCGCACGCACTGGTGTGCAGGTGAGCTTCCCCTACAGGAGGGTGGGGAAGAGCCTCCAGGGGACGCCGTCCACACCTGCAGCAGGTGTCTAACCACCACCACCCGGTCACCAAAAGGGGAGGATGGGGAGAGGTTGACAAGTCGGTCACCCCTTTAAGGTTCCTGGTTGGGGCTCGTTTCCACCGTTAAGTCAGAGGCAAATTTAACCGCAACCAGGGCTAATGGTCTAGACCGTCCTCCTCCTTAGACAAGAGAGCTGCGGATACTCAGGAGCTCGGGGGTCAGCATGCTGGCCTTCCCTGGACTCGGGGCGGTCTGACCGCCCAGCCCCGGCCTGCTCCACGGCGGGAGCTGCGGGCCCGGGGCGAGTCCTGGGGTGGGTGCGGAGGGCGCGCGGCTCCCACGACCCGCCCGGAGCCCCGGGGGCGCAGGAGGGAAGGGCGTGGCCGACGAGGCCCGGGGCGGGGGCGGGGGCGGTCCGGGACTCACGTACTGGCTGTCGGCGGCACCGCGGGAGCCCGGCCGCCGGCGGGACAAAAGCTCGGACGGCCCGGCCGGAAAGGAGGCGCGCCGGGCCCGGGGCGCTTCCGACGCCGCTCTGGGACGCGGGAGGACTGACTCGTTGGTCCGGCCCGGGATCACGTGACGGCGGGCGCCGCGCTGGCCCGGGGCGGGGGGCGCGGGCGGGGGCGCTCCCGCTGCTGCGCCGCTTTCCTGCTTTCGTGGGTTTTTTTTTTTTATATTCCGAACTGGCTCAGGGTCTGGGTAGAGTAAGTGCTTCACGTCCTGGCCCTCACACGCCACCATTAGTGACCAAGTGGGCACGTGCCCAGCAGAGAGGGCCCGCCTGCAAGTGGGGGAGCCGGGCAGGGAGCCGAGGACCGAACCTCGTCGGGATGGGCGAGGCTGGCCAACCGTGCCAGCCCCCTCCTCAGCCCTGGTGGGCGGGAAAACCCCAGCGAAGACCCTGGGCCCGCAGAAGCGGGAGGACCCTACCTTGCAGGATGCCAGCTTGGCAGGGGCCCCGCCTTTCCACTCC
Source organism: Dipus sagitta (assembly GCA_036346955.1). Classification (NCBI taxonomy): domain Eukaryota; kingdom Metazoa; phylum Chordata; class Mammalia; order Rodentia; family Dipodidae; genus Dipus; species Dipus sagitta. Next base: position 60,697,394 of record CM070777.1, on the reverse strand, counting down.
AAGCGCCTGTGGACTGAGCAAAGATGAAAGTACTTGGAAAGGATGGTCTTCATTCTTGGCATAGTGCGTGGGGTGTCGCAGAGCAGCGGGGCCATTCTTGTGGCTCTTGGTTGGACATTAGCCCAGGAGATAGGGTGGCTGACCTTGATGGTCACATGAAATTGGTATTGTAGCCTCCAGGTTCTTATCAGTTTCTAAGAATGAAATCCACAGGCCATAGAGGGTGAAGTTGATCTTTTTATTGGTTGTTCGAGGTAGGGTCTCGCTGTAGCCCAGGCTGACCTGGAATTAACTAAGTTTAGATTTTATTGTAGCGTTTAAGAGAATGAAAGAAGGCAGAGCTCTTGCTGTTGTATGGCAGGCTCTTTTATGGGAATTTATTGGGGGCTAAGCAGCTCAGTCCAGACCCTAAGTCAGGCATGCAGGAACTTGGCCAGGTGTTCAGGAAGAGATCTGGAAAGACCAGATTAATCAGGTTTCTAGGTACGGAGTAATCTCATTTTGGAAAAGGATGATCTTAAAAGAAAGAGGGTAATCTGACATTTCTAGTCCCTTAGCGGCTCAAGGACATACCTTCAGGGGACCCGTTAACCTAAACTGTCTCGGTATTAATGTCGACATTTTAAAACTTGAGCTATGTCAAATGTGTCCAGCAGGATCTAAATTCGTGAACATTTGAACTACCATCTACTTTTAACAAACTTTACATCTTTATGTGTTTTACTTCCTAAATGTTTTATCCTAATATAAAATATTGCCATTCTACTTGACCCACTGAATTTTGCCCTATTAGATACTTTATGTTTTAGGTTTCATTGTCCCACATTCTTAAGCAAATGTTGAAATCTTTGACTCAAAACACCAAGGAGTGGGCTGGAGAGATGGCTTAGTGGTTAAGGTACATGCCTGCAAAGCCTAAGGACTGAGGTTCGATTCTCCAGTGCCCATGTAAGCCAGATGCACATGGTGGCGCATAAGTCTGGAGTTGTTTGCAGTGGCTAGAGGCCCTGACACGTGCATTCTCACTCTTTCTGTCTCTAATAAACAAATAAAAATAAATTAAAAAAAAAAAAAGCATTGGCTACCTCCTTATCTCGGAACTGCAGACCTGTCCCACCTCATCCTTATTTTTTCTATAGCCAGTGTAGGCTATTTGTGCTCTCCTTTCAAAAGGGGTAAAAGCACCTGGTCCCTTTCTGGCTAGTATCTAACAGCTTCACAAACTCTTTTATGTTAGAGAACTCTTGGTGACTCAGGTTTTTATTTAACACCACATTAACATATGTCTAACAAAATTGAAAGTTGATGCTTTTTTTCTCATTTTCAAATGTTTCTGGGTTATGAATAAAGTTACATGATAATTTCTTAACACAAAAAGAATGCTTTGGATGCACAACTTTTAAGAATTTTAAAACAGATCAAATGTCATTACTTGAATTTCACTGACGGATGGAGTAGGCTGGGCTTCAAAATAAACTCTATGCTTGTCTTTTATTTCCATCTATGCAAGCCCCCCCCCAAAAAAAATCATGTTTACATGGGTAAGTAGAGGGAATAGAAGTTTTGCCCTACCAATATCTTTAATTGCATTTGGCCTCCTCACCACAGAATTTTAAGATCTCAAAGGAACTGTGAGCCAGTGAGTGAGATGCTCTGTCTTACAGCAGAAAAGAGCAGCAGTGAATCCTCATGGAGAGCAGAGCTCGAAGCCCTTCTCCAAGTCAGGAAGTTTTAGACCAGAGCCCATGCAAGTTGAGGATTGTGGGACGATTCCCTCCAGCTACTCTAAAACAGTAGCCTAAACACAGCTATTGAGTGCTTAAATAGCCAATAAGGCTGAGAATATAAAATTTTAATTACATTTTAAATAGGCCCATACCACTTGTAGCTCACTTATTGGACACCACAGCTATGGAAAAAGCTGTGGGAAATTATTCTAAGCATGTAAGCTTCCAGAAGAATTCACATTCCAGATTGAACAGATTGAAGGTTGCCAGAGTATCCTGGTCTATCCAAAATTAGATCTATCCCTTTAGTCAACAAAATTAATGATTTTGTTGTGGATGATGGGTTTTTAAAAATATTTAATTAATTTATTTATTTGAGAGAGAGAGAGAAAGAGACAGATAGAGAGGACGAGAAAATGGGCATTCCAGGGCCTTTAGCCACTGCAAGCAAATTCCAGATGCATGCGCCACCTTGTGAATCTGGCTTACATGGGGCTTGGGGAATCCAACCAGGGTCCTTAGGCTTCGCAGGCAAACAACCACTAAGCCATTTCACCAGCCCTATGATTTTTTTTTTTTCCCCCTTCATGGATCTTAGTATACTACAGGAACCTTTGTTTGACCTTGTGTCTTATATGCACAGGCAAACACATGTGCTTTTTCCAACACTTGTCTCTTTGGACTATCTACCTAAGCAAGGTCTAGACCTGTATTGCCTGCTATGGAACTACTGATCAAATTAAACACATGAAATATGGCTGGTTTAGAAACAGATGAGTTGTAAATGTATAAAATTCACACAGGATTTTGAAGTGGGGAAAACAATTAAAACATAATGTTTTATGTTGATTACATACTGAAGTGATAATTTGGCTCCATTTGTCAACATTCTGCTGGTTGAGAGTTCTTTTGTTCTACCAGGATGGAAATAATGGGTAGACAAGGAAAAGCCTTCAAGTGTTGGTTTCTGGCAGCTTTCATTTCCTCCGTATTTGGCAGCCAGTGCTCTAATAGGCAGGTGACAGCAGCAGCACGTGACACTGCTCTCATGTTGCTGTCCTCCTGCAGGCCTCCGGGAGGGGACACTTAGTGGACCCTTAGTGCCTGGCAGCAGCCAGTGTTCTTTTAGCTTATGATGGTCTGAATCGGGTGTCCCCTATAAACTCAGATGCTTTGAATGTTTGGTCCCCAGGTGATGGCAATGTGGGAGATAGGCCCTTGCTGGAGGAGGTGTGTTAGGGTGGGCTTTGAGGTGTTCTAGCCAGCTCCCCTTACTAGAATCTGGCTCACTCTCTTGCTGCTGTTTTCCACCTGCTGTGGCAGAGGTGATGTCCAGCCTCTGCTCATGCCGTGCTTTCCCCTGCTATCATGGAGCTTTCCCTCGAGTCTGTAAGCCAAAATAAAAACTTTCCTCCCCTCGGCTGCTTTCGGCCAGGTGCCTAGTTGCAGCAATGAAAATGTAACTCTTTTAACACTGCTCTTAGCCCAAATTTCGACTGCTTTGGCCCTGAAGATTTGATAGCTCTTTGGAACTCTTCCTGTGAAGCAGAGCCTGCAGCTTCTCCTCTGGATCCTTCACCCTCTTCTGCCATCCTTCTCTCTGCCATGGCCAGTCCCAAAGGGTTCACTTCCTCATTGTCCAGCAGCTGCCTTGCTGCTTGCAGTTTGGTCTACTGACTGCTCAACTCAACTGTTGCTGCCAGCGCCATTCTGCTGCCTCTGCCGTCGTGCCTCCTCTTTCCTCTGTCTGCTGCTTTATCTTGTGTTACCAGCTCAGTTCACATCACTAAAAGTAGGCAGTATCACTCAAGAGAAGGTTTTTTTTTTTAAAAAACTTTTTACTGATAGCTGCCATAAGTACAGACAATAAACCATGATAACTCCTACCCCCAGCCCCATGCTCCCCCTCCCAAATCCACCCCGCACTGAATCTCTTCTTTATAACTAGTCTCTCTTTTATTATGATGTCATCATCTTTTCTTCCTATTATGAAGGTCTTGTGCTGGTCGTGTCAGGCACTGTGAGATCATGAATATCAAGTCCACTTTGTGCCTGGAAGATTGTATTGTAAGCAGTCCTACCCTTCCTTTGGCTCTTACATTCTTTCTTCCACTTTTGCAATGGACCCTGAGTCTTGGAGGGTGTGATAGAGATGCCTCAGTGCTGGACACTCCACTGTCGATTCTTCACGTGTTAATAAATGAAGTTCTTTCTGATTAAATCTTTAAAAGATATGTTAGCACTATAATAAACAATAAGAATACAAAGCTTTTCTTGTATTTTTTATGAAATGGTTAAAAGAAGAATTACTATATTAACAGACAAAACATTTTTAAGTCTTAAAATAAGAACAATAGAATTGCGGCACTAACAAGCTTAATGGGGTCAACACTGAGAACAAAGAACCAGCAAGAGATGTTACCCATCACTAGCATCATTTTCCATAGCAGCCGGGTTAAAAAAAAAACAAAACAGAATACAAAATGTAAACACTGAAAAGCAGGATATAATTATCCTAGTTTCAAGTAATAAGATTTATTTTTGTATAGCCCAAAGAAATTAACTTGGAAAACTAGAATAAACAATAAGAATCCTGTAAGGTATGTGGTTTCAAAATTAACACAAAGGAAACAATAGTTTCCTTATGTATAAACTATAAATAGTGGCAGGGAAACTACACTTTACTTTTTTGTTTTTCACATTTTCATATGTACATAAATATATTTTGGTCATATTTACCCCAGTTACCCTCTGTTATCCCCCTCCCTCTAAACCCCTTCTTAAAAACTACACATAAGCAAGCAAATGATCAAATTCCTAGTAATTAAAAAGACATGTGTAGACCTATATGAAAAAAAACTTTATAGTGCTTTTGGGAACAGAAGACCCACTGAATTTGTGGAAAGATTCTTGAATGCACCATTCAAATAAATGGAAAGGCTTGGGATCAGAACAATGTCATTTCTCTCTCGAGCTGTAACTGTAATGATTCCCATAACAACACTCTTCTTTGGCAAACTACAATTGGTCCTAAAATTTATGTGGAACATGGATATTATGAACAATCTTGCATGTTGTTTAGCCAGGAAAAAAATGTCTGGAAAAAAAGAACTATTGAAGTACATCAATAATTAAGTGGGCATAATTCTGAGGCATAAATATGAATCCTAAAAATAGACTCACATTGGGCATTTAGTATCGGATAAAGATAGTATTTCAAATAAGTGAGGGGAATGATGGTATAGGGACAACTGGGAAGCATCCCCCCCCCGAAAAAAGCTGGATTCAAACCTCAACCCTTATATCAGGCTAAACTCTAGATAGATACAGATTTAAATGTAAAAGGCACACATGAGTCGGGAATGGTGATACACAAAGCTGAATCAGAAAGATGGCTTAAGCTTAGGAGTTCAAGACCATCCTAGGCAACATGGCAAACCCTGCCTTAATAAATGAATGAATGAATGCACACACTTTAACCATCACCACTGTTGCTTTCCATAGAGGTATAATGAAAAAAAATCAGAGGATATCTCTTTGATCATGTTGTATAGTACTAAATTTTTCTTTGTTTTCGATTAGGACACAAAATCCAAATATTATTTAAAAATAACCAATTCAAATGCATAAAAATAAAACATTTTTGTGGCAAAACCACCATAAGGAAAGTAAAACTTCAAATGACTACCTAGGAAAAATATTTGCATCTGATATAACAAAGGACAGATTTCCGTGATGTTCACAGAGCTTCTCTAAAACTGATAAGGAAGATGAGTAACCCACTACAAAAATAGGTTCACAGAAAAGTTCATACAAATGACTTACAAAAAGTTAAACCTGGTAAGACCTTCTTGCTGAAGATACCATATGTTTTTTCAGTTGTAAGACACTGACAAGGCAACCTGGAGCTGAGCTGAAGCCTCTTACGTGCTTGCGAGCTGTCATAGTGCTGGAAAGTGCTATGCAGGCTACTGCGGAAGAAAAGTCCTAAGCAGTTTTAATCAGCCTTGGACCCTGCGAACTGCAGGACTGACCAGCCAGGGAAGATGTGCCCATTGGTGTAATAGTGACATGACTTCTGGAGGTAACCAAATGCTCTCAGACTGGATGTGAGGCCTACTCCATGAGAGGGAATTCAGGCCTGGTACCAAACACCTAGTCAAAAGCCTATGGCTAGGTAGGTCATAGACCTTTGGAGGGAAACAATTAATGTTGTTTGGCTAAATAGATATTATATGCCCATCAAATTGCTCTCTAAATATTGATGTTTATATCCACAGATTCATACTGTTCTCACTCACCTTTGATCAGAGAAACTTCTTTTTGCACTTGGTGATGACTGCTAAAGGGATTCAAAACTCATCAGAATGCTTAGAATTAAGTGACCATTGAGTGTTCAGCACTAAATGAGACACCTCTATCACACCTTCCAAAGCTCAGGGAACATTGTGGAAATAATGTAAGAGCCCCAAGATAGGACAGAGTACTTTGAAACTCTGCCTTCCAGACGTGAGTGGCTGTTACATTTATGACTCCACAGTTGCTGTTTTTACCTGCACAATGTTGGTCCTATCAATATTCCATCATGGATGATGAAGGAGGGCAAAAGTAAAATGGGGGATGGGGGCAAAAGAAAGTAGTGGGAGAGGATTATGACCAAAATATATTATGTACATGTATTTAAATTGTCAATAAATAGGTTATAAAAGTAAACCTAAGTAGCCATAAATACAATATTTCTCCTCTCAAAATAGCAATCACCCAAAAGTTGGGTAACATAGTAGGTGGTGACATCGTGGGGGGAGAGCTCTTTTCTGGTGGGAATATAAGCTGACCCAGGCCACTGGAAAGTATAGCTTTCACATGTTCATATCCTTTTTGTATGAACGGTTCTACTCTAGAACTTCATATGCTTGATATAGGCATAGTGCTATCATTTCAGTCTGGAATGTCTTTAGAGGTTCATGCATTGAAGGTTAGATACTAGCCTGCAGCATAATTAGAAGATAATGTAACCTTTCGGATGTTGGGCTTAGTGGAAATAAGTAAGGTCATTGGAAGTATGCCCTTGAAGGAAGTATTGGGACTCTAGGCCCTTCCCATGTCTTCTTCTTTTTTTTCTTTTTTCCTTCCTGGATAACTTGAGGCAAACATCTTTCCTGTATTATATCCTCCCACCATGATGTCTGTATTGTCACAAGTCCGAAGCAATAGGGTTGAATGACCAGTGACTTTAAGTTGATTTATCTTAGATATTTGTCACAGTGTTAGAAAGCTAACACACCCATTTGTGAAATAGTGTAGGAAAAGGTCCTTCAATGTAGTATTTTAAAGGCCAAAGATCAGCCGGGCCTGGTGGCACACGCCTTTAATCCCAGCACTTGGGAGGCAGAGGTAGGAGGATCACCGTGAGTTCAAGGCCACCCTGAGACTACATAGTGAATTCCAAGTCAGCCTGAGCTAGAGTGAAACCCTACCTTGAAAAAATAAAAATAAATAAATAAAAGCCAAAGATCAGAGAAAACCTAAAAGTGCAAAGTAGCAAAGTGATTAAATACATGATTGTCCACTCATGTGCATTTGATTGCTAAGGCTGCCATAATAAAGCACAACACACCAAGTGGCTCAAGTAACATAAACCTCACTGTATCACAGTTCAAGAAGCTTAAAATCCGACACCAAGGAGCCCACAGGGTTGGTGTCTCCTGAGGGCTGTGAGGAAGAATTTATTCCATACTTCTTTCCTAGCTTATGATGGCTTACTGGACATCCCTGTATGTTTCTTGGCTTAGGGAAATATCCTCCCAGTCTCTTCCTTGGTCTTCACACAGTGTTCTGCTTGCGTTTGTGTCTACATTTCTACACATTTCTACCTTTTACAAAGAAGTCACCTTTGTGTTCCTTGGACTAAACACCCAACCCAAAGCAGCTGATGGGAGGAAAGGGGTTGTTTCAGGCTTGCAGTCTCAAGACAAAGCCCCCTCGTGGCAGGGAAAGCGTGGTATGGCATCACGTTTTGTCACAGCAGCTGTTGAGAAGCAGCAAGAGTGAGCTGAGCTTTGACAAGGTGAAGCTGGCTATAAAAGCCCGCCCCCAACAACACACCTCCTCCAGCAAGGATCCGCCTTCAAAATTGCTACCGGCCGGGGACCAAGCATTCATAACACCTGAGGCTGTGGGAGAATTCAAACTACCACCCCCGTCATACTGAATCAACCTGCTCCAGATTTACTTCAATTTAGCTGATTGTGTCTGAAATAAACCTGTTTCCAAATAAAGTTATATTCTTGGGCATTTGGGCTTAGCGTATGAATTTTGAGGACACAATTTCAAACCACCACACTAATACTTTTCATAAAACAGGAAGCGGAAACTCTTTGTAAATTGCTAGGATTCATGTGCTCTGGTGCAGGTATGTACTGCAGCTGTTGAAGTGGCTAAGACCTCTCCTTTTCCTACCCTGAACCACACAGAAAGCTGACTTCCAAGCTGGTCAAGGGTACGACTGATAGAGTAGTCCAGGTATCTTGGACCAGATCCAAAGATGCCGAAGCTGAGACTGACAGAGCTCAGATGACCTGAGACACAAATGTCCAGAAAAGGTTAAAAAAAAAAAATGTGGAAGCTATGCTGAGAGGTATGACTCCGTCCTTCCGAGAGTAGCGTTTGATCATTGGCTTGTTCAAAGGGCATTGCTTGAAACAAAGGCAGAAAAACCAGACACAAGTCCTCAGAATGCATGAGAGGCTGGCTCCCCTCTCTCACCCTATTGTGGGACACAACTGTGGCAGTCTCTGTAGCAGACGTCACGACCACAGTTAGGGAGTGGCAAGTCTGTGTCAGGTGGCTGGTACAAGGCCGGAGGCACCCATTCCCTATCCAAACACCCAGCACTGCAGAAAGACCCATGGGCTGGGCACGTTCCTCTTCCTGCTCTGACCCCTCTACTTGAAGACAGTGATGTACTCGTGGCCAGTGAGATCAGTGCTTCTGGGAGCATGGGACAAAACTGCACCCAAATTGGGCACAGAAGAACCGAAGATGAGTTTTGGCAGAGTGATTGAATAGTCCTGGCTAATGGTAACCAGGCTTGCGGTTAAGGCTGATCCATGTGAGGGTGGAGCACCGGCGGAGGGACACCAACGTGGTCATCTTTCCCCACGTGGTCTGCCGTGGTGTGCCTTCTTGCTATTGCAGCAGTCACTCAGCTCTTGCTTGAGGAATAAGTCAGGCAACTAAGACCCAGTCCTCAGCAGGTTGAGTGTTGGTAAGGGCAGTCCAGGGTGGCCATCTTATGCAGAACGGCATGCCTGCTTGATCAGTTGGTATCTTCATATGAGTAAGGTTATGTCTTGAAAATACCTGAAGGATTAAATAACATATTGGTAAATATCTCTGCATTAGCCTGTTATTTCACAGGAAAAAAAAAAAGTTGGATTAAAACAGAATGAATGGAGGAGCTAAATGGTCACTTTTTATGACTGAAAGACTGGAAGGGAAAGAGAATATAAATTAGATTTGTGTCAAAGAGCCCTTTCTGGGATTCAGGAGCTTGGAACCTTGGGGAGAATCAGAGAGAAAAGGGAGAGAACAGTGCAAAAGCATTAAAAGATATCCCCGAGGTCCGACCGTGAATGAAAAGGAAGCCCGAAATGGATATGATGTACCTGCCCAGCTGCCCTCTAAACACTTGGCTTTGTACCCATAGATTACGACTCCTATTGTTGTCAGCCTCAGTCAGTCATGGAAGGACATGTCTTCCCCCTCCTCTCCATGGCTCGTGTACTACACAGACTCATAACTGGTCGTGTCCCTGAAACTGTGTGACTTGCTGTGGCATAATGACCCAATATTCTACCATAGATGGATGAAAATTGTCAAACATGTTTATTACCCCCTTATACAGCTTAGGGAACAGGGCAGAAGATGGAGGCAGAAAGAATGTAAGAGCCAAAGGAAGGAGTGGTGCATTATATCCTCTGAACTGAAACATTCTGCTCTGGAAAGAAGCCCATGAGACTAAGAAAATACACACAATTCACAAGTAACAGGAAGCTCTGAAACTTAGACAATTCACACTCCAACGTTGTACAAGCAGCTAACAATGGCTGGGATGAGGAAACTCTGACATATCAAGCTGTCTACAGCAAACTCCAGATGCTTGCACCACCTTATGCATCTGGCTTTTATGTGGGTACTGAGGAATCAGACCTGAGTCCTTTGCCTTTACAGGCAAATGCTAACTGCTAAGCCATCTCTCCAGCCCAGTGCAGTGAGCTTTGAGGCGCAGCTTCTACAAGCTCATCATTCATGATGGGGTGGAACTTTGCAGTGATACAGCTGTTTGGGGTCAGCACATTCATGTAACTTCTCACCTGTATCCTATAAGTAATCCCAATAAACTCAATAGTTTGCCAAAACAAACAAACATACAAAAAAAAAAAAACCTACCCCAAATATTTGCACCAGAAGCCACTAACATTGACTAACCATGAGGAGCTACCTGGGTTGCTGGGACAGAGGGGTGGAAAGGAAATTTTTCAGTGCCTATCGTTCTGATACTCCTGCATTTTGAACCAGGGGAATATATTATGTATTCAAATTTTAAATTTAAACATAATAAAACCTAAACTGAGACTGCTAAACTGCACTCAAGAAGACTTGCATGGATTGACGAGGCCCCTGACCATAAGTAAAGAGCCTTCTTGGATTTGGCTTCAAAGGGTTGATTTTTTTTCTTCTTCTTTTTAAAAATTTGCAGGCCAAACGAGTATATGGTTGCTTAACTTACTGTTACCAAATTCGGTGATGTTCTTTAGGGACTACTTGTCCTATTTGTAGATCGAATATGCTTCTGACATATTTTGTGGAGTTTTTCTTTGTTGTAGGAACACTATCTGCATGAAGGAAATTCGCCTCTTTGGAATCACCAGGAATGCTGTTCCGTGGCTGCAGGATGGATTTCTTTTCTCACGTGGAAGCTTCGCTTGGATGTGCTGAGTCTGCACGGCAGGTGTCGCTGTTGAGCATGGGCTGCAGGGGACACACTAAACTGAACTTGGAGAAAAGTCACCAGCAGCTCTGAAAGGTCTAGAAGGAACGAGAAGTCCTCTTTTCTGAGTTCAAAAAGAGAGAGGTACCTTTTATTTATTTATTTTTGTAGCGGTCCTGATTGAAACGTATCTAAAATGATAGTGAACACTGGTAAGAACTGTGGGGCTTTAACCATGTTGGCATACTGGATTTCTTTCACAGCTTTACAACGAAGGCACTGCATGCATCCTGTTCTGCAGATGGGTGAGCAACTTCCCCACGGACCCGCAGCCAGAGCGCCGTGCAGCTAGGGTCTTGGACGTCTCGGAAGTGCTCCGTTTTGGACACCTGCTTGTTCAAGCTCAGCTGCTTCTTTCGCCTCCTGGAAATACTGCCCCTATAATTGTCACTCAGAGGCTGCAGGGCACGGAGCAGGTGGCCACTGGGTTGCCACACAAGCAAGAGGGAAGACATTGTAAATTTAAGTTTACTTTTCAACACCTTTGGACGGTGACAGATGGTGTATGTTTTACTATAATTTACTTTTCATTATGGGTTCTTCTAGAGCGTTTTCTCATGTTCTTTTAAAAGTAAGTTATACCAATTTTTGTCTTATAATAAGAAGATTCAAACATTTACTTTTAAGGTAATTATTGATGCCCTTTTATTTGTAACTGCCTTTTTATTTGTATCTGTTTCTTTTTCCTTTATTTCTTTTTTATTGATTTCATGTGGGATTCTACAACGTTTTTCTGTATTTCTTCTTTATATGACACGATTTTGTTTTTTAGTATATCACTGTATTTGTTTGTTTTTGAGACAGGATCTCACTCTAGTCCAGGCTGACCTGGAACTTATTCTGTAGTTCCAGGCTGGCCTTGAACTCACAGCAATCCTCCTACCTCAGCCTCCTGAGTACGGTGATTAAAGGCTTGCACCACCATGCCTGGCTCACTGCGTATATTTTTTAACACTTGTTCTGAGTAGCTTATCAAGATTAATTGATTTTTGACATCATATCACTTTGCATAAAATGGGGAAACCTTACTCACATTTAGTTCTTTGCATGCCCCATATTTCAGTAACATTGCCTTGAGGACTTCTTGTGCATAGACTATCACATTAGAGTTTTAATTAAAATCTTAATTTTAATCATTACATATAATTTAGAAACCCCATGAGGACATTCTATTTTATTTACACTTGTTTTTGCTATTTCCATTGGATTTTCTTTCTTAGTGATGCTCTGATATTCCTTTTTATCATTTCATTTCTATTTGAGGAATTTCTTCTAGCCATTCTTTAAGGAGTGGCTGACTATAGCAAAAATATCTTAGTTTTCCTTGATGAAACTATCCCGACAATTCCCCCCACTCTCACTTACACACACACATTTGAAAAATATCAGGCTCTTCTTTTAGGCCTCTAATATTTATTTATTTGACAGAGAAAAAGAGGGAGAGAGTGGGCTGGAGAGATGGCTTAGCGGTTAAGCGCTTGCCTGTGAAGTCTAAGGACCCCGGTTCAAGGCTCAATTCCCCAGGACCCACGTTAGCCAGATGCACAAGGGGGCACATGCATCTGGAGTTCATTTACAGAGGCTGGAAGCTCTGGCGCGCCCATTCTCTCTCTCTCTCTCTCTCTCTCTCTCTCTCTCTCTCCCCACCCCTCTCTGTCGCTCTCAAATAAATAAATAAACAAACAAAAATTTTTTAAAAAAAAGAGGGAGAGAGAGCGAGAATGGGTACTCCAGGGCCTCTAGCCACTGCACACTAACTCCAGACACATGTGCCACCTTATGCATCTGGCTAATGTTGGTCCTGGGGAATTGAACCTGGGTCCTTTGGCTTTGCAGGCAAATGTCTTGACCACTAAGCTGTCCCTCCATCCCAGGCCTCTAATATTTCTAATGAGAAAGTCTCCTATCACTCAACTTGAAATTCTTTCATGTTAGGTATGGTTTCTTTCTGATTGCTTTCCAAATTTGTTTCTGTCTTGAGTTTTTAATAGTTGAATTATATGTCTAGGTATGCTATTTGGATTTTTCATATTTTGTTTTCTCTCAGTACCTTTAATGTGTACATTTATGCCTTTTCAACAACTGCAAGCATTTGTGAGGCATAATTTCATCAAATGCCTTTTCAGCTCCACTCTTTTTTTTTCCCTCCCACTCTTTCTGTAGTTTCTGTAAGATGTAAGTGTTGAATCCTTTCATATCATCATATAGGCGTGTGTGTGTACACGTGTGTGTGTGTGTGTGTGTGTATTTTACTCTAGCCCACAGTGACCTGGAACTTACTCTGTAGTCTCAGGGTGGCCTTGAACTCACGGCGATCCTCCTACCTCTGCCTCCCAAGAGCTGGGATTAAAGGCATGTGCCACAACACCTAACTTATTTTTAAAAATCTCTTGGGTCCATGCTATTAAAATTCAGTAAATTCTATTGGTCTGTACTAAGCTCACTGTTTGCATTCTGTATTATTCTACATGACTATTAATCCTATTTGTCATATTAAAATTTTTAATTATATTTTTCAGTCATATAATATCTCTGTTGTTCATTTTATAGCTCCTCTTGTAAGCTTTCTTATATTTCCCTATGCTTCAACAGAGTGTATAGTTATTCATTGAAACGTTTTTGTGATAGTTAGTAAAACTGTCAGATAATTGCAATATTCTATTAATCATGGTTTTTGTACCAGCTTGTATTCCCAGTGAAGTTGACATTTCCCTGGTCATTAATATGACATGTTTTTTTGTTAAAGTATGGACATTTTGGATATTATTTCAGTATTCTTTGGATCCTCTTGTAGTTGGATCCTCTTTAAAGCTCTTATTTAATATGGTAGTCATAGTGTCTACACATCATACTCAGGTCCAGATCTGTTTTTGCCAGTTTTGGTTACAATGACAGTCTATTTTCAGAGCCTTTGCTATTTTTAGATACTAGAAGTGATGCTGATCACTTCTAGTGCTGCCTGTGAAACTGAAAGTTGTTCCCCCAGGTGAGACTCAGAGATGAGTCCTCACTGTCCTGTAGAAGCTATGCCATCCACTCACTCATTTCTTAATAAATGTTATAAAGCTATGTGTGCTCATTGAACACCGAGAACCCTACTGAGGACCCTCAGGGAAGTGGAGACCTGCGGTGAAGGGAGATATATATGGAAGCTTGTGGGGTCTGGGCAATGGCTCAGTGGTTAAAGGTGCTTGCTTGCAAAGTCTTCTGGCCTGGGTTCAATTCTATAGCCATTCATATAAAGCTGCATAGGAGTTTGTAGTGACAAGAGACCCTGGCACACACATACATACGTGCATGCACACATATACACATGCAAATAAATAGATAACGTTTTTTAAACAATATTAGACTGGATTAAAAAATACTAATTGTTGCATTCATAAGAGAAAAAATCTAAAACATATGAGTTATTCATTAGAAAATGAAATTTAAGACCACTAAATAAATATTAATATTAACCAAAGGAAAGCCAACACACACATATATATATATATATCAGTGTTAAGAAACAAAATGCAAAGATACAGCAGAGAATAGCCTGGCATGGTGGCACACTCTTATAATCCCAGCACTTGAGAAATGGAGGCAGGAAAATCAGGAGTTCAAGGCCAGCCTCAGCTACTTAGTGAGTTCAAGGCCCTGTGAAAGAAAGGAATGAAGAAAAGAAAAAATAAAGATGATGGGAATGAGAGAGGGAAAGAAAAAAAGAGAGAGAAAGAGAGAAAAAGATACAGAAGAGTAAATTCATCATGCTAGGCAATTTATACTACTGAGTGCCATCCTCCAGCCCAATTCAAGAAGTAAACATTTTTTGCTGAAAAATATTTACTCCAAGTTAGTTATTTTATGCAGTAGTTTCCCCCTTCAACATACTTGTTATAACCACATCTTTTAAATCTGTAAATGATGTAATCAAAATAATCTTAATCTTTGAAATCTCACAAAAATTTATATTTTACAATCCACCCTGAATATCAAGACTGCAAGAATAACATGTTCCTATATCCAAATATTTTACAGCTGTACCCAAAAAAGAAAAAGAAAAACAAACAAACAACAAAACAGGCTGGAGGGATGCCTTAGCAGTTAAGGTGTTTGCCTACAAAGCCAAAGGACCAAGGTTCTATTCCCCAGGGCCCACATTAGCCAGGTGCACAAGGTGGCACATGTGTCTGGAGTTCACTTGCAGTGGCTGGAGGCCCTGGTACACCCATTGTCTCATCCCCTCTTCCTGTCAAATAAATAAATAAAATAAAAAATGTTTAAAAAAAAGAAACTCACATGTGCCATCATGACCGTGGGAAGAGCCATGCCAACCAGATAGGTTTCCTGTGATTCCAGCATATGTTCCCTTAGTGACACCAGAGTCCACAGAATCATGGTGGAACAGGGAGGGGTGGTGCCAGGAATCTCCTGGAGTCCGTAGAGGTCCATTGTTAAAAAAGCCATCAGAGGAATTATGTCGATGAGGGCTTATTCAAAATCTACCTCCTCCACGGGATAGGTGCTCTCCATGTTTGTCAGAGGTGGTTATAGGAGACTTAGCTGACTGTGGTGTTGAGAAATTTAGCCAAGCAGGGATAAAGTCATGCTGTGCCATTTAGGTCCAGTGTCTCTTTTCAGCAAGATGAGGCATCCAATCTCATGGCCAGGATCCCAGAGTGTCTCCTCTGTGGTCCTCTTTCCCGAACTCCTTGAATCGGCTAGCTGGATCTTCCACGTGGTTTTCTTGTGAAAATAGCAGCCTGGCCAGCACCCCGCTTTTGATGAATCACAAAGCAGCCAGCTCTGATGGCTCCCTCTCTTGAGCCTCTCAACTGCTCACCCTAAACTCCCTAGTTCCTGACACGTTTCTGAAAGGGGGAAGGGGAAACTAAAAGTATCTGTTACATTTAAAAAGGGGGGAAAGGGGTAAAAGGCTGTACATATGTCACTTCATCCAACTTCCTTGAGTTATTAATAGCACTATGATTTTGCTTAACTAGGTGATGCATAGACATTTGCACTGTGAGTGCAAACACTATTCATAACAAGGTCATAGCTAGAGAGACAGATGGTCTCAGGTATGGGCAAAACATGTCATCAAGGCAATAGACCAAGTATGTACTAGTACAGCACTACAAAAGTTCTGAGTAGTCAACTCCAACGGTAAAGCATCCACATGACAAAGCCCTTAAAACAAAAATCTTGTTCTTCACACAACTGCTAAAAGCAGCGTACAGGTTACATATATTTTGCCTTAATGTTCAAAATCTAAGGACAAGTCGGGTGTCGTGGTGCTCGCCTTTAGTCCCAGTACTTGGGAGGCAGAAGTAGGAGGATGACCATGAGTTTGAGGACACCCTGAGACTACATAGTGAATTCCAGGTCAGCCTGAGCTAGAGTGACACCCTACCTCGAAAAACCAAAAAAAAAAAAAAAAAAAAAAAAAAAAGGCATAAGAAATTTTGTTTAAAAAAAGCCTGGCAGGAAACCAATAAACTTTTCTGCCACCGAATAGCAGCCTTCAAGGCAAATTTCGTGGTATAAAGCTCCTATACATGTACTCTATTTCTTTGGTCTTTACTATTTATAAATTCAGAGCAATGTTATAATAAGTAGCAAAGACAGGAGTCAAGGAAACAAACAATTCCAAAATGAGGTGTTCTTGTTAGTTCTCTGTATTTCACTTGTTCTCCTTCCTCCAAATTGAGCTGAGCTTCCAGATGGGAGGTGGTATGAAGAATCTTCGATTGCTTTGGTAGAGAAATCATTTTTTAACTTGGACCCACAGCCATCATCACGAAGGCCACTTGCTTGAATCTACCAATGCCTTTTCCTCCTCGGCTTTTCCTTAATAGGAAAACAGAAGCCTTGAGCTCACATGTGAAGGAAAGTCAAAGAAATCCCTAAGCCAAGACACCGTGGGACCGGCGAGCCAGAGGCGCAGGTGAGCCTTTCCGAGGGCCTGGCACGAGCTCAGAAAAAATATTTTGTTGTTGCTTTTCAAGGTAGTGTCTCACTCTGTAGTTCCAGGCTGGCCTCTAACTCTCAGTGATCCTCCCACCTCTCCCTCTCAAAGCAGGCACCGCCACGCCCAGCTCATTCCAGAAATTTATATGACTGAACAAATGGTCAAGAATTGCCCAGACATGGCTAAATAAGAACAAACTGGCATGTGGTGAGCATATATCAAGACATATTCTATGGTTATGATGACTGTAATTGAAAATTGGTTCGTGAGGAAACACAGAACAGAGAAGCCAGGATTACATAGTCAAGCTAGTCAGTAACGGGACATGGAAAGACAAAACATCTGTATCAGTGTAAAAAGGGAAGTCCATTCAATGAATAATACTATACAGTTGTGCCATTGAGAAGAAAATGAGATAAAACTTCTTATTAACATACAAAAATAAAATTCATATAAATAGAAGGAAAACTGACAAGGTGTCAAGACTAACTCTGAAATGTGACATTTGTTTGCTTTGCCTTTGCTTTTGAGTCATTCTCACTGTGTAGTCCAGACTGACCTTGAACTCACTGTATAGCCCAGGATGGCCTCATGGTCACCAACTTCCTGCCTCTGCTGCCTGAGTGCTATGTGCACACTACCACGCCCAGTCAGAAATGCCCTTTAGCATGAAGAACAAATTATACTAAGCCATCCTTTTCATCCTTGAGCTGCAAGATCCCTTTAGTAAAACTCAGTAGCCTTCCCTGATGGACATGAAGGGGTCTCTGCGATTGTCTTTCATTTTTCAGGATCTCAACCTGGTCACCAGCTTCTATTTCTTTAATGGTCTTCTGTTTTGATGAATGTGTTTGTATTCTTATAATGAATGTTTTAGTCTTCAGATCACAAGGTAAAAGAGGTGGGATTTATGGACCCATGGTTGATTCATGGTCCAGTAGGGTCACTGTCAGTGGGTCGGGGGTCGGTTCTTACAGCCCTGCATTCCAGACCCCCGTCATCTTATACACAAGGTCAAAGTCCCCATCCTTATTTATGCTGACCTGAAACAACTCCCTCAAAAAAAAAAAAAAAAGAAAAAAAAAAACATTCAAGTAGCCAGGTCATTCCTATGTCACGAAGGATACAAATTTAAGACCAATTCTCCAAAACTATAGAGGTAATAAAAAATTCTAAGGATTATACAAAGACTTAACTAAGGGGCGGGAGAGATGGTTTAGTGGTTAAGGCACTTGCCTGTGAGGCTTAAGGACCCTGGTTTGATTCCCCAGGACCCACATAAGCCACATGCACAAGTGGCACATGTGCCTGGAGTTCGTTTGTAGTGGCTGGATGCCCTGAAATGCCCATTCTTCCTCTCTCTCTCTCTCTCTCTCTCTCTCTCTCTCAAATTTATAAATAAAATATTTTTTAAAAGTTCACTGTAGTTGAAAACAACTGTACAAAAGGAAATTAAAAAATGAAGAAGATAAAGTAGTATTCAGCTTGAAAAGAAATCTTATCCTCAAGAACCAGTTTTCTCCTTGGTCATGCTCCCTATTGAAGATGCATTCCACAATCCCACTTCCCCATTGTAGCCACCTTCTCTCCCTGAAATTCTCCATCATTTCCTCCACAGGAACCATAGAATTCCATCCCTCTCTTCACTGGGAATAATCCTGGCAACATGTTTGATTCCAGATAGAGATGCTCAGTGTAGGGACTAGGAATGGGGTGCAAAAGGAGACACTTCTGTTCTTCATACTAGCAGCTTTTTCCACTTGAGCAAGGAGCCATGGGTGTGTTTGTACTTTCACATTACTCTGTTGTCTAGTAAATAATGTTTGTGTTTCAAAGAAAAATTGGAAAGAATTGGGTATTTTGTTATGTTTTAACCCTTCTCCACAATTTCTCCCGTGGCTCAGGCGGTTTGAGGTACGTGTTCTCTCTCTCTCTCCTCTCTTTTTCTCAGCATTACATTGCCAATGGCAGCAGCAAGTTTATTCTGCCATAGCATTTGTAGTATGGAGGATTGAATGTGCCAGGCACCTGCTCTACCACTGAGCTACACATCTCTGCCCACGTTTCCATCCCTTAACAAGAAACAAATTTATAGGTGTCTGGGAACTTTGGTATAAGGTGAAATATTTATGCCATTTGAAGAGAAAACAGAATATTCTAGGAGCTTTGGGGTGTGAATATGTTCTGGAAACATCATTAACTTATGTGCAAACTTTTCCTATGTGCGTTTTATGTGTGAGAAAAACAGTAGACTCCAAGTGTCCTCAGAATGCCAAGGAACTTGGTGGGCATCTCCTTTAACTCTTTTTGAATATTTGAACTTTTACCCTGTGTCACCACTGAAAATTCTGCTTTGTATTTCAGAGAAACCTGAGGAAAAACTGAGTAAGAGCCTTAGCACATATAGGACACTTACCTCTGTTTCCATTCTGTGCTTTGACCCTCTTCTGTGTTTTTGGTTTCAGAATGGAGAAAGATGCACAGGCAAGCAGGTGAGAGACACCATTTCTCCACATCACTCACTTACCTCTTCTTTTTAGTCCCTTGGACTATGAACTCTTATAACCTTGGGCCCAAGAGTCTCTGAAAATGCAAGATTATTATGGGTGTTAAGATTGTGAAGATCCTGGAACTGTCAGCAGACACTTAGTGCCATGCATTTTGTAAAGAGACCTTATTGACCTCATCGATTTTTTGTGTGTGTGTGTGAGCTGTTGGCCCCAAAGAATCAACCACCTTTTGTCTTTCTCCCTGTTCCCTGATTTGCACATAATATGGTTTCCTTGACTGCTTGTTTTCAGAATGCAGTGAAGCCTATGTGCATACAGGCTCTAAGGACTGCTGCGGGACAGAGCTTTGAGTAGGCATCCACGAGGGAGCTAACTAGAACAGACACAGGGATTGCTGAGTGATAGTGAGGGACCACAGAGTCTATGTATAGTGAATCTTGATTCATCCTAGGGTGTGACTCCCACCCATACGTACTTCTCAGTCAAGATCTGTTATGCAAGGGAATCAGTCAGGGTGGGGGTCACAGATAAATTTCCAGGCAATTGATGGTATGAATGGCAATGAGAGGGAGGGAGAGACACTGGTCTAGTGGGGAGGTAAGTGAAACTGGTCAGAGTTGATAAATAAGAGGAAATGGAATAGTAGAGTCATCTGAAGTCTCACAAAAATCAAGTAGTGAACACACATGAAAGGGACGAAACAGGCTCAGGATGATTTTCAAGAATTTGGGCCCTTGCTGCTGGAGGTCAAGTGTTAGTGAGGCTCCAAGCTGTACTAGAGGTGACAGGAGTGTAAGGAAGAGCACTGTCCACTGGGTGGAGACTATTTCCTGGACCTCAGCAGCCTGAGTCAATGTGCTGTAGGAGAGAGTGCGCTGCGGGCTCCGTGCAAGCCTCCCTCTTCCATGGTAACGAATGGTCTTTCCTCCCTTTCTCTCAATGTGACTGATCACAGTGACTTTGGACTCAGGCATGGCTCTTCCCAAGATCTACATTTCTGATCTGAAAACTAACCTGTAAGAGTATGCCCAAGATGCTCCCCACTCTTAGAAGGGATTTATTTGAATGTTTGTAATGGTTTCTTGGGGTTTCCAGGCAGGGAAACATTACTGGGAAGCGGACATGGGACACAATAAAATGTGGTGCTTGGGTGTGTTCTGTGGATGTGAGAATATAGAATGTGACTCAGTTTCCAAACAACAGGCACTGGAGTCCTTGGACTAAGGATACAACATTGGTATTTTGTAATTGGTCCTGATAGAATGAGCCTCTTTCTAGGAACCAACCCTTCACCAATAGATATCTTCCTGGATTATGAGGGTGGAGCCTCTTTTTCTCCAATATAGATGATCAATCCTTCACTGATACCCCTTCATGAAGGCTTAATGAGACCTTGGCACACAGAATGAGACATGTAATGAGAAAATATGACTCACACAGTCATCTGCTCAGTGTGATGTGATAAGAGAAAGAAGCTGCTTTTCAAGATGACTCCTCAGGCTCCCACACAGGAAACCCCAGAGCTCTCCCCACAAGTGCCCATGACCTTCATCTGCAAGAGGATACCCATAAGTGTCACCTTTCACACTGTCTTTTAGGTACTAAGGTTTCTCTCCCAGGCTTAAATCTCTGTACCACTGGTAGAAGTGGGTTATAGGTAAGAAGAGGTTGAACAACAGACCAACTGACAGAAAGCTGGAAAAAGCTGCACTGCATGCAGCCTTATGGGAGACAGAAGCCATCAGTGATGAAAACAGTGGACACTGCAAACCTCAAGTTTGGCCAGATAGGCCAAGTGATCCAATGGGTGCAATAGTGGCATGTCTGTTATGGGGGAAACCAACTGCTCCCTGATTGGACTGGAGACCCACTCTATGGGGGGTAATACAAGTCTGGTAGTGAAAACCTATCCAAAAGCCTATGGTGGGGGAGGTCATGAGCATTAGAAATGTAATGCCTGCTCTTGTCTGACTAAATATATTATGCCCACAAAACTGCCCTGTAAGTGCTTTACTTAATGTTCATATTCATATATTAATGCTCTCACTTCTGGTTAGAGAATCTTCTCTTTTCAGATGTTGGTGGCCACTGGGATGACCCAAAAGGCACCATAATGCTGAGAAGACATGACTGAGGAATGTTCAGCACTGAAACATCCCTATCACACCTTCCAAGGCTCAGGGTCCATTGCAGAAGAGGTGGTAGAAAGAATGAAAGAGCCAAGGAAAGGGTAGGACTGTTTACAATGCAATCTACCAGACAGAAATTGGTCTTGATATCCATGACCTCACAGTGCATAGCACTATCTTCACAAGACCATTATAATAGGAGGAAAAGATGATGACATGAAAATAAAAGAGACACTAATGGAGAGAGGGAAGGGATATGATGGAATGTAGGTTTACGAAGGGGAAAACAGGGGAGGGGAGGTAATTATCATGGTTAATTGTCTGTAACTAAGGAAGTTGTCAATAAAAGGAAAAAAAAGGAGATTGAAATATTGATAATGACTTTAAGAATCATGGATGTTTTGAGATGAAAAGGGAAGAAGGTATACATTGGTCTAATTTGTGAAAACTCCATTAAGCTAAGAAATCTCAGATTAGTCACAACTTCACACTCTTCCTTACTTCCTAGTCAGTGAGAGTGATTCCCACCTCAAAATTCACAGTGCAGTGTAAAGAAGAAACAAATGGGAGTCATGCTTGCAGCTTGTAAGTGGCATAGTGTTGACTAAGGGTGTGTTCTGAAATTACATTTCACCTAACATGATCCTGATATATTTCACATTATTTTAATCTTCCATACATCAAATAACCCACGAAATAGGTGTTGACGTCTATTCTGTGCCAAACTGAAGAACTGAATAGGGGTGAGCACTTCCTAACTCATTCCATAAGATCCACAGTATCCTCGTGCCCAAAGTGATCGCAGACATTATATGAATAGAAAATAAATAAAACTACAGAGTATGTCCCTCATGAATATTGATACAAGTTGCCTAAATAAAAGTTTACCAGGTCATATTTAACAATAATTTATGAAGGGCTTTAGTGGAGGGAGATTGCCAGAGGGGGCACAAAGAAAGGTGATGGGAGGGAATTATAATTAGGGGTACATTGAATATATATATGGAGATTATCAATAGAATTTTTTAAAAGACTAACACGTTTTTTCTTGTTTTTTTTAATGTATAATTTTTTATTGACAACTTCTATACTGCAGACAAAAAATCATGGCAATTCCCTCCTCTCCCCCACTTTCCCCTTCACAACTCCACTCTCCATCATATCCCCTCCCTCTCTCCATTAGTCTGTCCTTTATTTTGATGTCATCGTCTTTTCCTTCTATCATGAGGAAGACCTAACACTGTTGCTGGACATGGTGCACACACCTGTAATTGTTACACCCAGAAGAATGTGGCAGGGGAACCACAGAGACATTGATTTTAATGGAACATAGAAATCTCAGTACCTCTGTGAGAATCTAGAGACCACTTCATAAACTATAGAACTGAAGCCGTCATAAAACCATGAGGGGATTTCAGTGAACATGATAGGAAAATTCAAAGAGCGCCTTTCAAACTAATCTGTGTCCCTTCTTTTATCCAACCTCATGCAAATGAGAGGAAGCCACATGCCAGAGACCCTCCCTGAGAAGGAAAAGGCATGCAGTACACCCCACCTTCTAGCTTGTCTAAGAAATGTCACAGCATTGTTTTTTGTCTTGCTTGGCTCGGAATGCTGAAGGGACCATCAGCTTTGCTTAGAAACTGCTGAAAAGGAGAAGTGATGTCAGCTTGCTTGTTCTTGGAAGCTTTAAACACGTGTTCTCCCACAGACACACCTAGTTAACAACACATGGACCAGAATGCTTATGTGAGAACTCAGAGAACAGCTGAAAAATCTCCAGCACCTATCACCAGTTGACATGTTTTGCCTGGCTGGCCAGTCATGTAGTGTGCAGGATCCATTGCTGGTTAAGCCCTCTGATGAATTTTCTCCTCCAGCAGGCTGCACAGCACTTTCTAGCACTATGACAGTTAGTCAACAGGGAAGGAGGCTCCCAGCTCATCTCCAGCTTAATTTCTCAGTGTCCTTCAAGCCAAAGCATTCTGTTTTCAGTGATAGGGTCTTACCATCCAGGTTCTGATGGCTGTCATTACTTGCACAAGACCTGCATAATATTGAACCCATCAACATGTCATGAGTGATTGAGGAGGAAAAGTAATGAAGAGGGGGCTCAGCGAGGAGGGATGGAGGAAGGGGGTCACCAACTGTGATTACCTGCTCAAGACCTGCCCAAGATAGGACCAGTCAGCATTCTTCTATGGATGGAGGAAAGGTCATGAGGCAGTTGGTGGGGGAGTGAGAGTCATTCTCTTCAATGGCTGCATCATTGGTGATTGGTGGAAAGAAGGGGTTCAGTTGGAGTGGGGAGGGATGAGAGTATGCTGGGGCTTTTATAAGATCAAAATAGAATAAATACATTATGAAATTGACAAAAAATATAAAAAACAAGATAGAGAAGAAGGTTGAGAAACACTCAATGTTGACCTCTGGTCTACACACACATACATGCACACACACATGCATGCATCTGTACACACACATATGAACATGTGTACACACATCAAAGCACACAGGCATACATGTGCAAAAGAAGAAAAAATATGAGTGTAGGAAAAAAATAAAACAATTGGCATAGTTTTCAGGACAGCAAAGAAGACAGAAGTAAGTCAGCCCTGGGTGTGGTGGTTTGGATGTAACATGTCCCCCGTAGCCTCAAGTGGTTGTGATTAATCTTTCTACTTAGTCCCCAGCTGGCAGAGCCTTTGAGGGTTAGAGCCTTGCTGGAGGAGGTGTGTTTGGGGGATGGGCCCTGGGGTTGAGGAATCTGCTGGGTGTTCAGAGCCAGCTTGTACCTGCTGCTCCCTCTCATCTGCGGATATATGAAGTTGTGAGCCAGTGTCATTCTTTTCTCCACCCTTGAAGAAACTTCCTTCTGAACTATAAGCTTGAAATAAACCCCTTTCTACCATAAACTGTTTCTGGTCAGGTGATTTGTCCCAGCAACAAGAAGTTAACTGCCATACTGAGCCTGTATATAAGTTTTGCAGAGGAAATCCTACAAAGACAGATGCTTATGTGGTTTGATGTAGCTTGGCTGTGTGACTCAGAGGTACCGCCACATAAATATGAGACACCCAAAAGTGCTACAGTCATATTAGAAGCAGAGAACAAGTTGGTTGGTCATGGGAAAGTGAGAGGAATACTGAGTGGCAGCTGCTGGCATTGCATGGCTCCTGTCGTGGGCATTTGAAGAAGCCACTAACAAGGAAACAGCCACCCACTGGCTGCAGGAAAAACTAAAGGTAGAAAGGGATCTTGGGGTGGCACAGACTGATGACAAGGTTGCTCTGGCAAGAAAACTAGTTCTAGTCAATGAGCATGGATTTCCACCAATCACCAGTGGCGCAAGCATTGAGGAGAATGACTCTCCCTCCCCCCTGACTGCCTCATGATCCTTTCCTGCATCCATGGAAGAATGGTGTGACTGGTGCTATCCTGGGCAGGTCTTGAGCATGGATTATAGATCACGGATTGTTGCTATGCCAGGCTTCAGGGACACAGAGGATCCAGTATGAAGATCATAGCTACCCTCTCAAGTGGGAGGTGAGAGCAGCAGATGTGGTCCTATGTAGGAGTTTAGGAATTTGAGTAACTCTGAGACTGAGGTAGTAGATGAGAAAAAAATAAAACTAAAGGGATCCGCCCCATTGTGGTACAAAGGCTAAGAACCCAACAGGAATGCTGGGAGGTGGTGGACATAGACAATTTACACCAGCACTGGACTGATTCCTGTACACCTAGCTGAACCCCTGAACCTCTACAGAGTTAGTGGATCTGGAGCCAAATTCAGGCATAAACAGGTAGAGAGCATGCCCGCCTGGCACTACATGTGGGGTCGCGGCCAGCATGATTAATTGCTGCCAGTAGGCACACTTGGCCCAAGTCAGGAGATATTTCCATACAGACGATAACATGGACGTCTAAGGAGGAGTGACAGTTGTACTTGAGGAAACGTGGCATGAAGCACGCACTGCAGGTTAGGCTTCCCTTGGGTTCCGTACTGTAACTTTTACAGCCAGTATGAGAGACGCTGTCTTACGTGCAGCTCTCCCAGCTGGATATGGAGCTTTGGTATTCATGCTGTCCTCCATGGTGGACAGACACATACAAAGAGCAGTACAAATGATATCAGATTTAGGAGAAAGAGGAGAAAAAAATGAGACAAAAGGAAGATGAGTTGGAGGCCACCCTGAGATTATATAGTGAATTACAGGCCAGCCTGGGTTAGAGCAAAACCCTATCTCAAAAAAAAAAAAAAAAAAAGAAAGAAAGAAAGAAAGAAAGAAGAAAAAAAGAAAAAGAAGACAGTCATGTAAAGACACTTCCTAATGCACCCCATGAAATATTTCTTTCAAGTTCAAACTCAAAGGAACAAACTTCAGAGTGAGAAGGATGAAGGGAGCATATAGGGAGAAGTCATATCTAGCCACTAGAAACAGGAATTGTGAGCAGCACCTTGGGGAAGAGTCGTGACTGACAGAGGAGAGACAGATAGAATGCCCTATGCATGGGCACAGGGGTAGAACAGACAGCCCTGAGTTGCTGACTGGAGAAGAGGTGAGGAGGCAAGAATACAAAAGGAGAAATCTGGCAAACAAGAATGAGAGCTGAGAGGCACAGAGGTGAGCCAAATGCCCAAGTGGATGACAACGAAGAGGGGAGTCATTTATTTTATAAACTCAGGAGAGGATTGCTTAACTCCAGCCAAACCTTGTGCTCACAGTTATCTTAGTATGTGCCAGGGATGCATCCTAAGGGCTTCATGCAAGTGCTCTACCACTGGCCTATATCCTCAGCCTCGGTGCTCACAGTTTTATCATTCCCTTGTGGGAAGAGAAGGATGCGTTTATCTGTTTGTAACTTGGGCATGATCTCACATTCCATCTCCTCTGGTACCTCATGCTATGAGTGAGAATGGCCTTTGTGTTTAGTAGGGGATGCTTCTACCTCCTTATCCCCCCAAATTCCCTCAGACAACCCCCTGGTGAGGGCTGATGTACACCAGGAGAATTAATGTACATGGTTTGATGCATGTGAGACTATGCAGTGCAATGGAAAGTGCAGCCCCCCAGAATGCCTGTTCTCACCCCCTGTTTGAATATGGTTCTTTGTGTGTTTCTTGGGTCTTTGGAATGGGAGCTGGTTAGATGGGGACTCTGGGGTTCTAGGTCCTGCTGGACATTCCACCCCAATGTGCAGGCAGTGACAGGTGGCCTATCCCTCCCATCTCTGAGCAGGACTGGACTTAAGGGACAAGGGAGTCACAGTATTAGACTTGTCTATTTCTCCTTACCTTCCCGCTGTGACAATCTCACCACACTACAGGCAGCATGGAAGGACAAGGGAAAGCTTAGGATTGCTCTTTCTTAAAGCCCCTGTCTGTAATTGCGATTTTTCTTCTCTACCCTGAATCATATCAGGTCTTTTGAAATCTCAAGTGGTTCCTGGCTGCTCGCTGAACAGTGTTCCTCTTCCCTGTGTGGCATGCAAGGTCCTCTGCAATTTGGTCCCATCTATTTTTATTCAGCCTTCCTTTGCACCTGCAGGTTTTGTAAACATGACCTGGCAAGACTGGAGCCTTTTTCATTTCCCCACACATGCTAACCGTCTCAAAGCGTGTTTGCTCCACCCTCCACCCTCCCCTGAGAGCACGCTTTTAAGTTTAACCTGTCCTGAAGGCTCTCCTCTATCTTCCCACTCAGCAACTTTTGCTCCCCTAAGGACATTACGACGTACAATAAGCCCAGCTCTCCCACCTCACCTCACCACCTATTTGATCACATACTCTCCAGTCCTTACCCCACAGTTTACTGGTTCTTGCTTCCACCACTCATATGAGATTGTTGGCACCTTCACAGGCTTCTCCCCAAACAGCAGACATTTCTGGGAGTCCTTAGGACTGCCTGGCACGTACCTGAGCTACCCTGCCCTGCCTCCTCGGGAGGATATTGGTGTGCGCGCCTCATGTGAGAATGGCCTTTGTGTTGGGTTTGTTGTTGATTAAGTGAGGGTTTGCATGCAGGCTTTCTGAGGCCAGTTTTGCTTTAATAAGATGATGTTGTCTATCTTGCTTTCCTTTGCTCTTGTAGTGCTGGAGGTAGAACTCAGGACTTCACACAGACTGAGCGAGCACTTGAGGTGCTGGAGCCTCTTGGTCCACTGCACCATCCAACTAGTACCAAAGCTGTACCTCGGCCTGTGGCAAAGTGGGGTGAGGTGAAGTAGCCCTTTCTTCCATGTTGAGCTCTACTGTGCCGCAGAAATCCTCGCTCTATTTCCAAGCTGTATGTAAACAGCTCTGGCAGGTTCTGTTCATGGCAATGCTCCCAGGCTGTTTCCTTGTCGACCTTTTCCTGCAGAGAAGGATACGGTGAGCTAAGCAGGAGTTGGGCACGGGCACTTCCTCAGCCTTTAGTGAAGAATTAAGTCTAGTCTCTCTCTCTTTCCCTGAGACTGGGAGTAGAGAGGGTCTGGCCACTTGGACCTATCTAGAGGTTTTGGGCAGCCAACTTGTGCATTTCTCCCCACCATGAGCCTCGGAAGCTTGAAGTCTGTTTTAACAAAGCCCTTAATACCTTTGTCCTCCTTCTAAGACCCCAGAGGGACATTTTCCATGGGAATTTAATTTGCAGTTTTCCTCACAGAGACAGGATATGACGGAGACTTCCTCGTTTTGTTCTGTCCATCTTGGATTTTATAACAAAGGGCAGAGTCAATAGCACATGTCCTAAGGTAGAAGGTGGGTAAGTAATTCTGTCACTAGTGAGCTGCCCCACTGAACTCAGCTGCCAGCACATGCCTAAAGGGCCTTAGCATCCAGAACTAAGACACTTCACAATCCCCTTAACAGGGAGGTGAAGTCACCAGCATTCATCTGCCGTTTGGACCCTTTGATGCTACCTGAAAGGTACGTGGCTCATTCTCAAATCCTACCTGAATCTCCTCCTTTTAGAAATGGAAAGCAGAAAATGATGGTGGGTGACTCTAGGAGTCAGCTCTTATTATCTGAGCCTGTCCTCTCTGAGGAGGCAGTATTCCAATACATCCCATTTCCCCTGAAAATGGAAGGGATCCATCCTTTCAAAGCATAGTTCTTAAGGTGATTTATCTTCCTTAGAGACTAAGAGTGTGAAAACCCTCTTATGGGCCAAATGAAATTATACCAGTGCAGACCAGTGAGCAGTAACTGCTGTCTGCAGTAAGGCAAAGCATTGCAGTGGGTGCTGGAATGGGAGAGGGAGGAAAGGGCAAAAGTCCCTTCTGTCCCTTGGTGCTTGTGGCTTGGGCATGGGGAGAGGAGAAGGACAAAACATACCAGTTACACAGTTTGCAAAGATAGCAAAACAAGGGGGCTGGAGAGTGCATAGTAGTTAGGGCCCCAAGGCTAAGGACCCAGGTTCAATTCTCCAGTACCCACATAAACCAGATGCATGGGGTGACTCATGCATCTGGAGTTGGTTTGCAATGACTGGAGGCCCTGACATGCTCGCTCACTCACTCTCTCTCTCTCTCAAATAAATATATAAATAAAATAACAAGAGATTTTTTTAAAATAGCAAATCAAAATATAATAATCTTTAAAAGGAGACTCAAAGAGTCTGGGGACTAGAAGTGAAGAAACATTGGGTACTTTTAGGAGCTGGAGATCAGGATGAAAGAATATGACTAGGTCTGGGCTGCAGGCAGAGCGAGGATGAGGAGGAAAAGGAGGAGAAAGGCAGGCATGAGAAATGGGCTTCCACTAGGCAGAGGGCAGCAGCATTTCAATGTACACAAGCACTCATTCCTCCCTATCTTCAGTAAGGAACAGCTTATGGTTCCCAGCACATCATAGAAGATGTGGTTGTGGTTCCCACCACCCCAGCTTAGCTCAGTTTGGGGCCCCTTTCTGGCTATCTTTCCCTTCATTGGGGTCTCCATCTTCCTCTTATAAATCCATCATGCCTGGCTACCTCCTTTTATTGTTATTAAGGAGAAACTTTGTATGGATACATCATGTGTTGGTACCAT
Source organism: Dipus sagitta (assembly GCA_036346955.1). Classification (NCBI taxonomy): domain Eukaryota; kingdom Metazoa; phylum Chordata; class Mammalia; order Rodentia; family Dipodidae; genus Dipus; species Dipus sagitta. Next base: position 60,668,007 of record CM070777.1, on the reverse strand, counting down.
CATTCCACTGAGGGCCCTCCTCTGTGGGATTGCTGGTACTCACCACAGGGTTGTGGGTTGTGAGTTGTGAGAACAGCAGTCAGTCATTATAAGGGGAGGACAATGTCTCTGGATATTCCTTCCCACCCTGTGGCTCTTACAATCTTTCTTCCCGCCTTTCCCACAGAATTCCCTGAGCCGTGGTAGGTGTGTTTTAAGTCTACTTTAGCGTTGAGCTATCAACATCTTCTGGGCTTCTGCTTTGGTACATGTTGGGTGTCCTCAGTGTCTGTCTCCATCACCCTGGCTCAGGTTGTCAGGCTCGCCATGGAAGCAGCGCTCTTGCTCATCTCGCCAACTCCTCTGTGGTTTCATCTGGGCCTTAGCTGATGTGTGAGGGGTGGTTCATCTCCTGACAGGGAGTCAGCTATCTTGTCTTGTTGACAGACTTTGGTCCCACAGGCCCCAAACATACAGACACCTCCCCAGCAACCTTATTATTTTCTCCAGCAAAGTTCCTCACTAGAACCAGACTCTGAAATCCATTTCAATTGTGGTATAAATGGCAGAAATTGGAAAATATTTCTTTCTAGGAGCTAGTTGCACTTAGAGCCTTTAGAGTGTGAGGTTGGAAAGGGGGAACTTGAGGCAGGTGGGAGGAGTGTGTTGTTTTAGGTCTGTCCAATTCCCTTCAGGAAATCACTAGACCACTGGCTTCTCATGAAAGGTTTTCCAGGAGAGGTTCTCTGAGCACAGAACAGAGATGAAGCACAGCACACACTCCTCCTGTTGAGGAGATGCTGTTGGCAAAGCCTTAGGGACACTTCGGTTTAAGTTGTTTCACCAGAAAGTAGAAGTGGCAAATTTATATTAATTGGCTGGATGGTTGATGGATTTTGTAGCTGCATTCTTGTGACCTTGACTCCTCTTCCTCCCCATCTTCCTCATCCTCCTCCTCTTCCTTTGTTTTTTGTTTGTTTGTTTGTTTTTCTTGAAGCAGGGTCTCACTCTAGCCCAGGCTGACCTGAATCTCACTCTGTAGTCCCAGGCTGACTTCAAACTTATGGTGATCCTTCTAACTGTCTCCTGAGTGCTGGGATTAAAGGTGTATGCCACCACCCAGACATAGTCTCCTCTGCAGTGCACCTGTGAGATAGCTGATTTTGGCACTGCAGTTGAGGCTGGGTGGTTCCTAATATCTATATGGCTTTGGGTTACAGATGTGACCGAAAGATGTAATCAGATCTGACATATTACCCACCTGGCAAGGATTCTGAATGCGAGAAGCCTAAAGCCAGGCTCTGGAAACAATAGCATAGGGGTAGCCTTCACTCTGCCACCCCTGTGCCTCCATTGCCTTATCTGTAATTCAAACATATCAGTAATAGTGGTAATAGTAAATATTTGCATTATGGGTGAATGTTTGGTAAGTGTTCAGCTGGTATTAACTTTTATCTGCAAGCCTCTTGCTTGAGTGTGTTCACGAAGTGTGACAGAAATCACAGCAGAGTCCTGGGGCTCCTCTATCGAGCCCTCACTTCTGGAGCACACTGCCTCAATTGCTCGTCCCCCGGAAGAGGACAGCCTCACATGCGGGATAACTCCGGGACTTATCTAATGTCCTGGCACCCTTTCTGGGGAGGATCCATGTTACCACCTAGTAGAAATTTTGACTAATTCCTCAGACCATGCCTATCCAAATGAATCCCTAAAGTCAGCCTGAGTCCCCCATTTTGGAATGTGTTAGCTGGATGTTGATGTGCCCCCCCTCCCCGTGGCTCTGATCTCATGGGGCTCTAAGCTATGTCTAGAGCCCAGAGGAAATGACATGGGTTCAAATGGGGAGGAGAACAGGGCTGGGAAGTTAACTCAACTGGTAGAGTACTTATCTAACACACATGAAGTCCTCAGTTCAATTCCCAGCACCACAGAAACTGGGCAATCTGAGAGTGTGGTGCACGCTGTATTCTCAGCACTCAGGCAGTGGAAAAAAGTGGATCAGGAGGAGTTCAAGGCTATCCTCAAACATATAGTGAATTTGAGACCAGTCTGGACTATAAGAGGCCATCTCAAAAAAAAAAAAAAAAAAAAAAGACAGAAAGCTGTGAGTGAGAAGAACTCATATAGCCAGTGTGGCGTCTACTACTCCATTGCCGGTTTCCAGAGCAGTCACAGACACACATATACCTGCAATCAGCCACGTAGGGCAACAGGTCATACTGTCCTTTCAGAGCCTTGATGCCTGCCCAAGACCTCCTATCACGCTAGTCACTGTAAAAATAACGATCCCAGCGACAGGACAGCCAGGCTGGCTCCAGAGAAGTCTGGAATCCAGCTAGGCATGAATAGAATGGCCCCCAACTTACTCTTCTGCCTGCCTTCCACAACCCCTGAGTTTAAGCTCAAGGGCCCCATTACTGGACACACTCACTTCTCAGAACATTGTCCTTCTCACCTCCCAATATATTTGTCATCCTGGGTCCTTCCCAGTCCAGGGGTCATTCAGGAATCTCCACCACCCTGCCTCCCTTTGGCATGCCCCCCCCCCGACTGCTGCTCTGCTGTGCAATCCAGCTTCACCGGCACCTTGTCAGTGGTCTTACCAAGAGTGTACCTGGGGGTCTATAGCCACAGGACACCAAAAACATGGCTCATGCAAGGGCCAGCAGAAGGAGAACCAAGCAGAGGGGAATACGGTGGCAGAAGACAGAGGAGAAAACTGAGGGGGCTGGGAAGTAGAAATCCAGTAGAGTACTCCCCCTGAAGAGTACTGCAATGGAATGGAAGGAGAGAGAGGCGGTCTATGGGAAGCATATGGGGAACAAATGTCTGGAAAGTGGAAGGAGAAAGGGAGCTTTTACTTAAAAAAAGGAACAAAAACAAAAGTAACATTGTTTTGTTCATTTGTTTTTTTTTTTTTAATTTGTTTGAGACAGAGTCTCACTATGTAACCCAGGCTATCTTCAAACTTATGATCCTTTTGCCTTCAGAGGGCTGGGGTTGCCGGTGTGCATAACCACTCCCAGATTAAAGAGCATCTTGCCAACCTTTTTAGTTGGCATTGATTTCTTCCATCGCTCAGTCACAGAGAATGAAGTTCACCTACTTACAACATCTGTCTAAAATCCTACAACAAAATGGGGGTGGGGGATAGGCTGAGAGGGTATGTGGACTCAAAGACATATTGGTCACAACAAAATCACTGGCTGCCAGACTGAGAAGTTACTGTAGGCCAAGGGGGAGTCAGAGTTAGAGGAGAAGACCCTTTTCTGGGCTGCATTGGATCTCCTGGACCACACTTGGGAGAGGAGATGGTCTCAGGTATGCTAAACACAGGAGCCAGGACTAGCTGATCTCATGAAAGCTCCACCTGAGGGAGAATGTCCTTGGAGTTGGCAGGAAGCCACTAGATATGCACACTGGCTTGGAAAGAACAGAATCCTCTGTTCCTGTGTTTCATGAACCTAATGTTCTAGGGCAAAGAGAGCAAGGTTTGGTCAGTGTCAGGGAGGAAGGGAGAATAAAACTGCATCTGAGATTGTCCAGAGATTTCTCTTTCTCTTGGAGAATGTCACTAACTCCAGAAGAGCGCGATGTTGGGCCCCACACAATGTATGGCTTCATTCCTGGCTTTAAACAATAGTCAGCGAGGACGCTGCTTCCTCTGGGACTCTTCAGTCCATTCTCAACTCCAGGAGGTCCAGCCAGGCCACTGAGAACAGGGTCACTTGGTAAAATTAGAAGGAATTCTCATATCCTGTCATGGTTTAAAAAAGAAAAAGCAAGATCTGAAAAAATAATTGAGGCAACTGTAGATCTCAAGCCAGGTGGGCTGAGTCCTGGCGCCCGTGTCACCCAGCATCTTTATTCCTCTCAGGTGGTCCTTGTTGACGACAGATGGCAGATTTCTCAGTATCCCTGGGATCGTTGATGCAAGCACCTCTGCCCAGCAGCGTCTTCTTCCTCGCCCACTTTCTCCTCTTCCTTCACCCTGGGGATGTGAACTCAGGTACTGTGTCTGATCCCCAGCTGTATTCAGCCTAGCCGGACAGGACGCAAACTTTTCAGCTGTCATGTCTCCTGCCAGGGCTCCTTGGGGCTCAGGTCTCGTCACACACAACCAGATCGTACAAGTTGCTAAAATACATTTGTACCCTGCTTGTTTTTGTTTGTTTGTTTTGTGGTTTTTTTGGAGGAGGGATTTTTGTTTATTTGGCTGGTTTATTCTTTTGTTTGTTTTATCATTGTCATTTTTAGCTAATTTTGCCATTTTGTTTTTGAGACAGGTTCTTTCTATGCAGCCCAGGCTGGCCTAGAACTAACAATCCTCCTGCCTCAGCCTCCCCAGTGCTGAGAGGAGAAGGGTAGGCCACCATGCCATGCTTCCCTAGCCCTTTCATGCTCCCCCACCATCTTGTCCCTCACCAGCACCCTTACATAGTTTCCAGGATTGGCATAGGAGAGATCATGGTAGGAGCGTGCCAAGAAACTTTTATCTCTATAATGGTGTTAAACCATTTGGTATTTTTAATTTTTTTGACTGCATAGTTTTTGAAGGGTACCTGCCCTTGAATTCGACCATGTATCACAAAATAAGCAGCCCATACAGGGTATAAATTCATGATGCAAATTAAATTCCCTAACATCTTAGGCGGGGAACTAGAGTATCAGGTGACTGAGGCATACATAGCACAGGCCCTTTCAGTAGCTCTACATCAAGGGAACAGAATGGACATGACACAAAGAACTGTGTGAAAATGATGTCCAAAGACTTTGGGGACAAAACTAAGCATAAGAAGATAAGAACAATTTTGGCCCCGACCCCCACCCTGGAAGATAACAGATCCGGGGGTGAACGAGACAGGTCATACCCAAGGACAGACCCAGACATCAGGTGGGTGAGAAAGACAGTTGAAAAGATCCCAGAGAGGGATGTTCATAGGAAAGTGTCAGGGATTCACCCAGTGGGCAAAAAGGTGTCTCAAAAATGTCATACGGTAAGATCTCTCCATGATCCGTGGGCAAAGGGAGACTTAGGATGTGTGAGCTTTGGAAAGAAGTTCGAGCTGAGTTTGGAAACAAGGAAACACACTCATCTGTGGAGAACTGAGAACCCATCTGAGGCCCACAAACGAAGAAAACGTATCACATAAAGGACCACAGAATGTCTCAGTAGCAGAATTTGGTTGGCCTTTAAATAGTTTAAATAGTTTTAAAACAGAGCAGGGGCACCCATACATCATTACGTTTATGTACCTTTTGTTTTTGTAGAAACTGTCTATGTGTGTTTTATTGTTAAAAATCTGGGAAATTGCCAGGCATGGTGGCGCATGCCTTTAATCCCAGCACTTGGGAGACAGAGGTGGGAGGATCACCATGAGTTTGAGGCCACCCTGAGACTCCATAGTGAATTCCAGGTCAGCCTGGGCTAGAGTGAGACCCTACCTTAAAAAAAAATGGGGGAAACGCCTTTTTCTCCATACACTCACACAATTCTATAATCCTTTACGTGAGATCATAATACACCTATTGCTTTTGAAATTTGCTCTTCTTTTGGCCAAACGTTGCATTTCATTTATTGCCCTGGACTTATTTACATATTTTTCAAAATAATGTTTGCAGCTGGTTGATCCAAACCAACAACCAGGCTGGTACTTCACATTGTATCTGGTCATAATGTCCTGTGTGTGTTTTAACAGATGCACTCACTTTTTGAGTGAAAACTTCTTCAAGGAACCACACAGGTTGTCTTTGTGGAGCATCTCACTGTTGTCCTTGGCATGACTCATGTAGATCTTTGATCTGTGAAGGGATGACATATATAATATATATATTGTATATATGCATATATGTGTGAAGAGGGTTGATGATTTTGGACATTCTGGCTTGTCATCCTAGAGGAAGTCAAGGTGATAGGCCCTGGGGAATCCATTATGGCCCTCGTTGGGGAAGAAGTGGAGTTCTCTTGCCACCTGTCACCGTACCAGAATGCAGAGCACATGGAGATCCGCTGGTTCCGCAGCCAGGCCTCAGATGTGGTTTACCTGTACCAGGAGCGGCAGAAACTCCATGATCTGCAGATGATGCAGTTCCGAAACAGGACCACGTTCGACGACCACGGGATCGCTGATGGAGGTGTGATCTTACATCTTCACAATGTGGTTCCAGCAGATGAGGGCCAATATGGGTGCCGCTTTCTGTCCTCGGAATTTTCTGGTGAAGCCATCTGGGAGCTGGAGGTAGCGGGTAAGTTTCCTGGCCAACCAGAAGGAGGGGACAAGAAGCAAGGGTTCAGTTTGAAAGGGGCTGCTTTACTCAAGTAGAATCACAGAGAATATTTATAACTTGAACAAACAAAACTATTAAAACATTGAGGGGGGACTGTTCAGAGATAGAGTGCCTAGTTAGCACTGGTCCTGGGCTCAATCTTCAACACCAGAAAGAGGTTAAAAAATAGACAAACAAAACAACTCAAATAAACAAAACCTGGAGGAATAGCTCCCTCTGCAGTCAAGATGTAGCTCCTGTAGAGAAACAGTTCACAAAAAATAATGATTCCTAAGCAGATAAAAAAGATGATCGTATTCTCAGTTTTACTCATAATGATGGAAGTGAAAATAAAAGCTACAACAAGTTGTGATTTTTTTTCCTATCTTGTTTGTGGATTTTCAAGCCCAGAAGCTCCAGGATACAGGGCTTTTTCAGTAGCTGACTGAACTACATGGGCTTATGTTCTCCTTTGACCCAGCATCCCATCTCTAGGAACTTATCTGGATCACGGGCCCCAAAGGGCATTTGCAGCATCATGTATTATAAAAGAGTGGAGGTTGCTCAAAGCCCAGCATAGGAGCTGAGCATGGCCGATCCACACAGGCTAGAAAAGTGAGAGAAGCCAGTGAAGAGATGTGAGATGACTCCTAGGATATACTAGCAAGATAAAAATTTTAAAAAAAAATCAAGGACTGGAGGGATGGCTTAGCATTTAAGGTGCTTGCCTGCAAAGCCAAAGGACCCAGGTTCAGTTCCCCAGGACCCACACTAGCCAGATGCACAAGGGGACACACACATCTGGAGTTCGTTTGCAGTGGCCGGAGGCCCTGGCACACCCATTCTCTCCCTCTCTCTCTCTCTCTCTCTCTCTCTCTCTCTCCCCCCTCCCTCTCTCTCCCTTGTTCTCTGTCAAATAAATAAATAAATAAAAATAAAATATTTTTTAAAAAATCAAGATGCCAAAGAGTTTTTGAGGGCTAGAGAGATGGTTTAGCGGTTAAAGCATTTTCCTGAGAAGCCAAAGGACCCAGGTTCGATTCTCCAGGACCCACGTAAGCCAGATGCACAAGAGGCACATGCATCTGGAGTTATTTTGCAGTGGCTAAAGGCCCTGGCATGCCCATTATCTCCCTGTCTGCCTCTCTTCTCTCTCTCTCTCTCTCCCTCTCTCTCTCTCTCTCTTTCTCTCTCTCTCCTTGCAAATAAATAAATAAAATTTTTAAAAAGAGTTTTGGAGATGTATATTTTGTGTGTGCAAAAGCAGGAGGAGCATTGCAGAAAGAAACAAAAGACTAATGAAGTTAATTACTTAAGCCAAGGAATATGAAGTCTAAAAAGGATGGAGAAAGGCCTGGAGCTTTCCTTATTATGCATTTTACACAACATTGATATTGAAAGCATATTAATGCTTGCAAACTCAAAATATCGGGTTGGGTGTGTAGCTATGTGAGCGCACGCTTACCCACAAATGTACAAGGTCTTTGGTTTTTTGTTTGTTTGTTTGTTTGTTTGTTTGTTTGTTTTTGAGGCAGGGTCTCGCTGTAGCTCAGGCTGACCTGGAATTCACTATGTAGTCTCAGGGTGGCCTCGAACTCATGGCGATCCTCCTACCTCTGCCTCCCAAGTGCTGGGATTAAAGGCATGCGCCACCACGCCTGGCTCCAAGGTCTTTGGTTTGAGCCCCAGTGCTGAAAGTGACAGGCAGATAGATAGAGGTGATAGAGGTATATATGGCTAGCTAGATGTTAACTCTAGCTCCATTCATTTAGGAGAGAAACAAGGGGTAATATAGGCACTTGAACTCTGATGAGAATCAACAGAGGAAAACCTATTGGAATTTGGATTGGGACAAGTTCTAGGGGGACTATTCCTTATTTTATATGACTAGATGTATATAGCACTTCCCCACTGAATTCTCTTCATATTTCCAAGTGCCCCTCAGGTAGCACTGCCCCTGAGTGCACTGAAAGTCCAAATTGTCATTTGCAGTTCATAGGGGGCTGCAGGGCAACCCACATGCTAAGAGCAGCCAGTTTCTGATGTCTCATGGTGACCTCAAATGGTGAACTTCATGGACACCTCTTAGTGAAGAGCCTGACTCTTTTTACGTCTTTTGCCTTCCCAGGCCTGGGCTCAGACCCACACGTATCCCTTGAGGGCTTCAAAGAAGGAGGCATTCAGCTGAGATGCAGCTCCCGTGGCTGGTACCCCAAGCCCAAAGTTCAGTGGGGAGACCACCAAGGACAATGCCTTTCCCCAGAGTCTGAAGCCATCATCCAGGATGCTCGGGGCTTGTTCAGTCTGGAAACATCTGTGATAATCCGAGGGAGAGCACACAACAATGTGTCCTGCTCCATCCAGAACCCCCTGCTGAGTCAGAAGAAAGAGTTTGTGATCCAAATAGCAGGTCAGTTGGCGTTGTCTCATACTGATCTTTCTGATAGATAGATCCAGAGGTGGTCTTCAATGATTCTGGAGCCTGCGTAAGTATGGGATGAGTTGGCCTTGACACCTGAGTAGTCATTCACTTGAACGTCAGGAACTCTCCAAGCATGCAGTTGACAACCCAAGCAACTGTGAGGAGACCGAAGTTTCTGCACCAAAGGCCCTGTTCTAAAACCCACAAACTACTCAGTAGAGACCATCATGAGAGCCTACCCATCCCTTACTTTTTTTTAGAGAGACAGAGAAAGAGAATTGGCAGGCCAGGACCTCAGCGCCACCTAGTGGGCATGTGCAACCTTATCCTTGCCTCACCTTTATGCATCTGGCTAACGTGGGATATGGAGAGAGATGGAACATGGATCCTCAGGCTTCACAGGCAAGTGCCTTAATGGCTAAGCCATCTCTCCAGCCCCCCACCTTTTTTTAGAGAGAGAGAGATAATTGGTGCTTTCCCTGATTTTGTCCCTCAATTATTTGTAGAGCACCCACTGTGCGCCTTGAACCCCTAAATTCCAGTCAGGAAGTCAGACAATAAAATGAGTAAGTAATATACCTTAGAGGGCATTGTACTGCTAGACAGAAAGTGAAGCTGAGAGGCCACCTGAGAGTGATAAGGTAAATCTATGGATGTTTATTAAGAAAAAAAGACGTGACTCAGGAAGTAGAAAGATGTTTAGGCAGAGTTGAAGTTTAGGGTATTATTTGGCATCAAAGTCTTATTGATTTAAGCTTTGAAGACCAACCAACTACAGCCATTTCTCCTGTCAGTGCGAACAAGCCACCATCTCTTCCTTTGCTATAATTCAGGCAAATACAGCCAAATTCGTACATGATCTCAAGATACATGGTAGTATATGCTCAGGTAGAAAGATTTGACACAGTCATTTGTCACATAAAGTTCATTCAGACTTCCTCTAGTAGGCAGAGTGGTCATCTGTGTTAGCTGTCCTCGTCCAAAAGGCAAGCAAAGCAACTGTCGTCTCTACAGCAGGTGTGTACCTACAAGCTGGAGCTAAGTATAACTTAGGATATGGACTCCCAGGTCACACAGGGATAGAGTGTTTTATCTTTGATGTTTACACGTCAAATTGATGACCCTTTAGACAAAATTCACGGCTTGTGAAGCTGGCAATAGCCTTGCTTGGCTTTCACAAGATTCACTTACATTCTCAATGGAACAGAGAATTTATGTTTCTTAAAGGAAATGTTCTTCGGAAAGAGAAAGGGGCGTTTACTTTTTGTATCAGGGATAATTCCAGACACTTTTTTTCCTTTTTGGATTTGTATGTAAATTAATGTTTATATTGTCTATAATGTATTTATTATTAGGTTTACATCTGGGGAGCTTCACATCTGCATGAACTTGCATGTTTATACTGCTCTACAGGTGGTGTGACTCAAGGATATCAGATGGAGAGATCAAATGCAGGAGCCAGAGGGCCAAGTCTGAGGGCTGTAGATCAGGAGGGAGAGCCAGACCCTTCAATCCTGGCTTTAAACCCTTAGGTTTGTGTTGTGGAAGCTATTTGTGGTAAAGGACGAATCCACTGTGGCTCACTGCCTGTGTACAAGGCAATGGAAATGTAGTTCCATAAAAATTAAGAAGACTACACATACTAAGTAAAATAAGCCACACACAAAAGCACAAAACACTGTGTGATTTTACTTCCACGAGGTACCCAGAGCGGTCTGATTCATACAGACGAGAGTGGACTAGTGGTTAAGAATCAGGGGTCAGGGGAGGGACGGGCGTTCCTGTTCAGTGGACACAGGATCAGTTTGGGATGAAGGAAAGTTCTGCAGATGGACGCTCGTGACAGCTGCACAATAATGAGAAGGGCACTCAAGCATGGTCGAGGTGAGGGCTGGGGCGCAGCTTGTTGCTACAGTGTCCATCTCTCACCTGAGACCCTGGGCTTAGTCCCTAACACTGGGGGAAGCTAAGGTGGAAGGCTTCTTGTTTTGTATAGTTTACCACAATTTAATTTTGGTATTTTTTAATTTGTGTTGACAGAGAGAAGGGGTGGTGCGGAGCATGCATGGGCCAGGGCCTTCAGCTGCTGTGCATGAGCTGCAGATGTGTGCGCCCCTTTGTGGTGCATGCGCGACATTGTGCACTTGCAATACCACATGGCTGGCTATGTGGGACCTGGAGATTCAAACATGAGTTCTTAGGCTTCACAGGCAAGCGGCTTAACTGCCAAGCCATCTCTCCAGCCCTAAAGGGTATTTTTAAAAGAAATATTTCTGAGACACAGGGTGGGTCCAGTGTGCAAGGGCCAGGCTTTGGGCCTGGGCATAGGGGTGAGGAGCCAGAGCCAGCCATCCTGGACTGACCTGTTAGAGGAGGGCCAACATGAAACTGGTCTGACTTGACCCAAGCCTGGATGATATCAAGACTGACCCCCATGCTGATGCAAGTCAGGGTGATGACCTGGCTTTCTGAGGGCACTGAGGATTCTATCCACATAAGAATTCAACATATAAATGGCTGAAAGACTGTGACTACTGCCCAGGGATCACTTAGGACTATGATAAAAATAAGCTAGTGAAGGCATTCAAGAAGAAATTTGCCTGCAGTGGTACTGTAATTGAACATCCAGAATATGGAGAAGTGATTCAGCTACAGGTGACCAGCACAAGAACATATGCCAGTTCCTAATAGAGATTGGACCAGCTAAGGATGACGGGCTGAAGGCTCATGGGTTTTAAGTGCTTGTGGCTCTCTGAAGAGTAAGTGAGGATTTCCTTGCAATGAGTAGAATGTCCCTTCTATTCCTTGTCACGAGTTTAGAAACCTCACAGCTTGTGTAATGTAACCATTTGGGGTCTGCTTTTAATTTGGACTAGTGTAACTTCATGCAATTAACTGAAGAGGGCCAAAAAGAAGAAGAAGAAGGAGGAGGAGGAGGAGGAGGAGGGGAGGAGGAAGAAGAAGAAGGAAGAAGGAGAAGAAGAAGAAACATTTCTGAGATAAAGCAACTTAAAAAAAATAGATTCAATAGACAGAATTATTAAACTACCACAAACAATTCTAAAGGGTGATTCTCTTTTTTTTTTTTTTTTTTTCCTGTCCATTGTCCATGCTGCCCTTGGCCACATCCTGGTATGAATCCTACCCAGCAGGCCTGGAAACCTGTGGTTAGCACTATTGGCTTTGCTGGCAAGTCTTCTAATGGTGTGGGAACAGAAATAAAAAGCTAATTGTCACACAGAAGCAAGAGAACGTATGGATTCCATGCATGGAGAATAATTGACTAGGGTTTTCCAGACACAAGCAAAAGCGTTCAGCTGTAAGACCTGAGCAGGAAGAAGGGGGCAGGGTCAGAGTGTGGATGCAGAGTTCTGGGATCCCAGGTGAGGGACACACCGGCGCCTGTCCTTCCACTTCCTTTCGTCATAGATGGTTATCCTTCTTGGTGCCAAGGTCCATCGCACTGGACGCTACCTGGAGCTCAGGCCACACAGCTGCTCTCAGCGCCCGTGTGACAGGTGGCTGGGGGTGGGGTGCAGCGGAAAGCGGCACCTGTGTATCTGGCCAACCCGAGATTATTCAGAGTTTCCAAGATGTGGAAAGATAGTCTTGTCTTGGTGGTTACTGGGGTTGAAAACGCTTATTGGGTGTTTTTCAGATGTATTTTTACCTGGAACTTCACCCTGGAAGAAAGCTTTCCTGGGGACCCTGGTGGCGCTCCCCGTCCCCCTGGCTCTTCTCACAGCGTTGTTTCTGTACCACCTCTCCAAGCAGCGCCGTTCTCACGGTGAGTCAGCTGCCCGCTCCGGCTTTTCTCTGTCGGGACGTGGTGGAGGGCGGCAGAGTGACATAGTGGACATAGAAACAAGCAGGCACATACTGAGTATTTCCCCTTCTTTCAGAAAAGATGAAGAAGCAGGCAGAGAAGGATCAAGGTAAGCTGGAATGGGGGCGCTCAAGGCACACATCCCCCCACCAAGGCAAGGTCAGGATCAGGAGGGGCACAGGAGCAGGGCGAGAAGGTGGGGTGGAGGCTTGCTGGGACCAGCGGTACCCATCGCAGGCTGCGCTTATGGAAGCACAGGGCTGGTGCTGGGCAGTTAGCAAGAAAGAGGACTCTGAGTGCATTATCAACGGACTCATTCTGCATGACCCATTTCCCAACCTGAGAGAGTTTCCTCTTTTCGTTTCTTCTCCAGGAAGACTGGCTGCACAGCTGGGTAAGTTCTGGGTGCCAACAGCTGGAGTAACCGGGCGGTGTACGGAGCAGGGGGCCTTCAGCAGCTGTCACTATAGGTGCCTTTGGGGCAAATGCAGGTGGCACTTACCTCATTCTCAAGCCATCCTTCTGGGCCTCTCCTTCCCCAGATTTAGAAAAAGAATAGGCTGCCTGTGGGTGCCCAGCTGCTATGGTCTAACAGAAAACTCCCTGAACTGACCCCAGAAACTACTCAGTTCAGTTAAAATGGGAAGTTTACTACCTCTGGCTCTCCTAAGATATAACTCTCTTTTAAAGGAAATGCCACTGGGAATACTGGTTCTAAAGTTTACATCTAAGTGAGAATACTTCTTGATTTTCTTAAATATTTTATTTATCTATTTATATGCAAGGAGAAAGAGTGTGTGCATGTGGCGGGGGGTGGGGGCATGCCAGGGCTTCTAGCCACTGCACACGGACTCCAGATACATGTGCCACTTTGTGCATCTGGCTTTACATGGGTACTGGGGAATCAAACCCAGGTCATTAGGCAAATACAGGCAAGCACCTTAGCTGCTTAGCCATCTCCTCAGCCTACTTTCTTTTCTTTTCTTTTAAACATTTTTATTTATTTGAGAGGCAGAAAGACACAGAAAAAAAAAAAGGCAGACACAGAGAGGGTTAGCATGGGCATGCCGGAGCTTCCTGCCACTGCAAATGAACTCCAGATTGTGTGTGCCACTTGTACATCTGGCTTTACAAACCAGGGCTGTCACAGTTTGCAAACAAGTGCCTTTAACCACTGAGCCATTTCCAGAGCCACGGGAATACATTCTTCTTTCCATTTTGAATTCATTATTATTTCCATTAGAGCAGACCAATTTGAAACCACGGTCATGGGGGCAGAGGGTTATACAAAGGAGGGCAAAGGAAACAGGGTATCTTGATGGAGGTTTCTCTCTCAGCACTCCTCTAAGGAGGTTGAGGCAGGGGGGATCTGTAAATTCAGGCCATCTTGAGCTACACAGAGAGATCCTGTCTCAACAACACAAAAACAAAAGAAAGCACACCAAAAAAACAAACCCAAGGGTGGATGAGTGGTCTTAAAGAAAAGATAGATGGAGAAGGGCCCCACGAGTGAAGAAAGACAGAGAGAACAAACATCTGACTGCCCTGGAAAAAACCACATAAACCTGAAAGGATGGGGAAAGGTGTTTTGCAGCCTGTCTAGTTCTGCAGGGAAAACCAAACAAAAGCCCTGTAACGTCATTAACACCAGATTTTGAGCGAATGTGTAGTGTCGCCTTTTCCAGGAGTGTTTACTCTTACACAGGACAAAAGGGAATGCATTCCGATGACATCTAGCCAGGGGGAATAACTGAGTGTGGTCTCCTTCCAGCCCTTTAAATGAAGTACTCAGTCAGTAAATGACTGGAAGAGTCACACAGGCTGTGCTCAGTTAGTGGTTTAAGATGACAGGATCTCTTTGCAGTGACCTAACAGCTTGACAACCTCATCTGAAGGTTGATGTTTTCTCTTCTGCTTACAGAGAAACTTCAGACCGAGCTTGGTAAGTGGTCCCCACTAGAGCTATTCCTTCCTTTCTCTTTGCACCTCTTTGCTGTCCATGCATCGCCTCATCTCCTAATAAGCTACACTATCTAGGCTGGAATCCTGCTGCTGTGTGGGTGGCAAGAGAAAAGGAATGGGCAAGGGTGGTACAAACTGTGCTGTGTGAGCAGCAAGGCTGTGGTGTCCTGATGTTCTAACTCCCTTTTCCTCTTGCTGCTCCAGACTGGAGAAGGACTGAAGGCCAGGCTGGTGAGTGGAGCCCTTTTCTCCCACTGTTTCTCACTATGCTCTCTGGCCTACCACGATGGAGTTACATCCCGGTAAACCCATACATTGTCAATTGAAAATGTAATGATTAAACTGGGCGTGGTGGCGCACGCCTTTAATCCCAGCACTCGGGAGGCAGAGGTAGGAGGATCACTGTGAGTTCAAGGCCAGCCTGACTACAGTGTGAGATCTGGTTCAGCCTGGGATAAAGACATTTGAGACATTACCTCAAAAAAAAAAAAAAAAAGAAAGAAAATGTAATGAGTTGAAAATGTATTTAATACGTCGGACACCATAGATGATCAACACAGCACACTGTAGGGTCTTGGTCCTTTATCTTGTAGTTAGGTGGCTGGCAAGGATATGTCACTCCAAAGAGTGGCATAATATATGTCACTAGCCTGGGAAAAAGTTAAAGTTCAAAGAATGGCTTCTACTAAATGCATATGGCTTTTACACCACCGTAAAGTGACAAAAAGAAAAAGAAAAAACAACCCTGTGAGTCAAGTCGTCCTAACTCAGGGGCCATCTATACATCCTGGTGTCTCCACCTCTCATTCTGGTGCACCCATGCTTCCCACAGGTCTCATCCCATAGCCTCACGTGACATATGTTAATCTGTGTCACTTGGCAGAGGCTAGACTCATTTTACTTTATGCTTAATATTGTCCTGAGGCCTATGTGTGCTGGAAACCACTGGTTCCCATCCTGATTGCAAATAACCACCTCATCTTCTGGGCTCACTCTCAGACTGTAAACGTCTGGAGTGGACACGTTGTTCTATGTGTAAACACGTATCTCCATATCTGCCCACATTCCCTCCATAAAGGGAACAGTCTAATGTGCATCGTTTTTTGTTTGGTTGGTTTTTCGAGGTAGGGTTTCACTCTAGCTCAGGCTGACCTGGAATTCACTATGTAGTCTCAGGATGGCCTCAAACTCACCGCGATCCTCCTACCTCGGCCTCCCGAGTGCTGGGATTAAAGGTGTGCGCCACCACGCCCAGCATCTTTTTATATATTCTTGCAAATGTGAATTCATTTTACTTTGTGACATGCACTTCAGTTATGTAAATGAAATTCACAATCTCGCTTTGTTCGTTGCTGTTTCCGTGCATCACTGTTTCGAGTATCCATCTCACATGTGCCTGAGGGTCAGTTTGTCCTTGGTGTGGAGGACTCCTCCTTAGCCAGCTACCCTCCTGGAGCGGACAGTCAGCTGGATCTCCGTCCACTCTACCACAAACAACACTGAATGAGTGAACCTCACTGGGCTGCCTTATCACCCTATTTCTCTAGGAGTTCTAGCTAGGGGGGGGAATTGCTGCTTCATAGGAGATTGGTCGCTGGCGAAACAAAGGGTTCCCAGAAGGCAGTGCCATCCGCCATGCACGGAGGCTCCGTGCGCCCGCATACCCGGGGAGCCAGCCTTCTGCGTTTGCTGGCACACGGGAGCGAGCGATTCCTCATTTCTCAGCACATCTTCAGCCAGCGCACAGTTCTGGCAGACCTCAGCACTGCTCTTAGACCTTCGCCCAGTCCCAAGTTCCTGAGAAAACACCATGGTTGAGCCAAACTAACAGTGGGGTGAGGTTATTTAACTCGTGGGCTGCCCTCAGGGTTCCAGATCTGCCGGCTCAGCTCTCTGAGCCTCTTCTTCCTCTGTGTTTGGTTTCAGAGTGGAAAGCTGCCCAGCGACATTCAGGTAAGGGAAACTGTGGCTGCAGCTTGGTTTGCTTGTATCCTACACGTAAGGGACGGGGATAGCTCCGAAATTAGAGGAAGGGTCTTTCCAGGAGCCAAGTCTGGAGCCAGGACACATGCGCACTTACATATGCATGACGTGATACATACACCTGCATGTGCATATTTGTCCACATACACACGAACACCCCACACACACACACACATACACACGAACACCCCCCCACACACACACACACACAACAACACAATCAGATTTCTGGGTTTTACTAAATTCAGGAAGACTGCTTCTTGGACCTCTTTGCAGGAAAGAAGGCCGAATTGGAACTAAACCTTTCAGATCATTTCACAGAAGGGATCCTCAGGGAGGTGTGGTAGTGCGCAACTGCAATTCCAGCATTTAGGAGGCTTGGCAGAGGGCTCATGGGTTCACGACTAGCCTGGGCTACATAGTGAGACTGTGAAAAAGAGAACAGAGGCAGTGAGAAAAGACAGAAAGAGAGAGAGAGAGAGAGAGAGAGAGAGAGAGAGAGAGAGGAGTCTCTTCATTTCCCCAGCCATCACATGGATTTGTTGGGAGAGGGTGGTGTTGGAGTGTAGGGCGCTGAGCCACATTATCCCAGAGGTTCTCTTCAGTGTTGAAAATCCTAAAGTTACTGTAAAACCGAGACATAGACCTCACGGCGTGACCTCAAGTTCAGGCAGGGTGGTAAGACCAGCTGGGAACAGACCCAGGTGGCTCTTTCTCATGGCCCAAGGCAAAGCTCCATCCAGGGAACTGACTTCATCAGCAACCTCCTCCCTCGGGGTATCAAGTTTGGGGTTTAGAAATCTTCCAGTTCAGGAAAGAAATAGGGTTCCTTTCTGACTTCCAAATGCCCAGGAGTAACTTTGGGAAGAGGAGGTGGTTGCCAAAGTGGTGCGTGGGGATGGACGGCGGTAGAGATTTTCCTGGGAGGAGAGAGGGGTTCCGGGACCATCGTCAGCCACCACGAAACCCCTGTGCTTTTCTGCGCAGTGGACGTGACCTTGGATGCGGCCACGGCGCACCCCAGCCTGCAGGTGTCGGAGGACGGCAAGAGCGTATTCTCGCGCCCGGACCCGGACCTGGGCGCGCTCAGCCCGGCGCCGCACGACCCGCGGCGGTTCTCGGAGCAGACGTGCGTGCTGAGCCGCGAGCGCTTCTCCACCGGCCGCCACTACTGGGAGGTGCACGTGGGCCGCCGCAGCCGCTGGTTCGTGGGCGCGTGCCTGGCGTCCGTGGCGCGCTCGGGGCCCGCGCGCCTGAGCCCGGCCGCCGGCTACTGGGTGATGGGGCTGTGGAACGGGCACGAGTACTTCGTGCTGGACCCGCACCGCGTCGCGCTCACCTTGCGCGTGCCCCCCCGCAGGCTGGGCATCTTCCTGGACTACGAGGCCGGGAAACTGTCCTTCTTCAACGCGTCCGACGGCTCCCACATCTTCACCTTCACCGACACCTTCTCCGGGGCTCTCTGCGCCTATTTCAGGCCCCGTGCCCACGATGGCAGCGGGCACCCCGAGCCCCTTGACCATCTGCTCCTTGTGGGCCACAGGGGCCCGCGTCACCGAAGAGAATGACAGCGACACCTGGTTACAGCCCTATGAGCTCTCAGACCCCTCCCCGGGTCTGTGGTGAGGCGCTGTCCCCTCCGGGGCTGGACTGGCCAGCATCCCTGGAGCCAGTCAAATGTTAGCCAGCCAACAGCGCGGGGCAGCCGAGAGGGGGCTCAGAGAAGACTCCGCCAGGGTGGATGTGTGTATAAACCTTCTCTAAGGAAACCGTGGGGGGGGGGGGGTCCTTGCCAAGGCTCGTCGGTGTATATTTTAGGATTCCGTGAGGTTGACGCTGCTGGCAACCGGTTGCTCACGGTGGGACGTAGGGAAAAAAAAAACTTGGGAGTTGGGAGAAGTGTTAATTTGTGTTTTTATATACTTTTGTATGTATTTGCTATTTCTGCAAAAGTCTGGAAGTAATAATAACTTATTAACAGCGAGTTCACGTGTGGCTCGGATCTGAATTTTAACTACTATTGCCTACTAAAATGAAGTTGGAGAAATGATTGATTCTGGGACTTGGATACAGAAAGAACAGGTCTTGTGAGAATTTCGTGCTGTAAAGTGAAAAACAGTGCTCAGAAACCGATGAGTAGGGAGGAATGAGTTCAGATCTGCTGTACAGTGAGGTGGCTGGGGTTAATACACTGTGCTGCATACTTTAAAACTGCTGAGTACATCCTAAATGTTCTCATCACAAAAATACGTGAGGTAATTCATATGTTAATTCACTTCACTTCGCTATTCTGCAGTGTATACATACATCGAAACATGTTGTAGACCATAAACATGTACAAAGTTTTACTGGGAAATTAAAAATCCATAAGTAAATAAATATAAATGTTAAAAAATAAAAGCAACAATACACGAGGGTAAGCTTGAAGTGGCTTCTCTGACCAATTATGGGGCAATTATGAAAATCAATCATGGCAATAATGGGGCTAGGGGAGTAGGGTTTGGTAAGGGTTAGAGAGATTTTATTAATTATTGATAGATCATAAAATGTTTAAGAGGAGAAAGTACAGGGGAAGGAAAGAAAGAGAAGCAAGTCCAGAGAGCTCCTGCCCATGAGAAGGCAGGAACATGGTAAAGCCCACCTACAGACCCAGACTGGAGCCTTTTCTAGGTTCTGGATGGGGGTGAAGTAACTAACTAACTAACTAACTATATATATATAGATAGATAGATATATAGTATACATATATATATATAGTATACATATATATATATATATATAACTGGTGATATACATATATCACCAGTAAGGAAAACAAACACATAGCTGATACAAGAGACAGGTTCTGTATATATTAATCTAACAAAATGTTAATTGAAAATATTTTTCCATTGTGTCTTTTCAGAATGTGTACATTTTTCTTGCTATTATGCCCTAGGCAACACATACTAACAGCTATTTATATAGCAGTTACATTGCATTAACATTATAAGTCATCTAGAGATGATATGAACTATACAGGGAGGATGTGCATAGGTTCTATGCAAACACTATTCCATTTTATAGGAGGTTTTTGACAGGTACAGATTTTGTACATGGAAGGGTTGGGGCTCTGGCAATGATCTTTCTGCAGATACTGAAGAACAGATAACCTGTTGGCATCATCACCTGCTGGAGCCAAGTGAACCTGTTTCCAGGTCCTGAATGACGGGTGCCGAGGAATCGAGCTGTGACTGGGGTGAGCCAACAGAACCAGGGACCCCGGGTGATTTCTTCTGCACAGGAGCCCCGAGACAGCAGCTGGAAAAACTTTTATTGAAACAGCTCTGTGTACAAGGTTCATGCAGTTTATACAGATAACGGCTTAAACAGAACAAAGCAGACAGCAAGTCGCTGTCTCAGAAGCAGGAGACATTCTGGCTGGCTCGAAACTACAGATGAATATTAGACCTGTGTAACAACAGGAGGAGAGACATCACAAACTCTGTTCCCAGCAATCCAGGATAAGCACAGATGTCTTTATTCTCAAAACATGGTCTCAGCAGAATCACAAACTATTCTGTAAAAAGAAAGCTTTTACTAAGACAGACGAAAAGCCCCCCAACAATAACTGAACACTGGTTGTGATGCTTCTAGTACTTGAATCAGCCAGAAGATGTACAACTCACAAGGAGTGGCGGAGCTGAGAGAAGACCACCACTGGGGACTGCTATCAGTCAAGCTGTGGTTGGCTTCACGCGGAACTTTTCCTGGACAAACAAACATACCCCACGCACTGGGCACTCATACACGTTATGCTTGGTTGGCTTATAAATTGGTGCAACCACTTTAATGTCAATTTTGGTAATGTCTACCAATTTCTAAATTGTGAACACACTTGGACGGGACAATTCTACTCCCAGGAACCCGTGCTACTGAAATATTCGCAACAGTACGTAAGTATATGACAGGATGTTCACTGCAGCCGCGTGAAAGCAGAGGATGAAACACCACTGACTTGCTGCCAGGAGCACGAATAAATCTATTTATTCATACTATGGGAGGCTGTAACATCATTAAGTCTTTATAGTGCAGATAACTTTTGGGGGATTTTTGCATTGCTTTTCTAATTAAGACAATAAACACATATTTTTTTTTCCTTCTGCCCAGTGTCAGTGGGAAATGATTGCAAGAAAACCTTTTTAAAATGTACAGTTAAAACTATTTGGGGGGCTGGAGAGACAGCTTAGTAGTTAAGGCATTTGCCTGCCAAGCCAAAGGATTCTGGTTCGACTCTCCAGGCTCCACGTAAGCCAGATGCACATGGGGGCACAAGCATCTGGAGTTCGTTTGCAGTGGCCAGAGGCCCTGGTGCGCCCATTCTCTCTCTCTCTCAAATAAATAAATAAGTAAATATGAAAAAAATAAGTATAAAACTATTTGGGCAGTCTTAACACTATGGGACAATGACATGACTTTTTTAACCATCTGGTAGTTTTCAACTCACTGGCATCCATGGCCTCTGTGGATCCCTTTCTTGTCTCCTGATAGCAAGTGCGACAGAGCCTATAGCTTTCATGTAACATTTATTGCTAAATGAACAATCCAGTTTGCAGACTTTGATCTTATTTCAATTCTGTCCCATGGTGGGATAGAGGCTTGTAGTTGTTTGGAGGTGGGGCATTCTACCTGTAGGAAAGTTCTTCTTGGTTGGTCCTCTGACAGGCTCTTTCTACCTTCAACACTGAGGCAAGAAGAAAAAAAAATGAAAGAAACTGTAGCCACAATACCCTCCCCCTTCATGGTCCCCATTCCTCAGTTTCCCAGCTGTAGTGATTTGATTCAGGTGTCCCCCATAAACTTAGGTGTTCTGAATGCTAGGTTCCCAGCTGATGGAGATTTGGGAATTAATGTCTCTTGCAGGGAGTGTATTGTTGAGGGCGGGCTTATGGGTGTTATAGCCAGTGTCCCCTTGCCAGTGTTTGGCACACTCTACTACTGTTGTTGTCCACCTGATGTTGGCAAGGGGATGATGTCTACGCTTTGCTAATGTCATCATCTTCCCCTGCCATCATGGAGCTTCCCCCTCAAGCCATAAGCCAAAATAAACCTCTTTTTTTCCCACAAGCTACTCTTGGTTGGGTGAATTTTACCAGCAATGTGAACCTGACTACAACACCAGCTTTGGTCAAAACCCTAAGCCTTGATCCACTCTGTTCACATCATCATATCTTCATGATCCTTATCTGACAGACAGCATGTCAGGAAGGATGTGATCAAAAAGCTCAAGACAGAGAGCTTTCCAGCTATTCTTGCCACCCATGGGAAACTCATGTGTTGAGTGGAGGTGAGCAGCTTACCTCCAAGGGCCACAGTCCCCACATGATTTTTCATCTCTGGGAAGATGGACAAGCCCATCCAACATGATGCCAGGCTCGTGCCATGACTATTCACCACCAGGCCAGTCTTGGGCATGTCCATCAACCTCCTTCCTGCCCTCATTGCCATACCCAAGGTAATAAACTCTTCTTGCAGCTTTTTATTTCACACATTTCTTTTATTTACACTTTATGATGAATGCAACTAATTCTATAAACAACTGTGAAGAGTCAAAACAGAATTATGTAAATTAAAAGAATTTAGCCAAAATTTACAGGCATAAAGGTGGGCTACTATGTACACATGACAGCAGGGGCTTCAGCAGATGTTGTTTCAAAGGCTGGAGACACTGGCGTCTTCTCCTCAAAACTGTGGCACGTCAAATACCAAGACCCCTCAGCTTATCAATGCATTCTTACATGAGCCAAATGTATTTTAAAATGTTTGTTTACATTGACTTGTTGTAAATTACACACCTTCTAGACATACACCTCCTCTTGGGTTTAGTGCTAGCATCTAAAATGCACAGATACCGAAAGTGTTCCACAGGTAATTATTCTAGCTCTTAAAAGTTAAAAAAAAAGTATTTGTGAAAAATAATTTAAAAGGATCAGTGCAAACTTGGTAATCCTGGTGCTCTCCCAGTAGCAAATCCAGGATGAGGGGCGTCTGCTTTGGGTTCTGCAGCCCTGGGCCAAGTCTTCTTCACCACTCATCCGTTTCCTTCCCAAGGATCTTTCTGGCTCCACCATGGCTCCAGGCGTAACTGTGCTTGTGACTTAGTCCATTTACCAAGATGTGGCTACAGAATTCAGTCCCACGGGGCCAGGGCTCAGGGGGTCCCCCACACCGATGAGACTTTGGGGGCTCTTCCTCCAGCCAGCGGACCCCTTTGTACTGACGGCCACAGTTTGCATCAGGTCGAGGAACTCTCATGTTTTCCCCCAGCAACGCTTCAAATATTTTGTAGAAAAGGGTCCAAAACTCTGTCATCGCTGGGGCTCTGTGTATCTACCAAAGCTGCTACCGCCCTGGAACTTTTCCAACCCTCCAAGGAGGGTGACCTTGGGGGAAGAGTTTGTCAGAGGAGAAATCTAGTAGATGCCTAGAATTGGAAAATGCAGAAATAACAAGTCAGTTGTGAAAAAAAATGGTTCTGGTTGGAATCTTTGTCAGATATGAGGGTGGTTTGAGAAGAGTGAAATCCCTTCTAAACTTACAACCTGGAGTCATCGAGATTTCAGATGCTAGATTTTTGACTGCACATAGCATCATTAAAGGGCCAAGTATTGAGTATGTCTGGTGACAATTTTAACTTCCACCCTGTTTTTCTGCATGTTTCTTTCAGTAGGCCAGAGAGCATGAAGATAAATTAAATCAATGCAGAGAAAGTAGGCTTCTGAATGAGAAGCAGTTCTTCTAGGGGGATGGTAATTCACACATTATACCCATTGCTCAAGGCACACACAACCCTGGTCTAATTCTTAAGCTTCAGCCTTGTAGCTTCCCAACCTACTGTGGTTAGTGTGGCTTGGATTTGCCTCCAGAAATTTGGCTGTTTTGTTTGGAGAACAGAAAGAAGCAAGTCTTAGCTCAAGTAGAGCCTAGAGAGTAGTGTGCAAATCCAGAGGTCCAGCTCCTGCAGATTCAGCAAACCATTATGAAAATATGGGATGGGGGGCATTGCTGCATCTATGTTGAATTCTTATGCACCTTTTAAATTATCATTTCATAAGTAATATACTATAACAACTGTCTACATAGACTTTACACCATCTTGGGAATTATAAGTAATTTCGAGAGAAAGTATACAGGAAGACATGTGTAGATTATGTGTAAATGTAACTGTTAACGCAGGGGACTAGAGGAACATAAATAGGTTTTGGTATCTGTGGAGATGCAGGAACTAACCTGGTAGATGCAAACATTAAAACCTTACTCTTGGGCTGGAGAGATGGCTTAGCAGTTAAGCACTTGCCTGTGAAGCCTAAGGACCCCGGTTCGAGGCTCAGTTCCCCAGGACCCACGTTAGCCAGATGCACAAGGGGGCGCACGCGTCTGGAGTTCGTTTGCAGTGGCTGGAAGCCCTGGCGCGCCCATTCTCTCTCTATCTGTCTCTTTCTCTCCCTCTCTCTCTCTCTCTCTGTCACTCTCAAATAAATAAATAAAAATGAACAAAAAATATTTTTAAAAAAAAACACCTTACTCTCGTGCAAGCTTCTGTAGCACTGAACTAAAACTAGAATGATACATAAAAGATTAGCATGGCCTTTGCGACATGATGGTTCAGAAATGTGTGAAGCATTTCATATTCTTATAGTGAGGCCTTGTCTCAGAACACTGAAAAAAGTGTGTGAATATGATCAAAGTACAGTACATGCACACACGAAAATGCCATAATAAATCCCACTACATTGCACAATTAGCATGTTTACAAAAAAAAGGCTCAAGACCCTGCATCTTGACTTGGAAGGGAGTACGTTAGCTCCAGCAGTGAGGTCCCTTTAGAAATCCTCTCCTCTTCAACCTCTATTCCACACAGGACCCAGTATTAGATTTGGACCTGCACCCCTAAATTACAGCTGCTAGAACCCTTTAGAAGTCCTCTCCCCTTATCCTGCCCTGGTGAACAGGGCCTGATGTCTTCACTGGGACCCAATTGGGACCGAGGTGTTGCAGCTCCAAAAGCTAGATTCCCATTAGGAATCCTCTTTGCTTTACCCTGTGGGCAGAGTCTGCCCACCACTGGGGATGTATCTCCAGCTAAGTTCTAGAATTCAGATTCCCTTCAGAAATACTCTTTCCTTCAGTATGGGGGCCACAAAAGATCTCCCATTTGGGCTGAGAGTCCAAGGTAAGTTCTAGAACTGCTACAAGTGAGTTTAGAACACCTCACCCATATACCCCTAAGACTGACCTCCAAACACCACAAGTGAGTTTAGAACACCTCATCCATGTACCCCAACACTGACCTCCAAGCACCACAGAGCAGAGCAAAGGAAAAGGAAAAGCAGGTGCTATTCCAAATATTCAACCAACTCGGGTGTGCCAGAGAGACCTGATCAGAGAGTGCTAGCTCCAGATGGCTAATTCTCAACATAACATGACAATCCAGCCAATATCTCTCCCCCGAGAAACACCAATCCTATGGGAAAGAACCCTCATGAAAACTATCCAGAGGAAACTACAGGCAGAAAGCTCAAAAGAATGATTATAAATATGTGCAAAGAACTTGAAGAAGACATGGATAATGCATGAATTAAATCTTGACTAAATTCATCAATGACACATATACCTAAACTAATTCCAAGAGATCACAAAAAGTAAGATTAAACGAAAAAGTTAATCCTAGATATGAAAATGGAATTCAATAAAGATATAGGAAACCTAAAGAAAAAGCAAACAAATATAATGCTGGAAATGAAAAATATAGCAAATCCAACAGAAGCTCTACAGAGAGCCACACAAATAGAATGGATCAAGTGGAAGACAGGGAAAAGAACTGGTTCAATTAGTAAAAACCAATCAGAAATTAAAAGAAAACATGTGTGTGACACCTTGAAGAAACCAATTGTTTGAATTATGGGTACATAAGAATGGAAAGAACTTCAAGTCAATGGCATGGGAAATATTTTTAATATAATTATAGATGAAAATTTCCACTAGAGGGAAGAGATGCCTATCCATGTACAAGAGGCATACAGAACACCAAATACACAGGACTATAATGAGAATTTCCCCATATCATATTATGGTCAAAACACTAAATGCACAGATCAAAGAAAGGGTACTGAAAGCAGCAAGAGAGAAACATCTCTTCATGTATAAAGGCAGACCTATCAAAATAATAGCAGATTTTCTAAAAGAAACTCTAAAAGCAAGAACTTAGAATGATGTGTATCAAGTATCAAAAAAGCACAGCTGCCAACCCAAACTATTATTCCCAGCAAAACTACCTCTCCTAATTGGAGGACAGAGAATGTTCCATGGTTAAAAAAAAGGGGGGTTGGAAAGATGGCTTAGCAGTTAAGGCATGTGCCTGCAAAGCCAAAGAATCCTGGTTTGACTCTCCGGGACCCACATAAACCAGATGCACAGGGTGGCGCATGCATCTGGAGTTCATTTGCAGTGACTGGAGGCCCTGGAGTGCCCATTCTTTCTCTCTCTCTCTCTCTCTCTCTCTCTCTCTCTCTCTCCCTCTCCCTCTCCCTCTCCCTCTCCTTCTGCCTCTTCCTCTCCCTCTTTCTCTTGCAAATAAATAAAAATATATTTTTTAAAAGGGGGGGCTAATTGAATTTAAGAGCACTATGTCAGACCTCTAGAGGATATTGGATGGAATACTTTGTATCAAAGAGAAGAATAACCATATTCAAGAGGCTACAGAGGAAAAAAGC
Source organism: Dipus sagitta (assembly GCA_036346955.1). Taxonomy (NCBI): domain Eukaryota; kingdom Metazoa; phylum Chordata; class Mammalia; order Rodentia; family Dipodidae; genus Dipus; species Dipus sagitta. The sequence continues at coordinate 60,641,816 of CM070777.1, read as the reverse complement.
AATAATCAATGTTGGAACAGTTATTAAGCAAATAAAGACCAAAAAGCACCACACCACACAAAACATCAACATGGCATGGATAAATTCACACTTTTTAGTAATAACACTGAATATTGATGATCTAAACTCCCCATTCAAAAGATACATACTAACAGTTTGAGTAGGAAAACAGGATCTGTCCTTTTGCCGTTGTATGGAAACTCATCTCACAGTCAAAACCAGATGCAACCATAGGGGGAAGAATGGGAAAAGGTATTTCAAGAACATGGAACCAGGAAACATGCAGGTGTGGTTATTCTAATATTTGACAAAATAGACTTCAAACCAAAACTAATCAGAAGAGATAATGGTCACTTCATACTGATCAAAGGAAGAATAAACAAAGAGGACATTGCAGTTCTAAATATATACACACCAAACATAGGTGCACATAATTTTATAAAATAAAAATTTAGGTCTGGAGGGATGGCTTAGTGATTAAGGTGCTTGCCTGCAAAGCCAAAGGATCCAGGTTTGATTCCCCAGGACCCGCGTAAGCCAGATACACAAGGTAGCACATGTATCTGGAGTTTGTTGGAAGTGGCTGGAGGCCCTAATGTACCTATTCTCTTTCTCTTTCTCTCTCTCCCTCTCCCTCTTTCTCTCATATACATATATATATATAAAGTGCTGGTTTGTTTCATGTAAAAATCAGCTGAATTTTAAAACTAAAAAAAAGAAAATTTACTAGACATAAAGTCAGAGATAATTCCCAACACAATAATATTTGGTGACTTCAATATGCACTATCACAAAGAGACAGACATAAACACAGAAACAATGGACTTAATAGATACCATAGGTTAAGCAGACCTAATAGTCATTTACAGAACATTCAATCCAAACTCTACAGAATACACATTCTTCTCAGCAGCTTATGTAACTTTCCCTAAAATAGATTATATATCAGGACACAAGGCAAATCTCAACAAATTTAGGAAATTTGAATCAACACCTTGGACGCTGTCAGATCACAATGCAATGAAGCTAGAAACTGACAAGAGAAGCTGATGAAAATTCATAAAGTCCTGGAGAATGGACAACACACTCTTCAACAATGAACATGTCATCAACAGATTAATGTCACAAAATGATCCTCCTACCAAAAGCAATATACAGATCCAGTGTCATCCAAATTAAAGTTCCAGTATCATTATTCATAGAAACAGGAAAAAAAAATAATCTTAAAACTTGTATGGAAGCACAAAAGGGTACCAAAACTATCCTCAGCAACTAGAATACTGCTAGAAGCATTACCACACTACATTTCAAGTTATACTATTGAAACACAGCAATAAAAAGAGTATGCTGTAAGCTGGATGTGGTGGCGCACGCCTTTAATCCCAGCACTCGGGAGGCAGAGGTAGGAGGGTCACCATGAGTTCGAGGCCACCCTGAGACTACATAGAAAATTCCAGGTCAGCCTGGGCTAGAGTGAGACCCTACCTCAAAAAACAAAAACAAACAAACAACAAAGAAGAGCATGCTCTGGGCACACACACACATGCACGCACACGCACACACACAACTCAATGGAAAGAAGAGAAGATCCAGGTATGAGTCCAAGGAAGTACAAGTACCTAATTTTGACAAAGAGGCCTAAGATACAATTTTGGAGTAAAGACAGAACTTTCAACAAATGGTGTTGAAAAAACTTCTACATGTAGAAGGATGAATCTAGACCTTTATATCTAACCATGCACAAAAAAACAACTCCAAATGGACCAAGGACCTCAATGTAATCCAAACTGCTCTCACTCTTGGTTGGAGAATCTGTTTTATTTTATAGGAGGCAAAGAAAGCAGAGAACCATGATCTATTGATAAGATAGTCACCTGCCCACCACTAGACGTGCCACCTCTACCTCATCTGCTGGGGCCGGGGAGAAGTTGCAGAGGAGATGGTGACATGAATACTGGTCTCGCTGCTAGCTGTGGCCCACCAGCTCCAAGCTGATGGAGACAAACACGGTGATCAATCAAAACCCATCAAAACAGAAATCCAGAGGCTACAGAGAAATCAACACTAAATCAGACTGCCAACAGGCCTGCCATGGCTCAGGGAGCATTGTGGAAGATGGGGTGGAAAGACTGTAAGAGGCACAGAGTGGGCAGGAATATGCTGAGGCACAAGCCCCCTGCTATCCCACAGGGACTGACTGAGGCCTTCGTGACTCTACAGGGAAGACCATAGCCCCACTGAGGCAGTCTCCCTGGGTAATGGGAGCAGGGGTAAGAGGATAAGAGTATTAGCTATTATAATGCGTATAATTTAATTTAATTTTTTTAAAATGGGCCATGCTCTATTTCACATTCCCAGGCTCAAGGACCATTTCAGAAGAGGTGGAAGAAAAAAATGTAAGAGCCAAATAGAAGGGGAGGAGTGCTTACAATGCTGTCTTCCACACACAAAGTAGCATTGATATACATGACCTCTCAGTGACCCATGCTACCTCCACAAGATCTGCACAATAGGAGGAAAAAATGATGACATCAAAACAGAAAGAGACAAGTCAGAAAGAAGGGATTCAGTGGAGGGGAAATTTGGGAGGGGACTATGACCATGGTATATTTTCTATATTCATGGAAGTTGTAAATAAAAATTAAAAACTGGGCCATGGAATTGTACACAGAGTTCTCAAAAGAAACATAAATGGGGATGGAGGGTTGGCTTAGCGGTTAAGGCGTTTGCCTGCAAAGCCAAAGGACACAGGTTCAATTACCCAGTACCCACTTTAGTCAGATGCACAAGGAGGCGCACGCGTCTGGAGTTTGTTTGTAGTGGCCAGAGGCCCTGGCACCCATTCTCTCTCTCTCTCTCTCGTAAATAAATATTTTTTAAAAAGAAACATAAATGTCCAGTAAATATGATTCAAAATGTTCAACAATTTTAGCCCTCAGGAGAATGCAAATTAAATCTACTTTGAGATTGCATCTCACCCTGGTCAAATGGCTATCATTAAAAAATCAAACAATGGCCACGTGCCATGGCACATGCATTTAGTCCCAGCACTTAGGAGGCAGAGGTAGGAGGATCACTGTGAGTTCAAGACCAGCTTGAGACTACATAGTGAATTCCAGGTCGGCCTGAGCTAGAGTGAGACCCTACCTTGGAAAACCAAAAAAAAAAAAAAACCTCAAATGAAAACAAGCGCTGATGAAGGTGTGGGTAAAGAGGAACCCCACTGTCGGTGTGATTCTCAAAAAGCTGAAAATTGATCTGCCATATGACCCAGTGCTACAGCCCCTGGTAAGGAGAGCCGCAAGTGGAAACCAGGACCACCTCATGTTTAGAGCCATTGCTTGAATATATCTCTTCACAGAACCTGTCTTCCTCTTCAGAGAGTAGTAGCGGGACAAGCAAGATGGTTTTCTTCAGCCCTCTTTCCCTACCACCCGTCATCAAAGTCTAGAAAGACCTAGATGGATTCTCTGGACTTTTTAACAGTGGGTCTTTCCCCGCCCCCAACCCCACCTCACCCCGGGGGTAGGGTTTCACTCTGGCCCAGGCTGACCTGAAACTCGCTATGTAGTCTCAGGGTGGCCTCGAACTCATGGCGATCCTCCTACCTCTGCCTCCCGAGTGCTGGGATTAAAGGTGTGCGCCACCACGCCCAGCTCCGTGGGTCTTTTCTACCCAGAAACACTGAATTGAATCACACCACCACCTTCACCTCCTGTTTCAGCATTTTCATTAGGAGTTCTGTTTCCACTCTCCACCGGTGCTTTGCCCTTTGACCACTCACACGCACTGTTTCCAGGCTCCGCATCGCCTTCAGAGGACAGAAGTGCATGGGGGCTGTTGTCAGCCACTGTGGGAATCAGCCGGACCCACAGCTGCCCCCCACCTGTACACGGTCCTCCACAAGAAATGCTGTCAGGCGTTGGCTGGTGGTGTGGTGAGGAACAAGGAATGTTGGTCCAGATTCCAGTAAGCAAATGGCAAACAATAGAAGACCGCTCTGAGCACTTCCCACTACAGAGAGGCAGCTGAAAACCGCGGCGCTTCAGCAGGCAAGGCTCCGGGATGGGTGAAATGAGGAACAAGCAGAGCACAGGCTGGCCGAGGCAGGACGGGCCCATTGATCGGGATTCCTCCCCCCCACGCACCCCACAGCAGGAGGAGCTCAAGCCTGGACTTCACACTTTACAGAGCCTCTGAACCAAGCAGGTTCATAAAACAGATCCACAGAGCCACGCCTCCAAGCCCTCATTCAGATGGTACATTAGGTTCTCTAGAGGAACAGCACTGGTAGAATGACGATACACTATGAAAGTTTATTAGGTCGCCTTACACGGTACAGGCTGGGTACTCCGATAATGCGTGTCTGCAGGCTGGAAACGGTAGCGCCTTCACTGCTCAATCCACAAAGCTGGATGCCTCCACAGTCCCGATCGAGCAGTAACAGTCCAGGGCACTTTTCCCCATCCCTTGACTTGCACCAGATTGCAGACAGCAGCGGAGCTCAGGGTCATTAGCTCCCAAATTAAGCCCTGCCCCCTTCAAGATACCGTCACCTGTGGACTAGCACCGGCTACGAAGCCCCACCAGCCGCTGCTCTTTGAGCTGTGTGGACTCGCACCTGTGCCCGTGGGGTCTAGCGCTTAAGGCTTTCTTTCTGTGTTAAAATATTCATTTTCATGCAGAGAGAGAAAGAGAGAATGGGTGCATCAGGGCTTCTGGCCACCTCAAACCAATTCCAGATGCATGCACCCGCCACTTGGTGCATCTGGGTGGATACTGGGGAATTGAACCCAAGTCTTTAGGCTTTGCTGGCAGGTTCCTTAACCACCGAGGTAACTCTCCAGGCCCTGGCTTTCTTTCGTAATCTGTATGGAATTTCAGAAGAAGGATCAAACAATCTCTGACTTTGGGGGGACAGCGGTCAGATAATGGGCAGGTATCAAAGAATTTCTGGGTGTTGTACTTCAGGGATGGGAGGCCACTTTCTTCCATTAATGGTATTTTTTAATTCCTGAAAAAGAGGATTTAAAAAAAAAAAAAGGTGCCTATTGGTCAGTAGAAACAGCTCTCTGTAGGTGAAGAAAAGGTAGGAGGATAAACTGATATCTCTGATAATGCCAACTAGTAATGCAGGATGAGTCTTGTGCTGTTGGAGGAAGGCTCGCCAGTTCTGCAGATGGTGGAGTGAGAAGTGAGAAATGACACAGGACCTGGGGGAGACTGGGGTAGAACTTGCTGAGCAGCAGTTAAGGAATGAGGAGGGCTGGAGGCCAAGGGAAGAAGCTGGCTGGGTGAGTTGGGGAGACGCCATGGGAGAGGAGAGTGCGGCTTTGTGTGTTGCCTGCCTCTTTCTGAAAGTGATGGGAAAGGAAAGGGCTTCTTCCGGAGGGAGAACTTACATTTGCAGCTTCCCCCATCCCAACCTCAGAATAAGGTTGCTGGGAGGAAACTGGTGTTCACACAGTCTGAGGGAGGAACTCGGGCTTCTGGATGAGATAGAGCTTGGAGCTAAACGAGTAGACGTTAGACAGGACTTGCATGGGGGGAGAAGCTGAGCCAAGCCCTGAAGAATAGAAACTGACCTCTCCAGGGCTGGAGAGATAGCTTAGCAGTTAAGGCGCTTGCCTGAAAAGCCAAAGGACCCCAGTTTGATTCCCCAGTAGCTACATAAGCCAGATGCACAAGGCGGCGCATGCATCTGGAGTTTGTTTGCAGTGGCTGGCAGCCCTGGCATGCCCATTCTCTCTCTGTCTTTCTCTCTCTCTCTCTCTCTCTCTCTCTCTCTCTCTCTCTGCCTCTTTCCCTCTCTCAAATAAATTAATAATAAAATATTTTTAAAAAGAAAAATAATGACCTCTCCAGGTCCAGCTGCAGACTGAATGCAATGCAATACTTCCCCTGTTAGAAGCTTCCAGAGCACACTGTCTGATGTTAGATGCTTTGGAGGTAGATCCCAGTACGTTCTCCATCATCAAGCAACCTGGATGACTTTTAAGCAAGGTCAGGAAGAAAAGACCCACTGATAAAGGTCCAGAGAACCCACCTAGGTCTTTCTAGACTTTGAGGATGAGCGGTAGGGAAAAAGAGCTGAATAAAACCGTGTTTATTATCCAGCTAAGCTGATGAGGAACCTCAACTTACTCGCCCTGCCCATGATTGAAGAGGAAGAGGGGCTCACAAGGGTGAAGCAAGCATAAGGTCGCACATGCCCACTAGGTGGTGCAAACACCTGGAGTTTGCTTTCAGTGGCTGAGGCCCTGGTGCACCAATTCTCTCTCTCTCCTCTCTCTTTTGCTGTCTCCAAAAGTAAATTGTAATTTTATTTTTTTTTTACAAAGAGGAAGAGGGGTTCTTTGAAAAGGTACTTGCAAGCAATGGCTCCAAACATGGGGTGGACTTGCTTTTCTCTGGCCAGCACTTTCTCTCTATATAGATAGATAGATAGATATAGATATGTGTGTGTATATATATATATATATATATATGTATATATATATATATATTATATATATATATAGAGAGAGAGAGAGAGAGAGAGAGAGAGAGAGAGGGAGAGAGTATGTATTGCAGTACTGAGCACTCCTGTCACTTCTTTCCAGCACCATGATGCCTTCTGAGTCATTCCAAGGTCACTACCATCTGAAAAGAGAAGATTCTCAACCAAAAGTGAGAGTAGCATTAATATAAGGGTATGAACATTAAGAGAAGTGCTTACTGGGCAGTTTGATAAGCATAGTATATACATTTAGCCTGACAGCAGCAGACGTTACACCTCTAGGGCTCATGACTACCGCTGTTTTAAGTTTTCAGTTATCAGGGATGTATTCCCTCCCATGGAGCGGGCCTCCAGTTCAATTGGAGGGCAGTTGGTGTTGGTTTCCACCATGACAGACTTGCCACTATTGCACCCGTTGGCTCATTTGGCCTGGCTGGCCAATTATAAGGCTTGCAGTGTCCTCTGTTGAGTATCTTCACTGGTGATTTCTCTCTCTCCCATTGAACTACATGCAGAATGGCTTCTTCCAGCTTTCTGTCAGCTGGTCTACAAGGAGGAGTATCAGCTCAGTTCCAGCAGGATTTCTCAGTGGCCTTGCAGCCCAACTATGTGGAGTCTTCAGCAATAGGGTCTTACCATCTATTCCTGGTGGGAAACCAAGGGCCTAGGCAATGGCCTATAATGTTTGGGGGGGCATCAGAGACCTCCCTGGCCGACAACTCACTGGAAGGTATCCTATCCCTATGACTTTTTGTTGGGGGGGGGGTTTCAAAGTAGGGTCTCACTCTAGCCCAGGCTGAACTGGAACCCACCCTATTCTCAGGGTGGCCTCGAACTCAGGGCAATCCTCCTACCTCTGCCTCCCAAGTGCTGGGATTAAAGGCATGTGCCATCACGCCCGGTTCTGCCAAGCATTCTAAGTGTTTCCAGATTACCGAGCTCAGAACTTTGTCTAAGCTAGCCAGGGAAGCCCAAAGAGGACAGGAAGGAGGACAGGGAAGCCTGGACAGAGGAACAGACAGCTGCAGAGAGGGAACTGAAGGAAGGCGTATGGGGATGCCGACACTCCTCACCCCCTGAGCATCTTTCTCAGGGCTCTGGTTACCTCCCTGTTCCTGAGGCTGTGAATGAGTGGATTGAACATTGGCGTGAGGACCGTGTAGAAGATGGAGGTGACCCTGTCTTCTGCTGGTGTCCTGGCTGAGGCCCGCTGCATATAGCTAAAGATGGCTCCCCCCTTAGTAGAGCTCACTCCAGCCAGGTGTGAGGAGCAAGTGGAGACGGCCTTCTGCTTCCCCTCACAGGAGGGCATCCGAGCCACAGCCGTGGAGACCTGGGCGTAAGAAGCCGCGATGACCGCAAGGGACACCAGCGACATCACCACGCAGCTTACGTAGATGAGTCCTTAAAGAGAGAGGTGTCCGCCCAGGACAGGCATAGCAGGGCCGGAACCTCACAGAAGAAGGGGTCCACCTCCAGAGAGCCACCACAGGGGTAGCTGAGGACCACACCCACGTCAATCACACTGTCTGCCGCCCCACCACCCACCCAGCATGGTACAGCCAGGAGGGAGCAGGCCCTCCAGCTCATAAGCACAGGGTATGGCAAGGGGTGGCAGACGGCCACATACCTGTCATAAGCCGTGACTGCCCAGAGGAAGCACTGGGCTCCTCCTACCATGACCGCTAGAAAGATCTGAACTGCACGGCCTGCCCTTGAGATGAACTTCCAGCCTGAAAGAAAGTTGGCCACCATCTTGGGCAACACTGTGCACGGCGTAGTCAAGTCCACGAAGGAGGGCTGGCTGAGGAAGAAGTACATATGTAGGTCAGCCTTGATAAGCGTCAGCAGGAGGACATTGCCACCTAGCGCAGCAGTAGAGGCCAGACGAACCAGGAAGAAGAGGACGATGTCATATGGTGAGTGGCTGAATAGGCCTGTAGGGATGAAGCTTGATAGGGAAGTACGGTTCCAGAGCCCTATGGCCATGACCTTGAGAGAAAAGGGGAAACAAAAAAAGAGCAAACGAACAAACACAATCTTTACTTGGCATGCCAATAGCAGAAGAAAATACATTTTTTTTCTTCCAAAAGACAGAGACCAGCCCTTTGGCACTACCCTATCCTTTCATTCTACAGTGAAAATCCGTTGTCTTTCAGCTGCCCCCAGAGGTTACCAAGCATGAATTTGATCCATATCTTAGTCCCAACTGATGACGGGATAGGGGCATAGGCAGGGGGAGCAGAGGGCAAGAAGGAAGAGTGGTGTCTAAATGCTAAGTGGCTAGGTATAGTTTTAGGAAAGGAGGCCATTAGTTTAAGAGGTAGGAAAAGTGAGTTTTGGAAAATACAAGAGACATACATAGAAAGAAGAGAGCATGGTAGCTTTAAAAGGTGGCACAACTTAAAGATAAAAGACTTCATTTTCCTTATAAAAAATAAAAACTCAGGCTGGAGGAATGGCTTAGCGGTTAAGGCATTTGCCTGCAAAACCAAAGGACCCAGGTTCAATTCCCCAGGACCCACATTAACCAGATGCACAAGGGGGCACACCCGTCTGGAGTTGGTCTGCAGTGGCTGGAGGCCCTGGCATGCCCATTCTCTCTCTCTCTCTCTCTCCCCCCACCTTTCTTTGTCAAATAAATAAATAAAAATAAAACATTTAAAAAAATAAAAACCCAAGCCAGGTGTGGTGGTGCATGCCTTTAATCCCAGCACTTGGGAGGCAGAGGTAGGAGGACTGTTCTGAGTTAGAGACCACCCTGAGAATACAGTATGAATTCTACGTCAGCCTGTGCTAGAGACCCTACCTTGAAAAACAACAAAAAAAAAAAAGATAAAAATAAAAACTCCTCCCTGCCTCTTAGAGCATTTATTTAAAAAAAAAAAAAACCTCATAAGTTCTTTCTCTGAAATGTCTTTTTTTATTTATTTAATTTTTAAATATTTTTATTTATTTATTTAAGAGAGGGAGAGGCAGAGAGAGAGAGAGAGTGGGCATGCCAGGGTATCCAGCCACTGCAAATGAACTCCAGATGTATGTGCCACCTTGTACGTCTGGCTTACATGGGTCCTGGGGAGTTGAACCTGGGTTCTTTGGCTTTGCAGGCAAGTGCCTTAACTGCTAAGCCATCTCTCCAGACCTATTTTATTTTTTATGAGAGAGAGAGAATTGGTGTACTAAACCCTCTAGCCACTGTGATTGAATTCCATCGTGAGATCTTCAGAAATGCATCTCTAGATGTAACCCAACCATTCATCCTATCTTGATACTTGGACTTTGGGGATCTGAGGGCAGATAGTGGGGACATGCTGCCTCACCTTATCTAGTGCCTTTCCTGAGTGGGCACTAAACAGCTTAGAAACAGTAAATATCCTAAGTCCCATTTACTCAATTTACAAGGCAAGAAAGGAACCATTACTCACTCCAAAAATGGGCGTGGGGGAGTACTCTTATGGTGTATACAATTTCCATCTTTCCTGATGTCTCAGACAGAATTCAGAACGTGCCCTAAAATATTGGTCAAAAGGTTTTTATTATACAAGAGAAATAAGTTAGTGATTTATTGCATAGGACAGTGAGCATAAGTAAAAATAAGTATTTCTTGTTTCAAAACTGATTAAGAGTACCAATGCTGAAATATTCTCATCACAAAGAAATAATTAGTTCATTAACTTGACTTAGCCTTTCTGCACACATATAACACCATATTGCACCCCATGAAATATAGGCAAGCATTCTTTGTCAACTGAAACTAACCAGATGTGGTGGCCTACATGTATATAAGATGAACACTAGAGGGTGAGGCAGAAGAATCACAAATTTGAGAACAGACTGGACTGCAAAGAAATAAACTGTCTCAAATAAGCAAATAAATAATACTTAATAGAGGTCTGTGTGAGCAAGTGTTGGCCTGGGGAAGGACCCTTATGTACTCTCTCCCCAACTGCAGGCCTCCAAATGTAAACTAAATTTATAGAGCTAAGCCCTCAAGATATTCTCCTGCTTATTACAAAATGGTAATGAACTCATGTAAAAGGTTTGTACAGAGCAGTGTCTTGGGACACCAAACTTGGTCCTTAGTGAGCCCAGGGAATAAACACATAATCCACACCAAATAAGAAACTTAAATAATGAATTAGCTTCAGGACAAAGTTCACTCCCCATAGCCCTGACTTTGAAAAATACCCCAGACTCCTATTAAGTGATGGAAGGAGACTCCCATGAGACATCTCCTGACACAACACCTATTTGTCCCTAAGAGGCATCTTCACTCTTATCTTGTCCCAGGACAACCACAGAGTGTCAGAATCAATATGGATCTGCACTCAGGGAGTTCTGTTAATGGATGACCAGTTCAGGTATTCTGTGAGCCTAGTCTTCAATTCAGGTTCTTAGTCTTCAGTTCAGGTTCTATACCTTTATACACTTAGCCCCTGGTTAATCACTGTTCACTAAACAAATCATTATTGAGCACTATGGAAATGAAGACCAACAAAGAAAAGCAGAGGCTATTTATGCAGAGTCTATTGCGGACCTCAGACACTGTCACTTGAGCTTTGGATAACAGGCGGAGAAGAAGGAAAGCTTCTAAAACAGGAAAATACTAGAGCAAGGTTTGGGCATGTTTTGATTAGAGGCTGTTTTCACAGAGGGGCTGGAGACAGGGTTACAAGAAGCAAGCTGTTCTGTTCAGAGCTGGCTAGGGATGTATAGGGGCTTTCTCTACCCAACACTAAGTATCAGGCAGGGAAAAATTAGGGGAGCTGACAACTATTAGACAAGTCTTGACCATTGAGTTCCAGCTGGTATAGGAGTTCTTGCTTAGCCCCTTTACCTCACTGCTCAACTGTTCCTGTACTTAACATGAGCTTCTTTGAAAATGGCTTCTACCTACATATTAGTCTAGTGCTCCAGGCTGGTGAAGACCCTGATCCTGTACTGTCACCAGGGCTCTTAAGGGATCCATTGAGCTCTCAGACTTTGACGATGATGTAAAGTCTATATTTTGAGTCATTCAAGTCCATCTAGGTCTCCGCATTGCTACTACTTCAACAGAACTACTGTTTTCACTTCTTGTACTGTTTCAATAGCTTCTCCCCAGCCTGCCATTTTTATCACTTTCCAGTGCATTTAGCCACATTGCAACCGTGATGATATTTTTGACTGGAAGAATAGGTTTTCTGGGGATCATCAACTGATACCCCAAAGCAAAGCCTGAGGCCTTGACCTGCTGACAGTCTTGGAACCCAACTCAAAATCATGGTCTTTATCTCATTTCCTTGTTTCTCTCTAGTGCAAAGTTCCCTTCTCTACCTGGTCAGGTCTTACAAACAACACCATTGCCTTCTGTCTCCTTACTACAATCTCATTACCCAAAGCAGAATAAATGCATCTCATAGGAAGAGAAACTGAGGTATTGACATACCTGTGCAGATTTGTCACATACCCTTTCCTTTATTTAGCCCATATAGCTACCCATTAGCTCAACAGTTTAGGAAAATGCATATCACCCTTTCTATAGGCTATAGAGAAAATGGAAAATACAGACATATAGAACACTTTTTTAGATGTCTATATGCCATCTGTATTTCTTCCTCTGAGAACTCTCTATTTAGTTCCATGGCCCATTTTTTAATTGGGTTGTTTGATTTCTTATTGTTCTGTTTTTTGAGTTCTTTGTATATTCTGGATATTAATCCTCTGTCAGATGTGTAGCTGGCAAAGATTTTCTCCCATTCTGTAGGTCATCTCTTTGCTCTATTCACAGTGTCCTTTGCTGTACAAAAGCTTTGTAATTTCATGAGATCCAAGTAGGTGATTAGTGGTTTTATTTTCTGAGAAATTAGAGTTATATTCAGAAAGTCATTACATATGCCAATATGTTGAAGGGTTTCCCCTACCTATTCCTCTAGCAGTTTCAGAGTTTCAGGTCTGATATTAGGGTCCCTAATCCACTTGGACTTGATTCTTATGCATGGAGAAAGACAAGGATCTATTTTCATCCTTCTACATATAGATATCCAGTATTCCAGCACCACTTGTTGAAGAGGCTTTTCCTCAGTGAATATTTTTGGCATTTCTGTCAAATATCAGATGGCTGTAGCTTGTTGTTATGGCACATGCCTTTAATCCCAGCACTTGGGAGGCAGAGATAGGAGGATCACCATGAGTTCAAGGCCACTCTGAAACTACATAGTGAATTCCAGATCAGGAGTGAGACCCTACCACAAAAAACCAAAAACAAACAAACAAAAAAAAAAAAATCAGATGGCTGTAGCTTCCTGGATTAACATTGGGTCTGGTATTCTATTCCATTGACCTACCTGTCTTTCTTTGTGCCAGTACCATGCTGGTTTTGTTACTATGGCTTTGTAATATAGCTTAAAATCAGGTATAGTGATACCACCAGCCTTATTTTTGTTGCACAAAATTGTTTTGGCTATTCGAGGTTTTTTTTTTTTTGTGCTTCCAAATGAATTTTAGGATTATTTTTTCTACTTCTGTGAAGAATGCCATTGGAATTTTAATGGGGATTGCATAAAATGTGTAGATTGATTTTGGTGTGATTGACATTTTCACAATATTGATTCTTCCAATCCAGGAACAAGGGATGTCTTTCCATTTCCTAGTGTCTTCTGTGATTTCTCACTCGAGTGTTTTAAAGTTCTCATTATAGAGATCCTTCACTTCCTTGGTTGGGTTTATTCCAAGGTACTTTTTTTTTTTTTTTTTTTTAGGCAATTGTGAATGGGAGAGATACCCTGATTTCATCCTCTGTATAATTGTTATTAGTATGTAGGAAAGCTACTGATTTCTGTGTGTTTATTTTGTATCCTGCTACATTGCTAAAAGTGCTTAGCAGCTCTAACAGTTTGCTAATGGAGTCTTTAGAGTCCTTTATGTATAGAATCATATCATCTGCAAATAATGATAATTTGATCTCTTCCTTTCAATTTGTATCCCTTTTATGAGTGTCTCTTGCCTTATTGGCATGGCCAGGAATTCCAGTACTATATTAAATAAAAGTGGGGACAGTGGACACCCTTGTATTGTTCCTAAATTTACTGGAAAAGCTTCAAATTTTTCCCCATTTGGTATTATATTGGCTGTAGGTTTGTCATAAATAGCTTTTATTATGTTGAGATATGTTCCTTCTATTTCCAGTTTCTGTAGGACTTTTACCATGAAGGGATGTTGGATTTTGTTGAATAATGCTTTTTCTTCATCTATTGAGTTGATCATGTGATTTTTGTCCTTCAGTCTATTTATATAGTGTATTACATTTATCAATTTGTATATGTTGAACCATCCCTACATCTCTGGTATAAAGACTACTTGGTTGGGGTGAATAATCTTTCTGATATATTCTTGCATTCTGTTTGCCAATATTTTGTTGAGAATTTTTGCATCTATGTTCATGAGGGAGATTGGTTTGTAATTTTCTTTTTTGTTCTATCTTTGTCTGGTTTTGATGTTAGGGTGATATTGGATTCATAGAAGGAGTTCAGCATAATTCCTTCCTTTTCTATTTCATGGAAAAGTTTGAGAAGCAGTGGTGTTAGTTCTTCCATGAAGGTCTGATAAAATTCAGCAGTGAATCCATCTGGGCCTGGACAGTTTTTTAGTTGGGAGAGTTTTTATAACTGTTTGGATCTCTATACTTGTTATAGGTCTATTTAAATGATTTATCTCATCTTCATTTAATTTTGGTAGGTCATATGAATCAAGGAAATCATCCATTTCTTTCAGATTTTCTAACTTAGAGGTGTATATGTTCTTAAAATACATCCTTATGATTCTTATGATTTTCTGAATTTCTTTGGTGTCTGTTGTAATGGTGCCTTTTTCATCTCTAATTTTGTTAATTTTTGTCTCTTCTTGCTTTCTTCTAGTCAGATTTGTTAAGGGCTTATCAATCTTGCCCATCCTTTCAAAGAATCAACTTTTTGTTTCATTGAGTCTTTGGATTGTTTTTTGTTTGTTTGTTTGTTTGTTTGTTTGTTTCTATTTCATTAATTTCTGCTCTAATCTTTATTATTTCTTCTCTACTGATTTTTGGGTTGCCTTGTTCTTCATTTGCCAAGGCCTTAAGGTGAAACAATTAATTGTTTATTTGTGAGCTCTCTAAATTCTTAAGATAGGCACTTAGAGCTATAATTTTCCCTCTTAGGTCTGCCTTCATTGTGTCCCAAAGATTTTGGTATGTTATATTCTCATCGTCATTTGATTCTATGAATTTATTGATTTCATTTTTTATTTCTTCAGTGACCCATTCATCATTCAATAGTTTACTGTTTAGTCTCCATGAATTGCTGTATGCCGTGTAGTTTTTCTTTTTGTGATTTGTAGTTTAATCTCATTGTGGTCAGATAGAGTACAAGGGGTTCTTTCAAATTTCTTGTATTTGTTAAGATATGCTTTTGTGTCCTAATATATGGTCTATTTTGGAGAATGTTCCATGTGCTGCTGAGAAAAATGTATATTCTGCAGCATTTAGATAGAATGTTCTGTAGATATTTGTTAGGTCCATTTACTCCATGACATCATTTAATCCAGATGTCTCTCTGTTTATTTTTTACTGGGATGACCTATCAATTGATGAGAGTGGGGTAGTGAAGTCACCCACTACAATTGTGTTTGGTGTTATCTGTGAACTTAAGTCTAATAGTGTTTGTTTGATGAAAATGGGAGCCCCCATGATAGGTGCATATATGTTTAGGATTGTAATATCCTCCTGTTGGAGTGTTCCTTTAATCAGTATAAAGTGACCTTCTTTATCTTTCCTCACTAATGTTGGCTTGAAGTCTATCCTGTCAAATATTAAGATAGCAAGCCCTGCTTGTTTCATAGGCCCGTTTGCTTGAAATAGTCTTTTCCATCTTTCACCCTAAGATAGTGTCTATCTTTTATTGAGAGATGAGTTTCCTGGAGGCAACAAACAGCAGGATCCTGCCTTTTAATCCAATCTGCAAGCCTATGTCTTTTGGTTGGAGCATTGAGGCCATTGATATTAAGAGTTATTATTGAAAGGTATGTGTTTATTCTCGCCATGCTTCTGGTTTTGTAGTGCTTCCTGTTTCCCTTTACTCTCTTGTTTTAACTGTTATTTGAGTATGGTTTATTTTTCCCTGTTTCCTCATGTGTGTGCTTTGCTTTCTCTTCAGTGTGAAGGATTCTTTCAAGTATTTTCTGTAGAGCTGGCTTACTTGTCATAAATTCCTTTAGCCTGTTTTTGTTGTGGAATGTCCTTATTTCTCCTTCAATTTGGATAGTAGCTTTGCAAGATAAAGTGATCTTGGTTGACAGTTGTTATCTTTCAGAACTTGGAATACATCATTCCAAGCCCTTCTGGCTTTCAAAGTTTTTGTTGAGTAATCTGCTGTGATCCTGGTGGGTTTACCTTTATAGATGACTTGCTTTTTCTCTCTAACTGCTTTCAATATATTTTCTTTGGTTTGCATGTTTAATAGTTTAATTATTTTTTTAATTAATTAATTAATTATTTAATTATCCAGGTTTAGTCTGCTTGGTGTTCTAAAAGCTTCTTGTGTCTGCATTGGCAATTTTTTCCCAATTTGGGGAAATTTTTCTTCTATGATTTTGTTGAAAATGCCTACTAAGCCTCTGGATTGAAATCCTTCTCCTTCTATTATACCCTGAAATTTTATGGTTGATCTTAGTGTCCCAGATATCTTGAAATTCCCATTCATACCTTGCTATTAGCTTGTCTTTCTCTTTGTTAGACTGTATTAAGTCTGCCACCTGGTCTTCTAGTTTAGATACTCTGTTCTCTCCTTCATCCATTCTATTGGAGACACTTTCCAGAGTTTTTTATTTGACTGTGTTTTTCAGTGCTAGAATTTCTGCCTGGTTTTTCTTCAGTATTTCTATTTCCTTACTCATGTCTTATAATGACATCCTTATGTCATTAAGCTGGTTTCCTGTGTTCTCTTGGAATTTCTTCATGAGTTTGTTTTCTTCTTTAATGCCTTTGTTTTCTTCTTTGATTCCTTTGATTTCTTCTTTGATATCTTTGAGAATACATAAAATCATTTTTTTTTAATTTTTGTGAGGCATTTCATCTAAAACAGTCTCATTGGGGGCCATTTCTGATGGATCTATATTTTTTGGTGGGATTGTATTGTCTTGATTCTTTGTGTTTCTTGTATTATAATGTTGCTATTTTTGCATTCTGAGTTGATTTGATGCTTGGATTTTCTAATTATCTGTGGTGCTTTTAGGCTTGGAAATTCAACTTTATGTACTTTCAGAGTAGAAGTTTAAGGTGCCATGTGTAGCTCTTGTACTCCAATATAACCATAGAAGTAATCCTAGGTGTTGAGTTTGCCTGCTATTTAAGTATTCTAGTGAGCTGGGTGGAGCAATTTGCTGAAAAATTCTAAAATTCAACTGAGCAATATACATATTCAATAAAAAACCAGCACAGAGTATGCAAGTGTGGGGATAAAAGCAAGCAGGTGACCTTAAAAGCCAAATCCATAAGAGTATGTGTTGCTCTACGTCATTAATCCTATCAGCTGGGAGGTTGAGATTTCTATTCTGCAATGGGTTCTAGGTCAGCCTGGGTCTGAATCAGACCCTGCCCCAGTAATGACAGATGAAAAAGACAAAGGCCCTATGACTCTGAAAGCAACGAAGGCAACAATAGTCAGCCCCTAAATACATCATAATTGAGAATGATAAAGCCAACCAATAGTATGTAACCAATAACCTTCCCTGACATGGAAAGAGAGATTAGCACTTCCAGTGTAGGCCTATGTACCAGCTTTTATTGTCAGTTGGCCTTGTTACCTTTTGGAGTGGCTTCAGATCTCACCAATGCTGAGTGCCCACCTCAATCGCTCTGTGTTGTGCTGTGAATCTGGTGTTCTGACCAGCTGTGCTGAGTCCTGCATGGGTCCCCTTCACAGAGAGAGAGAATGTGCATTCCAGGGCCTCTAGCCACTGCAAACAAACTCCATATGCATGTGCTACCTTATGCATCTGGCTAACGTGGGTCCTGGGGACTCGAACCTAGGTCTTTTGGCTTTGTCAGCAAATGCCTTAACTGCTGAGTCATCCCTCCAGTCCCCCCTTCAGGTTTCTTGACTTCTTAAGGAGGCTGACTAAGTTGGAAAATACCCTTGCTTGGTCTCTGCTTCTGCAGCTGGGCACTGGGCAGGCATTCAGATCTGCACAGATGTGTGCAGATCAGGTCCCGTCTGCAAGTTCTTTAGTGGGATTCTGACTGATTTCCTCCTTTCTGATAGAGCTTAGTCTCCCCTGCTTTTCCACTATGGCCAATAAACACCTATACACCTTCACTTTTCAGACAAAAAAAAAAAAATGTATTTTGCTATGGTTTTGCTCAAATTCTTCTCTAGGCTGAATTGGTGTAACTCCTATGTGTCCATCTTACCCAGAACTCCTGTCCTGGAATTTTTTGTTAGGAAGTTTTTAATTACATTTTAAATCTCATTGACTATAGTAGTTATGTTTAGAAAACTCTATCATTCATGGGTTTAGTTTTGATAGGTGGCATATGTCTAGTAATTCATCCATTTCTTCCAGGTTATCCAATTTTGTGGAATAGAGATTTTGAAACTATGTCCTGATGATTCTTCCAATTTCATTGATGTCTGTTGTAACCTCTTGATTTTCATTTCTAATCTTCATAATTTAAGACTTCTTTTTATTGTCTTTTGATCAAATTACAGCTACCTGATCTTTGACAAAAATGCCAAAAATGAAAAATTGATATTGGAGAGAAGACAGCATCTTTAATCAATAGTGCTGGAAAATCTGATTTCTACATATTGAAGAATGGAACTAGATCCTTCACTCTCACTATACACATGTAGACAAGAGCATCAGGAGAGTGTGCCAAACACTGGTAAAGGAGAAGTTGGCTATAATACCCATAAGCCTGCCCACAAGAGTACACCACCTCCAGGATGCTTCAATTGCCAAATTGCCACCAGCTGGGGACTTAGCACTCAGAACAAAAAAGTTTATGGCAGACACCAGAATCAAACCACCACACCTAGATAATGAGAAAAGACAGAATGTTGCAGCAGAGTGTAGACTCTGGAATATTCCAGAAGATGTCCTGTCACCAAGGTGGACAACACAACACGAAAGCCAACATCTCTCACTTGCTCTTTGAGGTGGAGGTACAACCAGTTCTTCCCAGATTGACCCATAGAAACCCTTGCACCCTAATTTCCACTCTTCCTTCCCCTGGGAGGGAGTTGGTTTGATGGATCCCTTGAGATGATCAAAGAACTTTCCAGAAAACCATCTTCCCTTGGAGGTTTAATTGCCATACAGACTAGGGACAGAGGTGTGGGAGAGAAGGTGTCTCTGAGGACTTGTGAAAGCAGAAGCAACTTTCCTTTAATCATAGCAGCAGAGATGAGATAGTGGATGGGATTTCTGGGGACAGGAGATAAAACCTCTTAGCTAGGTGCTGGCCTTGACCCTGGAAAAGGGTCACATCTACAGGTAAGACCTCTGTGATGGCTCATAGTGAGAGACCCACCCCATCCTGGCTCTTCCATCTACTCTTCTTTAGAAGGAGATGCATCTTCTGGAAGGCCTTTCCTGAACCCCAAATGAAGATGCCAGGATTTTTGGATAAAGTTCTCTTTTCAGACATTTTAATGTGTTCTTTCTCTCAGTACCCACTTTCTTCCCATTTTAATTCCTTTCTTCAAAACCTTTACACAGATCTCTTGAAAAGCATAGGGTAATTTCTGCTTGGGTGGGATGTCCCCTAAACTCAACCTCCTCCCACCAATCCTATCTTCATATCTTCACGGCACATTGGGAGAGTCTAGAGTATTTATGAACTTGAGCCTTTCTTTGTCCTACAAATCTCTCTCTCTCTCTCTCTCTCTCTCTCTCTCTCTCTCTCTCTCTTGTTGTTGTTGTTTTTTGAGGTAGGGTCTCTTGCTGTAGCTCAGGCTGACCTGGGATTCACTGTGTACACTCAGGGTGGCCTCGAACTCTCAGGAATCCTCCTACCTCTGCCTCCCGAGTGCTGGGATTAAAGGCGTGTGCCACCACGCCCGGCTCTCTCTCTTCTGTTTCTTAAGTCCTTCATGATTCCTTTCCATATCCATTTCTCAAGGAGATGGAAGTACAACAGCTTTCCTGCACTGACACATGCTTGGAGCCTCCTTGTCACTCATCAGCTGTCATTGCTGAGCGGGGCGGGGGGGGGGGGGATTCTGTTCTCCAGGTCTTGAGGATTCTGATCAGAGTCCTTCTGATTTGACAGCCCTAACCACTGTCATTGCCTCTGTGATATCAGGGGACTCTCTTCCCCTCTGTCTTGTTTTTCCTATATCATTATTTCCTCCACATTTGTTCAACCTACAGTTATTTCTCTCACTTTTTTGCTTACAATTTCACTTGAAGTATAGAACTCTTCTGTGGCTACATTTGGCTTGTAAAATACTGGGTTCAGGCGGGAGGGATGGCTTAGTGGTTAAGGCATTTGCCTGAAAAGCCAAAGGACTCAGGTTCAATTTCCCAGGACCCACATTAACCAGATGCACAAGGGGGTGCCTGTGTCTGGAGTTCGTTTGCAGTGGCTGGAGGCCCTGGCATGCCCATTCTCGATCTCTCTCGTCTTTCTCTGTCAAATAAATAAATAAATAAATAAATAAATAAATAAATAAAATATTGGGTTCTTTTCCTTAATCTTTTATTCCATGGTTAGAACTAAAAAGAACATTAATTATCTTATCTAACCCGATCATTTTATAGCTGGGGAGACTGAGTCTGAAAGAGAGAGAGAGAGATGGGGGCAGAGAGAGGAAGTGGCTTCCTCGGAGTCTCAGTCTCATTATAGGTTTTTGGATGAGTGGACCTGATTTAGTATTTTCAAATCATAAGGGATAGATTCCTGAAATTTATATGTTTTCTGAACCAGAGTGTTGGGGGAGTTATCCATCCCTGATAATATCTAGGCATTAGATTTGTTTTCTGAAAGCCAGTAATAAAATTCACTTCTGACATCCAAGCACAACTACCTATACTTCTCATTCATAGAATCCAGGTTCTGCTTTCTGTCTCTCTGACACCCATTTTTACTGTTATTTTTATATTCTGTTATACTTTGTCCTCTTGAAGTATAGTTCTGTCCTTATCTGGATAAGCATGGTTTGGTGGTCTGCTCTCTTCCACTTTATAGTTTTATCTCTGAGTGATAGAGCTGTCCTGTGGATCTGAATTACACCTTTCTTGGTGCAGAGGTTCTGCAACAAAATTCCCAGGTGTGCTTATGCAAGCATCTTTTCTGTGATCAAAGGCTCTGGCAAGGTCTGATACTACCAAAAAGAAATTTTAATTAATTCAGCTTTATACTGTGTCTTGATAGATGATAAAGACAAATCCATAGAATTTTCTCCAAAATTATTTTATCTATTTTTCAATAAATACTTATTAATGACTCTAATGGACTCTGTGTATGTATTGATTCTTGCCCTACCAATTTTTATGACAGATGCTATTGAGATGGGGGGACTTAAGATGGTGGCGTAGGAACCATGCCAAAGCAGCCTAGGGGAGAAAATGCAAAAAAAAAGAAAAAAAAACAGCAAAATACACTCTTCTACTAAAAAGTGAGGTGTATAAGAACTTGTCAACTTCAGCAAAGAAGTAGGAGGGATCCAGAATGTCTAGAGATCACAGTTTCCATGACAGATGCTATTGAACATCACTTTAACATTGTTTGTTCATTTAAATTAGGCTATTGTCTCATAAAGTTTAAAATTCTAAAGATTAAAAATTATATATAATAATGACTTCCTTCTGTACTCCAATCTCAGAATCTTCCTCTTATGATGTCTGTGAAACAGTATTACTATTTTCTTGTGTTTTGTTCCAGATATTTCATGTATTATATAAATATACTTTTAAAAATAAATATATATGTAACATTACATGGTATAAGATAAATATTTAGTATATTTATCTTCTTTTCTTCCTTTTTTTCATGCTGGGGATCAAACCCAGGGTCTTGTGCTTGCTAAGTAAGCACTCTACCATGAGCCACACCCCAGACCGGTATAATTAAATTATATTATTATATAACTTATTATATAATATGTCATAAAATTTTGATATGAAACTAGCTTGCGATATAACATTATGTAACATAATCATTCAGTGTATGTATGTTATATAGTAAACTACACACACTATTCTATACATTGCTTTTTTATATTGTTGCATTGTTAAACAATATAATTTATAGAGAATTCTATAATAACATCTTAAAAGTAATTTCTTGTTTTTGTTTGTTTGTTTTTCAAGATAGGGTCTCACTCTAGCTCATGCTGACCTGGAATTCACTATGTAGTCTCAAGGTGGCCTCTCATTCATGGGGATCCTCCTACCTCTGCCTCCCAAGTGCTGAGATTAAAGGCATGCAGCACCACACCCAGCTGACTTTATTTATTTTTATTTTTTTATTTTTATTATTATTTTTTTTTTTTTGGTTTTTCGAGGTAGGGTTTCACTCTAGCCCAGGCTGACCTGGAATTCACTATGGAGTCTCAGGGTGGCCTCGAACTCACGGCGATCCTCCTACCTCTGCCTCCCGAGTGCTGGGATTAAAGGCGTGCGCCACCACACCCGGCTTGACTTTATTTCTTATTTACATCATCCTATTTTTTATTTGTTTCCTCTGTTGAATAGACTGCAATATGCTTCAGTTATCTTATTTATAAGGTATTTTATATGTGTGCAAATATATCTGTAGGAATTCTTGTAATAGAACTTCTCAAAATGTATTTTTATTTTTAAAAGATCTGTGTTCTCAATGCTTTTTCTATAGCATCATTTTCTTATTGATCTTACTATTATTACTTTTGTTCATAGCACCTTAGCTCCTTCCTGTTGATAAGCATGCTTTTGGATTCCACGAAAAGTCTCCTTTTTCATCCGTATTGTTTGGTTTGTTTTCCATCTCTTGTGGATAGAGAACTGAGTTTTGCTGGATCTTGGATGTCTGCTTATACTAAACTGTGATGACAACACTGAAGATTTCTCGGAGCATGTAGGTTGGGTATGTTAACTGTAGCTTCACATTGAGCGGTGTGACTGGCTTTTCTTTTGTCTAACATTAGTATCCTGAGATGCTTTCTAGGCAAGTCAGATTCCTGATTAGAGAGAGGGTCCTCTAATTTTCTGCATGGAGAAAGTAAATCTGGGTCTAAAAGACAAGGCTAGAAAATGAGCTTTATTTTTTTTTAATGTGGAGCCCAGGCTGGCCTCAAGCTACTCATCCTCTTGAGCAATTTCCTACCAGCATGTGCCACCACAACCGCCCTTTTTTTTTTTTTTTTTCATTTTCCATTGTATTTACACTAACCTCACCTTCTCTGCCTCCCTCCATGTACAGAACTCTTGGTTGAATCTTTCCTGCAGAAGTAGTATAATAATTTTTGCCAGAGTGAGGGAGGACAAAGCCCTTTTTATGTGAAGTGAGGAGGAATACACGTATCCATGTGTTTTCCTCAATGTTCTTTCAAGTAATCTCTCTATTGATGTCTGTGTCACTGCTTATATTCACCTCTTGCCTGAGTCCTGAGCCTTTGGGCTGTACTGTGGTTACCATACTCACTGGCTGCTTCCAGTGCAGCTTAGCTTCTTAGCGGTGCAAGTCAGTGACCACTGTCAACTGCTTCCAGTGCCCAAAATAATGTCTTTACCAATGTCCTCTCATTTGTTTCATTGTATTTGTGGCCACTTTCATTCAAGTGGGGGTTTGGGCAGTATCAGTGATGAGCAGAACTTGAGGTCTTCAGAACTATGAGTGTTCTCAGTGTAACCTTTAACAATTCTCAGGCCCTGCTTCGGGGTGTCCTTAGTACAGGTCCTCTCCCATTTCACTGCCGTAAAGAAATTGTTCCTGCAAACATAGTTCGTTCATGTGGCTCTTTCCTCAATGTTTTTTTTTTTTTCAGCTGCTCATTTTAGCAAGCCAGGTCCCCACAGGTCCCATGCAGGCACCTATGTGCCTCCTTCTGCTGGTGTGAAGAGTCATTGCAGTTTTGCTCTTTACTTGGCAACAGGCACCAGTGGTGGACATTTACACACCCTCCTTATCTCCCCTCAGTCTCTACTGCTTCTGTCCCCAGCTATTTTGTGTCCTCAGTTTTCAGTACTCACACTTTTTTTCTAACATGGACTGTTCATCTGTTTTCTATCCCACCACTGCTCTGAGAGGACTTCTGAGAGAATCTAATGCCATACTTCCTTTTTTTTTAATTTTCATTGTTTGGTTATTTGAGGCAGGCTCTCCCTCCAGCCTAGCTGACCTGGAATTCACTCTGTAGTCTCAGGATGGCCTTGAACTCATGGTGAACCTCTACCTCGGCCTCCCGAGTGCTGGAATTAAAGACCTGCACTACCGTGCCCAGCCCCATACTTCCATTTTCAAAGGGTAAATGTCTTAGTGGGATATTAATTGTGATCATGTGGGTTTTGTAGATTAATTTGGGGCAAAGTTACATTCTTACAATGTGGAGCCTAATTGATTCAAGAAAATATGTATAGTCTTCTTCAGGCCTTTAAAAATGTTTTTCAGTAAAGCTTTATAATTTTGATTATTGAGGCTCTCTCCTACATAATTTCCATTTGATTTGCAATTGTGAACACAGTGTCTTTTCTTTTGTGGTAACGTTTGCTAGTTGGTTGGTGATAATTATGAGAAAACTAATTTTTTGTGTGTTGAGCTGATGTATAGCCTAATTTTCCTGTGTTATTTTTTGATCCACACTCAGCATGAATTAGCATAACTTAAGTAATTAAACTATACTTCTATATTACTTAAACAAGATGTGTAAAATACAAATAAATTTAAGGAAGATAACATTTAAAAAGAGAGAGAGAGAGAGAGAGAAAGACAGAATGAATGGGCAGGCCAGGGCTTTCAGCTGCTACAAACAAACTCCAGTTGTGGCACCCCTTGTGGCAAGTGTGCGACATTGTGCACTTGTGTCACTGTGCATCTGGCTACGTGGGACCTGGAGATTTGAACATGAGTTCCTAGGCTTTGCAGGCAAGTGCCTTAACCACTAAGCCATCTCTCCAGCCCAAAGACAATTAAAAAAAAATTTTTTTTTGTTTATTTATTTGAGAGAGAGAGAGAGAGAGAGAGAGAATGGGCATGCCAGGGCTTCCAGCCACTGCAAACGAACTCCAGACACGTGCGCCCCCTTGTGCATCTGGCTAACGTGGGTCCTGGGGTATCAAGCCTCGAACCAGGGGTCCTTAGGCTTCACAGGCGAGCTCTTAACCTCAAAGCCATCTCTGCAGCCCCCAAAGACAACTTTTAATACAACTACCTAGAAAGAATCACACAGGCTGATAACTTGGCATATTTTCTTCCAGACTTTATAAATACTTAACACTGCTCAGTAATTTCTTGTTATTAAAATGAAATTTCTCTATTTCTGGCCCACTTTTAGAAGTGCCTTTTTTCACTTTATAAAGTATCTTCTGCTACTAAAAAAAAATCATAAATATTCCATTGCATGAATATTATTTTACTATATGGTTATATCACAATTTACTTGGTAATTTCTATATGTTTGATGTTTTTGTTGCCCTCTAAGTTTTGATTTATGAAATTTTTTAAAGAAATACTCTTTAAAAAAGAAATACTTTAAGTTTTCATACTTGAAAAAATATACCTTTTTATTTTTTTTACTTCAGTATACCATAACCATGAAATAGAGATTGATCGTCCTTTTTTTCAAGGTAGTTTTTTTGTTGTTGTTGTTTGTTTGTTTGTATGGGTTTTTGTTTTGAGATACTGTCTCACTCTGCAGCCCAGGCTGGCCTTGGACTCAAGATCCTCCATCCTGAGCCTCCCAAGAGCTGGAACCACAGATATGCACCACCATGCCTGGTGCTTTCCTGGTAGTTATGAGGATGAAATGTGAGGACACAGCCATGTCCTCATCATGGTGCCTGGCAATGACAAATTCTCTTAAGTCCAGCTGTCATCAATTTTAGACTATTAAGCATTGCTTATGTTTTTACATTTTGACTTTACCAACTTTTTTTCTATCAGCCTATAAGACAGTATCATTGTCTCAATTTAAACAACAATCAGAAACTGAAGCTAAGAAAGATTATGTATTTCCTCCAGTGAGACTGACTGAGGGCTTGGTATTGTGTTAGGCCTTGTATCCTTGGCCTTGTGCATGCTAGGTAAATCTTCTACCACTGAGCTCACCCCCAGTCCTGACCTAGAGCTTCTGAAGCAACTGTGATGGCTGGAATAAGTAGATAATTCTCAACAGAAGTGGAAGAAGCTTCTCACATGGGGTAAAAGCAGCTTAAAATTCACTGCTCAGACATGTACAGAAAGTCCTAGATGTTTATAACAACATCATCTTCATTTTTGTTAGTTTCCTTTTCTTCCTTAAAGATCACACACCTGGGACATGAAGGTGATTTGACTGTGGCGACTGTCACCTCATTTATCACCTGGGTCATTTAGTTGATCTGGCTGCCTAGGTGGGTGTCCCCTTCCTCCCTCCCCTCTCCATGTGCATCCCTCCCAAAGCTGTGCTCTCAGGGGAAGTGGACAACCTACCTCGATAGAGGAGGACCATTCTTCCACCACGGGTATGCAAGTGGCTGTGCTCCTCTGCTAGAGCCTCCAAACAAGCTTTTATTCTAAACCAAGTCACATCTAAAGAGGAAAACACACTGGGCAAAACTATAACGTTTTCAGTATTGTAATGTTAAATTCTGTCAACCTGCTTCTAGATCCCAGCTTTCCCCCCAGTGCACCCTGCTGGAACAATGACTTGGGCTAGCAACCAGACTCTCATCTCCCACTTCGTCCTCCTTGGCCTCTTCACCCACTCGCCTCTGCATCTGTTCCTCTTCTCCGTCATCATGGTCGTGTTTATCATGGCCCTCTCGGGCAATGGGATCATGATCCTCCTCATCAGCGTGGACTCCCACCTGCAGAGCCCCATGTACTTCTTCCTCAGCTGGCTGTCGCTCATGGACCTCATGCTCATCTCCACCATCGTGCCGCGGATGGCTACTGACTTCCTCCTCGGCCACGGATACATCTCCTTCACGGGCTGTGGACTCCAGATCCTCTTCTTCCTCACCCTGCTGGGGGACGAGTGCTTCCTGCTGGCCTTTATGGCCTATGACCGTTACGTGGCCATCAGCAACCCACTGCGGTATTCAGCGGTTATGAGCCGCCGTGTCTGTTGGCTCATGGTGGCAGGATCCTGGCTCTTCGGCCTAGTGGATGGGCTGATCCAAGCTATCTTCACACTTCGCTTCCCTTACTGTGGCTCTCAGGAGATTGACCACTTCTTCTGCGAGGTCCCTGCAGTACTGAAGCTGGCCTGTGCTGACACCTCTCTCTATGAGACCATGATCTATGTCTGTTGCGTCCTCATGCTGCTCTTGCCTTTCTCCGTCATCTCGGCCTCCTACCTGAGGATTCTGGTGGTAGTGCTCCGCATGCGCTCTGCAGACGGCCGGCAGAAGGCCTTGGCTACCTGTTCCTCCCACATGATGGTGGTCTCCCTATTCTATGGGGCTGCCATGGTTACCTACATGCGGCCCCAGGCCTACCACTCTTCCAAGCAGGACAAGGTGGTCTCTGCCTTCTACACAGTGATCACCCCCATGCTCAACCCTCTTATCTATAGTCTAAGGAACAAGGAAGTGATGGGGGCTTTGAGGAAACTCCTGGGAAAGTGTCCCTTGCTGGGGGGTCTCTAGGTTAAGACTGGTGTCTGAAGATATGGACTCTGTAACATGAGAGCCTGCATCACCAAACTGTGGTTTGACTGGAAGAGGAAGAAATGTGTCCTACTGAAAACAAACAAATAAATTTTAAAACCCTCATTTTTCCTTCATTGTTGAATGATATTTTTGCTAGTTATAAAATTCTATGTTGAGAAATTTTCTTTCCTTCTTTCTATACTTCATTTTTTTTATTGACAACTTCCATAATTAGAGACAATGAACCATGATAATTCCCTTTCCCTCACCTTCCCCTTTACAACTCCATTCTCCATCATAGCTTCTCTCCCTCTCAATCAGTCTCTCTTTTAAAAAATTTTTTTTGGTTTATTTTTATTTATTTATTGAGAGCGACAGACAGAGAAAGAGGCAGAGAGAGAGAGAGAATGGGCGAGCCAGGGCTTCAAGCCACTGCAGACAAATTCCAGATGTGTGCACCCCCTTGTGCACCTGGCTAACGTGGGTTCTGGGGAATCGAGCCTCGAACTGGGGTCCTTAGGCTTCATAGGCAAACACTTAATCACTAAGCCATCTCTCCAGCCCAGTCTTTTATTTTGATGTCATCATCTTTTCCTCCATTATGACGGTCTTGTGTAGGTAGTGCCAGGAACTGTGAGGTCATGAATATCCAGGCCATTTTGTGTCTGGAAAAGTGTATTGTAAGCAGTCCTGCGCTTCTTTTGGCTCTTACATTCTTCCTGCCACCTCTTCTGCAATGGACCCTGAGCCTTGGAGGTGTGATAGAGATGTTTCAGTGCCGAGCACTCCTGTCACTTCTTCTCAGCACTGTGGTGCCTTTTAAGTCATCCCAGAGGTCACCGCCATCTGAAAAGATAAACTTCTCTAACCAAAAGTGAGAGTAGCATTAATATATGGGTATTAACATTAAGAGAAGTGCTTACCAGGCAGTTTGGTGAGCATAATATATTCATTTAGCCAAATACCAGCAGGCATTACACCCCTAGGGCTCATGACTGGCTTTCTTCTGGATTCCAGCCAGCTCTGTCCATGCTTTTTATTGGCAGTATATGGTGCCTTCAGCAATAAGGTCTTGCCTTTTGCCTCAGGTGGGTAATCAAGTGTTTCAACAGAAAGCTGTCTTGATTTGGGGACCTCCTAGGTCTCTCCGATTAACAGCTCAATGTGGCAACCAATCTCTGGTATTGGGAGTTATAGGTCAGAGGCAGAAATAAATTTTCTTTTAAGCTTAGGCTTCATCCCACCCTATCTAGGGCCCTACTTTTCAGATGCTCACTGCTGCTCAGTGTTTGCACCTCAGATATTTAAGCTCCAAAGAACCCAAGTTTAACTAAACCTAAATCCTCGCTTCGCTTCCCCTGGCCCAGTGACACTAGCTTCTTTCAGCAGATATGATGTTTAATACTCCTGTTTAAGCCATTTAGCTCTCAAATATACAGTTATCTTTTTTATTTATTTATTTTTGTGCTGCTGGGGACAGAACCTGAGTCCTTGTTCATTCCAGGCAAGTTCCTTACAATGAGCTACTTCCCAGCCTTAGGTTACTAAATCTTTATACCAAAAATGTTCTGTTGAAATAACTGATGTGATTCCTGGTAAGATTTGAAATGATACCAAAGTTTTAAGATGATGTTCCAAATTCTGTTTGTACCTTTGTTCCAATCTTCATCCTCAAAAACAGACATCACTTACTGTTGCAAAGCTTAAAGGGCACAAATGAATTACAGCTATCGAAGAAAATGTGCCGTGTAAATAGAACTTGCAAGGATATCTCCACACGTATTACATCATTTGGTGCTTTGTTCCTGCATTCATCCAATAAGGTTTCATTAAGTAACTATTATTTAATAAGGCACAGTGCCAGATACTAAGAATACAGAAATTAAACCAGAGCTACAGAGACAACTCATATATACTAGCAATATGCACTTTTTCAAGTATATGTGGGAAGTTCTTTTCATATTTTTTATTTTTATTTATTTATTTTAGAGTGAGAAAGAGGTACAGAGAGAGAGAAAAGGGCCTCCAGCCACTGCAAACGAATTCCTGATGCATGTGCCACCTTACGCATATGGCTTACATAGGTCCTGGGGAATCGAACCTGAGTCCTTTGGCTTTGTAAGCAAGTGGCCCTGACTGTTAAGCCATCTCTCTAGCCCAATATGCTCTTTTCTTAAGGAAACCTTCTGATACTTCAAGTAAAACACAGAGAAGCCAGACGTGGTGGTGCATGCCTTTAATCCCAGCACTCAGGAGGCAGAGGTAGGAGGATTGCTGTGAGTTTGAGGCCACCCTGAGACTACATAGTGAATTCCAGGTCAGCCTGAGCTACAGTGAGACCCTACCTCGAAAACACAAAAAAATAAAATAACACAGAGAAGGCAATAAACTATTTGTTGCATTCGGGTTCGCATTGCTGGTAGAAATCACCCAACCAAGAGCAGCTTGTGGGAAAAGGGGGAAGCTCCACGATGGCAGGGAAAACAATGACATGAGCAAAGGGTGGACATCACACCCTGGCCAACATAAGGTGGACAATAGCAACAGGAGAGTGTGCCAAACACTGGCACAGGGAAACTGGCTATAACACCCATAAGCCCGCCCCCAACAATACACTGCCTCTAGGAGGCATTAATTTCTAATTGCTATCAGCTGGGGAGACTGCATTCAGAATACCTAAGTTTATGGGGGACACCTGAATCAAACCACCACACTATTCAAAATAATAGAAACTCCATTTCCATCGACTAAATTTAAGATGCCTCTATTTTTTATATATCTGCAAGTTGTTATATTGACCTATTAAATAATATAGCAGGGAATGGGACAGTCCCATCCCTCAGCCAGCGCTCACTACAAGACAACCATTTTTTAAAATTTGGGTTTTTTTGGTTTTTTAAATTTTTATTTATTTATTTGAGAGTGACAGACAGAGAGAGAAAGAGGCAGAGAAAGAGAGAGAATGGGCGCACCAGGGCCTCCAACCACTGCAAATGAACTCCAGATGCATGTGCCCCCTTATGCATCTGGCTTACGTGGGTACTGGGCAATCAAGCCTCGAACCAGGGCCCTTGGGCTTCACAGGCAAGCACTTAACTGCTAAGCCATCTCTCCAGCCCCCATTTTTTTGAGGTACAATCTCACTCTAGCCCAGGCTGACCTGGAATTCACTATGTAGTCTCAGGGTGGCCTTGAACTTACAGTGATCCTCCTACCTCTGCCTCCCGAGTGCTGGGATTAAAGGCGTGCACCACCACGCCCGGCTCAAGACAACCATTATAAAGAAGAATTAAGAAGTAGACTATATTTATTTTAAAATGTTAAAACAATCAATAATGACAATGACAGCAAAGCATTGTTCCCTCGGGAGGACTTTTATGCAGTGATCCCTACAAAACCTCTAACAGGCAGGGCAAGTGTCACAATTGTGTTCATGCATGCGTGTGTGTGTGTGTGTGTGTGTGTGTGTGTGTGTGAGTGTGGCATGAGGCTGCAGAGTGTAGTGTATGCATATGTATATGTATGTGCCAATGAGGTAACCTGTAGGCTTGCCTGTAGCAGATGCATTTGCCTACCATGGCCAGGGCATAATGACAGGTGTTCCTCTCCATCACCCATCCTCATTTGAGTCAGAGTTTCTTACTGATGCCAGAGCTTTCCAGGTATTTTGTTTTGTTTTCTTTTGTTTTGCAAGCTCTGGCTATTTTCCAGTCTCTGCTCCCCCACCACACACAGACACAACACACACACACACACACACACACACACATACACACACACACAGGACTGGGGTTTCAGACCAGCTTGGCCATATCCAGCTGTTAATGTGGATCCAGGGGATCAAATCCGAGTGATCTCTCAGGCTTCCTCAGGCCCTCGTGCCTGCACAAGAATTTCTCTTAACTGCTGATCCATCTCTCCACAAATTGCCATTTATTGGATGAAGAAACCAACGTTCACAAATGACAGCCAGCAGATAGCATATCTGGACACAGGACTCTGGCTTTTCAGAGCTACCTTCCAACCCTGCCCCAGCCCAGCCCCTTCCGCAGAGCCCCCATCACCTCCCGGTTCCTCAAGCTATAAATGAGAGGGTTCAGCATGGGAGTAAGGACCGTATAAAAGAGGGAGACAACTTTGTCATGGCTTGGGGTCCGGTATCGCCTTGGCCTCAGGTAGATGAACATGGCTGCCCCGTAGAAGAGAGAAACAGCTGTCAGGTGGGAGGAGCAGGTGGCCAGAGCCTTTCGTCGGGCCTGAGCAGAGCGCATGCGCAGCACAGCCCCCAGGATGCGAGCGTAGGAGGCCACGATGATGGAGAAGGGGAGGAGCAGCATGAAGACGCAGCAGGCAAAAAGCAGAGTATCAAAAAGGGACGTGTCTGCGCAGGCCAGTTTGAGCAAAGCTGGCACCTCACAGAAGAAGTGATCCACATACCTCGAGCCACAGTAGGGTAAGCTTATTGCGGCCACCATCTGAATCATTCCATCCAGGATCCCAAAAGCCCAGGAGCTCCCAGCAATCTGGAGACAGACCCTTTGACTCATCAGGACGGGGTAATGAAGTGGGTGACTAATGGCCACATAGCGGTCATAAGCCATGAGGCCCAGCAGGAGCCCCTCAGACCCCACTAGAGAGACAAAAAATCCAATTTGTATACCACAGCCCACAAAGGAGATGGATTTACTGCCAGACAGGAAGTTGACCACCATCTTTGGCACAATGGTGCAGACCAGCATGAGGTCCATGAGGGAGAGCTGACTGAGGAAGAAGTACATGGGAGTGTGAAGTCGGGGGTCCGCGTAGATGAGGAGGATGAGGAGAACGTTCCCACCAGAGGGCCACCGTGAAGACCACCATAACTGCAGAAAAGAGGACAAGGTCAGTCTGGCTATGGGAGAAGATGCCCAAGAGGATGAATCCATCTATGGACGATTGGTTCAGCCATACTGCCATAACTTGGTCATTCACAGTCACCTGCAAACGAGCACAGAAAAATATTCTGAGACCGAGTGATGTGTATTTATCTCTGAATTCGTCCTCAGTCAGACGCGTGATTCAGGCAGTTAAATAGCATAGGTTTTGAGATGTGTATGGCTCGCATGATCTTTGCTAGTTCACATAGTTGTACTACACATCTGTATTTGTATGTATCTATACCACGAAGAGAAGAAAACTTTTATGGGACATACATGGTACTGGCTCTTTAAAGCTGGGCTCACATGGACATAGTAAACTACCTTTAACCTTACTTAGGCTATTTTTTTGTACAAGAGAAAACTTATATGTTATAATAAGGAAATAGAATGAAGACTTGGGATGTTCATTAATCTTTTTTCTTTTGTGTGTTTTGAAAATGGATCTTATCCTGAAGCCCAGAATGGCTTGAGGATTTACTAGGTAGCCCAGGCTGACCTTGTAATGATGGCATTCCTTCTGCTTCAACCTCACAAGTGTTGGACTTAGAGATATTAAAAGAAGAAGGGGAAGAAGAGGAGGAGGAGGAAGGGGAAGAGAAAAGGGAAGAAAAGAAAAGAAAAAAGGGCTGGAGGGATGGCTTAGCAGTTAAAGCACTTGCCTGTGAAGCCTAAGAACTCATGTTCAAATCTCCAGGTCCCATGTAAGCCATATGCACAGTGATGCATGCGTACAATGTCGCACATGTGCACAAGGGCACTCACACATCTGGAGTTCGTTTGCAGTGGCTGTAGGCCCTGGTGCACCCATTCTGTCTCTCTGCCTCTTCCTCTGTCTCTTCACCTCCCTCTCTCTCTCGTTCAAATAAATAAAGTATTTTTTTTTTTTTTTTTTGGTTTTTTCGAGGTAGGGTCTCACTCTAGCCCAGGCTGACCTGGAATTCACTATGGAGTCTCAGGGTGGCCTCGAACACAAGGCGATCCTCCTACCTCTGCCTCCCGAGTGCTGGGATTAAAGGCATGCGCCACCACGCCCGGCAATAAAGTATTTTTTAAAAGAACTTGATTCATGGTGAAAAATACTTGGCTGCATGTTCCTTTTTTTTTTTTTTTTTGGTTTTTTTTTCGAGGTAGGGTCTCACTCTAGCCCAGGCTGACCTGGAATTCACTATGGAGTCTCAGGGTGGCCTCGAACTCACGGCAATCCTCCTACCTCTGCCTCCCGAGTGCTGGGATTAAAGGCGTGCGCCACCACACCCGGCTTTTGCATGTTCCATTTTTTGAAAGAAAAAATCCTCCTCCTTAATGGTAGGACCGCTTGTTCTTGACCTGAATGTGGTAATTCACCGTGTGATTTCTTTCTTGGAGGAATGGTGAGTGATAACATAGGAAATAGCCTCAGGTATTTAAAAAACATATGGTGGGACTGGAGAGATGCCTCAGCAGTTAAAGGCACTTGCTTGCAAATCCTGATGGCCTGGTATTCCCTAGTATCCACATAGCCAGATGCACATGGTGACACAGGTATCTGGGGTTCGTTTGCAGTGGCAGGAGGCCCTGGTGTTCATTCTCTCGTTCTCTCTCTCTCTCTCTCTCTTTCTCTCTCTCTCCTTTCAAATAAGCAAGTAATTATTTTCAAAGAAATCATAAGATGGTTCTGCACAACTGGATGATAGTCATAGCTCCGAGACCTTTGTGTGCTGGTGTACTCATGTCTAACTTATGTCACCACAAAGATGAAGTGAAGCGACGGCCTGGAACACCACACTTCCTGTGCAAGGACCTGGGGTGATTCCCTAGGTTATGGTTAGTTGCATCAGACCAGTGACCATGGAGTTAGCTACATCACCGTGCTTTGCTACACAAGAGAGCATCTTTGACTTGTGCCAAAATACGTGCCCAGGTAGTGTTCCAAACAATAGCACCCAGGAACTATGATGATGGGGTTTTCTATAAGGGAAAGTTATGGCTCCCATAGTTTTAAAGCTCTTTCTCAGCCATAATGGCTCAACTAATCAAAACTACCCAGGTATCACCCTTGCTTTATAGGAAAAGTTCCTTCTCTGTGGTGAGTCCCACCAACAGACCTGGAGGCACTCAGTCAACATGCCCTCCCCACTCCTTTCCCCCCAACTCCACTCTCCTACACCAGCAACCAGAGAAACTCAGGTCTCCCCTTGCCAAATTCCTTCTCTGAGGGGAGGATACTGGGTCCCACCAACAGGACACGGAGGCACATAGCAGCCCCTCCCCCCACCTCACCCCCTACTGCACTCTTACACTACAACATAATGAACACTTCTCACTCTGTGCTGGATGGCTCCTTGGACTCATAGTCTTATACCCACGATATTTCAACATCTCTCCTTGGATGTCCAGTGGGGTAGTTCTCCCTAAAGTGGTCAGGTGGAGCCATTAGTCTCCCCTATGAAAACATCTGTCTTCACCTCCTACCCACTCAGATATAAGTAGGTCAGTCAAGTTTCCCAAACTACATCATTTGTGTCATCCTTGACTCCTCTCCTGCTCCAGACACATGTGTCAATCACCAGAAAACCTACTGGCTCTGCACCTAGGTACATCCACACAGTAAACATTTCTCATTCCTGCTAGTTCCTATTTAGCTACTCCATGATCCTTGATCCCCTGGATGATAAGCAAGGGCCTCTAGCCTGACTGGCCACCCAATATGCACTTGCATCATGCCTCAGTCTACAGACACACAACAATGGAGTAGACTGCTTGCTGTAAGAATAAAAACCAAAGTTCTTCCAAAATGAAGTGAGACTTTCATGAGGGACCTCTCCAGCACCATCCAGATTCCTTTCTCTCTGCTCTCCTCAGAGTTCCCTCAATTTCAGAATCACCAGCCTCCAGGCAGGTTTTCCCTCACTGTAAGTCTTACCTCCTCACGGAAGAAAAGCTCTGTTTACTCACCTCCTCCTCACTTTCTCAGTGAAGATTATCTTGAATCCTCTAAGTAGAACTGAAATCCATCCACCTCTGACCATTTCACATGGCATGTGTAACCACAATGCATTCTGTGTTTTCTTTTTTATTTTGAGAGAGAGAAAGAGGCGGGAGGAGGGGAGAATGGGCACCAGAGCCTCCAGCCACTGCAAACGAACTCCAGATGCATGCGCCCCCTTGTGCTTCTGGCTTATGTGGGTCCTGGAGAATCAAACTGGGATCCTTTGGCTTTGCAGGCAAACGCCTTAACCATTAAACCATCTCTCCAGCCCCAACATTCTGTGTTTTTTAAATATTTCATTTACTTAACAATAAGAAGAGACTAGTAATAAGATAACAATAATAATAAATAATAAGAGAGAGGGGGGAGACAGAACGCATGCACCAGGGCCTCTAGCCATGGCAAATGAACTCCAGATGCATGCACAACCTTATGCATCTGACTTTATGGGTGTGCTGGGGAATCAAACCTGAGTTCTTAGACCTTGCAAGTAAGTGCTTTAACCACTCAGCCATCTCTCCAGCCTGTATCCTGTTTTATTTGTATGAATTCATGTGTTGCTTTCCTGGTAGAAGCTATGTTATGTCCCCAGATACTATTTGCATTCATAAGAAAACCAGGCTCTGAAAACAGTACTGATATATGTATTATAATGTCATTAAAGGTTTTTGTTGAGTAATAACTCAATTTTTCCTATTATCATTCATGTTCTTTCATCCTGCAACGTTGGACATTTCTGATGCTTGCTCATGCAATGACTGTTTCAATTCCTAGAAATAGCAACGTAAGACAGGCAAGCTGCTTTCTCTATATAATATTCTTTGAAGACAAA
The DNA here is from genome assembly GCA_036346955.1 of Dipus sagitta. Classification (NCBI taxonomy): domain Eukaryota; kingdom Metazoa; phylum Chordata; class Mammalia; order Rodentia; family Dipodidae; genus Dipus; species Dipus sagitta. The sequence continues at coordinate 60,605,811 of CM070777.1, read as the reverse complement.
GGGAAGCCCTATGACCTATATCAGCCCTCTCCTTCTTGCTCCCTTCTCAGTCATTCTTGTCCTCTGTCTTCCTGCTGTGGGTTATTCTTCAACTCAGGGAGTCATAGCTGAGCCCAATAAAGACAGCAAAAGAGAAAATAAAAAGATTAATAAGATATTGAAGAAGGAAAGAAGAAAGGGTGTAAATCAAAAGAAAACTATGACAAGAAAGTGCAGAGAGACATGCATAACACTAGAAGATAAATACACCCCTTTAAGAAACAAGGGGGAAAGCCGATCAATGGGGAAGACAATAAGAGGAAGAGAAAGTGCTGATAGAGATAATAATGTACAAGTGAACCAATAACCACTAATAGGAGCTGCCAAGAAGAGAGAGTGATGTCACAGAGGAATGACCCTTGTTAATTTTTGCATGGGTTCCCTTGTGAAAGCAAACAATTCAACAGAGATGCCCTTTGGTGGAGTTTCTCACTTCAAAATAATTTCATCTTCCTTCTGTTTCCAGTTATTGGTCAAGAGGGGATAGAAAAAAAGCTGTCCCTGTAACTCTGACATTCTTTCTCAGCTCAACCTGTTAGCCAGGCTGTGGATGCCCATGGCACTCTCTGCTTGTGGACCACTCTAGTGCAGACAGAATGGGGCTCAGACAAACAAATGCCTCCTCTTATCAAGAAGGGAAAAAGACAGCCAGGTGTGGTGGTGCACACCTTTAATCCCAGCACTTGGAGAGGCAGAGGTAGCTGGATCACTGTGAATTCGAGGCCAGCGTGAGATTACAGTGTCAGTTCCAGGTCAGCCTAGGCTAGAGTGAGACCCTACCTAGGGAGAAAAAAAAAAAAAAGAAGAAGGGAAAAAGAGGAAAGAAAGATACTTAGTCAATGATACTATGGTTGGAGGAGGGTCAGAGCCAGCCTCTGAGAATTTGGACTCACCTCCTGATGCCTGCACGCGTTCCACAATGCGCTTGTCTCTCACCTCACTTGCAGAATTACTTCCAACTGCCCACATCCATATAGATACTTAACACAGACGCTGAGCAAGGAAGGTGACTCCCGTGTCTCCCAAGAGAACTTACAAATGTCAGCCCTGGAGTCATAGCTCCCAAGCGTACAATTAGAGACCCAAAGGACAAGAGCATGGCCAGTGGGGACAGAGTGATGAAACCCATCAGGAAAGGCCAGAGGATCTAACAGGAAACTTTTCTGGTGCTTGACCACCCCTCCAAGTCAGCACTTTCCCTATGACCCCCCAGAGATCTATGGTGTCTCCACCTGTGGCTGTCCCCGTGAGGCCTCCCTGTAATCACAGTCCTCATCTAAGTAATATGGAGAAGACCAGTGAGGTATTGAATCAGAAATGGCAACAGAACACTATCGGGCCACCAAGGAGTGTTTAACCTAGTTGGGAGACAAGGAACAACACCAATATTCATAAAATAGTACGTGGGCTGCCTCCACCCGATGACTGCCAGACATTACTAAAAAGTCCACACCCTTCAGCATCTGTTGTGAGGGATCTACAGTTATTCCTGTTGTCCTGCTATAGTCGTGGACAGCTCTCCCTTTAACTCGCAAGAATGTCCCAGGCTAAATAATGCATTCTTATTGTCAATTCTTTAGCTACATGCCCTATGGATGCAAGTCTGCTTTTTAAATGATGTAGTCATTGGAAATCACCAACTCATCTTTTTCTTCTGGATATTATTTTATAGATTTTTCACTTTATTTTCACAATGTGAATAGAACCTGTTTTAGCTGTTGTGCAAAGCTCCTGGGAGCTTCATTTGAAGGTTAATGACATGAAGAAAGATTTAATCAGAGGGTTGAGGGAAGGGTGATGGAAGAAAGTGGTAGGGAGTCACAGGAAGTAGAGATAGAGGGAACTAAGCCTTCTGTCACACTGGTACAAAGAACACCAAACTAGCTTTTTATTTTACTTTTCAATTTTTAAATTTTATTTTATTTTTATTATTTATTTATTTATTTGAAAGAGAGTGGGAGAGAGAAAGAGGCAGGTAGAGAGAGAATGGGTGTGTCAGGGCCTCCAGCCAAGACAAATGAACTCCAGATGCATGCACCACCTTGTGTATCTGGCTTATGTGGGTACTGCAGAGTTGAACATGGCTCTATTGGCTTTGCAGGCAAGAACATTAACCAATAAGCCATCTTAAGCCTTATATTTGAATTATTTTTATATTTATTTATTTATTTAAGAGATAGAGAAAAAAACAGAGGGGGGGGAGACAGACCGACAATGGGAACGCCAGGGCCTCCAGCCACTCAAACAAACTCTAGATGCATGCACTACCTTGTGCATCTGACTTACATGGGTACTGGGGAATCAAACCTGGGTCCTTAGGTTTTACAGGCAAGCACCTTAACTGCTAAACCATTTCTCCAGTCTCAATCTAGCTTTTTAAGGCAATTTTCTATTTTTTAACAATTTCACACAGGCATATAATGTAACCATATTCACCTTCCATTATCTTCTCTTGTCCTCCCATTCCTGCTAGAATCCTCCTTCCTCCCAACTAGCCAAACTTGCTTTGAGAGAAGGGCAGTGTGAACATTGGGCTCAACCCTAACCCGGCCCCACCATGAAGGACTCGCTGATTAATAACAAGTTCTGAGAGAAGTATGGATGGTGAGCCCAACCCGAACCCTCTCACCTTGAAGGACCCACTGATTAATAACAAGCTTAGGACACAGGGTGAAAAATTAGGAAACATCCATGATGGGATGTCAAGGGGTCCAATAGCAGTCACTGTGAGGTCAAGAAAGGAATGACCATGTCACAACCAGAAGAAAGCACTCCACAGCGCTCCTGTGCATCTGCTGGCTCTTATACTCTCTCTACCCTCTCTTCTGCAGTGGTCCGTGAAACTCGGAGATGGTGATATTAATGTGTCATTTAGCACTAAGCACTCAACAGTCACATATTCACAGCACTTTGATAAGCTTTGTGTCTCCAGTGGTCACTACCAGCTGCAAAGAAACTTCTCTGACCAAAGGTGAGGTCATCACTAATCTATGGGTATAAATATAAAGGAGAGCAATTTGATGAGCACAACATAACCATTTAGCCAAACAAAAGTTGAAGCTTCCATCCTAGGGCCTATGACATCCTTAGCCATAGGCCTTTGACTGTTTTCAGTACCAGGCATGAATCCCTCCTATAGAGCCTCAAATCCGATTTGAGAGCAGTTGGTTACCCCATACCAGCCATGTCACTGTTGCACCAGTGGGCACATCTTGCCTGGCTGGCTGATGATGTAACATGTAGGGTTCACCACTGGGTCACACTATTGATGACTTTTCCCTCTCATCAGCCTTCATAGCAAGAATCTTCCAGTACCATGAACACTGGTCAGCAGAGAAGAAGCTTCCAGCTTAGTGCTAACTTGATTTCTGTATTTCCCCTGACAGAATTTCTCATCAACAGTTCTTCACTTGAGGAAATACCAAATGAAAGCAGCAGATGATGAGATGTAGACAAACAACACTGTCCATATCCCCACAAACCTGGAAGAAAGCATCGCATTCATGGCTACAGAGACAGGTGAGAGGCATGAAAAGACCAGAGTGCCACAGCAAACAGTAAGGGACCAGGTGAAATCTAGAACCACTGAACCTTAGACAGATTTACCAAGGAAAAACAGACCTGAACTCAGAGCACTGAAGCAAGTGGTATTAAAGGAGAGAATACTCCATGCTTTGGGACCTTAAAAATAAAAAGAAGAAGAAGCCGCCTTTAATCCCTGCACTCAGAAGGCAGAGGTAGGAGGATCGCCATGAGTTCAAGGCCACCCTGAGACATTATTAATTACAGGTCAGCCTGGACCAGAATGAGACCCTACCTCAAAATAAAGTAAAATATAAATACAAATATAAATATAAATAAAAGCATGTAATTGTTTAAAATTTAGGCTAGAGAGATGACTTAGTGGTTAAGTGCTTGCCTGTGAAGCCTAAAGACCTTGGTTCAAGGCTCAATTCCCCGGGACCCACGTAAGCCAGATGCACAAGGGGCGCATGCGTCCGGAGTTTGTTTGCAGTGGCTGGAGGCCCTGGTGTGCCCATTCTCTCTCTATCTGCCTCGTTCTCTCTCTGTGTGTCTGTCTGTTGCTCTCAAATAAATAAATAAAAATAAACAAAAGACAGAGAGAGAGGGAGAAAATCCACAGAAACAAACTGTTAAAACAAACCATTAGACAGGTGATCTGCTGGCTTACAGAGAAGTAGACACTGGAAAAGAGACCCATTATGCCTCTATCTCATAGGCTGGGATTGAGGAAGAAGCCAGTCTCAAGAGAAGCTCTATGATAAACCACTCTACTGGGGAGGAGAGTAGAAAATTCAGCACCATTATATCTCCATACCCCCAAGTCCCCACTCCACCCTCTACTAAGTGAGCAATGACTCTGCAATCCACCCCACACATGATATGCGAGCTGATGTAAACACAAACTCACGGGTGCAATTAGCCTTAGGCCAAAACTGTTCACTTATGGAAAAGCAGCCTGAATTCTGGAAAGAGGAGGTACATATGAGTACCTGTGTCTCCCTCTAAGCCCCAGACATTAAAATATGCAGAGGAGCAGGGCATGGTGGCACACGCCTTTAATCCCAGCACTCGGGAGGCAGAGGTAGGAGGATCACCGTGAGTTAGAGGCCAACCCTGAGACTACATAGTGAATTTCAGGTCAGCCTGGGCTAGAGTGAGACCCTACCTCAAAAAACAAAACAAACAAACAAACAAAATATGCAGATGAAGAGCATGACTGGTCAGTATGCCTAGGTCTGCTAAGGACTGGAGAAACACACCGGGCAAGAGGAGACAGCTTGGGGAATCAAGCTAACCAGGAAACGCAGATGGAAGACTACACACTGATCCAACCTGTTAGAAAGCCAGAGAAACCTATGGAGTAAGCTGCAGAAGAAAATTCATGAAGTATGAGACCCCACATCTATCCCAGCAAGGAATAAATATTGACTGGTGTTACACTACTCATTGAATTTTTAATTTTCACTCTTGTGTTTTTTTGTTTTAATTTTTTATTTCCATTTTAGCTTCCTTGATTTGGTTTTAGGATTGTTCTGTCTTTTTCTGCACCTATTCTATATTCTCTCCATTATTTCTCCTACCTTAAATCCACATATTATTCCTCTAATTCCTACTTTACTTCCTCTTTTTCCATTTCTCCAGTACCTCTTTTTTATTATTGTTTTATTTTTGAGAGAGAAAATGGGTGTGCCAGAGCCTTTCAGATGCTGTGAATGAATTCCAGACGCATGCGCCTTCTTGTGAGCATGTGTGACATTGCACACTTGCTTCACTTTTGCATCTGGCTTATGTGGGACCTGGAGATTCAAACAAGCATTCTTAGGTACAGGTAAGCACCTTAACCACTAAACCATCACTGCAGTCCCAGTCCCTCTTCATTTTACTTGTTAATTATAAACATCTTCAGCTTTAATATTTTTTAAACTAGTTTATTATATCATATCATGGATGCAAAAAATCCCTTATAAAATACCTGCAAATCAAATTCAACAACACATTAAAAAGATTATAGGCCATGATTAAGTTGGCTTCTTTCCAGGAATGCAAGGATGGTTTTAATATATGCAAATAGAGTATCAGAAAGGAGATCTCATTAATTTTTTTCATTCTACATGTATTTCTCAGTTCACCAATTTTCTCTTCATCTGTGTCTAAATTGCTCCCAAATCCATCTACTGAGTTCTGAACTTAGCTTGTTATATCTTCAGCTCTGGACTTATATTTGTTTTATAGGTTAATACTGTCTGGTGAAATTATCTATATTCTTTTTTCTTGAAAGAGAAATAAAAAGTTATCTTAATTCAATAAATGATGATTTTTAACATCTGGATCTCCTTTGAATTAGTTCCTCTTTTTCATATCATCATACAATTATAAAAATCAGTACCACCAGGCGAGGTGGTACATACCTTTAATCTCAGCACTTGGGAGGCAGAGGTAGGAGGATTGCTGTGAGTTTGAGGCCACCCTGAGACTACATAGTGAATTCCATGTCAGCCTGGGCTAGAGTCCCCATACCAGTCACTGCCTCTAAAAAAAAAGAATCAATACCCAAAACATGTTGATTCTGAGTCAATGCACCTAGGAGAGTATTTTCACATGGATACACAGTATAACTTACTACTTCCTAGTGTCAGGTCTCTTCCGTTTGCAACTCATCTTGTTCTTAAAAAGCAAAGATTTTATTTCATCACTTCCTTGCTTGAAATCCACTGATGGCCCTGTGTTCTTCAGGATAAATTCAAATTCCTTAGTATTATCCAATAAACAAATCTTACACTGCTCCATGCTTGCCTTTCCAGTTTCAACCCCCATCTCATTCAAAGTACTGCAGTAGGAAATAATGTCTCACATATCATTTTTACACTCATAGCATATTTTACTATTGACAAAAAAGCTCAAGCTGGAGAGATGGCTTAGTGGTTAAAGGTACTTGCTTGCAAAGCCTGACAGCCTGGATTTGATTCTCCACATGTAAAGACAGATGCACAAGTGGCACGTGCATCTGGAGCTTGTTTGCAATGGCAAGAGGCCCTAAGTGCTCACTCTTGCACTCTCTCTCTCTCTCTCTCTCTCTCCCCCTCCCTCTTTGTCTCTCAAACAACAACAACAAAAAAAAACTTCCCTTCTTTCCTTCAGCCATCTGTCTCCAGACCAAGAAGAGATGAGAAAGACATCTGAGAAAGCTTGCTTGACACCTAAACTTACCTTTTCACTGCATTTATCACAGTGTTGTGTTTTGATTAATGATCTCACCTAGTGCATGTGAGTCAGCTCATTGTTTATGGCATATAATATAGTATGTGTGGTGTGTATTTGTGTGTGTGGTGTATGTGTGTGCATGTGCAGAGACACACAGACAGGCACTCTGATCTTGAAACAGTTTCTCACTGAACCCAGAGCTTGCTATTTTTCACTTGTACTGGCTGACGACAGAGCCCCAGTGATCTTTCTGTCTCTGTTCCTCTCAGGGTTAGGGTTGCAGGAATACATGACCATGCCGGCTTTTTATGTGGATACCATATAATTAACACAGGTTCTCATGCTTGAGCAGCAAACATTTTTACCCACTGAGACATCCCATTATTAAAATACCAAGTGTGCTTCCAATTTTTCTAGTCTAGTACAGAACGTTCCAGGTAGAACGTCAACTCTGATGACATCATCTGCGATGACAGTTCAATTGAGAGAAGGAGAGATTACATCACATTCTACTGCAGCTTCCACAAGCTTGGAAAAGAAGCCTTCTGCCTGGTAGTTGATGCTGTCTGTGTGTTCTGTATTCCATGATGGTGTTGGGAGGTAGGGTAAGTACTCCATGAACACCCAAAATTCAGGCTGTGCTAGGTCACCAGTAGTGCCATCCATGCTTGGTGGGAAGGAGCCGATCACAAGCCAAGATTTCTTTGCAAATCCAGAAGTATTCCAAAGCATGGCTAATAAAAGATTTTTCCAGTGATAAGAGATCAAGTCTTTATGCAGCCAAATAATCAACTTGTCACTTGTCACCATTTTTGTTTGCATCATTCTCCCACATGGTTTAATTCCTTCTTTGATGAGATGGAAGTCACTGTCCATGCCAGGCCCCAAGAATGCACCATGTGACTTTGAAGCCTCCAGAAGACAAAGGTCTGTGTAATACTCTGTTCCCACCCTCCCTTATTGCAGTCCCCCCAAGACCCCTTTACTGTCCCCATGCTTGCCTGTCAAGTGTCTCCTCCTTTCACCCCTCCCCGTTCTGCCTCTCTTCTCACCTCGTTACAGTTGCTTGCAATACTACTGATGCTTACTACAACTTACAATCAACTCAAGCTGTTCCATATCAGGAACCACATATCAAAGAGAATATGTAGCATTTGTCTTTCTATAACCTCTTAGTATTTTTTTCCAAGTTCATCCATTTTCCTACAAAGTTCATCATTTCATTTTTTCTGCCACTGGGTAGAATTACATTGTTTATATGTACCATATCTTCATTATTCATTCGTCAGTTGATGGGCATCTATCCTGATTCCAGTTCCTAGCTATTGTGAGAAGAGCAGCAACAAACATGGCTAAGCAAGCGTCTCTTTAGTGGAGTCTTTAGGGTATATACCCAGGAATGGTGTAGCTGGATCAAATGGTAGATCTGTTTTCAGATTTTTGAGGAGCCTCCATACTGAGAACCAAGTAGCTGCACAAGTCTGTGAAGGTTCCTCTTTGCCCACACCCCAGCCAGTATTTCTTATTTATTTATTTATTTATTTATTTATTTATTTAAAAGAGGCAGGGAGAAAGAAAGAAAGAGAAAATAAGTGTGCCAGGGTCTCTAGCCACTGCAATCAAAGCTCCAGATGTAAGCACCACCTAGCACATCTGGCTTTACATGGGTACTGGGGAATCGAACCTGGATCCTTAGGATTTACAGGCAAGTGCCTTAACTGCTGAGCCATCTCTCCAGCCCATCATTTGAGCTATTTGATTATAGCTATTCTGACTCGAGTGAGAAGAAATATCAAAGTTGTTTTAATTTGCATTTCCTGATGGTTAAAGATGTTGAACATCCTTTAAATGGCCCATGAGCTTCCTGGATTCTCCTTCATCTCTCAGCTTGCCCTTAGGAGAGTACAGGGATTACAGACATGTGCACTACTATTTCTGGCTTTACATGGGTTTTGAGGATTTCAATTCTAGTCATCCAGCTTGCACAACAAGCACATTTAATCAATTAGCCATCTCCCCAGCCCCAATTTTTTCTTTAAAAAATTTATTGAAGCCAGGTGCGGTGGTGCACGCCTTTAATCCCAGCACTCAGGAAGCAGAGGTAGGAGGATCACCGTGAGTTCAAGGTCACCCTGAGACTACATAGTGAATTCCAGGTCAGCCTGGACTAGCAGTGAGATCCTACCTCGAAAACCCAAAAAATAAAAATTATTGACAATTTTTATACATGATATAATGTATTTTAATCATAATCCCCACCCACTACTGTCTCTTTTCCCCTGTGCCCTGTCCCCTTTCCACTAAACTCTACCTTTTTGTTCTTCCAACTAGTCTCTCTTCTACTTCAATGTCTTTTTTACCCTTTTCCATGGTCCATGACAGATTGTTGTTGCTCACAATACTGTGCAGGTCTTGTGCCCGTAAAAATCGTCACTATGCAGTTGTGAGTGCAACTGACACTTGTTTCTGGAAGTCAGCATTGCAGAGCACTCATTCCCATGCTCTGGCTTTTAGAGTCTTTCCGCCCTCTTTCCCTACAATGTTCCTAGAGCCTTGGAGGGTATAATGAGGATGTCTCACTTAAGGCCTATTACTCATCAGATCCTTATTCTCAGTACTTTGATGAGTTTTCAGTCTCCCTGGTAGTCATTACTATCTGTAAGAAGAAATGTCTCTGACAAAAGGTGAGAAAGCAATACTAATCCATATGGATGGACATAAATATTTAAAGGGCAATTTGATGGGCACCACATATATATTTAGCCAGAAAGGGTAGTAACTTCCCTCCTAAGGTCTATAGTCCATCCAGCCATAGGTCATTGATTAAGTTTTCAGTACAGGCAAATTCTCTCCTGTGGAATGGGACTCAAATCCAATTAGCAGTTGGTTACCCCCAAGCAGTCATGCCACTATTACACTAGAGGGCACATCTTGCCTGGCTGGTTGGTTGTATAGTTTGCAGGGTCCACTACTGGGAAAGACTGTTCATGACTTTTCTTTTCCAGAAACTCTCATAACATCTTTTGTCACTGACAGCCAGCCAGCAGGGAAGAAGCTTCCATCTCAATTCCAGCTTTATTTCTCAGTGTCCTGAAACTAAAGCATGCATCTTCAGCAACAGGATCTTACCACCCCATTCTGGTGGATAACCACAATCATTCAGCCCCATGTTAATTTTCCAAGGACTGGACTTTAAAACATTCAAAGTGAACAGAAAATTCCTGAATTTGTATCAAATATCAGACATAATGACATTATCTTTCTCACAAGTGACCAAGTTCATTCTCTTCAATACAATGGATCATAGCCTATCAGTAACATATAAACATAGAAGTCAATCCAGAGAGATCCAGAGGAGACAGAGGTCACTGCGGATTGAGTCTATTTGCACGTTTGCATGGAGACCATGGTCTTGAGCTGGATCTTGGAGAATCAGTAAAAGTGAAGATGAAGTAAGAGCAAATCCTTCCAGTGAGGAAAAAGGCTGACCTCAAAGTGCACATGGGAAACATAAAGCATGTAAGAAGGACCAGAGGACAGGGCTAAGAGAAGACACACACTTTTAAGTGTGGACTGTCATTACAGAGAGGACAGAAGAAGACAGCCACAGAGAGAGACGCCATCGTGGTCCCAAGATGTCATAAAGATAGGGACAGAACACCAACAAACTCTCTCTGAATTCCTATATTCCTGCACCCTGGCTCTATTCCTGGCCCTGGTGACCAGGGAACCCCTGAGAAGTTTTCTGTACTCTGTCCCCACTGGCCTTACACCCACTCTTCTCCAAGATTCTTCTTTGGGTCTCTTTAAATTGTTGGCTTGGGAGCTCTGGTTCAAGGGCTGGCATTTGTGGACTTTCGTGGGAGTTACTGGCTATATCATGCTCGCTAAGTCTCTGTGTTAAGTACCTGAGCAGGAAGTGGGAGGTAGTTCTGAAAGGCACATGACAGACAGGTATATTGAGGAAGACAGGTAAAATAGCAGAAAGTAGCCTCAGATTCATGGATGCTGGCTCTGAGCCACCACTGGCTTACTTATTAACTGAACCTTCTCCCCACCCCCACCCTTTTTGAAATATAATAATATATAACATATTATATTAAAAATAATAATACATAATAATTATATATATTTATAAGTACAGTATATTTAAATAAATATAAAACATATAATGACATCCGTCACCTCAACTAGTCATATTCTCTGACTTTCTTCTTGTGCAAAGAGCTTATTCATTTGAGCCAGTGTCTGAAGGAGACAGTCCCCAGGGAGGCCCAGGGTGACATAAACATCCATAGCCTGGCAAGGAGGTTGGTGGCAGTTAAGGACAATCAGATCTGGAAGAGCAGCTATTTCCTTTCACCTCTCACCTAGTACGGGCAAGCACAGGAAAAGGACAATGAAATTATTTTAATAGTAGAAATTCTTCCACAGGGTATCTGTGCTGAATTTGTTTTTGTGCAGGAGACCCAAGCAAAGGTGAGCAAGAACCTTTTCCTGTTGCTGCCCCCGCCCTGCCCTGCCCCACTCACACACTGTCTCTCCCTCCTTTGCATGTCCTATTACCAGTTGTTGGATGACTTTCCCATTTCTATTTATATTTCACATATCCTCTTCCTTCTATTGTCTACTCTTACCAAGGATTTTGTGAGGGGTTCTTTTTTTGAGGGAGTTGACCTTGAGATATTAATCCTCTATTGCATATCTATCTACATTCTCTCTCTCTCTCTCTCTCTCTCTCTCTCTTCTCTCTCACATCTATCCATTGTCATTGATATTCTTCTTTTTCTTTCCTTAACAGTTACCTTTTGTCTTTCCCTCTGTATGGACTGGTCTAAACCATTAGTCCCTGTGCCGAATAATGATCTACCTTAAGGAAAAAGAAAGGTGGTTGAGGAGAAATGAGGGTGAGGTGCAGAAAGACAAGGACTGACAGAGAACACAGATTTACAATGTCCACAAAGAACGCTGTAGAGAAAAGGAGGGTCTTCTGTTGTTTTCTAGGAAGAAAACTGAAGCCACTAAGCACCCAGAAGAAATGGCTGAAATTAAAGAGCTGATAAAATAACAGGTGTGATGCTCCAACAGTTTCTCAAGTTTTGTATGCTCATTAGTAGTACTAAAGGAATATTGAGAACATAACACATATGAAGGACTTCTCAAGGAGCCTAAAGCCACAGACTGAGCAAAAGAGGCACTAGAGAACATAGGTTCTAGTTGGGAAACAAGATAGCAAGCAAATCCACATAGATGAAATATGCCATGCATTCACTCACTTTGTTGCTATAGGCATATAAGGCAGACAAGGGACCCAGGGTTGGGAAGTTCAACTCTTATTAGAATATGAAGAGAGGCTTCACTGCAAAGCTGAGGAGGAGGTGAGTGAGTAGACAATGTCCGGGAAGAGCCTTCTGAGAAGAGGCAACAGTGAATACTGAAGTCCTGCGGCAGGTGCCTGCCTACAGTGTGGGGAAAACCACATGGTGTCAGTGAAACTGGGCTTTAAGGCATTCTCGGAAGCAAGAGGACAGGAGATCTGGGTGGTGGTGGAGGGAGGACCTTCTGATGAAAATCTACCTTTTATAAGGAAAACACTTTTGATTCTCTGCTTGGCACTTCAGGGAAGACAAGGACTGGAGGGTTTGTTTGAGATCTGATGGAGATTTACGAGTCATTTGGAGAGATGACCAGGATGCCAGTCAGATAAGACTGTCTGGCTCATGCATGCCAGGCTTATTGTCATATCTTTGAGGACATTTCCTGACTTCAGCAGAGTCAGAAATATATTTTTAATTTTTACATAGGCTTGAATAATTCTATTTATATTGATTAACTAATAGCAGTTAAGTGATAGCGTAATCGTCTCTTGTGATCTTTAGTGACAAAGTTACCAACCCAAGTTTACCAGAATCTAGTTTATTATATCAACAACCAGGATTTGGTTCCTGGTATAATAATAATGATTAAGACTGCCACACAAAAGGATTAAGAGGGCCTCTACTGACATCCATTCCCTGGTGTTCTTGGTTTTGTGTGGTCCCCTCCAGAGTGCTGACTGGATTTAGTGGCCCATATCTAAGTATCAGAAAGCAGAAGAACCGAGAGGATGTCACCCCTCACTTTGGCTTATAGGAGACGTCTGCTTCTGTCCAGGTTATTTTGTCTCTCATCCTCTTGGATCATACATCCTTGGAGAAGTCAGTTTCCATCCTCTGGGGTGCCCTGTGAGACTAGAACAAGACCTTCTAGCAGATACATGGCTGATCTTGGAGTGGAGCCTCTTCCAGTCAAGCCTCAGCAGGACAGCAACTGGCCAACAGTCTGACATGAGAGACTGCACTAGAGGCACGCAGCTCCCGGGCCACCAGCCCACAGAAATTGTAAGATGACAAATGTTTCTTAGTGTGTCTTATTTAATCTGCTAAAATTTGGGGCTTTTTCTTACACAGAAATAGATAATTAACATAAAGTTAAAAGGAAAATATTGTACTACTGTCTACTACGGGCAGAACTGCAAAAATACCTGACAATAGCTAGTCCTGGCGACACATGCATGTATTCCCACTACTGGGGATGCTGAGGCTGGAGAATGGAGAGTTTGAGACCAGCCTGAGTTAGATAGTAAGACTGTCTCACCAAAAGTAAATAAGTAAATGATAAGCAAAAGAAAAGAAAAAGATAATGCCTAGCAGTAAAGCTCTGGACATACAGGAAAGTGTAATTAAAAGTAATCTGATTTGAGCTGGAGAGATGGCTTAGCAGGTTAAATACTTGCCTGTGAAGCCTAAGGACCCCGGTTCGAGGCTCGATTCCTCAGGACCCACGTTAGCCAGATGCACAAGGGGGCACACGCGTCTGGAGTTCGGTTGCAGTGGCTGGAGGCCCTGGTGCACCCATTCTCTCTCTCTCTCTGCCTCTTTCTCTCTCTGTCTGTCCTCTCAAATAAATAATTTTTTAAAAAAAAATTTTTTAAGTAATCTGATTAGAAACCTTTCTGTAAGATGGAAATTATAAGTCAAAACAAACCTTTGGCTTAGTGTTAAGGTGCTTGCCTGCAAAGCCAAAGGATCCAGGTTCAATTCTCCAGTACCCACATAAAACCAGGTGCACAAAAGTAGTGCACCTGTCTTGAGTCCATTTGCAGTGGCTAAAGATCCTGGAGCATGCATTCATATTCTCTCTCTCTCTCTCTCAAATAAATAAATATTTTTAAAATATATAAATAAAACTTAATAAATCAAAAAACACATGGAAATGCCTTTGAAGGGGAAGGCAATAGATAATGTTTAAATAGTGTGAAGCTAATGATAAAAAGAGTTGCAGTTAGGTATGCCACCTAATTGTTCATAATTATTTATTATTATTATTGCTTGTTTTGTTTCAGGGGTTTTTGAAACAGGGTCTCATAATTATGGAGACCAGGATAAACTCAAACACATGATTCTCTATTTCAGCCTCCCAAGTAGATGAGATTACAGACACACGTAACCACACACAGCAAATGTATTTTTATTTCTGCTTAGGTCCAACAGTTTTGTAAACATAAATTGTGGTTGTCTTTTTTAGTATACATGATTTTACTTTTGGGTTTTTTGTTGTATGTTTGTTTGTTTGTTTTGGTTTTTGGTTTTTCGAGGTAGGGTCTCACTCTCACTCAGACTGACCTGGAATTCATTATGTAGTCTCAGGGTGGCCTCAAACTCTCAATTCCCCTACCTCTGCCTCCCAAGTGCTGGGATTAAAGGTGCGCACCACCATGCCAGGCTGATTTTACTTCTTTCTTTGGGTTCTGTAGCAGACAGCTTCAGGTTCACTGAGATGAACTTCCAGACCAAGCACAGTTATGGAGGAAGGAATATTTATTGAAGCTTACAGATCCAGGGAAAGTTCCATACTGACAGAAGGGCCAAACAGAGAAAGAGAAGCTACAATTCCCAAAGCCAAAAGGCAACACATCCCATTTCAGGAACTCCAGGTGGAACTAGGCACTTTGTACTCTTTGTATTGGAATTTCAAACCCACCACCACACTTTAAGATCTGCCCAGTGACACCTCCATCAGGTGGCTGCAGATCCAAACTACAAACCAATAAAACACTGAATATATTGTGAGCCATCTATTCAAACTATCACAGGTTTGTTCATTAAAAATTTTTTTTAAAAATGGATAATATCTCTGGCTCCTTTCTAGAAGTTTCTCCATTCTGAGGGATGTGACTTAGTCATAGAGTGATTATTTAGTGTGTATGAAACCCCACGTGCATGCCCAGCACAGAAACAAAGAATAAGAAGGAAGGGAGGTTATAGGAGGAAGGAAGAGATAGTGGCAGAAAGGGAGGAAGAAAGAAAAAGAAAAGGACAGAGAGATGTGGCTGGGGGAGGTGTCATTTAATTCAATACTTTTGTTTGTTTGTTTGTTTGTTTTTCGAGGTAGGGTCTCACTCTAGCCCAGGCGCACCTGGAACTCACTACCTAGTCTCAGGGCGGCCTCGAACTCACTGAGATCCTCCTACCTCTGCCTCCCAAGGGCTGGGATCAAAGGCGTGCGCCACCACGCCCGGGCAATTCCATACCTTTTTGCCCATGTCTTCAGGTGAACCAGAACAATTGCTGAGCCATGGAGCCATGGTGGAACCAGTCCTCCACGGGTGACTTTCTCCTCTTGGGCATCTTCTCTCACAGCGCCGCCGATCTTGTGCTTTTCTCTGTGGCCATGGTGGTCTTCACGGTGGCCCTGTGTGGGAACGTCCTCCTCATCGTCCTCATCTACGCGGACCCCGCGGCTTCACACTCCCATGTACTTCTTCCTCAGCCAGCTCTCCCTCATGGACCTCATGCTGGTCTGCACCGTGGTGCCCAAGATGGCCGCCAACTTCCTGTCCGGCAGGAAGTCCATCTCCTTCCTGGGCTGTGCCATACAAATCGGCCTCTTTGTCTCTCTTGTGGGGTCCGAGGGGCTCCTGCTGGGCCTCATGGCTTATGACCGCTACGTGGCCATCGGCCACCCGCTTCACTACCCCGTCCTCATGAGCCAGCGGGTCTGTCTCCAGATCGCCGGGAGCTCCTGGGCCTTTGGGATAGTGGACGGCGTGGTGCAGATGGCCGTGGTCATGACCTTCCCCTACTGCCGCCTGAGGGAAGTGAACCACTTCTTCTGCGAGATGCTGGCCTTGCTGAAGCTGGCCTGCGTGGACACGTCGGTCTTCGAGAAGGTGGTGTTCATCTGCTGCGTCTTCATGCTGCTGCTGCCCTTCTCCATCGTCGCCGCCTCCTACGCCCGCATCCTGGCGGCTGTGCTGCGCATGCGCTCTGCCCACTCTCGACAGAAGGCTCTGGCCACCTGCTCCTCGCACCTGACAGCGGTTTCTCTCTTCTACGGGGCAGCCATGTCTATCTACCTGAGGCCAAGGCGATACCGGACCCCAAGCCACGACAAAATGGTCTCTATCTTTTACACGGTCCTTACTCCCATGCTGAACCCTCTCATTTATAGCTTGAGGAACCGGGAGGTGATGGGGGCTCTGCGGAAGGGGCTGGGCCGGGGCAGGGTTGGCAGCCAGGGCTGAGTACCAGGACGCCTGACTACCCTCATCCTTGCTGTGTGGTGACAAGTAAACACTTCTGTCTTTGTGAGACTTGGTTTAAGATTAACGCTGAGGGCAGGAGAGATGGCTTAGCAGTTAAGGCGCTTGCCTGCAAAGCCAAAGGACTCAGGTTCGATTCCCCAGGACCCACGTAAGCCAGATGCACAAGGTGGAATATGCATCTGGAGTTTGTACTGGCTGGAGGCCCTGGCGCCCCCTCTCTGTCTCTCTATCCCTCCTCCACCCCCAAACAGATAAAACATTTTTTTAAAAAGATTAACATTAGCCGAGCAGAGCATGGTGGCGCATGCCTTTAATCCCAGCACTCAGGAGGCAGAGGTGGGAGGATCGCTGTGACTTCAAAGCCACCCTGAGACTACATAGTGAATTCCAGGTCAGCCTGGACCAGAGTGAGACCCTACCTTGAAAAAAAAAAAAAATTAACATTAGCCGGGTGTGGTGGCGCATGCCTTTAATCCCAGCACTCAGGAGGCAGAGGCAGGAGGGTCACCGTCAGGTCGAGGCCACCCTGCGACTACATACTGAACTCCAGGTCAGCCTGAGCTAAAGTGAAACCCTACCTCGAAAAACCAAAAGAAAAAAACGATTAACATTGAGAATCATAAGAACTGCAGTCTTGGGAAGGACTTTTTAAACCCCAGTACTCTATTTCTAGTGAATAAATTGCTGCCTCTCATTCTTTTGTGGGCTGTTTTGTAAAATACATTATAGAGATTAGGAGGCTTTTGTTAAATCAA
Source organism: Dipus sagitta (assembly GCA_036346955.1). NCBI lineage: Eukaryota > Metazoa > Chordata > Mammalia > Rodentia > Dipodidae > Dipus > Dipus sagitta. The sequence goes on along the minus strand of CM070777.1, from coordinate 60,588,705 downwards.
GAACTGCAAACCAGCCATGGTGGCCCAAGCCTTTAATCCCAGCACTTGGGAGGCAGAGGTAGGAGGATTGCCATTAGTTCGAGGCCATCCTGAGAATACAGAGTGAATTCCAGGTCAGCCTGGGCTAGAGTGAGACCCTACCTCGAACTACCCCCCCCCAAAAAAAAAGAACTGCAGTACTAGGGCACTGGAATTGCTGTAGCTTATTATTTAGAATCTAAATGTGTGTTCTTAGAAGAGGACTTGCTGGGCTGAACTTACTAACCCGTCATACTGTTTACCATTTATTCAGAGTTTATTATGTGCTGGGCACATATTTGTTTATGCAAATATCACTAGCTTCTTACTTATGTAATAACTCATAAATGTCATAATGTTTCCCACTAGTGTCATTAATAAAAAGCCTCCTGATGGTGGAAATGTGAATCTTTAGAGAATTCCTGTCTTTATACTGTGAAACTAGAAACCTTTCAAAAAATAAAAAACATGCAACATGTTGATAGTCATAAGGAATAGAAAACTTGTTTGTTTCTGCATTCAGTGTCTGGCACATAAAACATGGAAGTGAGGGGCTGGAAGGATGGCTTAGCGGTTAAGGTGTTTGCCTGCAAAGCCAAGGGACCCAGGTTCTATTCCCCAGGACCCACGTTAGCCAGATGCACAAGGGGGCACACGCATCTGGAGTTCGTTTGGAGTGGCTGGAAGCCTTGGCACACCCATTCTCTTTCTCTGCCCCCCCTTTCTCTGTCAAGTAAACAAATAAATATAAATAAAATATTTAAAAATAAACATGCAAGTGAGGATGCTACACACATGCAGTCCTAGAGCAAAATTGCCACCTGTGTCACCTCTGGGTTGTTGTGATGTCCTTGTTTGCTTTCTCCTTCTTGAGGTTGGGCATCACTATGTTGCTGAGGAGGACTTCAAACTCCTATGCTCGCTCACCAAGTACTCCTGCCCCAGCTTCTTGAGTGACTGGGTTAACCTGTTTCCCCTTGGAGGTAAAGGCCATAACATGTAGCAGAATTTGAACTTGCATTTGAAAACATAGTTTCAAATATTTGGATTCCAACTATAAACACGAGTAGCCATTCTGCTAAGCTGGATATGAGTTGCTTGTGCATGTTTACAATAAAATTTTCCTCGAAAACAAATCATCTCTTTTAACAACAAAGACAAAAGAGTGGGCTCTGGAAGTTGTTGTGCTAAGCCACAGGGAGTTGCTTGTTCATTTTCAAGCTTTGATGGTCATAAAGAGAAGTGATACTAATAAGTACCATATCTAACGGGGGATGGGGGAAGAGTAGCTCAATGGTAGGGTCTCATTTGCACATATGAAGCCCTGGGTTCAGTCCTAGCACGCCACAAAGACCTGTCACGGGAAGATAACACTAAACAGACAACTGAGCTAAATTCTGAAAACAAGAACTCCATAGTAAACAGTTGTTTCAATTTGTTTTTTGGAGCTGCTGATATGAGCAGATAACTCTGTAGGAGGCTTCCTTCCCTCAGAGGCTTAATTGCCAAAAGGATGTCTCTAAGGATTTGTGAAAATAGAAGCAACTTTCCTTAGTCAAACAGCTGCCAAGTTTCCCATTTGTGTAAATGTGCATAATTTATTTTACTAATCTCTACTTAGGTGGTGCCCAATCTAGCAAATTATTTTTAGGGTTTATAGTACTAAATATCGTTCAGGCTATTTTCTCATTCTCACCCCATTCTCTTTCCTTGTCCAGATTTTAATCTGACCACAATCTCCTCTTCAGGAAGCCTTACCTGATGAAATCCATACAGACTCGCATCTCTCTGGGATTGTGTACCTCTCAAGCCGTACATATCATGTGGCAACCAGAACGTTTATCTGTAAGCACTGAACCCCTAGATTTAAGTCAAGTTCCTTTTAGTGAGACATAAGTCTGCCCTATAGTCACTGTAGCAAATCTTAGGTAGTCTCGGCTGCAGTAGTGCAGGTCTCTACTCCCAGCTACTAAGGAGGCTGAGGCAGGACAATTGCTTGATTCTACGGTTTCCCAAGACTACATCAATAAATGAAAAATTAAAATTAAAAAATGTTTTACTAGCCTTTGCCTTAGTGACTCAAGTGATGGGGGCATTCCTGCATGGACAAGAGTCAGTTTTGTTGTTTTTGTTTTTGCAGTAATGGGTATTGAAACAAGGGCCTTGAGAACTCTATGTAAAGATTTACCTCAGATGAAGATCCCTGGCCCTACATCAGTTTGCAGTTGACAAGCATCTACTAACAAAATACTAGCACCCAGACATTCAATTAACTAAATAAGTAAGAGGTACTGAAATAAGTCACACTCAGAAAGATAAATACCACATGTTTTCTTCCCTATGTAAAACCTGAACTTTTTTTTTAAAGGGTTCAGGATTATTTGGGACGTAGGGGACCAGCAGGAAGAGGGATCTGTGACAAGAGAGTGTAGAGGGAGAGCAGTGACAGTAACCAAGTACTTGGTATTCCTCTATGAAATGCTAATGAAACACATTATCTTTACAATGAATACATACTGACAAAAATAAGGAATATAGGGGCTGGAAAAATGGCTCAGCCATTAAGGCTCCTGCCTGCCAAACCTAACCACCTGAGTTCAATTCTCCAGTACCCACCTAAGCCAGCTGCACAGAGCGGCACATGCATCTGGAGTTCATTTGCAGTGGCTGGAGGCCCTGGTCTGTCTCTCTGTCTCTCTCTCTCTCTCTCTCTCTCTCTCTCTCTCTCTCTCTCGTATCTCTGTGCTTGCAAATAAATAAATAAAATATTTTTAAAATAAAAAGAATGAGTATAATAATTTTATAACCAGTATCAGTGTGCCCAATTGCAAACTTGGAAATTTGCTAGAATAAGGAAATAGCATAGGTAAACTGAATAAGGCATAAGAGCTTAGAAAAACAGAAGAAACAGGAACCTTTCCAGGGTTCCTGGGAGTTAGTAATGTGTGCTCCACTTTTGCATTTGCTTAAACTTTTCTACAATAAATACTTGAAAATGGTTTTATGTCACTGATACTTACCATTACTTTACCAAATCTATTCCCACAAAGCTGCCAGTTGTGGTGCCTTAAATGTAAAGTGCTCTGCACACCCTCATGGGTTTGCATTCTTAATATTCAGTTGGTGATGCTGCACAAGAAGATTCTGGAACCTTGCTGGTGGAAGTCTTTCACTGGGAGTTGGCCTTGAGGAACTGAGGAAAGCGAAGCAGGGAAGCAGGGCGAGAGAGCTGGATGAGATCCACGGGAACTGGCAAAAAAATTATTACAACTTCCCTGTATCCTTTACTTTCTTGTTGGAAAATACTTGAACAGAAACAACTTAGGAAAGAAAACGATTTATTTTGGCTCATAGTTCCAGTGAGTACAGTACACCAAAATGTTTGGGAAAGTGTCCCCTGTGGTGGCTCATGCCTTTACTTTAATCCCAGCCCTTGGGAGGCAGAGGTGAGAGGATCTCCATGAGTTCAAGGCCAGAATGAGTCGATATACTCAATTCCAAGGCCAGCTTGGGCTAGAGCGAGACCTTACCTCAGAAAAAGGGGGGGGGGGGAGCATGGCAGAAGCACACAGCCTCGGTTGAAAGCGAACAGGAAGTTGAAGGAGGAAGAAGAGCCAGAACAGGAAGTGGGACCTAGTGGTAAAACCTCAAGACCACCCTTACCCTCAGAGAAAAGCAATTCCCTCCGAAAGGCTCCACCTCCTAAAGATTCCACGATTTTCCCAAACAGCACCATCAACTGGGGATTAAGTTTTCAAATGCATGAGTCTCTGAAGGACATTTTATTTATTTTTTTATGAGGGACATTTTATATTCAAACCAGCAGACTTCCCTGCAGCACACTGGCACTAGGGAACAGGGAGACAGCTGGTGAGGACAAGGGCTCTGATCGTCCGGCTCTTCCCTCACACATCACCAAGCTGAGAAAGAGAGAGCACAGCACCTGAGATCGGGTCCACTCAGCACAGTTTTGCCAGAAACTCATTCCATGAGGTAAATAGTCTAAATTCCACAGAGGCAATCCATGCTCCAAATCTGGTTCTAAAGGCTTGTACTGGAACTGTAGACTGAACCTCCCCTATGTTGTCGCTGCATGAAATAGGACAGAGAGGGAAAGAATTCAAAATCCATCCCACATGGAAGAAACGCTGACAGATGACATTTTGTATTTTTTATTTTTTTATTTAAATTTTTTTGTTCATTTTTATTTATTTATTTGAGAGTGACAGACATTGGGAGAAAGAGGCAGATAGAGAAAGGGCACGCCAGGGCCTCCAGCCACTGCAAAGGAACTCCAGACGCGTGTGCCACCTTGTGCATCTGGCTAACATGGGTCCTGGGGAATCAAGCCTCGAACCGGGGTCCTTAGGCTTCACAGGCAAGTACTTAATCGCTAAGCCATCTCTCCAGCCCGACATTTTTTATTTTTTAAATATTTTATTTATTGATTTGAGAGAGAGAGAGAATGGGCCACACCAGAGCCTCTAGCCACTGTAAACAAACTCCAGACACATGCACCACCTTGTGATCTCTCCAGCCCAGATGTGACATTTTAAATCTAAACTACTTTTATGACACTTAGCTTTTTTGTTTTCTATTGTTATTTTTTTTGTCTATTTACTATCTTTTATATTTGTTCTACATTTTTTAGTCATTTATATTTAAGACAGAGAGAGGGAGACAGAGAAAATGGGCCACACCAGGGCCTCTAGCCACTGCGAATGAACTCCAGAAGCATGTGCCACCTTGTGCATCTGGCTTACGTGGGATCTGGAGAATCAAACCTGGGTCCTTAGGTTTCGCAGGCAAGTGCACTAACCGCTAAACCATCTCTCCAACCCTGTTGTTAATTTTTTAATATTCACTCTTGCATATATAACTCATAATGATTTTACTTTAGTTTGTATAACGCTCAGTGAGGTTTTTGGATTGTTCTGCATGTTTCTTTACCCAGTCTACTACTGAGCACACACAACTCATACTTTCCCTCTAATTCCGACCTCTTTTCCTCTTTCTTTTTTATCTCTTCCCCTTTTTTATTGAACTATAACATTGCATGTCTTTAACAATCTCCGAAATCAGTGGATCCTAATGATACCTCAACTTTTCCTCCCAGCTATTTTTTCATGTTTTTTTTTTTTTTGAGATGTTCTAATACTAATCCTTATCCGCACCCACCGTAATCCATTCCACTTTTAATCTTAGTATATTCTAGTTATACTCTTCTGTCTTTGGTTGTTTATCTTCCAGCAGCTATTGAAGTTAAAGGGACCAGTACTTTTAAGGATAGTATGATATTTGCATAATGGGCGTATGCAGCAGCTGTGGGTACTCCCACAGTTCATACTCTATTCAGAGGGTAACATGGAGGTGATGCCAGGTTCCTGAACTGTGGAACTATTTTCTGAACTACATCCCTCAACCATACCACGTCTGTCGTAGTCGTCCAAACCACACACAGTTTATGGGAGAAAAGGATTTATTTCCACTTACAGATTAAAACTAAGTTCCTTAAATGGTGGAAGAAGCTGGCTCCCATTCATGACTCCAAGCAAAGAGAGAAACCACCAGCAGCCATCAGACACCAAAAAGCAGCATGCAGGACTCCCTGAGCTCAAACTTACTGCATATCTTTTAGCTGGACTCAGATCCACCCCCTAACACACCTTTGGGCTGGATCCCAAGACACCAGTGACACCTCCCCCAGCCAGACAGTTAGAGATCCAAGTTACAAGTTTAATAAAACACCGGAGTCTATGATGGACAATCATTCAAACTACCATAACATCCAAGTCTCACTTGAATATTGCATTGAAACAATATTGTTGATTTTAAAAAAAAAAAGCGCCGGGCATGGTGGCACACAACTTTAATCCCAGCACTCAGGAGGCAGAGGTAGGAGGATCGCCATGAGTTCGAGGCCACCCTGAGACTACATAGTTAATTCCAGGTCAGCCTGGACCAGAGTGAGACCCTACCTCGAAAAACCAAAAAAAAAAAAAAAAAAAAAAAAAAAAAAGCAATGACTGTCATCGACGAGGGGGACGTGGAGATCGGTGCTGCAAAGGACGTGGGACTCCGCGGATGTCTTGGGACCCCGCCCGCTTTCCTGTCTGATAAAATGGCTTGAGCGCAAAAAAAAAAAAAAAAAAAAAAAAAAGCAATGAAATAACCCAAGATAAATCAATCCCAATGAAGTAATTTCCAAAGCGTGAAAACCCAAGGCAATTTACTCCTCCAAGTTACTAATCCCACAGTAATGATCTCCAGAGAGAGATGAAATCCCCCCAAAACAACTCAGAAGAATGATTGTAAATATGTTCAAAGAAGAAAATAAACTCTTGAATGAATCCCAAAACACAAATAACTGAATTAAATAAGGTGATGCAAGATATGAAATGTGAATTCAATAAAGAGAAAAACAATCTGAAATACTGTAAATGAAGAGCACAATAATTCAAATTTAAAAAGAAAAAATACTCCATTGAGAGCTGGGTAGATGATTCTGTGGATAAAACCCTTGCCATGCAAGCATGAAGATTGGCTTCAGATCCTGAGCAACATGTAAAACCAGACACAGTAGCATGCATTTATAACCCCGGTGCTTCTAGGGTAAGAAGGAGGAAAGAGACAGGAAAATCCCTGGAAGCTCCTTGTCCAGCTATCCTGGTGTACGCTGCAGTGAGCAACAAGAAACTTTGCCTCAGACAGGGTAGACTGTGAGGACCACTACCTGAGATTGTCCTCAGACCACCCCCCCCCCCGGCTCACATGCTGCAACAAGTACACAACTGCATACACAAACAAATATTTACACACACTCACACACACGAGAGAGAGAGAGAGATTTTTGTGGGTTTTTTTTTTTCCAGGTGGTGCCTCATTCTAGCCCATGCTGACCTGGATATTAGTATGGAGTCTCAGGCTGGCCTCAAACTCACAGCAATTCTCCTACCTCTGCCTCCCGAGTGCTGGGATTAAAGGCATGTGCCACCATGCCTGGTGAGAGAGAGATTTTTTTTTGAAAAAGCTCTGTGGAATGCCTCACTAATAGAACGGCTCAAGGAGAGCATAAAATATCTGAGCTTGAAGGCATAATGGAGAAATTGGAATAACCCAACAAGGACAAAGATAAATTAATAAGAAAGGATGTAAGGTACGTTTAAGACATTCAGGACTATGAAGTGGCCAAATAAATCTAAGAGTCATGGGCATTAAAGAAAAAGAATTTTAATCTAAAGGTACAGAAAACATTTTCAACATCATAACCAAAAAAAATCCAAATTTAAAGAAAGAAGTGCCAATCAAAATACAGGAAGCATTTGGAACACCAACAGAAAAGACCAGAAAGACCTCAGACACCAAAGCAATCCTGAGCAAAGGCAGTAAGGCCACACCACATCTCAAGGTGTATTACAAAGCCATAGTAACAAAAACATCGTATTACTGGCACAAAAACTGACTCATACATAAATGGAACAGAATATCAGATCCATATATAAACCCATGCAGCTACAGCCACCTGATTTTAATAAAAGTACCAAAGCTACTCATTATAGAAAAAAAAAAACTGTTTAGAAACTGATGCTGGGAATACCAGATAGCTACATACAGAAGAATGAAAGTATAACCTTATCTCTTACCCTACATAAAAATCAAGTCCAAGTGAATCAACGGCCTTAATGTAATACCTGTGACTTTGAGACTGTTAGAGGAATAGTGGGTAAAAGACCTCAAGGAATAGGACTGGGAAGGTGGCTTAGAGGCACTTCTTGTAAAGCTTACTGGCCCAAATTCAATACTCCAGCACCCAAGCTAAAGCTGGGTGCAAAGTAACACATGTATCTATGATCCCAATGCACCTACGGCAATGGGAGGCAGAGCACAGAGAATCTGAAGATACAGGAATAGACTGGGTCTTTCTGAATAGGACTCTAATTGTTGAGAAAGTAAGTCCAACAAATGGGACCTCATGAAATTAAGAGGTGACTGCATAGCCAAGGAAACAGTTAGTTGAGTGAAAAGATAGCATACAGAATGGAAGAAAACCTTTTCCAGCTATATATATGACAGAGGATTCAAATTTATAATATACAAATAACTCAAAAAAAAAAGAAACAACTAAGTCAAAAGTGGGCTTAGGCTGGAGAAATGGCTAACAACCTGGTACCTATGTAAACCAGAAGCACAATGTGGCACATGCACCTGGAGTTCGTTTGCAGCAGCTAGAGGCCCTAGAGTGCCCATTTTGTCTCTGTCTCTGTCTCTCTCTGCTTGCAAATAAATAAATAAAATGTATTTTTAAAAAAAAAATGGGCTTAGAGGGCTGGGGGGACGGTTTGGTGGTTAAAGCATTTGCCTGAAAAGCCAATTCACATCTGGAGTTCGTTTGCAGTGGCCGGAGGCCCTGGTGTGCCCATTCTTCTCTCTCTCTCTCTCTCTCTCTCTCTCGCTCTTAAATAAATAAATAAAATATTTTTTAATGGGCTTAACTGAACAGAATTCACATTTGGCACTGTAAACCTGGGTAAAATCCCACGGCCCTAGTAGGGAAGCTGTTGCTGCTGTTTCACTGAGTGGACAATATGTGTCTTTCAAATTACTGTCTGCCTTCTCATTTTGTATTTTCATGCATGTGCGTATATGATTGTGTGTGTGCTCATGTACACATGCATTGTGTGCACATGTGCACGGAGACCATAGAAAACCTCTCGAACACCATCTATCTTCCGCCTGTCGCTGCTTCCCCAGTGCAGCAATTACAAGCGCACACTAACATGCCTGGCATTTTTACATGGACTCTGGCACTCTAACTCACTAATTAAAAAAACACCTTAAATGGCAAATTCTTCCAAATTCCTGTTCTTGTTCTTGGGCTGGCCCTGATGACTTCCTCTGAGCAGTCTTCCTTACTGTCCCCACGCGTCCTCGTTCTAGTCATATCCCCTGGCTCTTATCCGGGTCCCTTCATAGTAAGCACCCCAGCGCCTGTTCCCGCGGCTCTGTGGGGAGTCACTGGCCTCGCCTTCCTCACTCACACTCTGTGTTAAGTACCTGCAAAGACAGTAAGGGTAGTTCTGCAACTCATGTGAGAGGAAGGTGCATTGTGGAAGGCGGCCAGACCTCAGCGGAAAGACTCACAGAAAAGAGGCTGGCCTTGACTCCTTCCCACCACTGTCACCTCCTGGCATATGCCTCCTTTCTCCCTCCCTACCCTTTTTTTTTTTTTTTAACTGATGCATGAGGTATAGTATAATATTTTAACGCTTGTATACAATATGTAATAATGAGATCATGACCCGGCATACACAGGCACCACAGGTATTCATTACTACTTTGACCTTCACACCATTGTGAGAGGAGGATGCTATGCTCTAAGCCTCACAGGCTGAAGTAGAGCTCCAGACAAGCCCAGGGTGGCATGAACACCCATAACCTAGCCATAACCCAGAGGTTTGTGGTGGCTAAGGAAGCAGATCGGATCTGGGGCATATTGCTATTTCCTATTCCTATCTCACCCACTAAGTGCAAGCACAGGAGAACAGTGAAATTATATCTGATGGTAGAAATTTCTCCATGTGGTAACTGTGCTGAATACTTTTTCCTGCAGGAAACTCAACCAAAGGTACCTCCCCCCCCCCCCTCCCTGTCATTCCCCTGACCCCACAAACAGTATTTCTCCCTCCTTTGCATTTCCTATTAGTAGTTGTTGGCTCAGTTTCAATTCCTATTTCTGTATCAGCACATCCTCTTCCTCTTGTTGTTTGCTTCCCTCCAGGTCTTTTTGGCATAGTTTTCTCTCCTTTGTTGAGGGTTGTAGGAAATGAGTCATCCATCTTCCTGGGTGTGTCTCTCCTCACTCTTGTAGCCCTCCTCCTTGACCTAGTTCTCCCCTGTCTTTCCTTAACATAACACATCCCTGGCCTCTTCCCCGTCCTGTACTGGGAGCTCAGCCACGGGTTCCTGGGTTGAAGAATTGTGTACAGCAGGAAGTCACCGGATGAGTGGACAGGAAGTCACCGGATGAGTGGAGAGAGAAGGTTGTCAGGAAGGAGTACATAGTGGTGAGGGGTAACAGAGGTCAGGAATGGACGGGTTTTAGGTGACCCAGCAGGAGTCTCTAATGGTGGAATGTATGGGTAAGAGAGAAGAATAAGCTCAGGGTAGTGACCTGAAAACCAGATAGATCTTGACTAGACAGTCATTAACTGAGATGGGAAGAAAGAGATTGGTGTTGCTCCGTGCGTGAATAAAAACTTTGCTTGGCACTTTTGGTAGGACAAGGCCATCGGTCAGTCAGGGGAGAAGCAGTTGGTCAAGACAGGAAGACAAAAGTCCTGGGCTGGCGCATAAAATGTGAGTGAAGAACGTTCTTGGGAAGTTCTGCTCACGCTTTCATCAGGGCCCGGCGTGGAGCAACTTTCAGTGCCTTGCGGCACCCCTTGTGGCTGTCTAGCCCGGAGGAAGCTCCCGGCCCAGTTCCAGCTTGATTAGAAAATGTTCCTTTTTTCCCTAATTTTTCATTTTTGAAGTTTCTGCTTTTCTACCTTAGTTTATTGACAGCCTCCCTATATACAACAGTGTACGCTGATCACAATCCCTCCCGCCACCCTTCTTCCCCCACCACTATGCTCCTTCTGCTGAACTCCCTCTTCATTCCAACTAGTTCCTTTTCTATGTTTACGTCATCTTTTGCCCTCCTTCACCATTCATGACACTGGTGATGGGCGTAATCTTATCCAGGTCTTGTTCAGATAACAACGGCTGCTGTGAGGTCATGAATGCATCCACCACTTTGTGTCTGGAAGGAAATGTTACAATGCCTTCTTCCTCATCTCTTGGCTCTTATAGTCTTCCTGCCACCTCTTTCACAGTGGTCCCTGAGCCTTGGTAAGTGTGATAAAGATATCTCCTTTAGTGCCGAGCACTCCACAGTCACTTCTCCTCAGCACTTGACAAGTTTTGCATCTCCACAGTTAATCATCACCATCTGAAAAGAGAAGCTTCTCTAACCAAAGGTTAGAGCAACACTAATACATGGACATAAATGTGAATGTTTAGAGGGCAATTTGATCATCATAATATATACATTTAGCCAAACAACAGCAGTAGCTTCCCACCTAGGGCTTGGGATCTTCCCAGCCATAGGCCTTTGACTAGGTTTTCAGTACCAGGCATGAACTCCTTCCTATGGAGTGAGCCTCAAGTCCAATTAGAGAGCAGCTGGTTACCCCCATCACTGACATACCACCATTGCACTAGTAAGCACATCTTCCCCAGCTGGCAAACTGATAGCTTTGCAGAGTCCACTGCTGCCTAAGACTGCTGATGGCTTTTCTGCCCTAGCAGTACTTTCTAGCACTATGACAGATAACCATCAGGAAGGAAACTTCTAGCTCAGTTACAGTTTGATTTCCCACTGTCCTGTTATTGAAGCAAATAGTGTTATTCAGCAATAGGGTCTTGCCATCTAGTTCTGCAAAGAACAGTGTCATTAGTATACATTGTTTTGGGGACTCCCTAACCAACAATTCTCTGGGAGGCATCCCACTCCTTGAACTGGGATTTTTCTATAAAAACCTATGGATCCTGGGTATAGCATTATCTATGTTACAGGCTCAAACTCTTTCCTTTTAAATCATTTTTTTTTTCAGTTAGCTAGCAAAGAAATATGTTTCCATATGGCCCTCCTCTAAACCTTCATTCACTGGTATGTAGGTGAGGGGATGGAAGGAGCAGGGTTTTCTGAAGCCCGTGAGAATGTAGCTTTTACCAAGTGTACCTTTGCTCATTGGTGTCTGGATGAATGGACGGAGGACAGAGAACTTTTCTCAGGTCTGTGAGGTCATGGCTGTCCCAGGGGAGGATTTGGACTCTATTGGAGAGGATGAGAAGGAGAAGAACCCATTGCTTCCCACCCTGAAGCATGGCAGCATTAGCTGACAGGCCTTGGAGTTCTCTGACTGGACTGTGTTCACCCACTCATGAGCATGTCTCTCCTTTCTATGGGTAACTATAGGACTTTAGGGGCTGGAGAGATGGCTCAGTGGTTAAAGGAGTTTGCTTGAAAAAACCTTATGGCTGGGCTGGAGAGATGGCTTAGAGGTTAAGCACTTGCCTGTGAAGCCTAAGGATCCTGGTTCGAGGCTTGATTCCCCAGAACCCACGTTAGCCAGATGCACAAGGGGGCGCACACGTCTGGAGTTCGTTTGCAGTGGCTGGAAGCCCTGGCTCACCATTCTCTCTCTCTCTCTCTCTCTCTCTCTCTCTCTCTCTCTCTCTCGCTCTCTCTGTTGCTCTCAAATAAATAAATAAAATAGACAAATATATTTAAAAAAAAAAAAAAAACTTATGGCCTAGGTTTGACTCTCCAGGACCCACGTAAAGCCAGATGCACTAAGTGACACATGTGTCTGAAGTTCATTTGCAGTGGCAGGAAGCCCTTGCATGCCCATACTTACTCTCTGTCTGCCTTTCTCTCTCTTCCTCTCTCTCAAATAAAAAAATATTTTTAAACATTTTAATATATTTTTTCAAAACAAAAATTTTTAATATTACAAAAAAATTATCATTGAAGAGCATAGAAAATCCCTCTTAAAAAAATTCACTGGAAACTCGATAAAAAAGTGAAAAACAATGTTTCAAAAAGTATGTAGAAAATATCAATAGAAGGATTTATTTAGAATGCTCTTTGATTTCTACTAGAGATGATTTAGTAGGCAGGAATTACTTAAACTGATCCGTGAGCAACTTCTGCTAAGGCCTTGGATGTGGGATTATGTTTTTGGTATGTGTGTGTAGTGTGTGCATGTGCATGGTGTGCACACGTGCAGAGGTGAAGGAAGACGTTGGTTGTCCTCCTCTACTGTTCTTCCACCTTATTTCCTTGAGACAGAATCTCTCGCTGAGTCTGGATCTAGACGTCCACAGTTACACTGACCAACAAGCTCCACGGACCCTTCTGCCTCCCCCTCCCAGAGGGCTGGGGCTATACGTATGTATGGCCACACTTGGGTTTTTAGTGTGGTATTGCTTGTTTGTTTGTTTTTGTTTTGTTTTGGTTCTTGCTTTTTGTTCTTTTTAATGAGGATGACAGGGATTGAACTGAAATCCTTGTGCCTGTTTAGCAAGCACTCTTACTCACTGAGCTATGTTCTTGGCCCTGGGAATACTTTAGAGTCTCAGAAGACCTACGTGGTTGACCATTCTAAAGAAGTTGCTGACCAGGGATGGGATTCCTTCCAGTGAGTTGTCGGCCAGGGAAGTCCCTGATGCCCCAAAACATTATAGGCCATTGCTGAGGCTCTTGGTTTCCCATCAGGAATAGATGGTAAGAATCTATTAATAAAGACTCCACATACTTGGGCTGCAAGGTCACTGAGAAATCCTGCTGGACTGAGCTGATAACCTCCTCCGTGTAGACCAGCTGACAGAAAGCTGGAAGAAGCCATCTGCATGCAGTTCAATGGGAGAGAGAGGAATCACCAGTGAGGTTACCCAACAGTGGACACTGCAAGCCAGGTATATTTGGCCAGCCAGGTCAAATGAGCCAACAGGATACAATAGTGGCACATCTGTTATGGGGGAAAACAACAGCCCTCTAATTTGACTGGAGGCCCACTCCACAGGACGGAATACATCCCTGATACTGAAAACCTACGACAGGGATACTCATGAGCCCTAAGGGTGTAACAACTGCTGGTGTCCTGGCTAAATGTATATATTATGCTCACCAAACTACCCAGTAGGCACTTCTTTCACTGATCATACCCATATATTAATGCTACTCTCACTTTTGGTTAGAAAAGCTTCTCTTTTCAGATGGCAGTGACCTTGGGATGACTCAGAAAGCATCATGGTGCTGAGAAGAAGAGACAGAGGAGTGCTCAGCACTGAAATATTTCTATTACACCTTCCAAGGCTCAGGGTCCATTGCAGAAGAGGTGGTGGAAAGAATGTAAGAGCCAAAGGAAGGGTAGGACTCCTTACAACGTGCTCCTCCAGATACAAAATGGCCTGGATATCTATGACCCCACAGTGCCTGACACTACCTACACAAGACCATCATAATAGGAGAAAAAATCATGACATCAAAATAAAAGAGAGACTGATTGAGAGGGGAAAGGGATATGATGGAGAGTGGAGTTTCGAAGGGGAAAGTGGGGGGAGGGAAGAAATTACCATGAGATATTGTTTATAATCATGGAAGTTGTCAATTAAAATAAATAAATAAAAGAAGTTGCTGAATGGAGTTATTGTTCTGTCAGTGGGCCCTGTGGCTTTCTGTTGATATGACTGTCGATAACAACATGCAGTTAAATTTCATCCTTTCTCCTGTGGCGCACTAAGGGAGCATGTTCTCCATCTACATTATAACAGAGTAGCTAGCATGATAAAACTCTCAGCACGTGCATCATTTCCCTTGCTGCTGAGAACACACTTCAACTGTTGCTTAGCAATGAAAATGTCAAAGCCTCAAGGATATAGTTCCCTTAAACTATCTCTGGTGAACAAATGGCTTTCCCCTCTCATTCTTTTGTGGACTATTTTGTAATTACGTTACAGAGGAAGGGAAGGCTGTTTGGCGGAACGCTGCAGTATTAAGTCATGGAGATTACTATCACTTACTATTTAAAGTCAGAACACTAGTCTTAGCAGAGAGCCCCTGAGGAGTCCTTCTTACGAATGTGTGGGTTCTTCAGAGCGTATGGCGTGCCGTGTGCCGTGCGCTTAGGGAGCTGCCGCTTGCCTCTCACTTTTGTAGACTCAGTACAGCCTCCCATTAGCGTCAGAAGTGGAAAAACTCCGCATGGGGGAAAATAAGCATAATTTATCTCCCTAGAACGTTCTCACCTTCGTACCTTGAAACAGGAGAGATTATGAAGATGACCTCAAAGAATAAAGGCTCAATGCCTTTGGTATCCATGGGAAACACAAGTTCCACGTCAAGCACAAATGAAATACACGTAAGAGCAGCGTCTGTATGCATAGAGTTCTCTAGCAACACTGGCCGTCCTCCATCATTTCAGGATTTCTGTTCTGTTATTTGCTCACTTGTTTTGTTTTTTTAAAAAAAATATATTTATTTGGGCTGGAGAGATGGCTTAGCAGTTAAGCGCTTGCCTGTGAAGCCTAAGGACCCCAGTTCAAGGCTCGATTCCCCAGGATCCATGTAAGCCAGACGCACAAGGTGGCACATGCATCTGGAGTTCATTTGCAGTGGCTAGAGGCCCTGGAGTGCCTATATTCTCTCTCTCTCTCTCTCTCTCCCTCTTTCTCTCTCTGTCTGTTGCTATCAAATAAATAAAATAAGCAAAAAAATTTAAAAATATATTTATTTATTTGAGAGAGAAAGAGGCAGATAGAGAATGGGGGCACCAGGGGCCCCAGCCACTATAAATGAACTCCAGATCTATGTACCCGCCTTGTGCCTCTGGCTCTACATGGGTACTGGGGAACGGGGATAGGTCTTTTGGCTTTGCAGTCAAGCACCTTAACCACTAAGCATACTCTCCAGCCCTTGTTTGTGTTCTTGAGATGTGATTCTCCCTACATTGCCCAGGCTGATCTTCAAGTCCAAAGGCCCAAGCAGTTCTCCTGCCTCAGCCTACGAGGAGCTTGGACTCTGGGCTCATGTCACTGAAGTGGGCTCACTTCAAATTCTGTAACCAGCATTGGCAGGAACTGGAGGTGAAGCTTAGTGGTAGAGTATTCACTTGGCATCTATACCCTGGTTGTCCCATCATGCTATTTATATAAACAAACAAAACAAAAAAAAGCTAGGTTAAACTTCCCCTTGAAGACTGGTGCATAATGATTCAGTTTGATTTTTAAATATATTTTTTTTATTTATTTATTTGAAAGAAAGAACAAGTCAGAGAGAGAGAGAGAGAGAGAGAGAATGGGCATGCCAGGGCCTCCAGCCACTGCAAACGAACTCCAGATGCACGTACCCCTTGTGCATCTGGCTTACATCGGTCCTGAGAAAGATCCTTTGGAATTGCAGGCAAACACCTTAACCACTAAGCCATCTCTCCAGCCCTCAGTTGGATTTTTTAAAGCTATTTTCAAGCACTCTTAGCTAAACTACTTTAAATGGTTTGAATATATCTTGTTAAGCTAAGTAAAGGTCTTTGGGCATATTTGCAATTAAGCTGCCTATGGTGGTTTGCTTGTAAATGGTCCCAGAGCCTCGGGTATTTGATTAAGCTTCCTAGTTTGTCTGCCGGAGGATTCTGTCACTGGGGACTGATCTTGAGCCCAGCCCTGGGTGTGTGTTCAGAGTCAGCTGGTGCTGGCTGTGGTCTCTCTGCTGTGGATGTGTGAGGAAGTGAGCCAGCTCCTTCTGCCATGATGAAGCTTCCCCTGGACTCTGTAGGCCTGAAATAAACTCTTTCCTCCCATAAGATGCTTCTGGCCAGGTGTTTGTCCCAGCAACGAGAAGGTAACTGCAGCGCTATCTTTTCCTGGAAGAAAAAAGAAGTCATCTTTGTTGAGAGAAACGAGGAGACCTGACTGAGTTTTAGGCTAAGCCACTAGACAGTGTCTGCCCAGTTTGAGGCTCTGGTAATCATGGGGAACAAGAAAACTGATAAATGCATTTTGCTTTTTGAGATGTTTTAGCCCAGGCTAGCCTTAAGATGTTTATCCCCCTGCCTCAGTCTGATGAGTGCTGAATAAGTACAATTCATAGGACCTGCAGGAGGCATCAGGGCTTGGAGTGTATAGCTCAGTGGTAGAGGTCCTGCTTAGCATGTGTAAAGCCCTGGATTCCACTACCAGCTTGTCCAGAAGAGGGGACAAAATCCTTACTATCAGAAGATGACGTTAGATCATCAACTGGGTTTAACTCTCACAGCAGACATTCTGTAGTGAACGTCATTATTTCTGCTAGACAGTGAGGAAACTGGGACTCACACTAGTTAATTCCCCGTCCTCCCTCCCCAGTGTTCCTCGCCACTGCCTATTTGCCGCAGCCCCCGGGTAGAGAACACCACAACAGGTTTCCCTCCTGGGAGACTTATTGTACATATTGAGATTAATAGAAGTGTCCCCATAGATTTGGGGAAACAGAAGGAACTTCCCTTAGACAAAGGACTGCACAATTTTCCATTGTGTAGGCATACCATAATTTATTTTACAGATACCAATTAGGTGGTGCCCAATTTGGCACATTAATTTTAAGGTCTATATAGTATACGTGTAATGGGGATTTGGGAATGCCTTGCCAATATGCCAATGTACCAATAAATTTAGAGTACCCTGGATGCTTGTCTTCTGAATTTAAAGAAATACAATCCATTGGCCAGAGGGTAAGGTTTAGAGAGACTTTATTCCGCTTCCCCATTACAGGCACATGCCACCATGACCAGCTTTCACATGAGTCCTGGGGATCGAACTCGGGTCCTCATGCTTGTGTGGTGAGCACTGCTCACTGAACCATCTCCCTAGCCCCAAAGATCAGGTTTTCAAATCAACAAATCACCACTGAATGCCTGTTAACACTGAGAAATGTAGGAAGTCCTGGATCACTAATGAGCCTTTCCCTTTTCTCCAAGCGCTCTACTCAGTTGGCTGAGCACTGTTCCTAATAAAACAAGGAATGGATTGTTAGAGCCATTCGTTGGGTCGTCATGCACAGGGACATTGCCTCTTACCCATAACTGATGGCTAACCCCACAATGCATGATCCACATTCCCCAACGAGGAGGGTCCCTGCAGAGGGGGGAGGACAGGAAGGAGGCTAACAATGGTACCAACATGACTGTATACACACTGTGTACATAACTAATAAAATTAATTTTTAAAGTAATAAAAAATTTCAAATATTATATAAACAAGGGATGGGATGATTGTATAGCTAGTCTGAAGGTACACAATTGTCAGCACAGAAATTTCCTAAAATAAGAAAGGGAGACAACAAATATCAGAACATAAGAGAGCAAAAGAAATGAACTTTTTCCAGGTAGTAGGAGAATATTTGCTTCACTTCTTTGTGTGTTTAAAATTTTCTCCCCTAAATAGTGCCACTGATTTTTGCCAACTCTCTTACCAAATCCTTTCCCATAAAGTTGCCATTCCCATTCATCAGGCGATTCCTGTACATCCAGGTGGCAAATCACTGTAGCCAGGCAGTTCCGTGTTTTCATGAATAGAAGATTGCCTTACAGCTGGGTTCAAAGACTGTGCGTGTGTTTGATGTGACTGATTAAAGCTAAGATGGAAACACCACGGGATCGGGGGTTCACATTGTAGCCAAAAGTCCAAGGAGAATGAATGAATGAATATCTGCCCTTCAGAAGAGTTCAGGGGGGACGGTTAGGCTTCTCTGTCAGGAAGAGAGACAACCACAGGAGGGCAGCAAAGAACCACAAAGCCAGTCAGGCCAGACAATGACAAGGGGATGTTTGAGTTTGGGGTGTGTGTGTGTGTGTGTGTGTGTGTGTTTTAACTTTTGTGCATTTTTTGATTGGTTTGGTTTTGCATTTTTACTTTTAAAGTCTCAAATTCCCTATGTAGCCAGAATAACCTTAACACCTCTCAAGTGCTAGGATTATAGGTATGTGCCACCACACCCAGTTTAGCTTTTTTTTTTTAATGTTTGCAAACTTTATTTTATACAGGGAGTTAATATTTAGAATATATAACAACTGCAAATATTAAATGGCAAAAACATAATTGACAATTGTGCTGGTGTCTGTTCTGTTGTGGGATATATGCAAGAAAGGACACTGTACTGGTTTTGTTTTAATTCAAGCTTGTTGTGGTTTTCATTCAAGTTGTTGTTTTTTGAGGCAGTGTCTCACTCAAACCTGGAATACACTCTGTAGCCCCAGGCTGGCCTCAAACTCATGGTGATCCTCCCACCTCTGCCTCCCAGATTCTGGGATTAAAAGGTGTGCACCACCATACCTGGCTTAGCTTTTGTTTTAAGAAGTCAGATGTGAGCTGAAGAGATGGCTCAGTGGTCTAAGGTGCTTACTTGCAAAGCCTGACAGCCCAGGTTCAATTCTCCAGTATACACATAAAGCCAGATGCACAAAGTGGTGCATGCATCTGGTGTTTGGATGCAGTGGCCGGCAGCCCTGGTGTGTCTATACTTCCTCTCTTTCTATCTACCTCTAATAAACATTTTAAAAAAAAGAATTAAGGGGAGACACAAGAAATAGAGTTGAGCTAGGAAGATGGCACCCTGGATAAAGTGCTTGCCATGGAAGTATGAGGACCAGAGTTCAAATCCCCCTCAAAAAAGCTATGTAAATCCAGGCATGGTAGCTTGAGTCTGTAATCTTAGTGCTCTTATGGTTAAATGGGAGGTTGAGACAGGAGAATCCATGGAAACTAATGGGCCAGCTAGCCTGCTGTACACAGTGGCAAATGAGAGACGCTGCCCTCAAAACAAAACAAACAAAAATAAGCTAGAAGGCAAGGCTCTGAAACTATGAACCAAATAAACTTTTCCTTCTTTGTTTTTGTTATGTATTCTGGTCAATAGAGTTTTTAATAATGCTAATGTTTCTCGGCTTTTCATGGGGTCTTGTGATAGCACGTCATGAGTTGAAAATACATTAAGTAAAAGACACCTAATCTATTGAATAACATAGCTGAGCTGAGCCTACTTTACTTGCTGCAGTTGGGCAAAATCATTTCATGCAAAGTCTGTTTTACACTAAGATGTCTAATATCTCGTGAGATTTATTGAATACTTGTATCTTAAAAACTGCTCACAACAGAACAAACTGTGTGCCCTGGTGACGGTGTGGCTGGCTGGGAGCTGCAGCTTGCTGGCGCTGACGAGCATCTTGAGAAGGTTGCGCTATGCACTGCTAGCCTGGGGAAGGATCCACGTGCAAAATGTGTTGTGCTGTTCTATGGAATGTCACCTTGGAACCATTGTAAAGTGGAAGGCCTTAAGTGTATCCATCATAAATCCAGGACTACCTTTACTTATCAAAGCCGGAATGGTTGGGTCAGGACTTGTATGAAACACATACTTTAGAGGTTAGTGGGAAACATGCAGACAGAGAGGATAAGGCACAATTTGGGGACCTTAAAAGCCAGACGAAGGAGCCTGGAATAACCTGGAGAGGATGGAGCTGGAGTGGGGAAGCTGTCACAGGCCCACCTGAGGACGGCGTCATGGGCTAAGGTTCTGATCTCTATACCCAACAGTTCCCACCATGCGCAGGGGTCCTGGGGCCACAGCATGTCTACTTAACCTCCTAAGGACCCACTGTGGCAGCTGCCAGGTGTGCACAGTGTAGGGTGACCTGGGCAGGACAATTCTTGGGCTTTCTGTAGAGCAGGCAAAGTCACTCCTAGCAGTGGCTGCATCCTGAGACATTCAGAAAACTTCCATTTATCTGGTGATGTCTGTTTGTGGTCTTGAGTAGGCACCCAAGGCCTAAACACAAAACCTTACCATATTAGAAAATAAAATAAAGTGAACACCACCCTGGCCATCAGCAGCGTTCATTCACAACTCCACAGGGACAGAACAATGCAGGGAAGAGGTAGTGGTTTCCTGGGACTAGCAATGGCTTCAGCCTTAAGAGTCACTGAGTGTAGAAGGGTTTAGAGAATTTGGCTAAGATCACCTTAGCTACAGTGAGTGGGGAGGTCAACGGGGAAGGAAAAAGAATGGTCAGCGACTAGTTCACGGGACGTGCGTGGTTAGTGGACAGAGATTCTGGATATGTGGGAGACGCAGCCACTGGGACACTGTGCTGATCACACTTTACACCACTGAGAGAAATAGCTGAGAACAATTCAGAGGAGGAAAGGTGTGTTTAGGCTTTTAAGTTCAGAGGTGACAGTCTGTCATGGGGGGAGGACAGAGTCCAACAAAGCAGCTGACATTATGGGAAATAAGAAACAGAAAGAGAGAGAGAGAGAGACCACATTAATGGGTTTTCTGCTCCCCTTTTAGTCCATCTAAGCCCTTAGCCATCCAAGCACCCCTACTGGATGGGGCCACCTGTAATCAGGGAGAGCCATCCTCCCCCTCAGTTAATCTTCCATAGACTCTTTCACACAGACTTACCCAGAAGTGTGCTAGACATAGTTCAGTCCAATAAAAGTCAAAAGTGACCATGGGAGCCAGGCGTGGTGGCGCACGCCTTTAAGCCCAGCACTCGGGAGGCAGAGGTAGGAGGATCACCATGAGTTCGAGGCCACCCTGAGACTCCATAGTGAATTCCAGGTCAGCCTGAGCTAGAGTGAGACCCTACCTCGAAAAACCAAAAAAAAAAAAAAAAAAAAAGTGACCATGGTAGTGAGCTGGAACCAATGACGAAGAAATGAGTGCTGCCCGGCATGGTGGTGCACGCCTTTTAATCCCAGCACTCAGAAGGCACAGGCAGGAAGATCACTGTGAGTTCAAGGCCACCCTGAGACTAAGTAGTGAATTTCAGGTCAGCCTGAACTAGAGCGAGACCCTACCTCAAAAGCAAAAGAAAAAGACAAGAAGAAAAAGAAAAAAGAAAAGAGCACTGACTGGGGTTTCTTAGTAGACAGTGAGGATGGGAAAATAAACATCTAGCAAACTCTCACCTGGCTGCACATGCAAAGAAACTCCCCTAGGGGTGGGGAGCAGAATGTTCAGCGTCACTGGGGGTGGGCAGCCGCGTGGGAGAGCTGAAAGAGACAAGGCCGAGGAAGGAGAGAAATGAAGGAGATTGGTAGTGCAATGCCACTTGCACAGGTCACAAAGAAAGGCCCAGGGGCAAGTGTATACCTACCAACATGTCAGAAATATGTAGGTGTGGTGGTTTGGTTCAGGTGTCCCCCATAAACTTAGGTATTATGAATGCTAGTCTCCCCAGCTGATGGCAATTGGAAATTAAAGCCTCCTGGAGGCAGTGTGTTGTTGGGGGTGGGCTTATGGGTGTTATAGCCAGTTTCCCTATGCCAGTGTGTGGCATACTCCCCTATTGCTGTTGTCCACCTGATGTTGGCCAGGGGGTGATGTCCACTCTCTGCTCATGCCATCGTTTCCCCCTGCCGTTATGGAGCTTCCCCTCGAGCCTGCAAGCCAAAATAAATCTTTTTTTTTTTTTTCCCCAAAAGCTGCTCTTGGTTGGGTGATTCCTGCCAGCAATGCAAACTTGACTGCAGCAGTAGAGGTGGGAAAATAGAAATGAGTGAGCGATGAGCATAGCAAATAATGAATGGATTTGGTAAAATATATAAAATTAAAGGGTAGGGCTGCAGATATGACTTAGCAGTTAAGGCACTTGCCTGCAAAGCCAAAAGACTCAGGTTCAATTCCCTAGTGCCCACAGATGCACAAGGTGGTACATGTATCTGGAGTTTGTTTGCAGTGGCTAGACGTGTGCCCACTCTCTCTCACTATCTGTCTCTCTCTCTCTCTCTCTGTCTCTCTCTCTCTCTCTCTTTCTCTTACAAATAAATGAATAAAATATTTTTAAAAAATTAAAAGGGGGCTGGAGAGATGACTTAGCAGTTAAGGTGTTTGCCTGCAAAGTCAAAGGACCCAGGTTCAATTCCCCAGTGCCCACATAAGCCAGACGCACAAGGTGGCGCAGGCATCTGGAGTTCATTTGCAGTGGCTGGGGGCTCTGGTGCACCCATTCTCTCTTTCCTTCCTCTCTCTCTCTCTCCTTCTCTTTCTCTCTCAAATAAATAATTTTAAATTTGTCTTATAAAATTTAAAGGTAAAGAAAGGCTTTGCAAAGACAAATCCTTAAAAATTATTAATTGAATCTGATTTACCCTACCCCCATGCCTGACATCCAAAATAGTCTTTTAAGATTGGGGCCTGGAGCCAGGTAATTAGCAAGAAAGGTTTTATATAAGACCTACATAAGGAACCTCCTTACCCCCAAAGACTATAACAGGGGTGCTGTAGTAACCATGGTTTCCCCTCTTGTGAAAATCAGAGGTAAGAGATGCTACAAATATTTGACAAGATGGCCTGTAGTGCTCTTCTAGTCCACAATGGCAATTTATACCAACCTGCACTTTTGATCCTTGAATTCTATTGTCGGAGGACTGACTGGCTGATGGAGATTTTTCAGACAAGATCACTCAGACCTGCACTAATGACCACCGGCATTCCCAGGCCCAATATATTCAGTTGTTTATTTGTTTGTAGTTTGCATCTCTAGCCATCTGGCTGCAGGCAATGTCACTGGGTGGATCTTAAGGTGTGGTGGTGGGTTTGAGATTTCAATCTAAAGATATGCAAAGTGTGCCTAGCTGGAGTTCCTGAAGTGTGCTGTGGCTTTTGACCTTTAGGCTTGTACTTCTCTCTCTCTCTGCTTGGGCCTGTGAACGCAGGCCAGTTTCTTCTGCTTTTATGGAACTTCCCCTGGATCTGTAAGCTCCAATAAATCCCTTCCTCCATAACTGTGCCTGGCCTGAAAGTTCATCTCAGCGAACCTGAAGCTGTCTGCTACACCCTCCTAGAGAAGAATTCAACAAAAAAGCAAAGAAAGATGCAACGAGACTTTATTAAAGCAGCAGTTGGCTCATAACATCATGAGTGATGAGTCCAAGGGAGATGTATCAGCCCATAGGACCTAGGACTCTGTCCTTTTATCTTGTCCTTTTATATATCTTGCTCACTTCTACCTATGTCCTCCTCATTCTGCCTCCCAAGTAGTAGATTTAAACTATATTTTTCCTCCCCCAACATGTTAGTGTAGAACCAGTTTGAACTAGAAATTATTTTTAGGCTGTTCAAGGTCTTGTGGTTGACTTCATAATTTCCTGTGGATTAGGACTTCCTGTTTATTTTCAGATTCGGGCCCTTTCATATAAACTGGGTCCAGGGTTTTGTAGCAGTTTGTCAAGCTGCACAAACAGGAACAGGCCTTGTGGGGTGTCACAGGATACCCCTTCTCCTAGCCTCTGCTGTTCGTGTATCTTATACCTACGGGTCACAGAGCAGTCCTCACACCACGCTCAGGGTATGCATCCTCGTGGTTTTTCAGGTTCAGACATTTCTAGGATGAAATTCAAATGGATTTCTAGATGGGCAAAAACAGAGCTAATGTGGTGTCCCCAGCCAGATGCAAAACACTGTAACACCGTAGTAGAGCTGTTTCCTCCATACTTGATATGACAGTCACCATTGTAAGGCAAAGGGGTTGTGGGACCTACAGGAGAATCATTCAAAATACATATATGTATATATAATTTTATTTTTGGTTTTTCAAGGTAGGTTCTCACTCTAGCCCAGGCTGACCTGGAATTCACTCTGTAGTCTCAGGGTGGCCTTGAGGTCGCAGCGATCCTCCTACCTCTGCCCCCCCCCGAGTGCTGGAATTAAAGGCGTGTGCCACCACACCCAGCTACATTTTTTAATGAGGTAGTTAAATGCCAAGTTGGGAAGGGGGAAGGAGGGTCACAAGAGCCTCACAAGACCCTTTCCTGAGATTCCAGTGGTCTGCTCCATGCTTAGATCCACAAACCAGTTATCAAGCTTTCAGCACATGAGTCTTTTGGACAATAATTCATATCCAACCCATAACAGCCCCACGTGTGAAAACCCCAGAGCTGTCCCTTGTGTCCTTTGAAGTGTTGCCTCCACCATTTTGCTAAACTGTAAACTTGAAGACTGAGCTGGATTATGTCTCCAGCCCCTAAGTTCACATTGAAGCTTGAATCCCCTACAATTCTGAATGTTACTGTGCTTGAAGCCAGGTCCTTTAAGGCGTGATGTAGTTGAAATGGGGCCATCAAGTTGAACCCTCATCTAATCTGACTGATGTCCTTATAAGGGGAGGTTTGGGCAGACAAAGATGCAGGATAGGTAAACGTGCTCAGATGAAAGACCAAAGGAGGCTGCAGTAAGAAAGAAGCTGTCTGAAAGCCAAAGAGATACCTCCGAGGAAAGCAAACCTGTCCACACCTTAGTCTTGTACTTCCAGCCAGAAAATTGTAATTGTAAAATGTCTGTTGAAGCCACCCAGCCTGTGGCCTTTTGTGGCAGCCTTGTGAAACGAGTATGTGCTCAGAAAGTCTGTCTAGGTCTGTTCCCAGGGAGGACCCTCAAGGGAACAGGAGCCTAGCACAGACTCCAGGCCACAGCTGAAGTGGGTACTGGGTCAGCTAGTGTGTGGGCTTGGGAGGCTGGGAGGGGTCAAACGAGATCTGGAAACCCATCTGCTCAGAGACCACCTTCTCCATAAAACCTTTTTTGACCCCACGTAGAAGATGTCATCACCACTCTGACCACCCTCGATTCTCAATACTTTTCTCTTTCCATGTCTTCTGTCTTTTCACTTTTCTTTTTAAAAATTTTTTTTTATTCTTTATTTATATGAGAGAGAGAGAATGGACACAACAGGACCTCCAGCCACTGCAAACGAACTCCAGACACATGTGCCACCTTGTGCATCTGGCTTACGTGGATACTGGGGAATCGAACCTGGGTCCTTAGGAGCCTAGACTGGCCTTGAATTTGTTAATTCTTCTTTAGACTCCTAGGTTAGGGGTTAAAGGCATGCACCACTGCAGTGGACCTTCTCTGTCCCTTTTCTGTTTGCAGCTTCATTTCTTTTTTCTTAATTTTTTTTTGTGAATGTGTGTGTGTGTGTGTGTGTGTGTGTGTGCACGCCAGGACACGCATGTCTGAGGTCAACCTTGGGGTCTTCTTCCTCACCCTCCACCTTGTTGAGGACAGGGTTTCTAACTGCCGCTGCACAGTGGACTAGCTGCCTGGTGAGTGTTGGGATTCTCCTGGCCCCACCTCCCATTTCGACAGGCATGTTGAGATTACAGATGAATGCACCACTGCATCTGGTTTTCCATGAGTTCTAGGAGTCTGAACTCTGTTTGCCATACCCCCCGCCCCGCCGGCCCTCCAGCTTCATTCAAGTTTTGAGAAAACAATGAACACTCCAAGTTCTCTGCCATCCGCAGACCAGCAAGAGAGGGGAGGGCACAGATGGTGCTCCCCATCAAACGGCACGGCCATGCAGAATTGAGGCGGAAGAGCCACGCGTGCTGGCGCAGGCCTGCAATCCCAGCACTCAGGAGGCTGAGTTAGTAGTATCAAGAGTTTGAGGCCAGCCTGGACTATAGGGCAAGGTCCTCTCTCAAGAAACAAAACAAGACCAGGGAAGATGGCTCAGACAGCAAAGCACTGGCCACATGAGCATGAAGACTTGTGGGCAGAGGTCAAGCACCCAGGTAAAAGCCAGGCACAGCCTGTAATCCCAGCTGCTCAGGAGACTAGGCGTTGTGGTAGTTTGAATGTATGGCCTCATAGACTCAAGTAGTTTATTAAAACTGAGTTTGCAACTTGAGCCCCTAGCAGGCAGAAGCCTGCCAAAGAGGGCGTGTCACTGGGGGAAGATCTTGGGAGCCAGCCCTAAGACGTGTTTGGGGGTGGGTTTGAGTCCAGCCCTGACGTGTGTGGAGAGCAGTTTTGGAGTCTGGCTTGATGGTGTTGGTGGTGCTGGCTGTTTGGGGATGTCTCTGTGCTTGTATCTATGGAAATGAGCCAGCCTCCTCTACCATGGATGGCCTTCCCTTGAATTGGTAAGCCTGAAATAAACCATTTCCTCTTATAAGCTGCTGGGACCAGTGTCTGTCCCAGCACTGAGGAGCTGTCTGCAACAAACACGATGGTTTATATTTATTGTCAATTTGGCAGGACCCGGGGTCACCTGTGAGGGATTAGCTATATTAGACTAGCCCCTGAACATGATTCTGATCAGGTTAACTGAGGTGGAAAGACGTAGCCTACTTGTGGGCAGCTCCATTCCACAGGCTGGGGTCCTGGACTAGAAAATGGAGAGAGCTAACTGAGCACCAGCATATCTCTCTCTCTCTCTCTCTCTCTCTCTCTCTCTCTCTCTCATTTCTCACTGTGGACTGGATGTGACCAGTTGCCTCAAGTTCCTACCAAGATGGGCTTGTAACCTGTACGCTGAAATATACCCTTCCTCTCTTAAACAGATTTTTGTCCTGTATTTTGTGCCAGCAAAGAAAAATATAATTAATATACTGAGAGACAAGAGGCTTCCTGGGGCGAGCTAATCAAGCCAAACTGATGAGCTTCAGGTTTGGTGAGAAGGCCTGTTTCAAAAAAAAGTAATAATAATGTGGACAGTGATTGAGGAACACACCCAACATGACCTCTGGCCTCTACATGTGCACACATGTACAGCTGCCTACATACACATGCAAATAAAAGAGATGGGGAGGAGAGGGAAATGGAGGACAGCAGAATGGAGGAGGGGAGAGGAGGTGAAGGAAAATGAAGGAAGGGTAGGGAGAGGCCACATAAGGCCTCACTAGAAAGTGTGGAGGGGTAATACCCTCCCACCCACGCCCACGGGTTAAAGGCACAGCAGGAAGTTCCTATTCCTGTGATGGAAAGGACACTACTACCAGGCTCACTGGAGGGCCTAGCAGGTCTCCCTGTGGCTACGACTGACAAGGTCAAGGGAGACCTGGTTCTGGGCAGGACACCAAGGCTCTGGGTCCTCTCCTGTTCGAGGCAGCAAAACGGGCTCATCAGGAGTCGTCCAGGGGCGGGAGTCCCTCAAGCCAACTTACAGACTCAGGAAATGCCTTGGAATGGCCAGGGGATCCATTAAGCTTGCCGAGAGAAGCTCCCTCACTTCCTGGGCAGCCCAAGAGATCATTAAATCTTGGTTAGAAGTTTCCCTGTGCATGATCCCCAGAGGCGCAGAGCACAGTCTGGCTAAGGGGCGGAAATGGTGCTGCTCCCTGGGCAGCTGAGCTGGTCTGAGGGACAGGGGCAGTGTTCAGTGGGCAACCTGGAGGAACCTTAGCCCACCCCATCCTGTGCACCTACACGGAAAGCAGCAGCTCCTACAGCACCTAGCCCTGGGCCATGTACTTTATATACGTCTTCTTCCTTAGTAGAAATACAGGGGATGGGCTGCAGACATGGCTCAGTGGTTACGGCGTTTGCCTGCAAAGCCAAAGGGCTCCGGTTTGATTCCCCAGGACCCATGTAAGTCAGATACACAAGGGGGCGCATGTGTCTGAAGTTTGTTTACAGTGGTTGGAGGCCCTGGTGCGCCCGTTCTCTCTCTCCCTCTCTCTGCCTCTTTCTCCCTCTCTCTCTTCCTCTCTCTCTCTCTCTCTCTCTTTCAAATAAGTAAATAAAAATAAAAAACTAAAAGAAAAACAGGGGCTACCCATCAGGTCTTGTGTTCCTGTGCTCCCAACTACTTGGGAGACTGAGTCAAGAGGATCATATGAACCCAGAAATTCAAAGCCAACAAGAATGGAAGAGAGAATGGGAAACAGCAAGAATGCAAGGAGGAGAGATGTGGGGGGGAGGTTTGGGGGTACGGCTCAGTGGTAGAGCACTTGCCTGGTTTGTGCCAGGCCCTAGACTTGGATCCTTGCACCACAGGGAAAAATAAAACAGGAGGATGGAGATGTAGGTCATTGGCGCAGAACTAGAGGCCCAGGTTTGACCCCTAGGACTACGAAAAATAAAAATGAGGTCTAGAGAGATGGCTTTGCGGTTAGGGCACATGCCTGCGAAGCCTAAAGATCCAGGTTCAATTCTCCAGGTCCCACGTAAGCCAGAGGCACATGATGGCACCTGTGTCTGGAGTCCGTTTACAGTGGCTGGAAGCCCTGGCGCGCCCGTTCCCTCTCTCTCTCTCTCTGTCTCTCTCTCTAATAAATAAATAATAAATCTTTTTTTTTTAAAGAAAAGAATCTTAGGTGGGCATGGTGGCACACGCCTTTAATCCCAGCACTCTGGAGGCAGAGGTAGGAGGATCGCCATGAGTCCAAAGCCACCCTGAGAATACAGAGTGAATTCCAGGTCAGCCTGAGCTAGAGTGAAACCCTACCTCGAAAAACCAAAAAAAAAAAAAAAAAAAAAAAAAAAAATCTTTAAAAACAATAAAATGAATAAAATGAGAAAGCTCAGGCCACAAAACTGAGCCAGCTCTCAGCACCTTCATCCCCCACAGCCTTCCTCTTGGTTCTCCTGGTGCCCCTCATGCCAGATCTCTTCAGGGAGCTTCCCTTTCCCTGCGTCACAGCATGTGCTCCATTGTTGTCTGCATTGTTTTTCTCATCCCTAAGAGCCCTAGAGCACAGGATCCTTCTCCGTTTTCTTTTTTCCCCAATGCATCCTCTGGTTCTAAAATAGCCTGTTGATTCAGTGGCCTTTCTGGGACCCCACTTGATGCTCATGTGTGTTCTAATTCCTTTAGCCCTTGTCACGATTCTGGAGGAGAGTATCTCCTAGTGTCGTATTCTGTAGAACAGAAACTAGCTGATGCCTAACTTACACCTCACAGCAAGCGGAGGCGCTGGCCCTGGACCATGTGGTGCTTGCAGATGGCCGCACAGCACCACAGCTGTTCTGAGAACCCGGTCCCTATAAACAAAGCTGCATTTCTTTGTAACTGTGTGCTGAGGATTTAATCTAAGGTCTTATCAGGTTTTGCAAGCAAGAACCTTTATCTATTGAACCATCTCTCTAGCCCCTAGAACTTATTTTTTTAAGTAAAAAGAAAGAAAACATATGTACTCTCAAAAAAAAAACATATGCAGCTGGGCATGGTGGTGCACACCTTTAATCCCAGCACTCGAGAGGCAGAGGTAGGAGGATCACCGTGAGTTCGAGGCCACCCTGAGACTACATAGTGAATTCCAGGTCAGCCTGGACCAGAGTGAGACCCTACCTCAGAAAACCAAAAAAAAATAAAAATAAAAATAAAAAATAAAAAAGCAAAATAGTAGCATTATTCATAATAGTCGATAAATGCAAACAACCTGTCAAGTGACAAATGAATAGACAAAATGTGGTGTGGCTTCACAATGCAAAATTATCCAGCCATAAAAAGGAATGAAGTATTGATCTATACATGCTACGACATGAATCACCCCTCACAATACTATGCTAAGTAAAAACTACATATTATATGATTCAGTTTATGTGCAGTGCCCAGAATAAATATGTACGTACAGACAGGAAGTCCATTTGTGATCACAATGGCCTAGTGCTTTGATTTGAACATGTACTCCCAAATTCATGTGTTAGAAACCTAATTAATACCCAATACAACAGCACTGAGAGATGGGGATTTTAAGAGATGATGTCATACAGGTTCTGCCCTCATGAGTGACTTACACTGATTATAAAAGGTGGAGGCCATGAAGTGAGCCTCGTGCCTGCATGCTGCATTCTTTGCTCTCCTGCTGTGCACAAGTAGGATGATATAGCAGGAAGCCCTCAGTAATCCCGTGATCCTGGACTTCCCGCCTCCAAAGTCATGAGCCAATAAGTTGTTCTTTGTAATTTACCCAATGTGGCAGTTTGAGTATGATAGTATATGTGTATGGCCCCATAGACCATAGATTTTTTTATTTAATATTTTTTTATTGGCAACTTCCATAATGGTAAACAATATTCCATGGTAATTCCCTCCCTCCCTCCCCCCCCCCCCCCGCTTTCCCCTTTGAAACTCCATTCTCCATCATATCCCCTCCCCCTCTCCATCAGTCTCTCTTTTATTTTGATGTCATGATCTTTTCCTACTATTATGATGGTTTTGTGTAGGTAGTGTCAGGCACTGTGGGGTCATGGATATCCAGGCCATTTTGTGTCTGGAGGAGCACATTGTAAGGAGTCCTACCTTTCCTTTGGCTCTTACATGCTTTCCTCCACCTCTTCCACAATGGACCCTGAGCCATGGAAGGTGTGACTGAGATATTTCAGTGCTGACCACTCCTCTGCCATAGATGTTTTATTAAAATTAAACTTGAAATTTGGGTCTCCAACCCTCTGGCTGGAGGAGGTGTCACTAGAGGTAGATCCTGGAGTCTAGCCCTAAGGTGTGTTTGGGGGCAGATCTGGATTTCAGCCCAGAGGTATGGAGAGAGCAGTTGGAGCTCTGGTGGTGAGTGTTTTCTTGTGGTGCTGGCTGCTTGGTGGTTTCTCTCTGCTTGGATCTAGGAGAGGGAGCCAGCTTCTTCTGCCATGGATAGAACTTCTCCTGGATCTGTAAACTTGAAATAAACCCCTTCCTCCCTTAAACTGTGTCTGGTTGGATATTTGTCCCAGCAATGAGGAGCTTTTTGAATGTACAATATATAACACAATCACGGAACTCTTTTGAAACTTTTAATTATTTATTCAAAGTTTTTCTTATTAGTCTGTTGCAGTTACCTTCTTATTGCTTGGACCAACACCTGACCAGAAGCAGCTTATGAGAGGAAAGGGGTTGGGCTTACAGATTCCAGGGGAAGATTCACCATGGTGGAAGAAGCTGGCTTACCTCATCAGACACCTTCTGAACAGTCAAGCTAATTGTTAATTATATTGTGTTTTCAAACACCCAATTTTGGTTGATTTTGGTCAGTGTTTTCTGTGTGATTCAATTCTACTCTGATCTTTATTTCCCTCTTTTGTTTCAGACTGTGCATTATCTCTACTTTCAGTTTCTTAATATGGAAGTGTAGACTATTGATTTGAGACATTTTTGTACAGTCATTCTTTTCTTTAAAATTTTTTGTATGCATGTGTGTGTGCAGTGTGCATGCATGTGTGTATGCATGTGAGCATATATGTGTGTGTGATACTTGTGTGCATGTGTGTGCAGGCCAGAGGTTGATGCTGGTTTTCTTCCTCAACAACTCTCTATTTTATTCTTTGAGACAGGGTCTCTCACTGAGCCCAGAGCTCATCTCTTTACCCAGACTAGTTTGGCAGCAAATCCAAGGGATCCACCTGTCTCTGCCTCCCCAGCACTGGGATTACAGGTGTACATGACAATGCTCACCTTTTACATGGGCACTGGAGATTCAAACTCGTGTCCTTGTACTTGTGCACTGTACTGACTAGGTCACCTCCCTACTGACAGGGGATCCCTAATGCAAGCTAACTACATAGACAAGACAAATAGATGAGCTCTGGGTTCAAGTGAGTGGCTCTGACTTGGTAAATAAGGTAGTGACTAATGGAATACCTCTGGCATTTACCTCTGGTCTGCACATACCTACACACCTGCACACACAGAAGCAACCACAAATGTGTAAACACACACACATACATACATATGCATACATACCACACACGTGCAAAAAAAAAATTCCAAGAGCAAAACAAAATTTCTTCTTATACAAGTTCAATTTATCTTTGCTTGAAAGACTCTCTCCTAATTCACCATCACTCTTCCATAGCACCTGCTACATTGTGCCTGTTTTATTGGAATGCTCATCTATGCAGAGTTGAGAAATTCCCAAAAATGTACTATCCAAGACCACTTGTGTGATCCTTTCTTCATTTCTAGTCACGCCTCATTTTCCCACCATAAATTTTTTTCTTACTCTACTATCATGTTCTCATGTTTGTGAACCATCCTTTATTTTTGTCAGGAAGAATATTGAGAATATGACAAAGAAAGAATGAAATGAGGTCTGGAAGTATTGCTCAGTGGTTAAGGTGCTTGCCTGCAGAGCCTAATGACCAGGGTTCAATTCCCCAGTACCCACATAAAACCAGATGCACAAAGTGGCACCTGCATCTGCCGTTTGATTGCAGAAGCTGGAAGCCCTGGCTGTCTTTCTGTCTTTGTTCTCTTTCTAACTCTCTCTCTCTCTCTCTCTCTCTCTCTCTCTCTCTCTCTCTCTCTCCTTGCAAATGAATAAGTAGAAATAATGAAATGCCAACATGTAATTCTCATCCTGTCATTACTGTTTGAGTATATAAAGTCAGGTCACCTCATACATAGAAATTAACCAGGTTTCAAGCACAATAAATCAGTAAATGCAGAAAGCAAGCTAAGGCCCAGAAAATTCACATGTAGCAGTCAGTGAGCTCTGAAATGGAGCAAGGGCCTTCCTCCACAGGACAGTGTTTCCATCTCAGGGAAGAACTGGCCTGAAAGTTTGAAGAAAGGAGACCCCACATGAGAATGCAAGGTCCAAGGATCATTTGCTATCCAGTTAGGCAAGACATCTCACTTCTACAACATCTTACGCAAGAGAATTTTAGCATCTTCAGTCACTGTGTTGAGGAATTTTAAGCGCAGAAAGTAGACTTTCAGAAACTGGAAGACAGTCGATGTGGGGCCTCCACTAACGGCGCAGTAGGATTCAGCACCACTCAAAGCCTTTGCTGTTATGCTGTCATCCTTGACAAGGGCCCAGAAATCCCAGCACTTGATGCAGCCCTTGATGTCCTGCACAGATGTGTCCAGTTTCTCAGCAATCTCTTCAATGGACTTATCATCCAAGCCAAAATAGCTTCGGTAAGCCTTCAAACATTCTTCCTGTCTAGACAAATCAAAGCCGCTCACAAAGGCCATCATGGGGATAAAGGACACAGCTGCCAACTTCACAGCTTCCAGACTGATCGTTTCCTTGAGGAAATTTTTCTTCATTTCAATGGCAACGTCAGAGAAATTGGGCAACAGGAGGGCAAAGACATGACGCTTGTGCGCCGGGAGCTCCTTCAACAGAGTCTCCTCCAGTCTCAAGAAATCAAAGGCATCCAGATCAAAGTTGGAGACCAAGAAGATGCATGGCTCAGGCACTCCGATTTCACTGAGATTAGCGAGGCAGTAGTCTCGGATCTTCTGGAGAACTCTCTCCTCGTCAAAGGATGTGGGTTTGGCTCTCTTTTCATTATATAAATCAATGTCCACCTTGGTTCGAACAAAGTAGAACTTCTTCCCTGACTCCTTGATTTTCTGGGCCAAGATGGCATCATTTAGGCTAAACCGAGAGGAAGAAATGATGATAAAGAAGTCATAGCTAGAAAATCCCACTGTTTCTAGATAAGTTTCTGGGAGAAAATTGAGTGTCCCAGTTCCAGGCAGGTCCCAGAAGGTCACTTTGGGATATTTTGGATGTTGATAGGGAGTTCTATTCATGGTGGTCTCCACGACCCCAACTTTCGCTGACTCCTCCTCATCATGACTCAGCCCTCGCAGGGCATTGATAAAACTGGATTTTCCAGTCCCAGACTCCCCAATCACAGCTATATTCAGGGGAGAATTTTCTGCTGCAGCAAGTGCATCTTTAATATGGTCCACTACATCATTGAGCTTTCCCTCTCGAAGGGCATTTTGAATACTATTGAGAGTCTCTGTAGAAAGAATGCCTCCTGCCTTGCTGACTAATGTGTAGTAGTTAGGCAGAAAGTCATCAGCCAATTGCTGAAAATTCTTCCCTGATGAATTCTTCAGGAAGGTTAAGATGAACTGATCCATGGTGGTGACCGTGGAAAGTCTGTGGAAAAGGAAAGAGACCCAAGAGTTACCTCTTCTTTACAGAAGAGCAGAGCAGCAAGCCAGTTGAACGCACACGCTGGTCCCTGTATGTCAACTGCATCTTCACATATTGATGCATGCCACTGTAACTCATTGACTTTCCTGGTGAGTTTAGTTTTCACTATTGTAAAAGACACTATCTAGTCTCTCTGCTGTTAAGTTTGGTGTCTCAGGCATCAGGGTAATGGGGCCATCCCTATGCTGTCAGAATAATGCTCCCTAAATATGTCAACATAGTAACCACCAAAACTGTGATTCTGTAATTGTTATGTAGCAAGAGTGATCTGACTGTTGTGAATAAATTTAAAGTTTGTAGATGGGACCGATATTCTTTATTATCAATCTGGGTTCAGTCTCATCACACATGTCTCTTATAAAGTGGGAGAAGAACAACAAAGACAGAAGAAAGACATGGATGACCAAAGCTGAGTATAGATGGTCAGTAAAGATGGAGTGAGAGCCAAGGAACTGGAGTACCCACAGGAACTGGAAATGACGCAGGATAGGCACTGCCAATGCCTTGATTTGGGCACTTTAAGACTAAATTGGTGTTTCTGATCTCCAGAACTGAAAAGAAACAAATTTCTGTTGTTTCAATTATCATGTAATAACTGCATGTGCTCAGGGGGTAAAGTGAGATTTCCGCACAGTGATACAATCACAGCAGTTAGCAAAGCCAACACCTCAAACATACATTATTTGTTTGTTAGACTATTCAAAATCCTCTCTTCTAGAAATTTTCAAATAGACCATGAGTTATTAACCATAGTCATCCTCCTGTGCTTCATGTCACCATGACTTAATTCTCCTATCCAGCCATATCTTTGTAG
This sequence comes from Dipus sagitta, assembly GCA_036346955.1. Taxonomy (NCBI): domain Eukaryota; kingdom Metazoa; phylum Chordata; class Mammalia; order Rodentia; family Dipodidae; genus Dipus; species Dipus sagitta. The sequence goes on along the minus strand of CM070777.1, from coordinate 60,553,604 downwards.
CCATATACCAACCCTTTCCTATCATCCTGCTGTAGTTTAGATATTGACTATCCTTGAAAGGCTCATGTGTTGAAGCTTGGTACCCCACCACTAGTGCTGCTGGGAGGCAGTAGAATCCATAGAAGGTTGGACCTATTGGGAGAAATTTAGGTCCCCAGGGGCATATCCTTGAAGGGGTTATTGGGACCATAGCCTGTTCTTCACTCTTCCTGTGCTTCCCGGTCACAATGACAATCAGGTTGCTTTAGCATGTGCTCCCCATCATAATAGACTCCTTCACCATAGGCCCAAAATAGCAGACCCAACTGTTGATGGAGTGGAGCCTCTAAAACCATAGGCCAAAGTAAGTCTTTCCACCATATAAATTGATAATCCCTGGTATTTTGTTACAATATCAAAAGCTGGCTGGCACAACTTCTCTTACTTATCCCCTTCTAAGCCTCTAGTCACCACTATTCTTTCTTATACTTCTTGGATTTTTAATTTAATTATTAGAGACAGAGAGAGAGAGAGAGAAATGGGTGTACCAGGGCCTCTAGCCACTGCAAAGGAACTCCAGACGCATGCACCACCATGTACATCTGGCTTACATGAGACCTGGAAATTTGAATGCTCAACTAATAAATCTTGAGTGGTTACTTAATCACTAGGAAAGTGGTGTGTTTCAACAGTTATATCATCTTACCTGAAGAAAAATTTCTAGTTAGTAAGCAGAAACTTATGAAGTGTGTATCAGGAACTTGAAGTATGACTTTCTAAAACAATTTTATATGTCATTATTTTTACCCTTAAAGTTTTAACTTACCAAAGTGATGGTTCAGAAACTATTTCTCTTAAATGTACAGTAGTATTGGTTCAGACTTCCGGGTAAGATGGGAGCACAGGAGCCAGCCAAACCAGCCTAGGGGAGGGATTTAAGCAAAACCCCAGCAAAATACACTCTTCTTCTGAAAAGTGAAGGAGTATAGGTTATTCTTAGACACAGCAGAGAAGCTGGAGAGAACAAGATCCACCAGAAAGGAGGAGAACAGCCAGAGTCCCACTGAGGTGCCCGCAGCCTGCAATCCGCGCTCTACACATGCCCAGCGCCACCCCGCCAGGCCCGCCAGGTGGCAGCGGCAGCAGAGACCAAGTAACAGATTTTTCAACTTCATCAGCCTTCTTTCAAAATTAAGAAATCTGAAGGGAAGACAGCTGAGATCATCTAACAAGCTACTGAAAGTGCGAGCAACTCCAGAAGTCTGAGCGCTCCCATCCCCCACCATCAGAACCGCGAGCCTCCAGCACTCAGGCCCCAGGGGCAGCGCAGCCAGCAGAGCTGATCAGAGGTGCAGCTGCACAGCACAACACGGGGGGATGAGGCGGGCACTCAGCATCGGTGAGCTTGGAAGCCACCCCAAAAGGTAACGAGGCTGACTGACGAGGAAAAGAAAAAAACAGGTGTGCACAGGCCTGCACTGCTAAAGCTAATCTCTCTTTCCTTGTCAGGACAGGTTATGGGGTATATATTCTTTGTTGGCTTTACCATTTTCAAATAACCTGTATTTGGGGGTTGAATTTTATTGCTGTTTTGGTGCTTTCATATATATAGGGCCTTCGTTTTTTGCTTCTGTCATTATTGGGGGCAAGGGTCTGGTCTGGATCCAGGTTGACCTGGAACCCAATTCAGAACAGAAATCTCTACCTCCCAGCTGACAAGATTAAGGGTGTATAACAACACACACCCATAGGGATTTTTGGCTTTATATGACTGTTTGCTTTAATCCCCACAATTGAATACTTTGTGCTGGTTTTTATTGATTGTATATGTTACTCAGTTGTAGTTTAGAATTTGCCAATAAATTATTCCACCCAGTCCACTAGAATACTTGCTTAGCAAGCAAACTCAACACCTAGGATTACTTCTGTGGCTTGGTTGGGGTACAAGAGCTACACCTGGCACCTTGAACTCATATCCTGAGGGCATATAGAGGTAGATTGCCATGTCTGGGAACACTGCAGATAAATAGAAAACCCAAGCATCAAATCAATTCAGGATGCAAAAGTCACTTCAATGTAATACAAGAAACTCAAAGAACCAAGACAACACAGTCCCACCAAAAACTATCAATACATCAGAAATGATCACCAATGAGACTGTTTTAGATGAAATGCCTGACAAATATTTCAAGAAAGTGATGGTATCTATGCTCAAAGAAATCAGAGAAGAAATGAAAGGAATCAAAGAACAAAACAAGGGAATTAAAGAAGAAAACAAATTTCTAAAAGACAGCACAGGAAACCAGCTTAATAAAATGAAGAGGTCATTATAAGACATGAGTAAGGAAATAGAAGTACTGAAGAAAAACCAGGCTGAAATCCTGGCTCTGAAGAATACAGTCAATGAAAGTAAAAACTCTATGGAAAGTCTCACCAGTAGAATGGATGAAGGAGAGAACAGAATATCTAAACTAGAAGACCAGATGGCAGATCTAATACAGTCCAACAAAGAGAAAGACAAACTAATAGCAGAGTATGAATGGGAATTTCAAGATATCCAGGACACTATGAAAAGATCAAACGTAAGAATTCAGGGTATAACAGAAGGAGAAGAATTTCAATCCAGAGGCTTAGTAGATGTTTTCAACAAAATCACAGAAGAAAAATTTCCCCAAATTGGGAAAGAAGTGCCAATGCAGATACAAGAAGAAGATTAAGATAGAAATTAATGAAATAGAAACCAGAAAAAAAAAATCCAAAGAATCATCGAAACAAAGACTTGGTCCTTTGAAAGGATAAACAAGATTGATAAACCCTTAGCAAATTTAACCAGAAGAAAGAGAGAAGAGACAAAAATTAATAAAATTATAGATAAAAAAGGCACCATTACAACAGATACCAAAGAAATTTAGACAATTATAAGGACATACTTTAAGAATATATGTGCCTCTAAGTTTGAAAATCTGAAAGAAATAGATGATTTCCTTGATTTATATGACCTACCAAAATTAAATCAAGATGAGATAAACCATTTAAATAGACCTATAACAAGTACAGAGATCTAAGCAATTATAAAAAATCTGCCAACTAAAAAAAGCCCAGGCCCAGATGGATTCACTGGTGAAATTTACCAGACCTTCATGGAAGAACTAACACCAATGCTTCTCAAATTTTTCCATAAAATAGAAAAGGAAGGAATTCTACCAAACTCCTTCTATAAAGCCAGCATCACCCTCATACCAAATCCAGGCAAAGACAGGACAAAAAAAAAATACAGACCAATCTCCCTTATGAACATAGATGCAAAAATTCTGAACAAAATATTAGCAAACAGAATACAAGAATATATCAAGGGGCTGGAGAGATGGCTTAGTGGTTAAGGCGTTTGCCTGCAAACCCAAAGGATCCTGGTTTGATTCTCCAGGACCCACGTAAGCCAGATGCACAAGGGGGTGCATATGTCTGTAGTTTGTTTGCAGTGTCTGGAGGCCCTGGCATGCCCATTGTCTCTCTCTCTCTCTCTTTCTCTCTCTCTCTCTCTCTCTCTCTCTCTCTCTCTCTCTCACACACACACACACACACATAAATAAAATATATATTTTAAAAAAGAATATATCAAAAATATTATTCACCCCAGCCAAGTTGGCTTTATCCCAGGGGTGCAGAGATGGCTCAACATATGCAAATCAATAAATGTAATACATCTTATAAATGGTCTGAAGGACAAAAATCACTCAATAGATGCAGAAAAGTCATTTGACAAAATCCAGCATCCTTTTATGGTAAAACTATTACAGAAACTGGGAATAGAAGGAACATATCTCAACATAATGAAAGCTATCTAGGACAATCCTACAGCCAACATAATACTAAATGGTGAAAAACCTGGAGCTTTTCCACTAAATTCAGGAACAAAACAAGGTTCTCCACTGTCCCCACTTTTATTTAATATAGTACTTAGCTATAGCAAAAAGGTAAGACACACTCATAAAAGGGATACAATTTAGAAAGGAGGAGATCAAATTATCACTATTTGCAGATGATATGATTCTATACATAAAAGATCATAAAAACTCTTCTAGAAAACTGTTAGAGCTGATAAATACTTTTAGCAACATAGCAGGATACAAAATAAATACACAGAAATCAGTAGCCTTCCTATATGCTAACAATAAACATGCGGAGAATGAAATCAGGGAATCTCTCCCATTCACAATTGCCTCAAAAAAAATAATAATAATAAACAAATAAAGTGCCGTGGAATAAACTTAACTAAGGAAGTGAAGGATCTCTACAATGAGAACTTTAAAACACTCAAGCAAGAAATTGCAGAAGACACTAGGAAATGGAAAGACATCCCATGTTCTTGGATTGGAAGAATCAATATTGTGACAATGTCAGTCTTACCCAAAGCAATCTACTCATTTGATGCAATCCTCATTAAAATTCCAATGGCATTCTTCACAGGAATAGAAAAAAACAATCCTAAAATTCATTTGGAAGCACAAAAAACCTCGAATAGCCAAAAAAATTTTGAGAAACAAAAATAAGGCTGGTAAGCCGGCCGTGGTGGTGCACGCCTTTTATCCCAGCACTTGGGAGGCAGAGGTAGGAGGATCGCCGAGAGTTCGAGGCCACCCTGAGACTACAGAGTGAATTCCAGGTCAGCCTGAGCTAGAGACCCTACCTTGAAAAACCAAAAAAAAAAAAAAAAAAAAAAAAAAAAAAAGGCTGGTGGTATCACCATACCTGATTTTAAACTATATTACAAAGCAAAAGTAACAAAAACAGCATGGTATTGGCACAAAGATAGACATGTAGATGAATAGAACAGAATAGAGGACAGATGTTAATCCAGGCAGCTACAGCCATCTGATTTTTGACAAAAATGCCAAAAATATTTATTGGAGAAAAGACAGTCTCTTCAACAAGTGGTGCTGGGAAAACTGGATATCTATATGTAGAAAGATGAAAATAAGCCAGGCGTGGTGGCACACACCTTTAATCCCAGCATTCAGGAGGCAGAGGTACGAGGATCACTGTGAGTTTGAGGCCACCCTGAGACTACATAGTATATTCCAGGTCAGCCTGAGCTAGAGTGAGACCCTACCTCAAAAAACAAAAACAAAAAAGATGAAAATAGATCCTTGTCTTTCTCCATGCACATGAATCAAATCCAAGTGGATCAGGGACCTTAATATCAGACCTGAAACTCTGAGATTACTAGAGGAAAAGGTAGGGGAAACCCTTCCATATATTGGCATATGTAATGACTTTCTGAATATAACCCCAATTGCTCAGCAAATAAAACCACTAATCAACTACGGGGATCTCATGAAATTACAAAGCTTTTGTACAGCAAAGGATACTGAATAGAGCAATGAGACAACCTACAGAATGGGAGAAAATCTTTGCCAGCTACACATCTGACAGAGGATTAATATCCAGAATATACAAAAAACTCAAAAAACAGAACAATAAGAAATCGAACAACCCAATCAAAAAATTGGCTATGGAACTAAATAGAGAGTTCTCATCAGAAGAAATATAAATGGCATATAAACATCTAAAAAAGTGTTCTACACCCTTAGCCATCAGGGAAATGCAAATTAAAACTACCTTGAGATTCCATCTCTCTCCCATCAGAATGGCTACCATGAAGAAAACAAATGATAGTAAATGTTGGCACGGATGCAGTAAAAGGGGAACCCTTCTGCACTGTTGGTGGGAATGTAATCTGGTACAGTCATTGTAGAAATCAGCGTGAATGTTTTTGAGACAGCTAAAAATAGATTTGCCATATGATCCAGCTATAGCACTCCTAAGTGTATATCCTAATGACTCTTCTCACTACCTTAGAGATACTTGCACAACCATGTTTGTTGCTGCTCTATTCATAATAGCTAGGAAATGGAACCAGCCTAGATGCCCATCCACAGATGAATGGATAATAAAGATGTGGTACATCTACACAATGGAGTTCTATTCAGTGGTAAAGAAAAATGAAATTATGAAATTTGCAGGAAAATGGATTGATTTGGAAAGGATTATACTAAGTGAGGTAACCCAGGCCTAGGAAGCCAAACATCACATGTTGTCTCTTATGTGTGGATCCTAGCTACAAATGTATAGACTTGTGTGTGATATGGAACCAAAAATCAGTAGCAGAGGCCCATAAGCTAGAAAAAGGCTATAAGGGAAGGTAGGTAGGGAAGGTCTTAAGGGGATGGTTTGTATATATGTAAGTAGAAGAACAGATTACAGGGAGGGGAAAGGCCTAAGCAAGGTCAGGGGAAGAGATTGTATAAAAGAAAGGTGGGGGAGGGTTAATCAAAATTCAAGATATTCTGAATAAGACATATGAAAATCTACTTTCTTAAATAATGGCATATCCAGAAGCCATAGATTATTACTAGAAAATTTTCATTGCCAGGGATAGGATACCTTCCAGTGGGTTGTTGGCCAGGGAGGTCCCTGTTGCCTCCAAAACATTATAGGCTATTACCAAGGCCCTTGGTTTCCCATGAGAAAGAGGTGGTAAGACCCTATTGCTGAAGACTTCACATGCCTGCATGGCAAAGTCACTGAGAAATCAAGCTGGTGCTGAGCACAAAACCTTCTCCCTGTAGCCCAGCCAACTGAAAGCTGGAAAAAGCTGCACTGTATGCAGTCTTATGGGAGACGGAAGTCGTCAGTGGTGAAAACAGTGGACACTGGAAATCTCAAGTTTGGCCAGATAGACCAAATGACTGAACAAGTGCAATAGTGGCATGTCTCTCTGGGGGAAACCAGCTGCTCTCTAATTGGACTGAAGGCCCACTCTATGGGAGGGAATATGTGCCTGGTACTGAAAACCTAATCAAAAGCCTATAGCAGGGGAGGTTGTGAGCCTTAGGGGTATAAAGCCTGCTCTTGTCTGGATAAATGCATATATTACTCTCACCAAATTGCTTGAAAGCACTACACTTAATGTTCATACTCATATATTAATGCTACTCTCACTTCTGGTTAGAGAAGCTTCTCTTTTCAGATGGCGATGACCACTGGGATGACCCAAAGGCAACATAGTGCTGAGAAGAAGGGACGGAGGAGTGTCCAGCACTGAAACATCTCTATCACACCCTCCAAGGCTCAGGGTCCACTGTGGAAGAGGTGGCGGAAAGAACGTAAGAGCCAAAGGAAGGGTACCACTCCTTACATACAACTATACGAACAGAATTTGGCCTTGATATACAAGACCTCGCAGTACCTAGCAATACCCACACAAGACTCTCAATATAGGAGAAAAAGTTGATGGCATCAAATTAAAAGAGAGACTAATGGAGAGAGGGAGGGAATATGACGGAGAGCAGAGTTATGAAGGGGAAAGTGGGGGAGGGAAATATCATGGTTTGTTGTCTGCAAGTATAGAAGTTGTCAACCATATATATATATAATAGTATTGGTTCTGTACCAATAACAGAATTTTGGTGGATTTATTTCTTTGTAAAACTAAAATTTTTAAATATATTTTACTTATTTAGTTGCGAGAGAGAAAGAGAGAGAAGGGGAGAGGCAGAGAGAGAGAGAATCAGCATACCAGGGCCTCCAGCCACTGCAAACAAACTCCAGATGCATGTGCCCCTTGTGCATCTGGCTTACATAGGTCCTGGAGAGTCGAACTGGGATCCTTTGGCTTTACAGGCAAACACCTTAACCACTAAGCCATCTCTCCAGCCGCAATACTAAATTTTAACCTAGATACCATTCACAGGATTGTAGAATCATTTACTTCTGTAACATTTTGTTGTTGAAGCAGCTTTAGTAAGATTTAGTAGTATTTCGGGGCCTGGAGAGATGGCTTAGTGGTTAAGCACTTGCCTGTGAAGCCTAAGGACCCCGGTTCGAGGCTCGATGCTCCAGGACCCACGTTAGCCAGATGCACAAGGGGGCGCACGCGTCTGGAGTTCGTTTGCAGTGGCCAGAGGCCCTGGCGCACCCATTCTCTCTCTGTCTATCTGCTTCTTTCTCTCTCTCTGTCCGTCGCTTTCAAATAAATAAAAATAAAAATAAAAAAATAAAAAAAAAGATTTAGTAGCATTTTGATAGCCACCTTTCTGTTGCTTATAAACAAATCTCAGCTTTTGGGAAGGGCAGCCTGGGCTACATAAACAACGTAGTAAGATCCTGAAAGAAAGAAAACAGGACTTGGGATTTGGCCATTTTGACTATTTATTTACTTATGTATTTATTTATTTTGGAGGCAGGGCTTCACTCTAGTCCAAGTTGACCTGTGACCTCAGACTCACAGTGATCCTCCGACCTCAGCTTCCCAAGTGCTGAGATTAAAGCGTGTGCCACCACGTACCACTCCTTTTGACTTTTAAAATGTGTGGCATCTTTGCAGAGTAAGCTGAAAGGTCTGCCGTTGGAAGAAGTGGGGAGACAATAAAAACTTGCAATAAGCATCTGATTAGTGATAGACACTGCAAGTACTATAGATTATTTTATAAAAATCAAAGAGAGGGCTGGAGAGATGGCTTAGCGGTTAAGCTCTTGCCTGTGAAGCCTAAGGACCCCGGTTTGAGGCTTGATTCTCCAGGACCCACGTTAGCCAAATGCACGCATCTGGAGTTCGTTTGCAGTGGCTGGAGGCCCTGGCACGCCCATTCTCTCTCTTTCTCTCTATCTGCCTCTTTCTCCCAATGTCTGTCACTCTCAAATAAATAAATAAAACTGAACAAAAAAAAAAATTTTTTAAATCAAAGAGAATATTTTCCAAGCTCCAAAATTTGCATATACTTCTAGACCATAAGAGTAGTTAGTTATATTCATGACTGTATAGATTTAGCTATTTATAAATGAAACAAAGTAGGAAAATGTGTTGAGAAAGAATTATATTTAAAGAAGACCCCTTTAATGTGTCACAATTCTTAAATATAAGCATATTTTAATGCAGAATTTAGTAATATTTCAGAAACCAAACAATGATACAATGGCAATATCACGCATGCTCTCAGAAGCAGACATAAAATCAACTTGGTGGTAACAAAAAGTAAAAGGGAAAGGGCTGGAAATGGAGCTCAGAGGTAGAGTGCTTGCCTAAGTATGTGCAATCCCTAGGTTCAATCCCCAGTATGAAGACCACGGGACAGGGTGGCTCAAACCTATAATCCCAGCACTGGGGGGGGGGGGTAAGTTTTGAGTTTGAAGCCAGCCTAGGCTAACAGAGTGAATTGCAGATCAGTCTAGGCTACAGTGAGACCCCATCTCATAAAACAATTCAGTGCTGAGGAGATAGCTCAGCAGGTCAAGGAACTTGTTTGTAGAGTCTGCTGGCCAGGTATTTGTTTCCAACGGCAGGAGACCTCGGTGTGTACACACACACACACACACACACACGAAGCAAATAAAAGAGGAAGAAAGAGGAAAAAGGAGGCAGAGGAGCAGGAAGAATAATTTATTATTTTAAGGATTATAAGGAATAAGCACATTTATTCTGAAGTTATTTCCTTTGGTGAGATAATGAGGGAGTAAATGTGCTATCTTTTATGGGGAGGGATGGTTGTCATCTGAATCTCAACACGTGGACTCTATGTGCCCATGGAGAAACAGTCCTATAACTCACAGAGTTGTGAAATAGTTCCATGGCAGTGAAAGGCTACAAAGTTTGCTACTGAACTCCCTCCAACCCCCAGAAATCCTCTTCTTAGTTCAAACGTCCACACACGTTTTTAACACCAGCAGCAGCACCAAAAGGCATCTTCAGACACAAGGTTCTCTTTTGAGCAAAATTATGGCCCGACTTGTTGCCCCTGGCAACCAGCCCTGCCCTCAGTTCTCCACGCAGGGAGTCAGACCCCTCGCTGCAGATGTGAGGGGCTTCTTACCAAGTCCGAAGATCAGAGTCAATGTTTCCTCAGAAAGAGCAGAAAATGCCGAGCCTGTCGCAGTCTCACTGAAGCCCACAGCGCAGCAATGGCAGCTGCACAGTCCTCGTCTCTCCCAGAAAAGCACCACTGCGTCCTGGTTTCTCTCCAAGGGCCCTGAGAGGTGAGGAGAACCCCAGTGGAGCCCAGAGTGATGAGAGAGAGACGAGCTTCTGGCTCCGGCCTCTGCGGTAGGAGGACACTGGCTGGTTGGTGAAGTTTGCACTGACAGAAAACAAAAGTGAAACTTAAACTAATTCCTTTCCGGAAAACATCACCCCTTCCAGAAAAATGAAAATGTATTTTATCATTGCAAGATGCTGAGAGAGATTTGGGGCCAGGGAAGTAAATTTTTCATGGTCTGAGGGAGTTCACTTTGGCAAGATGCCTGGGGACTCTCCTGGGCAACAGAGGAGAGATGTGAGGAGGTTTCATAAAGCTCCAGCAGATGAGGGGAGGGCATTTCCCAGCATAAAAGAAAATGACTGAGCCACCTCGCTGCCTCACCGTGTCCTTCTCCTCTGGGAGCACTGCCGTTCACTGCTCACATTGCCGCCACTGGAGCACCCACTACCCTGCAGTGCCATGGAGTCCAGAGGCATCAAGGCAAAAGCTTGGATCATGGCCTTGAGCAATGGCCTGGCAGTTAAAGGTGCTTGTTTGCAAGGCCTGACAGACAGCCGGAGTTCGATTCCCCAGTACCCAGGTAAAGCCAGATGCACTGAGTGGTGCTTGCATCTGGAGTTCATTTGCAGTGGCAGGAGACTCTGGTGTGCCCATTCCCTCTCTCATTCTATCATTCTGTCTCCCTCCTTGCAAATAAATACATGAAATATATATTTTTTTAATATTTTTTGTTTATTTTTAATTTATTTATTTGAGAGCAACAGACAGAGAGAGAGGCAGATAGAGAGAGAGAGAGAATGGGTGCACCAGGGCCTCCAGCCACTGCAGACAAACTCCAGACGCGTGCGCCCCCTTGTGCCTCTGGCTAACATGGGTCCTGGGGAATCGAGCCTTGAACCAGGATCCTTAAGCTTCACAGGCAAGCGCTTAACCGCTAAGCCATCTCTCCAACCCAGGAAATATTTAAAAATATATATATATTGGCTCACACATAATAAGCCAATAAAACACCTGTGAGGAAAACGGCAAGGCGGCATGGAGGAGAAGTGGAGGTGACTGGGGAGGGGCCTGGGCGAAGGCCTGTTTCCCGGATGCTGCTTGGGCAGGTTGAGGCCGGGGCTCTGGGTAGCTCACAGCTGCAGCTTCAGTTAGAGGTCCTCTTATGAGATAGCAGCTGCGGATCTCTGTCCCCAGAGAAACTGCGGACACAGGTGGCAGCCCTACAGCAGCTCCAAAGCAACCGTCTGTGGGGGCCTGATGAGTCATCTAGAAACAAGTCCAGCTCTTCTTCTCCAGGCCAGGAGGGTGAATTTGACCAAGGCAGAAGGAATATCTCCAACCATTTAACAGCTCAGAAACGACAGATATGTCTTCTAATTTCAAATGGGCACACAGTTAACATCGGGTACAGAAACTGCCCCAGATCACTCGGGTTCCCCTGAAGCCCTGGCTATGGGAGAAACATGGGCCTTGCATCACACCTGTGGGGGCCAGGGGTCCACATCTTACTGCACGAAGGGAGAGGAGCCTCCACTATACTCTCTGGGCAGAACGGCCTCTGTGTATGTGGTCCAAGGGAAGGCGAGATGCACCCTCTCCAGGGAACTGCAGAGCAGAGTAGACCCAAACGTGGTGGCCCAGGACATTTGAAATGTCCATATTTCTTCATGGCTACACTTTATCTATGAAAGGAGTAACTTCATATAGCACAAGAACAGAGACAATAGAGACCAAAGAATGCCTTTGTACCACAAGGACAAAACCCTCTTCAAATGTGGAGCCTGAGAAACAGGACTAGGATCTAGCACAGGGCAAACATAATCACCCATGTACTGTTGGCAGGAGCCAAATCATGTCCTGAGTGGACACACTTGACTGAGAACTTGGCCCTTGATCATCAAGTCTGTTCTTACCCACCCTTGTCCACAGTACATTTGGAGGTGTACTTTGTGCTATTGGCTCGGGGATGGGGGGGAGGGCTGGGAAATGAAGAAAGAAGGGATTGTTTTACAGAATAGTTCTAGAAAGAGAAATTTTCTGTATGAAATCTGGATGCAGGTACAGATTAAAGATGGAGGAAATAATTGCTTCCTATCTGAGGAACGGCAAGCACACTGATCTGTGAAATAATCTCTCCCTTTCTCTGTCCCTCTCTCAAATATGCATACACAGGGGCACACACACACAGACACACATCAAATGACACCACACTCCATTTGTTTTTACAAAAAAAAAAAAAAGAAAGATAGAGAGACTTTACAGCTTTGTGCTAAAATTTAAATGTCATATTACAAAGAATCAACGGCACAACTGAGAACTTGCAAAACACTCGGGACAGAGTGATGCCAATTTGAGATAGAGAGTCAGAGAACGTAAGACTGTGAAAGTAAGATCCTTGCACTTAAGCTCTGTCCTGCCACCCAGACGCTGCCAACCTCAGCAGACTCACCTATAGACAGATGCAGGAACACAGGGTGGATCTCACTTAGTTATGAAGGAGGGAGGCTGTGCCAAGGCCCCTGGCAAATGCCCCCTGTCTCTTTGAACAGAGCTGCACAGCTGAGACGAGTCCCGACTTCTCTCTGGTCTGTAGTGACCACTGCACCAAGGGGGTGCAGCCTGATGATCCTGCTGTCCCTCTGATAGAGGATAGGAGCAAGGTAGCTCTTTTATAGGTAGTCAGCCAAGGACAGAAGCCCAGGAAGTATATGGATGCCACCTTGCCTGTTGTAGCAGAACTAGAACCCGTGTCTGACCTAGTCTCCTCACAACTCCTCAGTAGCATTTCCTGCATCTTCAGTTTTCCTGGGCTTAGCATGCTTGTGGCTGGCCCTTCCTGAGTCAGTCTCTTGAGTCCACCAACCAATCAGGCCTCGCCCTTACACACCCAAGTCTGATGATGAGACTCACCTAAGTGGGTGTTTGATCTGTATAAATGGGTCTGGGTGTGGATTTTTGTCATGACGATTACTAGCAAGAATGGGGATGTGAAAGCAGCTATGTTTGATCCTCTTTTCCTCATGAATATCCTGTGTCTGGATGTCAGTTGTGGATTATTCCATAGGGAACCTACTGGAGCACAGCAACCTTTTCCCAGGAAGGGGTGGCATCCCGGTCACCCCTATGGAGCAGATAAGTAAAGGGGTCCTATGTGCCGCTTGGCCAATAATCCAGTGTGTATGATGCCACCACAGATGGACCTGTGATACCAGGGCAAGGGAGTTTGGGGTTTGGTTTATTTCACTCAATGTTCACAGCTGGGCTTCTCTCGGACCAGAAGACCTTGAAATTCCTGCTGCTCAAACCCATCCAACCCATCATACCACCCTTTCCTCTGTATATCCTTGGCCTGATGGGTCTTCTGATGGAGCCCGGGATTGGAGAAAGAGGGCAAGCTTGTGCTATCCAGATTCCGGAGGAGTCTATGTTGTGACTGCTTCATTTTCCCCGTAGGGAAAAAGTCCAGGATCAGAACAACCCATAAGCCTAAGTGCTTTCTGTGTCTATAATGTTGCTCAATGCAAAGAATAACCCTCTGCATGACCCAGGTTCCATAGGCTGGGGTTTAAAACCCACTGATAATGTAAAGAATCCAGGGTGATGAGGATGTCACACAGGCCTATATGAGCACCGAATAACTGAAGCTCAGGAGGCCAGACTTTGGAAAGAGTTCCCCTGGACCTCACGCCAGCTTGTAGTCAATCTTCCCTGAGTCTCCACGCTGCCCTGTGGTGCCTGATTCGTGAGTCCCCCACACAGACACACTGATAAGGAGATAGCTTGAAAAACACTGATATTAGTGCTTCTTTGAAAGTCTAGTAAAATTCACCAGTGAATCCATCTGGGCCTGCACTTTTTTTACTTAGGAGACTTTCGATAACCACTTTGATCTCTTTGCTTGTTATTGGTCTGTTTAAATGGCTTATCGTATCATGGTTTAATTTTAGCAGGTCATATATATCTAGAAATTCATCCATCTCTTTTAGATTTTTCCAGTTTAGTGGAATGTGTGTGTTTTTAAGGCACATCATTGTGAATTTTCTGAATTTCATTGCTATGTGTTTTCCTGTGACTTCCTGTACATTGTTTTCTTTCTCTTTAGTCTGAAGAAGTCTTTCACATATTTTCTGTAGAGATGGCATAATGGTCATGTATTTCTTCTTTGTTTGGTTGTTTGTTTGTTTTGAGACAAGGTCTTGCTCTAACCCACGTTAACCTGGAATTTACTATGTAGTTAGTCTCAGGCTGGCCTTGAACTCACAGTGATCCTTCTACCTCTGCCTCCTAAATTCTAGGATTAAAGGTATGCACCACTACACCCAGCTCATATATTTCTTTAGCCTATTTTTTTTCCAGGTAGTGTTTCATTCAAGCTCAGGCTCACCTGGAATTCACTATGTAGTCTCAGGGTGGCCTCAAACTCATGGCTATCCTCCTATCTCAAGCCCATTTTTAAAATTATTTAATTCATATATTTATTTGAGAGAGAGAGAGAAAAGAGTCAGAGAGAGACAAAGAATGGGTGCACCAGGGCCTCCAGCCACCACAAACAAACTCCAGATGCACACACCACCTTGTGTGTCTGGCTTTTATGTGGGTATTGGGGAAATCAAACCCAGCTTTGAGTGCCTCAACTGCTGTGCCATCTTTCTAGCCCATCTTTACTCTATTTTTATTATAGTAAGCTCTTATTTTCATGGCCTTGAACTGACAGTGATTCTCTGCCTCCCAAGTGCTAGAATTAAACATGTGCACCAACACGCCTGGCTGATTGTTTTTTCTTCAGTATTTCTATTTGCTTAGTCATATCTTATATCAACTTCCTTATTTTGTTTGGCTGATTTTCTGTGTTCCCTTGAAATTCCTTCAGGGGTTTGATTTCCTCTTTGATTCTTTTAATTTCTTTGAACATATTTTTGACTTGTGAAATATCTTTAATTTCATATAATTCAGTCTCAATGGGGGTCATTACTATGGGATTCATAATTTGGGGAGGAGTTATGTTGCTCTGATTTTTTGTGTGTTTTTTATGTTACTGCATTGGGATTTTTGCATCATTAGATATTTCAGTGCTTGGGTTTTCTGCTTGTTTTATCAGTTGTATTCTTAGATGTGTAGGTCAGAAGTTACATCTTCAGGGTAGAAGCTCAAGTTACCAGGTGTGGCTTCTATATAACTCTATATTAATCTACATTACTTCTATATCACTCTATATCGCTCTATATTACTCTGTATCACTCTATGTTACTCTATATTACTTCTATATCGCTGTGTTACTCTATATCACTCTATGTTACTCTATATCACTCTATATTACTTCTATGTCACTCTCACAGTAGAATATTGGCGGCAGAGTGACCTAAGCTGGTGGATATGCCTGCTGCGCAAATATCCTAGTAGCACATTAGCCACAAAGGTACTTTCAAAAATATTTTTATTTATTTACAAGAGAGGAATGGCTGGGTATGGTGACACATTCCTTTAGTTCCAGTGTTTCAGGCTGAAGTAGGAGCATCACTGAGAGTTGGCAGCCAGTCTTGGACTATAGAATGAGCTCCAGGTCAGCCTGGGCTAAAGTGTGATCTTTCCTCAAAAAGGAGAGAGAAAGAGGAAGAGAGGGAAGGAGAGAGAATAGGTATGCAGGTCCTCTTGGCACTGACAATGAACTCCAGACAATTGTGCCACTCTGGGGAATCAAACCTTGGCTGGAAAGCTTTGCTAGCAAGCACCTTTAACCACTAAGCGAACCCCCAGCCCCAACAACAGGACTTCTGACTTCAATAATTGCTAGTAGGTACACAAGCAAGGATAGCATGAAATACACTCTGGTTTGGGTTATTTTGAAATGGGAAGTACATAGGGAGGGTTAGGATGAGAACTAGTGCTAACTCTGAAAAGGATGGAGGTGGCACTCGTATTTGGAAGAGGGAAGTTGGGTTACTGTCAGGTTCCAGAGATTTTAAAGGTTACTGAGGCTATAAAATATTGTAGCTATGGAGAATAAGGAGGAGAGGATGAGAGGGAAAGAATGTGGGAAAGAGGCTGGAAAGTGAGGGGAAGTGTATGAGTTGTACGGAGGAAAAGAGCAGTCGCAATAGTAGCCTGGATGCAGAAAAATACAGAACCCACCTAAAATCCATCTGAGCAATATGCAAACACAAATGAAACCAGCATCATTCATAAATACTATGGGGTGGGGAACTAACCAAACCAGGCCCTGACCACACAATACCATCAATGGTAGTTTGAAAGTATGTCCCCCATTGCCTCAGGTATTTTTTTTAAAAAGGTGGGGGTTTTTTGTTTTTTGAATATTTTTATTTATTTATCTGCAAGCAGAGAGAGGGAAGAGAGAGAATGTGTGTCTGCTGGTGTTTGGTATTTCAGTGTCTTTCTCTGCCTGAATGTATGGAAGTAAGCAGTTTCTGCCATTGATGAAGTTTCCTCTGGATTTATATGCCTTAAATAAATCCCTTCCTCCCATAAATTGTGTCTGATTTGGATGTTCATCCCAGCAACTTGGAGCTGAACACAGAACCATCTAATCTTCACACCCACCACCAAACCCCAAGTCAACATTGTTACAATTAAGTAAATAAGTAGCACAGCCCATTTCAGTAAGAAAGAACTCTGCAGGGCTGAGGAAGAAGCTCAGTAGCAGAGCAGTTCCTGGGATGTGTGAGGCCTTGCTTTCCATTCCCAGCACTGTGCAAACAAGAATAATGCAGGAGGAGGAGGAAGAGGAGGAGGAGAAGGAGGAGGAGGAAGAGGAGGAGGAGGAAGAGAAAGAAGAAGAGAAGGAGAAGGAAGAGGAAGAAGAGGAGGGAAAGAGAGAGGAGGAGAAAGAGAAGAAAGAAAAGGAGCAGGAAGAGAAGGAACAGAAGGAGGAAGAGGAGGAGAAAGAGAGGGAGGAATGAGAAAATCCAAGACCAGCATTCGCTGTTGTGAAGAACACACACAGAAATAGCAGAAATCCACCAGCGTCCACAGACCTCTCTCTCAGCTCCCATCTTCTCTCCACACATGGTCACCCAAATCTCCACCATGGCCCCACTTATTGTGTCCAGTTTAGCTCCCATGTCTGTCCTTGAGTGACCCCGCCTAGCTCAGCAGGACCAGCCACAATCCTCCCACACCTGCACTTTCTACCCCTCCTACTTCCTGTATCTGCCCCTGAGAGGAAACGTTACAGAAGGTTATTTAACCCCGTTTCTGAAGGCTACAGGTAAGCTGTGAATGATAATCTTTCTGTGCCTTCTGAAATAAGACATAGAAACAATCCGAAGTGGAGAGATGAGTAATGAAAAAGGTGTGGAATTTGGTCAGTATGACTCAACCTCAGTTATTTATGTCAAGATACAAATGCTTGTGTCCAGTATTGCCTCAGTTGTTTTTCATTTATTTTAATTTTACTTATTTATTTATCTTTATTGGTTTGAGATTGCGAAAGAGGCAGATAGAGAATTGTTACACCAGGACCTTCAGCTGCTGCAGACGGACTCCAGATGCATGCACCACCTTGTGCATCTGGCTTATGAGGGTCCTGAGGAATTGAACCTGGGTCCTTTGGCTTTTCAGGCAAGCACCTTAACTGCTAAGCCATCTCTCCAGCCGTCTTTCTCCTTTAAAAACAACTGAAGGGTGGGGGAAGGGAGGGGAGGGAAATATCACCGTTTGTTGTCTGTAAGTATAGAAGTTGTCAGTAATATATATATATATTTAAAAAAAAAACAGCTGAAGGTAACTGCAATACTCAGTGGTCACAGCCATCTGAAAAGAGAAGCTTCCCTAACCAAAAGTGAGAGTAGCATTAATATATGGGCATAAGCATAAGTATGTAGAGAGCAGTTTGGTGGGCATGATATATCCATTTAGCCAGACAACAGAAGTAGTTTCCCTCCTGCGGCTTATGACCTCCCCGGCCATAGGCTTTTGACTAGGTTTTTAGTACCAGGCAAGAATCCCCTTCTGTGGAGAAGGTTTCACTTCTCAAGATAGCAGCTGGTTTCCCCCATAACAGACATGCATGCCACCATTGTACCCGTTGGTACATTTGGCCTGACTGGCCAGCTGGCAAGCTTGCAGGGTCCACTGCTAGCTAAGACCATTGATGACTTTTTTCCCACAACAGGCTACATATGTCTTCCCAGCATCCTGACAGCCAGGTGAACATGGCAGAGGCTTCCAGCTCAGCTCCAGCGTGACTTCTCAGTGACCTGCAGTCCAAGAATGTGGTGTCAGCAATAGGGCACGTGGTGGTTTGAATTATGTGTCCCCTATAAACTTTTGATGTTTTGAATGTGTGGTCCTCATTTGAGGCTGGTGGTAATTTTAAAGGTGGAGACTTGACAGGAGGAGTGTTATTGGGAACAGGATAAGGGCGTTATAGCCAGCTCCTTCTTGACAAAGTTTGGTTCACTCTCCTGTTGCTATTGTCCACCTGATGTTGGCCAGGAAGTGATGTCCAGCCTCTGCTCTACTATATCTGTGTACTGTCATAGAGTGTCCCTCAAAACTATAGTAAAGTAAAATAAGCAACTTTCCTCCCATCAACTGCTTTTGGTCCGATGCTTTGTGCCAGCAATGAAAAGGCAGCTGCGGTAGGTGTCGTACTATCTAGTTCTGGTGGACAGCCAAGAGCCTTGGAAATACCTTGTGATGTTTTGGGAGTATCAGTGACCTCCCTACCAACAACCTGATGGAAGCTATCTCACCCCTGGCACTGAAGTTTTTCTAATAACAATATATGACACAGCATTGTGGGCCCAACATTAGTCACCTCCACAGGATACTTTTGCCCAGACTCTTTTTGAACATACATATTGTTAGCTAGTAAAGAAGTAGGCTTCCATATGCCTTATTCATAACATCTTTTTTAAATTTTTATATTCTGGTAAACATATCATTTTTATTTTTAAATTTTTATTTATTAGAGAGAGAGAGACAGAGAGAATGGGTGTGCCAGGGCCTCTAGTCACTGCAAACAAATTCCAGATTCAGGCCCCACCTTGTGCATCTGGCTTCTGGAGGTCCTGGGGAATCGAAGTCCTTTGGCTTTGCAGGCAAACGCCTTAACCACTTAGCCATCCCTCTAGCCTTCATAACATCTTTAATTTGGGGTTAATATTCTCCCACCCTCCCCATCCCTGACTGACCCCACTTAGACCATTCCACCCTTAAGCTTTTTTGTTTTTAATCAGGGAGGTGACAGTGAGCCCTAGTAATGACACAAATTGTGTCATGGGTGAGTGAAAGGAGGTGGGTAGTGTGGATGAAAGCACAGGGACAAGCAGGACACACTGTCCAACTCTCTAGGCAATATTGAGTCTTCATGGGTAGAATTTGTGCTCAAGACCCTGCAGCAGGGTTCAGTGTTCTTGGTTTGTTCTGCCTACTGCCTAGGGTCTGTCTCCTTCCACCTGAATGTGGGACAGGCAAAGCTCCATTCCCCCACCCTGCCCCTCTTCATCCAGCTTTTCAGTACATACAGGACAGTAAAGGTAACTGCAAAGCTTTTCTGCCCCTCTGAAAGTAACATGGCCCCTCTTCCCTGCCCCTGCATCACCTTCTGCTAGGAAACTCTCTTCCTTTCCTTGTAGGAAACATCCCACAGATGTTGGTGCACAAGTATGTTAGGATCAAGGCATGTAGGCTCGGAATCCCACTCAGAAGTTTACTGTCTAATAAGCTGATTTGGGGCAGTTATGAAATTGAAATCTCCTCGCCTCAGACCCATTTCCTACTGAGATATGCTTCAGAGACAGAAATCTGGTCCTCCATTCGATCTTGCCTCAATGTTTTCCTTTATAAAATTGGGGACTTCAGGCTAGAGAGATGACTCAGCAGTCAAGGCACTTGTCTGCAAAGCCTAAAGAAAAGGTTCAATTCCCCAGGACCCACAGAAAGCCAGATGCACAAGGCGGTGCACTTCTGGAGTTTGTTTGCAGTGGCTAGAAAGCATGGTGCATCCATTCTCTCTATCATCTATCTATCTGCCTCTCTCTCTTTCTCTATCTCTACCAAACTCTTTCCATCTCTCTCTCTCCCTCCCTCCCTCTCTCTGTCTCTAATAAATAAATAAGTAAAAATAAAATCTGGAGCTGGAGAGATGGCTTAGCAGTTAAGGCACTTGCCTGCAAAGCCAGAACCTCGGTTCAATTACCCAGGACCCACATAAGCCAGATGCATAAGGTGGTGCACGCGTCTGAAGTTGCAGTGGCTAGAGGCCATTCTCTCTCTTTCTCTCCCTCCCTCCCTCCCTCCCTCCCTCCCTCCCTCCCTGAGTCTTTCTCTCTCTCAAATATATACAAATAAAATATTGAAAAATAAATAAATAAAATCTTTTTTAAAGTAAAAAAAAATAGACTTTATGAAACACATTTATAGCTCCAGCACTAGAGAGGTAGAGAGGTGGATCCCTAGAGCTTATTGGCCAGTCAGCCTCACTTAATTAGCAAGACCCAGATCACTGAGAGACTACCTCAGTAAAGTAGACAGTACTTGAGTAACAATACCCGAAGTTATCCTCTGGCTTTTACATGCATGAACACATATGTGTACATGCACTACACACTTGTGTGTGCCCACAAACACATGAACACGCGCACACACACACAAAATTGCCATGTAGCTGGGCGTGGTGGCACATGTCTTTAATGCCAGCACTCAGGAGGCATAGGTAGGAAGATCACTGAGTTCGAGGTCAGCCTGGGCTAGAGGAAGAGCCTATCTTGTAAAAAAAAAAAAAATGCCATTGTGAGGGGGAGAAACAAGCAAGCAAATAAATAGGGATGACAAGCACAGGGGGTAAGTGTCTGCAACCACCTGAAGGCCACGACTTGCTGGGTCTGACAGTTAGTGACGCCATTGCCTGAGCAGGGGTCTGGAGGTAGGGAAGCAGGATCCTGAGACCCAGGAGCCCTGTCACTGAACTAGTGTCGTGGACCTCTGGGCGGATGGAGGAAGCCCTGGACTTGCACTCTGGCCAGGGAAGCAGAAGTCTGCTCCCTGTGAAGGAGCATTTGAAACATGTCTAGTTGGTTCGTGCAAAGCAGCTGCCTGCAGGAATAGAAATCGAAACCTAGCCTTACTTCAGTCCCCTCCCTCTTCAGGCCAAGCATGCAGGATTCGGATGTAGAAACTGCTGCAAGCAAGAGCTGTGAGCGGCTTCGTAGCTCCTCCCTCGTCGCTCTACTCCTCGGACAACTCCAAAACACCACAGCTCGGCTCCTTCCTTCCGGATCATGCAAGTTTGGAACTGGCCCTGAAGCAGAAGCAGCCTTCCTTGCCCGCGTCGCGTCGCATCACGGTCACTCCTCTGCAGCAGGTAAGTGAAGGGCTTGCTTAGCACAGACTGGTTTATCTCTATCTTCCGCATCAAAGAGCACAGCCTGCCGGCCAGAGAGCAACACTTTCACTGGTATGTTCCTGCCTTTGTAGGGGTTTTGATGGGGCTCAAGCTTGGAGAAAGAGAGAACAGAACATCTTACCCAGACACTCTTGGAGTCAGTCTCTACTGTGTAGAGGACAGACGCTGACAGTTCCTTGGCCTGGAGTCTTATTTAATGCCTTGGTACACTGGCGTGATCCAAACAAAAAGAGAGGAAAGCTTTGGGCCAGAGGTCTTAGAAATTTCTTGGATCCGAGACTTTATGGTAAGGGAGAAAGGAGAATGAGAAAGAGAGAGAAGTGGTAGAGAGAGAAAAGAGAGAAGAGGGAGTGTGCAGCACTGAGCCAAAAGAGTGAGTAAAGCCAGGGAGAAGTTTCCTGGAGAGAGAAGACAAACTACCCTGTGAGGGAGGGGTGCAGAGGCAGAGGATGTGGGGAGTGGCCTTCCCTTCTCCGAGGTATTCTCCCTTACAGTAAGTATTAAGAGGCTGTCTCAGAGTCCCAGGCTTAGCCCAGCCCGGAGAGCCTGGGCATGGATCGAGAGCTCTGTAACAGCAAGCTTTTCGTTTGCTGCATAAGGATAAAACTGCAGCTTCAGAACTACCTACTGACATCATCTAAAATATCACAAAATAAGAAGGACCCATGAGTTATGTACCTGGACTACTCATGGACTAGGACTGTTAACTGGAATGGGGTTTGAAGTCAAAGTGATCTTTTGGTTTTGTTCTGTTCGGTGATTTTATTTATATCAGAGAAACTGGCTTTGTAGCAGAACACCAACTGACTCTTTCATACATGACTTTTCAAACAACATCTTCAGAGAGCATGCCATGTCCATTACCAACCACAAGGATCATGAAGAGGTCTTATTTTTTTTTAATTTTTATTTATTTGAGAGAGAGAGAATAGGTGCACCAGGGCCTCTAGCTTCTGCAAAATCCAGACACAAATGCACCTCCTTGTGCATCTGGCTTATGTGGGTCCTGGGGAATCAAACCTGGGTCCTTTTTCTTGGCAGGCAAGTTCCTTAACCACCAAGCCATCTCTCCAGTCCATATGTGTATGTGTATATATATATATATATATATATATTATATATATATATACACATATATGTATGTACACATATACACATTGTTGTTTCATACTTTGCTGGAATAAATCAGCACATGGAATTTCTGTCACACTTTCCCCCATGTGATGATCAAGTACTGGCAGGAGACCAGCACACATGGAGGATCTACACTCACAGAATTCCTGCTGTTTCATCTATAACAAGACCACTGGTTCCCACAGCTCCGAGTCCTTTCATGGGGGCTCAGATTAGTTGGATGCAGCATGAAAAACACAGAGCCATGCATAGGAAATGCACTTATGAATAGTCCTCATTTGCTTTATCCGTTTATTTGGTGGGCTACAACCACATGTCTTAAAACTGACCAGGGAGCCTTAGCCTGAGCCTCTCAGCAATCAGATCCATACTGTTAATTATGGTCAAGTTTGTGAGGACAACCACCTGACAGTTCTTTCTTTGCTTTGTTTCTTCTCTTTATTAGTTATGTACATACTCAGTGTGTAAGCAGCACATGTTGGTACCATCCTTACCCTCATCCCTGTCCTCCCCCCTCCGAAGGGGCGCTCCTTGTTGGGGATGCCAGTTATCCCCATGGAGACTGTGGGTCGTGCATTGTGGGGGTAGCCATCAGTTATGGGGAAGAGGCAATGTCTCTATGTGTAAAGTCCCAACTTGTGGCTCTAACAACCTTTCCGCCCCTCTTCTGTGTTTTTCCCTGAGCCATCACATGACAATTCTGAGCATCAGAGGTTCTGACTAATCTTTTGAGAGTTTAGGGACAGGTCATTCCCTGAGAAATGCCTGCTGCACTCCATGGAAGAGAATATAATAAAATAAAACTCAGACCCAGAGAAGGATAAGTCACAAATTGTTGAATTTATTTAGGAAGAAATTATGAATTATGAGGTTTACTTGGGAAGGATTAGGACCCCCAAAGGAGACTAGCATTTGGGAGGCAGAGGTAGAAGGATAGTCATGAGTTCGAGGCCACCCTGAGACTACATAGTGTGTTCCAGGTCAGCCTGGGCTAGAGTGAGACCCTACCTCAAAAAAAAAAAAAAAAAGAATGAAAATATCCCTTTCACGTAAAAGAACAGAGAGGATTAAGAAAGAATAAGGGGGGTGCTGGAGAGATGGCTTAGTCGTTAAGGCACTTCCTTGCAAAGCCTAAGGATCCATGTTCATGATCACACACAAGCACAAGGTCACACATGTGCATAAGGTGGTTCATGGAATTTGATTACAGTGGCTGGAGGCCCTGGCTCACCAATTCTCTCTCTCTCTCTCTCCAAAAAACAAAAAAGGCCAGTCTGTTGGGCTTGCCTTAAAAAAAATGGACTGGAGAGGTGGCTTAGCACTTAAGGCACTTGCCTGCAAAGCCTTAAGGACCCATGTTCAACTCTTCAGGTCCCACATAAGCCAGATGCACAAGGTGATGCAAGCATGCAAGGTCGCATATGTGCTCAAAGTGGCGCACACACCTGGAGTTCGATTACAGTGGCTGGAGGTCCTGGTGTGCCAGTTCTCTCTCTCTCTCTCTCTCTCTCTCTCTCTCTCTCTCTCTCTCTCATTCTCGCTCACTCATTTCACATTTAAAAAAAAATTGTTTTTTAAAGATCAGTCTGTTGGGCTTGCCTCAAAATAAAAAGGAAAGAAATCGTAAAGGACTCAAGAGATCAGAGGTCATACGTGTAACAAGTGAGGAAATACCAAAGGCCCGGGCCAGGAAATTCAAATGCCAAGAGAATAAATATCCAAGACAGTCAAGAGGGTTATTACACACGTAGCCGACCCAGAGCTTCAAGGATAATCATACATATGACAAAGTAGAAAGGCGTCTGGAAACAAAATACATGTGAGAAACAAATAGGAAAGTGCCCAGGCAAGTAACAAGAGCCCTCAAAAACCCCAGGCCAGTCAGGCTGCCAACATGGAAGAGAAAGTCAGTACAGAAAAGTCCTTTGTAGTTAATTAGGATGGCCTTTTGTCATCAGATTGACTCGTGATTCAGGGCCTGAGCTAGAGACCAGCCCACCCAGGTATGCTAGACTGGGCAACAGCACGGGGCGCTGCAGCCACGGTGAATGAGAGCGGATCAGATGCTGAATTCCAGTTCTGCCAAGGCAGGCCACGTGACATCTCTTTGCTCTACTTCAGCACCTGTCCAACTGCCTCCAAAAGGCTATCTTGCCCAGTGTGGTGGTGCACACCTTTCATCCCAGCACTTGGGAGGCAGAGGAGGATCAAGGGCACCCTGAGACCACATAGTGAACTCCAGGTCAGCCTGGGCTAGAGTGAGACCTTACCTCGAAAAACCAAAAGGAAAAAAAAAAAAAAGAAAAGAAAGCTCTCTTCCTGTTTCTCCTACAATACCACAAATGGCTGACCATCAAGGACTGTCTGTGGCTGTTCTGACCACTGAAATCTGTTAGGATTTTGCTACTGGGGCAGCACAATAAGAGAGGAAAGGAGGGAAGTAAAGTCAGGGTTTGAGTTTCTCTGCTTCTAATGCCAGGCTGCCGGGGCCAGGTGACCTTCATATTCCATGCATCAGCTCTCAGGCAGCCCTGTCCACTTAGCTTCCATCGCCAGGGGCCATGCCCGATTTGGAAGACACAGCCCTGAATTTAGAAGAGTAACTTCTGGAATTTTCCTGCCCGGAAGTGGGCAAATGCTTCTAGGAGCAGAACCTAAGAAGTAGGAGAGCTAACTCCTGGTATACCCAGCCGGGAGTGGGTTAGCAGCCCTTAGCTGCTAGCAGACTGAGAAAAAAGGAAACTGAAGAGACGTTTAGTTCAAGCCACTAGTAAACCTACTATATCTGCTGTCAAAAATGTTAAGATCTTACTGAGGCTGTAGCTTCCTCTGCATACAGGAGCTCATTGGCACATTCGGTGAACAGACAAAATCCAGTAACATGTGGACAAGTAATACAATGTCTGAGCAAAGGGTAAGAAACTTTTGACCTTGGATAATCCTTAAACATTTATTAAAGGCAGGGATAGGTGTGTGACCTGCTGGGCTTTGCTGATGCAGAACACATGCACTCTGATCACAGGAGCAATCACACTAAGCCCACCTGTTGCCTTCAACGGGCCTGTGGGTCCACAGCCACTGACCTCATCTTCATCGCTATAATCAGCTTTTCCTATGCACATATATTTGCTCTGAGTCAGGAGTCCAACCAGGCCTCTGAGGAAATTGGGCAAATCTTAAGCATATCTTAAGGGCAGTCAGCATCTCTAAACATTGCTTGTCAATATTGGTCATCTGTGCTGTTCAGGCCAAAGGTGCACCGCACCGAGGCAGAGGAAAGCTGGTCACATTGCTTTAGGTGGATGGATTTCATAGTTGTAAGATGAACTATAGGGCAAGTTATAAGTAAGGAATTTACCATCTCACAGCAATAAATTCAGAAAAGTTATTTGTAAAGTCCATAACCTCACAGTTCCTTCCCGTAGTTCACTCTCATAGTTCATGCCCATCAGTTTGTTCTTATAGATCATCCTCACACCTTCACTTGGTCAGCCCAACACAATGGTGCCCATACGAAACGGGGTGCCTGGATAAAATATGAAGTCCTGAGCACAACCTGTGGGCCATGTAGGCTCTGACTTCATCCTTTGTGTTCGTGGACTTATTGTTACTATGGCTCTGTGATACGCCTTAACATTAAGTATGATAATATCTCTAGCATTATTTTTTTGGCTTACCATTCCTTTGGCTACCCAAGGACTTTACTGTTTGCAAACAAATGCAAACACTGTTTCCTCTATTTCTGTGAAGAATGGCGCTAGGATTTTGATGGGAATCGCACAGACTCTATAGAGTGCTTTTACTAAGACAGCCATTTTCTCATTATCAATTCTGCCAACCCACTGATATTGAAGGTCTTTTCCTTTTAGTGACTTCAACTTCTCTCTTGAGTGTTTTGAAGTTTTCATTTATAGAGGTCTTTCATGTTCTTGATTAGATTTGTTCCAAGTTTTACTTGTGACAATTGTGAATGGGATCATTTCCCTGATTTCTTCCTCAATATGTTTATTATTGGTACATAAGAAGACTACCAATTTTTGCATGTTAATTTTGTAACCCACCTCTTTGCTCAAAGTGTTTAGCAGCTCTGAGAGGTTTTTTGTTTTGTTTTTTTTTTTTTTAGAGAGAGGGAGAAAGAGGCAGAGAGAGAGAGAGAGAGAGAGAATGGGTGCATCAGGGTCCCTCAGCTGCTATGAATTAACTCCAGATGTGTGTACCCCCATGTGCATCTGGCTATACTTGGGACTTGAAGATTAGAATAGGCAAGTGCCCTAACCACTAAGCCATTTCTCCAGCCCATCTGAGAGTTTTTGAGTGGAGTCTTTTTGTATAGTCACTTATGTGTGTAATCATACCATTGGCAAATAAGGATATTCTGGACTCTTCCTGCCCTACTTGTTTCTCTTTTATTTGCTTCTCCTGTCTTAATGGGGCGAGGTTGTTTTGAAGTGTACTTCAGAAGTTATATCATTGGTTGAGGAGGTCAGGGTGCCTCCTATACCCTCTGTATTATGTCTTGAGTAGAATATTATCTGCTGTGGCAACCATAGCTGCAGGGTGTTCTCACTATGCAAATGACATGCCAGCCAATTCCCATCAGTGTTCCTTCTGACTTCAATAACTGTTGGAGGAAAAACAAAAACAAAAGCACAGTATGGTTTATACTAGGATTTTAGTAACTAAGATTAGGAGTGGGAGGGAAGTATGATTGGTTAAGGATAAGGATTAATATTAGATCAACTTTGGGGGGAAAAAAATCAAGTTAGGAAAAGTAACTGAAAAAGGAAAGTTTGGGTACTGTTGAGGCCCATGGATTTTAAAGATGGTTAAAGCTAAGGAAAGTTATAGTTATGAAGTATAAAGAGGAGACAAGAAAGAGAGAAACTGGCAGAGAGATTGGAATGATAGGGAAGTGTGGTGGTTTGAATAGAATAGATGGCCCCCAATATATTCAGTTGTTTATTTGTTTGTAGTTTGCATCTCTAGCCATCTGGCTGGAGGCAATGCCATTGTGTGGATCTTAAGGTGTGGTGGTGGGTTTCAGATTTCAACCTATAGATATGCAAAGTGTGCCTAGCTGGAGTTCCTGTAGTGTGCTGTGGCTTTTGACCTTTAGGCTTGTGCTTCTCTCTCTCTCTGCTTGGGCCTGTGAAAGCAGGCCAGCTTCTTCTGCCACTATGGAACTTCCCCTGGATCTGTAAGCTTCAATAAATCCCTTCCTCCATAACTGTGTCTGGTCTGGAAGTTAATCTCAGTGAACCCGAAGCTGTCTGCGACAGGAAGGTATATGAGTTGTGCATGGCAAGGATGCTAAAGAGTAAATAATTTATACAGTGATGGAGACACATACAGGACAATCCTGAAACCTAATTGTGCAATATAAACACAAAACCATTATGGTGTGTGTGTGTGTGTGTAAGAGTAGAGATTAAAATAACAAAAACAGGCTGGAGAGATGGCTTAGTGGGTAAGGCACTTGCCTGCAAAATGTAAGGACCCAGGTTCGATTCTCCAGTACCCATGTAAGCCAGATGCAAAAGGTGGCACATGCATCTGGAGTTTGGTTACAGTGGCTAGAGGCCCTGGTGCACCCATACTCTCTATCTGCCTCTTTCTCTTTCTTTCTCTCCAATAAATAAATATAATAAATAAAATAACAAAAACAAGAAAATGCTAAAAATGAATAAAAACCATAACAAACAAATTGCAAAGAACAATAAAATTATATTAGACTTTAGAAATTGTGTCACTCAGTATTTCCTCCTCAGTGGGATGGGCAAAGAGATTTCTGAATTCTTTCCCTCCCTGTGGTGTTCCGTGTGGCAAACCACACTGATCCGGGAAGTGTGACTTTCAATTCTAATTCAAAGCCACAGAACCAGATTGCGGGATGTGCTGCCCCAGTGGCATTTAGTCCAGTTGCTTCTGGGGAGTGAGCTTCTGGCACAACTGCACTGAGTTAAGTGGTGTCATTCTCAGCTTCGTTCTTGATGATCTCTTGGCTTGGCTGGATGCTGTGTGCAGTAGGGGCTGGTGAGAGTCATTGGTCTCAGTGCTCTGTGGTGCTGGTCTGTGGGGAGGGAAGGTTGAAAGTCATTTGTAGTTCCCACAAACCTCAGCCAGTCCCTTCCCTCTGCTCCAGCCTGTTCTGTTCCTGCAGGACTGGGATGTGTGAGGAGAAACGCTGCCCGGGCTGTTTTCTCTACACTTACCAGCGCAGCGTGGTTCAGCTGGGCACCACTTCACCTGCTTCCCCAGGATTCTCACCTGGCTTAATAAATTCACTAACAGGGGCTGAAGAGACGGCTTAGCGGTTAAGCACTTGCCTGTGAAGCCTAAGGACCCTGGTTTGAGGCTCGATTCCCCAGGACCCACGTAAGCCAGATGCACAAGGTGGCGCATGCATCTGGAGTTCGTTTGCAGTGGCTGGAGGCCCTGGCGTGCCCATTCTCTCTCTTTCTCTCTGTCTCTCTCAAGTAAATAAATAAAAATAAACAAAAAATTTTATTAACAGATACTGCTCCTGGCAGGAAAAAGAAATTATTGTGGGGCTGGAGAGATGGCTTAGTGGTTAAGGTACTTGCTGGCAAAGCCTAAGGACCCAGGCTCGATTCCCCAGTAACCGCATAAGGCTGGATGCATGAGTTAGCACGTGCTTCTGGAGTTCATTTGCAGCCGCTAGAGGCCCTAGAACGCCCATTCACTCTATATCTGCCTTTTTCTCTGTCTCTAATAAATAAATACAAATTACTACTTTTATCTTGACTTTTTCTTTCAACAGTTTCATTGATGAGGTTTCCAATCTGGCATTTTACCTGGAAATTCCTCACTCAGTTTTTGCTACTTCTAAACATTAGCATTTAGAATCATAACAAGGGCTGGAGAGATGGCTTAGCAATTAAGGTGCTTGACTGTGAAGCCTAAGGACCCAGGTTCGACTCCCCAGAACCCACATAAGCCAGATGCAGAGGGTGATGGTGCATATGTCTGGAGTTTATTTGCAGTGGCTAGAGGCCCTGGCACGCCCATTCTATCTCTCTAGTAAAATAAATAAAAAATATGTGTTAAAAATCTTGGCAGAAGCCGGGCGTGGTGGCACACGCCTTTAATCCCAGCACTCGGGAGGCAGAGGTAGGAGGATCGCAGTGAGTTCGAGGCCACCCTGAGACTCCATAGTGAATTCCAGGTCAGCCTGGGGCTGGAGCAAGACCCTACCTCGAAAAAACAAAAAAAAAAAAAAAAAAAAAATCTTGGCAGAAGCCAGGCGTGATGGCACGCACATGCCTTTAATCCCAGCACTCAGGAGGCAGAGGTAGGAGGATCACCGTGAGTTTGAGGCCACCCTGAGAATACATATTGAATTCCAGCTCAGCCTGGACTAGAGTGAGACCCTACCTCGAAGAACCAAAAAAAAAAAAAAAAAACTTGACAGAATCATAAGAAGGAAAAACCAAGCACACTAGAAGCATTTGCTTAGAAAGTGAAGGTGGAAAAACCAAGGAGAGAATTTTCATAGCATATAAAGGAACAAAGAATGCAATCATTTCACAGTAAGCCAACTGTCTATATTCCTCTGGTGATTTCTTTGAGATTATTATGAGCCCTTTTTAAAACAATCTTTGAAAACAATACTGTATTTTTCATGTCACACAGTCTTGACCTCTGAAACGTCGCTGTCTGGGCAACAGAGGCGTTCTAGAAACAAATGCTCTTTGTGGCTCTTGTGATGGTTGTGCTAGACTGAGCTACATGCCTGCACATGCTCATCAACTGCTTGACCACTGAGCTACACCCTACCCCTACACCCAAATGTTTGTTTTTTTCTTAGTATATATTAAATGTAAAAAAAATGGATGGGCTGGAGAGATTGCTTAGTGGTTAAGGCACTTGTCTGCAAAGCCAAAAGACCCAGGTTCAATTCCCCAGGACTCACATAAGCCAGATACACAAGGTGACATATGTGTCTGGAATTCGTTTGCGGTAGCTAGAGGTCCTGGTATGCCCATTCTTTCCCTCTCCTCTCTCTCAAATAATTAAATAAAAATAAAAAATATATATTTAAATATATATTAAATAAAAATTAAAATTTAAATATATATATAATATATATAATTTTTGATATATATATATATACATATATATAGAAATGGCTCAGCAGTTGAGGCACTTGCCTGCAATGCCTACTGACCCAGGTTCAATTCCCCATTACCCACATAAAGCCAGATGCACACACAAAAAAAAAAAAAAAAATCACATGCATCTGGAGTTTAATTAACGTTGTAATGGCTGGAGGCCCTGGCATGTCCATTCTCTCTGTTTTTCTTCTCTCTCTCTCTCTCTCTCTCTCTCTCTCTCTCCTTGCAAATAAATAAAATATTTTTAAAAAAGGAAAGAGGAAAAAGTATGGATTTCTGGGTTGGTAAGATGGCTTAGAGAGTAAAGTGGTCACTGCTCAAGCCAGAGACTCTGAGTTCCCTCCTCAGACCCCCATCCATGTAAAGATATGGAAGCCGTATTGTCGCCTGTAATCCCAGAATGCTAATGCTGACACTGATGATGGGATGGAAGATGGAAACAGAATTTCCCAGAAGTTCATGGTTAGCACAGCAGAGTCAGAAACCCTGCCTCAAACCCTCAGATAAGGTGGAAAGATGATAATTGACTAGAAAGTATTTGTTTTTCTCTCTCTCTCTGTCTCTCTCTCTCTCTCTCTCTCTCTCTCTCTCTCACTCTCTCTCTCACACACACACACACACACACACATACACACACAGTGTTCTTATGGTGAGATGGGGGTATGGAGATAGGAGAAACCCTTGAAGTTCATGGGCCAGCTAGCCTGGTGCACTCAGCAGTAAACAACAAAGAGACCCTGTCTCAAACAAAGTGGAAGGTGAGGACTAACACCTGAGGCTGTCCTCTGACCTTCACATGTGTGCTATGCCATGTGCATACCTGCATTCACACAAACACACACACACAGAGAGAGAGAAAGAGAGAGAGAGAAGTATTCATGCCTTCACTTCCCCTTGCAGTAAAAGAATAGGTCACCACTGAGATTGTGGATAATGCAGCATGGTGTTTTATCAATTAAGTAAATTGAAAAAGAATGAATCCAGGCTGGGGAAATGGTTTAGCTGTTAAGGCGTTTGGCTGCAAAGCCTAAGGACCCTGGTTCAATTCCCCAGGACCCATGTAAGCCAGATGCACAAGGGGGTGCATGCGTCTGGAGTTCGTTTGCAGTGGCTGGAGGCCCTGATGCACCCATTCTCTCTCTCTCTCTCTTTCTCTCTCTCTCTCTGACTCTTTCTCTCTCTGTCTGTCACTCACAAATAAATAAATAAAAAACAAAACAAATTTTTAAAAAAGGTGTTCACCACCATGCCCGGCATTAAAAAAAAAAAGAATGAATCCTGACTTTAGTGGATTCTCCATTGTCATGGGATGCGTGCTTGCCAATAGTTGGCATTGGCATGTGGGCAGTGTCCTTCCCTTCTCCTCTGCTCTTCTTGCTGGTTCCGTGTTCTTCTGAGCCACCAGAAGCACTTCCCCACTCTTAGCTAACAGATTCTGGTGGTTTCCTTTCTGTCTCTTCACCAGCCACGCACCAGGAAAACTCCTGAGTGGGAGAAAAGCAGGAGAACCCCTGATGCCCTGCTCTACAAAAGTGGCTAAATGCAGAGAGCCACCTGCCTTCCTCATTCGCGTGTCCTTACCAAGCCCGCAAAGAGTCCCTCTTCATCCAAGGGTTCCCTGGAGTATTATCTGCATGCTGTGCTGCTCCTCTACCAGGACCACATGCCCTTCATGGAATTTCCTACAGTCTACCAAATTTAGGAAGATTTTTTTCCCCTGTAGACATGCCCAGTTCTCCTATAAGCCCAAACATGGAAATTTTAAACTTAGAAACCAAGGTAGTCTGAACAGAGTACATGTCTGGCTTCTTATAAAAGCACCATCATGGGCTGGAGAGATGGTTTAGTAATTAACGTGCTTGCCTGTGAAGGCTAAGGACCCAGGTTCAATTCCCCAGGAGCTACGTAAGCCAGATGCACAAAGTGGTGCATATGTCTGGAGTTCATTTGCACTGGCTAGTGGCCCTGGCATGCCCATTCTCTCTCTCAAATAAATAAATATTAAAAATAAAAGCTTTTTTTAAAAAAAGTGCCATCATACAATGCCCAGATGTCATATGTCCTGGCCCTGTTTCATGTGAGAGTTAAATTGTGGAATGCCAAGACACAGCACCAGCCCAGTCTTGTTAGAATTGAGTGGAGGATACAGGAGATCTACTGTCAGATGAACCTCTGGGGCCTGTTGCAGTAATGTTACAATATATGGGTATCAGGCTATCCTTTTTCTCACATAGGATGCTATAGGTAGAATTTTCTCATTCCTCAGGTGTATGAGAAGAAAAAATTATAACAAACTTACTTAATCTAAAGACCTTAACTACATGGGTTTTAAAAACATTTTTAAAAACACAAGCCAGTTGTGGTGACACACACTTAATCCCAGCACTCGGGAGGCAGAGGTAGGAGAATCACCATGAGTTTGAAGCCACCCTGAGACTACATAATGAATTCAGGTCAGCCTTGGCTAGAGTGAGACCCTACCTCAAAAAAAAAAACATAATATAGAGTCTGGAAAGATTGCTCAGTTATTGTTAAAGGCATTTGCCTGTGTTTGATTCCCTAGTACCCATGCAAAGCCAGATATAAAAAGCAGTTCTTGCATCTGGAGTTCATTTGCAGTGGCAAAAGTTCTTGGTATGTCCATACTTCCTCCCACCCCCATCTTTCTCTGTCTCTCAAATAAAAATAACTAAATAAATAAATTTAAAAATATTTTAAAGTAATAATTTAGGGCTGAAGAGATGGCTTAGTGGTTAAGGCACTTGCCTGTGAGACCTAGCCTAAAGACCCATGTTCAACTCCCCAGATCCCACATAAGCCAGATGCACAAGGTAACACATGTGCAAGGTTGCACATGCGCACAAGGTGGCACACGTGTCTAAAGTTTGATTGCAGTGGCTGGAGGCCCTGGTGGGCCAATTTTTCCCTCTCTCTCTCTCTCTCTCTCTCTCTCTCTCACTGTCTCTCTTTCTCTCATAAAAAATGCAAACTAAAATAATAATAATAATCTAGGGTTGGAGAGATGGCTTAGCCATTAGGCACTTGCCTGCAAAGCCAAAGTACCCAGTTTTGATTCCCCAGTACCCACATAAAACCAGATGCACAAGGTGACTATTCAGGCCTGGTAGCACACACCTTCCATCCCAGCACTTGGGAGGCTGAGGTAGGAAGATCACTGTGAGTTCAAAGCCAGCCTGGAGTACAGAGTAAGTTCTAGTTCAGCCTGGGCTAGAGTGAGATACTGTGAGTTCCTGGGTTCTTACTCCAGGGCCGGCTGCTGTTTCCCCAAAGGCATCCCAGCCAACTGTGGAGACCAAAGTTGTTGTGCACGTGACGTGAGGAGAGAAAGAATCACTCACTCCCAGGAGTCAGTTCCGGTGAACAGTTCTCGGTTTATTGTCAGGGAAAATGGATTTATAAGCACTGGAGGGCGGGAAAAGGACCCTAAGGGGACTGGTGGATTTAAAGATTGCTAGTCTATGGGGACATTCATTGCAGCATGTAGGCAGTGGTGGGTCAGGTGATCTGGGGTCTTGGGGGATGGGCAGTGTGAGGGTATTGGCTGATAAGCAGTTTCCTAGGCAACTGGCCAAAGGCCACAGAGTTATGGACAAAGCCTAAGTCTTATCTGAAAGTCCAGGTATCCTGTGCTTAGAGGGGGAATGGCCTTACTTCCTGCCAATCTCAGGGTCTGGGATTTTGTCCAGGGATCCAGGCTCACTGCAACCCACAAGAATGGGGGAGGATCCTGGATCACTTCAACCCCCAATGATGGGGGAAGTAGCTCCCCTGCAGGTCCAGTACCCAAGATATGACCAGTGGTTCAGGCTGCTGCTACCCCTCCATAGCCTGGGGCCTTCATGTCAGACAGTTTAGGTTTGCTTTAACCCTGGGCCCTGCCAATGTCCAACAAGATACTGCTT
This sequence comes from Dipus sagitta, assembly GCA_036346955.1. NCBI lineage: Eukaryota > Metazoa > Chordata > Mammalia > Rodentia > Dipodidae > Dipus > Dipus sagitta. Next base: position 60,519,031 of record CM070777.1, on the reverse strand, counting down.
CAAAAGATGAAAAAAAAAGTAGCATTTTTTTTCCTGGCTACTGTGACTAGTGCAGTTATAAACATGAATGTGAAGCTATCTGAAGTCCTTTATGTGCCTGAGTGGCATAGCTGGGCCATATGCTACTTCAGTCATCAGTTTTGTGAAGAGCTTGCATACTGATTTCCTTATAGGATGCACCACCAACAGCAAATACGGTTTCCTCTCTCCCCACATTCTCACCAGCATTTGTTGTCTAGTTTCTTGATGACAGCCATTTTAGCTCAGGCTAAGATGGAATAAGCACTTTTTTTTTTTTTTTTTTTTTTTTTTTTTTTTGGTTTTTCGAGGTAGGGTCTCACTCTAGCCCAGGCTGACCTGGAATTCACTATGGAGTCTCAGGGTGGCCTCGAACTCACGGCAATCCTCCTACCTCTGCTTCCCGAGTGCTGGGATTAAAGGCGTGCGCCACCACGCCCGGCTGGAATAAGCACTTTTAATTTGCAGTTATTTCCCTAAAACTAAGGATAGTGAACACTTTTTTTTTCAACTATTGATTGGCCACTTGGATTTCTTCTTGTGAGCGCTGTCCCTCCATTCATTGGCCCATTTATTGATTGGATGATTTGGTACTTTTAATGTTTAACTTTTTTTTTTTCTAGTAGTCCACAGTATCCCATCCCATCCTTTGACTCTGCCCTTTCTTCTGTTAGGTTTCTTGAACCTGGGAAGGGATGATACAGATCTCCCGCTTAGGGAAGAGCATTCAATCATCACTTGTTCTCAGCAATTTGACCAGCTGTGATTCTCTGTCACTACTACGGCTCACTGCAAAAAGGAGCTTCTGGGGCTGGTGACATTGTTCAGTGGTTAAGGCACTTGCGTGCAAGGCCTAATGACCCGGGTTTGATTCCCCAGTACCCATGTAAAGCCAGATGCATAAAGTAGCACATGCATCTGGAATTTGTCTGTAGTGGCTAAAGGCCCTCGCATGCCCATTCTCTCTGATTCTCTTCTCTCTCTCCTTGCAAATAAATAATAAAAATATTTTTTTAAGTAGCTTCTGTGATCAAAGCTGACAACGGCACTAATCAATGGTAATAAACAATCACTTAGGAGATAATTTGATGAGCACATCACATCCATTTAGCAAAACTTCTTTACTTCTTTACTATGACCATGCCAGGTCTATAATGCCAGAGTAAGGAGATTCACTTCCATGTCAAAAGTCATCAGAACTCAGAGGGGATTTCCTGAGCATCTTGCACACCAGGTAGGAGGGTATGGTCAAGATTACTTTTTTTTTTACCATAAAGTGACCTCTCCAAATAAATCTGCTACCATTTGTGTCAATTACTAAAGTAAAAGTGAAAACATGAAAGTCAATTCACAGGCTGGAGAGATGGCTTGGCTGTTAAAGGCACTTACTTGCAAAGCCTGATGACCCGTGTTTGATTCCCTAGTACCCATGTAAAGCCAGACGCACAAAGTGACGCATGTATCTGGAGTTCATTTGCAGTGGAAGTAAGCTCTAGTGTTCCCATACTCTCTCTCTCTCTCTCTCTCTCTCTCTCTCTCTCTCTCTCTCCACTGTCTCTCAAATAAATAAAAGCATAAAAAGGGAAGAAAATCAATTGACATGGCTGATTTATATGACCTTATTTATTTAGACTGACAAAGATTTAATTCTGGATGTTTATTTCTCAACAAGGTCTTGGTATGTTGTGCGGGCTAACTTCAAACATCTGATCCCATTACCACAGCCTCCTCAGTGCTTAATTTGTTCTTAAAAAATTGAAATTCGGGCCAGGCATGGTGGCACACGCCTTTAATCTCAGCACTCGGTAGACAGAGGTAGGAGGATTACCGTGAGTTCGAGGCCACCCCAAGACTACATAGTAAATTCCAGGTCAGCCTGGGCTAGAGGAAGACTCTACCTCAAAAAAAAAAAAAAAAAAAAGAGAGAGAGAGAGAGAGAAAAGAAAAGAAAAGAAAGAAAGTTGGGCTGGAGAGATGGCTTGCAATTAAGGCACTTGCCTGTGAAGCCTAAAGACCCAGGTTCAAATCCCCAGTCTGGAGTTAGTTTATAGTAGCAACAGGCCCTGGCATGCCCATTCTCTCTTTCTCTCTTTCTCTCTTTCTGCTCTTTCTTGCGCTCTCTCTCTCTCTCTCTCTCTCTCTCTTTCTCTCTCTCATACACACTATCTCACTCCCAAATAAACATTTTTTAAAAGGAATTGAAAGTTTCTTAAGTATTAGGATGTTTAAAGGAAAAGGAGTCTGGGGACAGGTAAAATTTACATCCAAGCCAGGAGTAAATTCTCTTGGGGAGTAAATTCTCTTGGGGAAGAAATCCAGATGATAATGGGCCAGGTCCTGAGCCTTCTCAGAACAGCAAGCCCTATGCTTGTCATTCAACTACTAACTCTTTGCTCTCTCTGTTCTTTCCTCCCCTTAGTACCATCAACTTCTCAGCCATGGGTCAGACTTCTTCTGCATCCTCTCATTCCGAGGCTCATGATTTGCCCTCCAGCATTGACATGTGTCTTAAGAATCTCAAGATGGAAAGCAAAATCATCTCTGAGGAAACTGTCACTTTGATTCAATCCTACTTGGAGGCAGGAAACCTTCACAGAGCAGTTATTACAATAAGTGAGGCTCTCAGAGGCATCTATAAAGCCCCGCTGAACATTGCGGTGGCAGGGGAGACCGGGGCAGGGAAGTCCAGTTTCATCAATGCCCTGAGGGGCGTCGGTCATGAAGAGGAAGGAGAAGCTCCCACAGGGGTGGTAGAGACAACCATGAGCAGAACTCCATATGAACACCCAAATTTTCCCAATGTGACACTATGGGACCTGCCTGGCATTGGGTCCACTGCATTCCAACCACAAGATTATCTGAAGAAAATAAAGTTTGAGGAATATGACTTCTTCATTATTGTCTCTTCGGGACGCTTTAAACACAGTGATGCAGAGCTGGCCAAGGCCATTGCACAAATGAATAGGAGTTTCTACTTTGTTCGAACCCACGTAGACATTGATATAATGTTCCTAAAAAAGAATTATCGTAGGAGAATCACCAGACAGACAGCTTTAAAACAGATTCGAAATAGCATTTCAAGTGTACTTCAGGAGATTACCCAACAGGAGCCACCCGTCTTCTTGGTCTCTAACTTTGATGTGTCTGACTATGACTTCCCAGAGCTGGAGGCCACCCTCCTGCGGGAGCTCCCAGGCCGCAAGCGCCACATCTTCATGCTTACTTTGCCATCCATTACTGAGGCCATCATAGATCAGAGGAGAGATTCCCTAAAGCAGAAGATCTGGCAGGAATCCCTGAAGCCTAAGGCCTGGACCATCTTTCCATTTAGAGGCTGGACCAACAATGACATGGAGAAGCTCGAGGAGAATTTGAATCTCTACAGAGCTTACTTTGGCCTGGATGATGCCTCATTGGGACGCATGGCTGAGGATTTGCACCTCTCAGTGCAGAAGCTCAAGGAGAACATTAAGTCTCCACATTTGTTTTCAGTAGAGAAGGATGAGGCCGTAACAGATAAACTGTTGAAGTACGCTCAGCAGGTTTACTTTTCAAAGACTTACTATTTGCAGAATCACTTCATTGATACTGTGGCAAATGATGTTAAAACTCTCCTCAGTGAAGAAGACCTTTTCACAGAGGTGGGTTCATTCACATCTAATGCTTCTCTGTATTAGAAAGAATCAATAGATATATGGTGAAATTTATCGAAAGTGTTTTCTAGAGCCAGGCGTGGTGGCACACGCCTTTAATCCCAGCACCTGGGAGGCAGAGGTAGGAGGATCGCCAAGAGTTCGAGGCCACCCTGAGACTCCATAGTGAATTCCAGGTCAGCCTGAGCTAGAGTGAGACCCTACCTCGAAAAACCAAAAAAAAAAAAAAAAAAATCAGTATTTTCTACAGCTGTTGGGATAATCATGTCTTTTCCTTTTTAGACTATTATATGATGCGTTCTTTCGATTCTTTATTATAAATTGTCTCTTTACTTGGAGATTATTCCCTTTATTGTTAAGAAACATTTTAGTTTACTATAATTCCATTTGTCAATTTTTTTAATTTTTACTTATTTATTTGAGAGAGAGAGAGGGAAGAGGCAGACAGATACAGAGAGAATGGGCACACCAAGGCCTTCAGCCCATGCAAATGCACTCCAGACACATGTGCCACCTGTGCATCTGGCTTACGTGGGTCCTTTGGAATTGAACCTGGGTCCTTTGACTTTGTAGACAAGTGCATTAACTGCTAAGCTGTCGGGCACTGCCAGGTAGCTGGTGGGCCTCAGCGTGACACTGTCTCTGGGTGCCTCGGGTGACCAACAGCCTCAAATCTCTCCAGAGACAATTGAACTCTCTCGTGGGTGTGGTACTTCAAAACCGTCTAGCCTTAGGCCCCATTACTGCTGAACTTGGGGGGAATATATGTGGTCTTGGGACAAGAATGTTGTTTTTGTTGTTAATGAATCAAATGTTGTTGAATAAAATATTAAAACTCAAGCAAAGAGCTGCTTGACCACTACAAGCCTGAGGACCCCACCACCTGGTTCTCTAACCCTTTAGTTACTTGGCTTATCCCACTCCTTAGCCCCCTCCTTGCTATAGGAACCCTATTGCTTGTAGCCCCTTGTCTCATCAAATTTCCCAGATAACAAATTACTAATATTTCTAAAGTTGTTACTAATCGGGTCCTCATGTACCATCTAGCTCTATCTGGACCTATGGTAAATTATGAAAAACTCACTCAGGATGACACTGCCCCATTATAAAAACAAAGAGGGAGTTGTCGGGCACTGCCAGGCACAGGCTGGAGCCTTCAGTAGATGGGTCTGAGCTAGCCAGGTACAGCTAAGGACACCCGGGCTACAGGAGGCCACTCCCTCTCTAAGCCTGGCACACCTGAACTTAGGCTTTGCCCTGTGACCTCTGGCCAGTTGCCTAGGAAACTCCTTGTATGCTATCAGCCAGCGACCTTTGCACAACCCATCCCCCTATACCTTCCCTTTACCATTGCTTCAGTGCTGGACTGTATGCCTTTATATGCTAATCAGGCATCAGCAAGCAACCTTGTACATCTAATCCCCTTAGGACCTCAACTGCTTATAAACCCATTTTCCTATTGACCAAACCAAGCTGTTCATAGAGACTGCCTCCCAAAAGTGATGTCATCGCGCTCACCATGGTTGCACCTTCCGGGGAACCGCAGCTGGCCCCTGAGCAACCTACACTAAGTTCCCTAAGGAACCTATACTAAGCCATCTCTCCAGACCTTTTTTTCTTTTTTTGAGGTAGGGTCTCACTGTAGCCCAGGCCGACTTGGCACTCACTCTGTAGTCCCAGGTTGTCCTCAAACTCAGCAATCCTCCTACCTCTGCCTCCTGAGTGCTGGGATTAAAGGCGTGCGCCAATATGCCAGGCTCCGTTTGTCAGTTTTGTCTTGGGTACTCTACACAGAAAATCATTGCATGTTCAAATATGGTGAAGTCTTTCACCTATGTTTTCCTACAGACATTTCAGTTTCTAGCTTATATTAATACCTTTGGAAGGGCAAAGACTAACTCGGTGGTAAAGTGGTTACTTCCCATGCATTTCTTCTCTGCATTACCAGAAGAAAAAAAAGGGAGGGGGGCTCTTTGACCCAGTGTGAGTTGACTTTTGACAGAATGAGAGGTTCAAGTTTCAATCTTTTTTTTTTTTTTTTGGATATTCAGGTTGCCTATTTGTCAAACAACCTGTTATTTTTCTGGTGTATGTTTTTGGAATCCTTGTTGTGGATAGTTTCCTGAGTTCTTTCTTCTGGCCCATTGGTCGCTATGTCTATTTTCATGCCACTCACATGCTGTTTTTGTTACTGTGGCTCTATACTTAACTATACCTTAAAATCAGGTATTATGATGCCTAAAGCTTGGTTCTGTCTGATCAAGATTGCTTTGGCCAAACTGGGCATGGTGATGCATGCTTTTAATCCCAGCACTCAGGAGGCAGAGGTAGGAAGATCACTGTGAGTTCAAGGCCACCTGAGAAAGACTGCGACTCTACCTTGAAAAACCAAAAAAAAAAAAAAAAAAAAAAGATTGCTTTGATCATTTGCCATCTTCTATTTTTGCATATGAATTTTTTGGATTCAATTTTCTAGTTCTATGGAAAAAGACATGGCTATTTTGATTGGGATTCCATCACTGTTTGGTAATTTTCATTGTGAACATATTTCATTTCCTCGGTTAATTTTGTTTGTTTGTTTTGTTTTGTTTTGTTTCATTTTGTTTTGTTTTTTGAGGTAGGGCCCAAGATGACCTGTAACTCACTCTGTTGTCCAAGGCTGGCCTCGAACTCATGGCGGTCCTCCTACCACTGCCTCCTAAAAGCTGGGATTAAAGTTGTGTGCCACTATGCCCGGTCTTTCCTCAGTTAGCTTCATTCAAAGTTTCTGTTTTCCTTTTTCTTCTCTCCTTCCTTTCCTTCTTTGTGTATGTGGCTATTGTGAGCAGAATTTCTGTCATGATTTCTCTCACTTCTAGAGGCTGGAAATCTGAGCTCAAGATGTTGGCTGGTTGGTGCCCTCTGTGGCTTATAGATGATCATCTTCCCTGTCTTCACTTGGTCTTTCCGCTGGAATGTGTGTGCCCTAGTCTCCACTTCTTGCAAGGGCACAGTCATAGTGAATTAGTGTCCTCTGAATGGCCTCATTCAAACTTCATTACTTCCTTGAATTACTGTCTCACATAGTCAGATTTTGACGTACTAAGTCTTATTATTTCAATTTCAACAAAAGCATTGGGTGATGGGTCACCTTGCAAACATAAAAAAGTGATTGTGGCCAGGCCTGATGGTGCACGCCTTTAATCCCAGCACTCGGGAGGCAGAGGTAAGAGGATTGTAGTGAGTTCAAGGCCACCCTGAGACTCCATAGTGAATTCCAGGTCAGCCTGGGCTAGAGTGAGGCCCTACCTCAAAAAACAAACAAACAAAAAAGTGATTGTGATTTATATAGAATCAGATCAATTCTTTTTTTTTTTATGCCCTAGGCCATACAAAAGTAGGTCAAAGCCAGGTGTGGTGGCGCATGCCTTTAATCCCAGCACTCAGGAGGCAGAGGTAGGAGGACCACCGTGAGTTCAAGGCCACCCTAAGACTATGTGGTGAATTCCAGGTCAGCCTGGGCCAGAGTGAGACCCTACCTCGGAAAAAAAAAAATTTTTTTTAAGTAGGTCAATAGATAGATTAATATAAATTCTGAAATCCAACCTGAGGTGAAGCTCAGTTGATAAAGTGCTTGTTTCTCAAGCGTGCAGACCTGAGTTCCTTCCATCAGAACCTATGTAAAAATAAAATGAGGCATGGTAGTGATGCACACCTTTAATCTCAGTACTAGGAATATAGAAACAAGTATTCACTGGCTGGCTGGCCTGGTTCACTTGTTGAGTTCTAGGTAAATCAGAAACGCTGCCTCAGAAAACAAGGTGCACAGTGCCTGGGGGATGACAGCCAAGGTTGTCCTTTGACCTCTGTATCTGGTCACACACAAACACATGCAGCTTTTCTCTCACACACGTACAGCCTTACACACACACACACACACACATTAACACACACACAACCAAAATTTCTCCAATTTTTTAAATGTAATAGTGTTTATTTAACTTCAAAAACATCTCAGCATTCTAAACATACAGAAAATAACAGAATGTTGCAAATTGTGTTGAAGTACAGAGGGCCCTTGAACCTCAGTGATGCAGTCATTCTTTTGCTTTGCTGACAAAGACAAGTTCTAGTTTAGAAACAAAGTTTGAAAATCTACTGCACTGAACTAAAGGAATAACTGTAAACACTTCTCATGCCAGCTGACCCCACCCCCCTTTTCCACAACTAAGAATATCAGCAGAATGCTATGTCACTATATACAAAACAAGACAACCTGAAGCTAAATGGATGCCCACTGCAGTATCAACAGGTCCAGCCTCACAGTGCACGCCCTGAGATACAAGCCCCTCAAAAAGGCATCTCCCCCCCATTCTCCACGCCACACAAGGAGCATCAAGAGTTTGTCTCCGTTGTTTTTTTCTCTTTACAAACTATAGATATGTACAGTTGACAATTCAGGATTTCTAGCCAATAACCATATAGCTAGCACCACCTTACAAGCTGAAAACAAAATGCCAGAAACATCTCCAAATGCCTTGTCACCCCAACAGCAAAGTGCACAGAGTGAGGAGAACACGAGAGTGCCTTTTCATCTTAAAAATGCTTGGAAATATGTACAACTTTGATACAGTTTCAGGGTGCTCCGAACACCCATGGCCACTTCATGTAAACCACTGACACTTTGAGAGACTTCGATATGATCGTGATCAAGTTTTGTAATTAAACCCAATGAGGGCAACAGACACGGCTCCAAGAAGCGATGTGTCAGTCACAGCGCTCCCTACTCTAAGGTATTCACAAAGGGACAAATAAGCAGTTTATTCATCCTCTTCCTCCTCCTCTTCTTCCTCCTCCTCCTCTTCATCTTCCTCTTCCACCTTTTTCCCGGCAACTTTGGCAGGACCCTTGGTGCCATCAACCTTCCCTTCAGACTTACAGTCTGCAACATCCTTCTCGTGCTTGTCCTTCAGCTTGGCCGCCTTGCTGACCTACGGCTGCTTCTCGCTGTCCCTTAAGTTATTCCACATCTCACCCAGCTTCTTGGCCACATCTCCAATAGAGATGCCAGGGTTTGTGGGACAGAATTCCAAACAGAATAAGAAAAATCCAGATGGTGGTCTTTTGGGGGCATTGGGGCTCTTTTTCTTCTGGCCTCCTTTAGCTGGTCCTTTCATTTTTTGAGCATAGCGCACTTTATCCGCCTTCGCCATTTCATCAAACTTGGATTTTTCCTTGCTAGACATTGTCTTCCACCTCTCAGAACACTTCTTGGAAAACTGCAAAATTGACAGGGACCTCTGGGTTTTTCTTCTTATGTTCTTCTCTGCAAGTCTGCACAAAGAAGGCATAGGCAGGCATCTTGCCCTTTGGCTTCCTGGGGTCACCGTTAGCCATCCTGGGTGTACTGTTCGCTCGTCTGGGCAGCGCAGGGCACGAGGCGCGGCTCAGCACTCCCCAGCCTCGCGCCAGCTGACTCCACGAGAGCCGCCCCTCCAATCTTATCATGGGAGCTTTGTTACTGACTTACGCCTACATAATCCACATTGATGTCCTCTTTTTTCTCTTCCTCACATTGATGACATCTTTCCCCACGGCACCTTTCAGACTCATGAGTAGCTAAAACTACTGTATGGAGATCTCGGCACCCTGGATTCTAGCAGCACGGTTCTGTCATTACCTTATCTCCCAGCAGTAATTCAGAAGTCATCTATGTGTCTCTGAGATGAAATGAGAGGAACACATCTATGGACTTATACCCTTCTTCCCAAATGTCTGTTGGATTTAATCTCAGGGTTGACAAACTTTGGCATGTGGCAATAGCTATCTTGGAGTCCAGTTTGGTGTAGCTCATGAGATAGAAATGGTTTCAGTATTTTCATAGACAGAAAACCTTGCCATGAGATGTGTTCTTTGTGTTTACTTTATATGCTAATCCATGCTCTTAGAATTGTCACAATGCAGAAGTCCAGGCAGCAGCCAGGAACAGAGAAGAAAGGCACTTCCACTCATACAGTGGCACAGGGTCTGAGGTTCTGAACACTGAACTCCTAGGCCTTGCTTTGGTTTACTAACAAGTACATTTTCCTCTCCATTCAGCATCATCTGCTGCACCCAGCCATGGGTCACCCTTGCTCCTCAGGGCCTTCTCCTTCCATGACTCAGCTTCTGGCCTCCAGCCTCGACACATTCTTTAAGAACTTCAAGAAGGACAGCAAAATCCTCTCGGAGGAAACCATCACTCTGATTGAAAGCCACCTGGAGAATAAGAATCTGCAGGGAGCAGCTGCAGTGATCAGTGATGCCCTGAGAGACATTGAGACAGCCCCGCTGAACATTGCTGTAACCGGGGAGACCGGGGCAGGGAAGTCCAGTTTCATCAATGCCCTGAGGGGCGTGGGACCTGAAGAGGAAGGAGCAGCTCCCACGGGGGTGGTAGAGACAACCATGAGCAGAACTCCATATGAACACCCAAGGTTTCCCAGTGTGACCATATGGGACCTGCCTGGCATCGGGTCCACTACTTTCCAGCCACAAAATTATCTAACAGAAATGAGGTTTGGGGAGTACGACTTCTTCATTCTCGTCTCTGCTACACGCTTTAAAGAAGTCGATGCACATCTGGCCAAAGCCATCGCAAAGATGAATATGAATTTCTACTTTGTCCGAACCAAAGTAGATAATGATATAAGTAATGAGCAAAGGGGTAAACCTAGGAGTTTCAACAGGGAGAATGTCTTAAAGAAAATTCGAGACGACAGTTCAAAACATCTTCAGGCTGCCCTGTCCAGTGAGCTGCCCGTCTTCTTGGTCTCTAACTTTGATGTGTCTGACTATGACTTCCCAGAGCTGGAGGCCACCCTCCTGCGGGAGCTCCCAGCCCACAAGCGCCACATCTTCATGCTCTCCTTGCACAGTGTCACGGAGGCCGCCATTGACCGCAAGAGGGATTTCTTGAAGCAAAAGGTGTTTTTGGAGGCCCTGAAGGCTGGAGCATGGGCTACCCTTCCACTCGGGGGCTTGATCAGAGACAGTGTGGAGACTCTGGAGAAGACCTTGAATCTCTACAGGTCTTACTTTGGGCTGGATGATGCCTCATTGAAAAACATTGCCAAGGATTTTGAAGTGTCTATAAATGATCTCAAAGCACACATTAAGTCACCCCATTTGCTAAAAGAAGAAAAAGATATGCCCTTACAAGAGAAACTAATGAAATGGATTGAGCACGTTTCCTCAGTTACTGGGGGACCACTGGCCACTGGCCTTTACTTTAGAAAGACTTTCTATTGGCAAAATCATTTCATTGATACCGTGGCAAGTGACGCCAAAGCTCTGCTTAGTAAGGAAGAGCTTTTTACGGAGAAGGTGGGATCACCAGAGCTACCCCCACTGAATATCCAGAAGCAGTGATGGAACATTGAGGTGCAAATGCCAGTACATGCCTGTCTTTTGCTGCCATGGGATACTCACATAGCCTACTCTTAAGTAGCACACATTTTCTGTGAAGTAAAAAAATAAAAATAAAAAAAAGGTTAATTACTTTCACTATGGAAAATGTGCAGCTCTGCTATTGTAGTGGAAGAGCCTTTGACAGCATACAAATGAGTGAGAACAACTCTTTTCCAGTAATTGTCTTTGTTTTGTTTTTACTTGGCATACAATTTGTTTTTGTTGATTCCCATCCCCCTCTTCTATCCCTAATACCCCTCCGCCAACTTCACCTTCCCCCAGTATTCATTAAATCTTATGTGCAAAAACACATGGGTGCCTAGATTTGACCTGCAGGATCCTTGCCAAATTAATCCTAGATCTTTTGCCCCATGGTGGGTGCCACACTTTCCCACACTCTCACTCCTGGGATAAAAGAGGTAATATCCTTGGAGAGTTATGAAATTGGGGAGGTTGGTGCTCAACATTGTTGTGACTGAACACCTTCCTGTGAGCTGGTGCCTCCGTACATCAGAGCCACACAACAGATGGGATAGTAACTATTTGCTATGCTCCGCCCAGAATAAGCTCAGTAAGGAATGGGTGAGTGAACATACCTACAGAGCCTCTCATCCCATGCAAGCAGTGGTGCCTTGTTCCATACCTTTCTTCTGCCCACACGAACGAATTAGGAGTTCACATTACATTGGCAATTGCAACTCTATCGTTATGGTAAGGTCACTCCAAAACCACTACTTAACTGTCTCTAAATTCCAAAGGGAATTGTTGGTCCTTTCCCTCACTTGAGTGGAGGATCGGGATGTGGAATTTTTGACAGTAGGATTATCCCTACAACCTGTAGACAATTGCTATGTTTTTTTGGATGCCTAAAATCACACTTTGTTAAAATACTAATGTAGGCTGGGCATGGTGGTGCACACCTTTAATCCCAGCACTCAGGAAGACAAGGTAGGGAGATTGCTATGAATTTGGGGCCAGCCTGAGACTACATAGTGAATTCCAAGTCAACCTGGGCTAGAGAAAGACCTTACCTCAAAAAACATTTTTTTTTCTGGGGCTGGAGGGATGAGCTGTTAAGACATTTGCCTACAAAGCCAAAGGACCCAGGTTTGATTCCCCAGGCCTATGTTAGCCAGGTGCACAAGGTGGTGCATGCGTCTAGAGTTTGTTTCCAGTGGCTAGAGTCCCTGGCACACCCATACTTACTCTCTCTCTCTCTCTCTCTCTCTCTCTCTCTCTCTCTCGCCCCAAATAAAAGAAAAAACACAAACTTTATTTTAAAAAAAATAGTGCTGGAGAGATGGCTCAGCAGCTAAGGCACTTGCCTGCAAAGCCTAAGGACCTGAGTTCAATCCCCAGTACCCACCTTAAAAAAATGCCAGATGCACAAAGTTTTGCATGCATCTGGAGTCTGTTTGCAGGGGCTGGAGGTCCTGGGACACCCATTCTCTCTATCTCTCTTCTATCTCTGCTTGCAAATAATAAACAAGCAAAAAATAAAATTTTTTTAAAGGTTTAAAAAAAAGCAGATTCTAGATCAATATTGGGGTTCTCCAGAAAAATAGAAACAATAGATTAACATTCATAACTCCTTACATCTACATCTATAGCTACATAATATCCGTATGTGTTACTTTTGTGCTGTGACGACCAAAATACCTGACAGAAAGGACTTAAGGGAGAAAAGGTTTGCTGTGGATCATGGTTTCAGAAAAGCGCAATCCGTCACCGCAGAGGAGGCATGACAGAAGAGTCTGAGTTGATCGTAGCAGAGGCTGTACACACACATCAGAATAGAAGCAGAAAGCACTAGATGAGACCCAAGAGAAGGTGTACAGTTCGAAGTTCCAGCCGTTATGACCTACTCCCACATGCTAAGCCTTACCTCCTACAGGCTTGACCACATTTTAAATAATGCTATATGCTAGGGATCAAGAGCTTAAAACATGACCCTGTAGGGAAAATCCAGCTATTATACTATTATTCCTATATCCTAGAATCTCTCCTCTCCTCTCCATTCCTCTTTTCTCCTCCCTACCACACCCTTTTCTTAAAGCTATGACACTGTACCCTTGGAGCCTACTAATAAAGTACTTTTGGTTTATAACACCCACATTTTCTCTCAGAGTCTCTTTCTCGGATCTCCCAAAATATCTGACAGACATTGTTGTAGATTCAACCAATCAGTGCAGATGGCCAGTTACATAAGAACACTGCGGGAGGCAGGTAGCTCAGGGGCAGTGCACTGCCCACCAAAAACTAAGGACCCCTGTTCAAGGCTAGATTCCCCAGGACCCACATTAGCCAGATGCACAAGGGGGCGCACACATCTGGAGTTCGTTTGCAGTGGCTGGAGGTCCTGGCGCACCCTTTCTCTCTCTCTCTCTCTCTCTCTCTCTCTCTCTCTCATATAAATAAATAAATAAATAAATAAATAAATAAATAATAAATATAAATAAATAAACAAATGAACAAAAAAGGAAAGAAAATTTGAGATGACAGTTCAAAACATCTTCAGGCTGCCCTGTCCAGTGAGCTGCCCGTCTTCTTGGTCTCTAAGTTTGATGTGTCCGACTGTGACTTCCCAGGGCTGGAGGCCACCCTCCTGCCAGAGCTCCCAGCCCACAAGCGCCACATCTTCATGCTCTCCTTGCCCACTGCTACAGAGGCTGTCATCAACCGGAAGAGGGACTCCCTGAAGCAGAAGATCTGGCTGCAGTCTCTGAAGGCTGGAGTATGGGCCACTCTTCCATTCGGGGCCTTGATCAGAGACAACATGGAGAATCTGGAGAAGACCTTGAGTCTCTGCAGGTCATATTTTGGGCTGGATGATGCCTCCCTGGAAAACATTGCCAAGGATTGTCACATGTCTGTGAATGAGCTCAAGGCACACATTAAGTCTCCCCATTTGTTGTCAGAAATCAAAGATGTAACCTTGGAAGACAAACTACTGAAATCCATTGAGCACATTTCCTCAGTTACTGGGGACCACTGGCCACTGGCCTTTACTTTAGAAAGACTTTCTATTGGCAAAATCATTTCATTGATGCTGTGGCAAGTGACGCCAAAGCTCTGCCTAATAAGGGAGAGCTTTTTACAGAGAAGGTGGGATCACCAGAGCTACCACCACTGAATATCCAGAAGCAATGATGGAACATTGAGGTGCAAATGCCAGTACATGCCTGTCCTTGGCCGGGTTAGGACACTGGACTGAATCTGCAAACTTTCTGAGAAAGACCAAAGGGCTAGTCCTGGAATGATTTGCTGAATCCAGCCACCCAGGCACTAAGACGCTCTAAGTCAAACCAAAGTCTCTGCTTCCCAGCCTGTCAAAATGTAAGAAGTAGCCACTTCATTGAATTGATCAAGATTCTCTTCACTGCCCTGAGCAATCCTGATCCCCTGCCAATTGGACAGATTGCTTTTTTAAAAATATTTATTTATAGAAAGAGAGACAAAGAGAAAAGAGTATGGGCACACCAGGGCCTCCTACCACTGAAAAGGAACTCCATATGCATGAGCCACTTTGTGCATCTGGCTTTACATGGGCAACTGGGAAATTGAACCCAGGTCATCAGGCTTTGCAAACAAACAACTTTGAACCACTGATCCATATCACCAGTCCCATGCTTTATTGTTTTCAACTGATAGACTGTTTCATGTGGAGTGAATTCATGAGAAGAGAGACCAGCTCCTCCAAGGGAAGGTCAGGGTGCTGGGACACCTGTTTTGCAGCACAATCTTCCCTGGTCCATTATCCAGTGTCAGAGCACTGCTAAGAGAGGGTAGCTGTTGGGGAGTGAACTCCTGTCCAAGCCCTAACCATAAACCCCTCCTTGGTTTATTTGTGAGAGTCAAAGTACAATTCTAGAAGCTGAAAACCTGGGGTGGTAAGACCCTATTGCAGAAGATTCCACATGCTTGGGCTGCGGGACACTGAGAAATCATGTTGGAATTGAGCTGGAAGCATCTTCCCTGTTGGCTTGCTGTCATGATGCTGGAAAGAGCTATGAAGACTGTTGGGGGAGAAAAGTCATCCACAGTGTTAACCAGCAGCAGATCCTGCAAATCTAGTGGTTGGCTAGCCAGGCCAAATATGCCAACTGCTGCAATGGTAGCATGTCTATTATGGGGGAAAACAACTGTTTTCGATTAGATTTGAGGCCCATTGCATGGGAGGGAATTCTGCCTAGTACTGAAAACCTAATCATAAGCCTATGGTTGGGGAGGTCATAAACCCCAGGTGGGAAACTATTACTGTTGTCTGCTAAGTACATATGTTATGCCCACCAAACTACCCTCTAAATACTAATGTTTATGCTATATATTAGTGCTATTCTCTCTTTTTAATGTTTTATTTATTTATTCATTTAAGAGAGAGTGGGAGGGAGAGAGAAAGAGTATGGGCTTACCAGGGCATCTTGCTGCTGCAAAATGCACATGCGCCACTTTGTGGGGAATCAAACCTGGGCCAGCAGGCTTCTACAAGGAAGCACCTTCAACTACTGAGCCATCTCCTCAGCCTCTTCTTTCACTTTTACTTTATTTTACTTTTTTGAGGCAAGCCCAACAGACTAGTCTTTCTTTTTATGAGAGAGCAAGAGACAGAGTGCCACCCCTAGGCCTCCAGCCACTATAATTTAATTGCCACCTTGTGCATATGTGTGACCTTATGCATGTATTATCTTGTGCAACTGGCTTACGTAGGATCTGGGATGTCAAACATGGGCCCTTAGGCTTCACAGGCAAGCACCTTAATGGCTAAGCCATCTCTCCATCCCTATTCTCACTTAAAAAAAATGTTTATTTATTTATTTGAGAGAGAGAGAAAAAGGCAGAGAGAGAGAGAGAGAATGGGCACTCCAGGGCTTCCAGCCACTGCAAACGAACTCCAGATGCATGTGCCTCCTTGTGCATCTGGATAACATAGGTCCTGGGGAATCGAACCTAGGTCTTTTGGCTTTGCAGGCAAATGCCTTAACCACTAAACCACCTCTCCATCCCCTATTCTCACTTTTGATTAAAGAAGCTTCTCTTTTCAGATGACAGTGGCCACCGGGGAGGTTTGAAATTCATCAAAGTGCTGAGAAGAAGTGACAGTGGAGTGTTCAGCACTGAGGCATCTCTATTTCAGCCCCCAAAGCTCAGAGACCATTGAGGAAGAGGTGGTAGAAAGAATCTAAGAACCAAAGAAAGGGAGAAGTGCTTTATTTTGTCTTCCAGACACCAAGTAGCCATGGAATTCATGACTTCACAGTGGCTGACGCTACCTATGTGCATAATAGCATGAGAAAAAATGATGATATCAAAATAGAAGAAGAAAGACTAGTTGGAAAGAAGAGGGGATTCTGTGGAGGGGGGATTCAAGAGGAGGAAATGGGAGGGTGGTGGGAGGGAGTTATGATCATGGTACATTGCCTCTAGGTACAGAGGTTATCAATGCAGTTAAAAATAAAAACCTAGGATGTGGTGGCTGGTTTCATGATAACTGGAGCACAGGCTCATGTAACATGTGTTAAAAATCACTTCTGCGTGGGCTGGAGGGATGGCTTAGCGATTAAGGCACTTGCCTGCAAAGCCAAAGGATTCCACTTCAATTCTCCAGGACCCACGTAAGCCAGATGCACAAGGGGGCACATGTGTCTGGAGTTCATTTGCAGTGGCTGGAGGCCCTGGTGTGCCCATTCTCTGTCTCTCTCTCTCTCTGCCTCTTTCTGTCTCTCAAATAAATAAAAATAAATTTTTAAAAAATCACTTACACAGCCGGGCGTGGTGGTGCACGCCTTTAATCCCAGCACTCGGGAGGCAGAGGTAGGAGGATCGCCATGAGTTCGAGGCCACCCTGAGACTCCATAGTGAATTCCAGGTCAGCCTAGGCCAAAGTGAGACCCTACCTCAAAAATCCAAAAAAAAAAAAAAATCACTTATGCAGGTGCTTTGTGGGACAAAGACAGAAAGAACAGCAGCCATCTTTACTTGTGGAATAGTAGGAAACCAGGTAGCCCACTCCCTTAGAACCTCAGGGGCCCTCCATGTTGCAGTGGGTCTCGCAGGGTATATGTGACACAGGGTCACATGTGGGAACAACGTCTGTGCGAAACTAAATCCACTTGATCTGAAGCTAAGATACTTTGACTGTCTTGAAGAGGAACATCAGGGTTGTCTCTTGAGTTACAAAGCAAAGGGTGGGTGACTTGATCATCCTGGACCAACAAAAGGTGTAAGGCACATGTGGCCCCTTGTGCATCTGGCTTACGTGGGTCCTGGGGAATTGAACCCAGGTCCTTAGGCTTTGCAGGCAAATGCCGTAACCACTAAGCCATTTCCCCAGCCCCCCCATGTACAGATTTTTGCCTGTCTGTGTGCACGTGTGTGGGGTGGCACGTGGAGTAGGAGTGTCGTTGTGAGTGACAACTTACCCAGTAACTGGCTACATGCAAGAGTACATTTAACGTCAGGAGCAGATAAACGTGAATCCTGCATTTTCTTTGTATGGTAAGATGCTGTGGTAAATGGTGAAGAAGCAAAACTGTTCCCGGAAACCATGATGGGACATATGAGCAACCAGCACGCAGTCCTCATGGGGCTCTGCAGTGTCGGAGAAGGTAAACAAAGACTCGCCTGCACTGTACATTTTGTAATTATTTGCTTTTCCCTTTCTTTCTACATGGAATTAATGATTAATAAGAGAAAAGACATACTTTTAAAGCAGGGTCTTTAATGATTCCAACTCTGTGTGACTCACACAGCAGAGAGAAGTATGTCAAGATCTCTCAGCATGGTGAAATAAGTGGTCACTGTTTTTTTTTAAATGTTTTATTATTTATTTGTTTGTTTGTTTGAGAGAGAGAGACAGCGCAAGGGGCAGAGTGAGAAAGCAAGAGAGTGCCGGGCATGGTGGTGCTGTGAGTTGGAGGCCACCTTGAGACTACATAGTGAATTCCAGGTCAGCCTGGGCTACAGTAAGACCCTACCTTGAAAAAAAAAGAGAGAGAGAGAGAGAGAGAGAGAATGGGCACACCAGGGCCTCCAGCTGCTGCAAATGAGCTCTAGCTGCATGCATCTCCTTGTGCACCTGGCTTATATGGGTCCTGGAGAATCCAACCTGGGTCCTTTGGCTTTGCAGGCAAGTGCCTTAACCACTAAGCCATCTCTCCAGCCCCCATCGCTGGTGTCCCACGCTCCCATCAATGCAACAATGTACAGAAAACAAAACACGAGAAGAGCTGCAGGAAACCTAAGGCCAGCTCTGCTGTGTGAGGGTGTGGGTGTTGGGAGGGGGTTGTCTCTCTGTCTATGGGGGTGAGACTTTATCTGTACCTGGGTATGGACGTGTATGCATATTTGGGTTTGAGTGACTATACCATGAGGTATATCAAATTCCTTCCAGATGGAAAACGAATCTTGCGGGCCTGTTCTTAGCCCTTCTTTCCCTTGTTAAAGACAGTTACTGTTTCCGCCTTCACTTGACAAACTGCAACAAGTCAGGGGACAACTCAGGTCCAGCTGAGGATGGAAAATCATGCAGCCTATGTACAAGCGCTGTGGGGTGGGGAGCTGGCCAGACTAAGCCCAGGCCAGCCAGCACCATCTGGCCTTCACCCCCACCACTGAGCCCCAAGTCAGCATTGTTGCAGATAGAGCTGGTAAATGCAGGTACCCAGTTAGACAAGAACACTATGGGGCTAAGGGATTAGTCCAGTAGTAGACCACTGGCCTAACATGTGTGAAGCCTCGGATTGCATGTTCAGCACTGAAAAATAAAATAAAATTTAAAAAGGCAAAAGAATAGATTTATATATATATATATATAAAATCTCAAAAGACACATAGAAAGCCAGGCATGGTGATGCATACATTTAATTCCAGCCTTGGAAGGCTGAGGTAGGAGGATTGCCCTTACTTCAAGGCCAGCCTGAGACTACACAGTGCATTCCAAATCAGCCTGGGCTAGAGCAAGACCTTACCTTAAAACAAAACAAAAAAAAAGACACATAAAAAACATAGATGAGGATTTGTTAGTTGGAAGGTTGGGATAAGGAAGTCTTAGGAACTAGGGCTGGAGAGATGGCTTGGCAGTTAAGCAAAGCCTAAGGACCAGGTTCCATTGAGCAGTTACCTTCTTGTTGTTGGGACAAAACACCTGACCAAATGCAGTGTATGGAAGGAAAGGGTTTATTTCAGCTAACAGTTTTGTGGGAGGTTTCTTCATGGTAGGGAAGGCATGACAGACCTGAGCAGGAAGCCATGGTCAACGGGAAGGAAGAAGGCCAAGTGAGCTAACCCTGAACACTCGGTGGGATGAACTAATAAACCTTAAGTTTCACCCCCAATAGACACACCTCCACTAGCAAAAATTCTACTCCAAAAGGCTCCACCAGCTGAGAATCAAGTATGAGGCTTAAACACAACCAAGTGAGGCTATCGGGGAAATCTCATTCAAACCATCACAAAGGACGGGGCACAGAGAAAGAATGTAAGAGACAGAGGATGGAGAGGAGTGCCGTGGAACTCTGTCTTCTGAACAGGACATGGCGTTAGTCATGAACTCATGGCAGCTATTGTTACTTGCATAATATGTGTATGTTATAGATGGGAGGACTTGCGAGGCCTCATCCCTCCCTGAGGAGCTGGTTGGTAGCTAATGGCCGCTACAATGGGGGGGGGGGTGTTTTCTTCAGTGGCTTAATCCCTGGTAATTGTCCATGCACCAGTAAATAACCCCATGTCCATGCTATTGCAAGCAACCTGAATTAAACTCTGTGGGTCACAAAAAAAAAAAAAAAAAGAGAGAGAGAGAGAGAGAGAACTTCATAGGAGAAGGGTGACGTTGGGAAGAAGGGATTCAGTGGGAGTGAGGGGAGTAAGAAAGTTGGACTGAATATAATCAAAATAGATTATGTAGGCTTGCAAGACAGCTCAGCAAATAAATGTCTGTAGCCATCTGAGGAGGCAGGCATTGCTGGGCCTGAAGGTTAACAGCACCCAGGCTGGGAACCATTATCAGAGCAGGGGTTTCTGGGTAGAAAAGTAGCGAGATGCCCTGGCCCTGGGCTGGCTATCACCCTCTTACGGACTTGGCAAGCCCTGGAGTAAGGCAGCACGCTTCCCCCCGCCCTCTGAAGGAGAATGTGGATCTTGTCCAGTTAAATCTTGCAAACCAGCCATTTCCGGGAATAGAAACTGAAACCTTCCCTCATTGAAGCCCCTCCCTTTGAGGCTGTGGCAGGCAGGACCCAACTCTAGAAATTGCAGAGCAGAGAGCAGCATCTGTGAGTGTGGACCAGATTGGAAGGAAATCTAGAAAGATCAGGCTGTGCCTCCCAGCTCCTCCTTCCTCCTTGGATGTCTCCCCCTAGGAGACCTCAACACCTCACTTCTTCCTGAAGATCCTGGGTCTGCATTCCACTTGTGGACTTCTCCATAGGTCACTTCCCCTAGCCTGAGGGCAAGGGCCTTTCCCTGGGAGTCAGTGACATCCTAAGAAAGCCACTAACATTGGATCATAGTCCAGGAGACCAGGTAAGTGATGGGCTTCTAAGTGCAGCTTGGCCAAAAACCCTACTTATGTGATGACACAAAAGGTGGACCCCTGACACCAGGGCAGGGAGCTTGGGCTCTGGCTTCTTCCACTCAGGCAGTGTTCACAGCAGGGACCACACAGCGCTGCAATAGGCTTGCGGCTCCAAACTCATCCCACCGCCAGCTAGAGGCACTGTGAGTTTCTCTCACTTTCATATTCCAAACCTCGTGTATCTTCCAATGGGGGCTGAATTTTGAAGAAAAGACAGGACATGTTACCCATATTCTTTTGTTTTTTATTTTTATTTATTTATTTATTTATTTGAGAGAGAGAGAGAGAGAGAATGGGCACACCAGGGCCTGTAGCCACTGCAAACAAACTCGAAACACATGTGCCACCACTTGCATCTGGCTTTACCAGGGTACTGGGGAATTGAACCTCGGTCCTTAGTCCTTCACAGGCAAATGCCTTAACCACTAAGCCACCTCTACAGCCCACCCATATTCTTTTGGAGTCAGCTGGAACCTCTGTATTTTCCCTGTGGAGATAAACTTCCAGGATCAGAGGCATCCACAGCAATACCTAGGATACCTGGGAAGTGTCTGACCTGAAATACCCATAGAATAGGAATCTCAGGCTTGGTTTTGAGTGTAAGGTGTCTTAGTGACCTTTCTTGTCTGACTTAGTTTAAATGTTTTATCTGCATTGAAGGGAGTGGCCCTAGTTAATTCTTCCCTTCACAGATTAATGAGGTGGGGGCTTTTCAAACACGTTCTTTCTGGAGTATGCCAGGTTCCATACTGTCCTCATTCATCAAGGAGAGGTTTATTACACTTCTCTGGAATGAATCAGTATCTTTGTTTGCTTGCTTATTTGTTTGACGTAGTGTCTCACTCTAGCTCAGGCTGACCTGGAATTCACCTTGTAGTCTCAGGCTGACCTCAAACTCATGGTGGTCCTCCTACCTCTGCCTCCCAAGAGCTGGGATTAAAGGCGTGCGCCACCACACCCTGCTGAATCAGTATTTTTATTCCTAATGATCAAATGAGGGATAAAACAAGGGGTTCTGGCCCACATTAGTACCTCTATTCACAACAGTCCTGGGTTTTAGATCCATAACTAGTCCAGGCTGGTTGCCACATCTCTGTGAGTCCTTTCGACAAGGGCTCAGGGGGGTGTCTGAAGCATGAACTAGACAGAGCCCTAGATGGGAAATCCATTCATAACCCTTGTTCATTTTGCATCAGTTATGCCATGAAATCTATCTGGTGGGTTATAACCAGCATGTCTATTTAACAAATATGTTTAGGGCTGTAGTGATGATGGCTTAGCAGTTAAGGCATTTGCCTGCAAAGCCTAAGGACCCAGGTTCTATTCCCCAGTACCCACGTAAGCCAGATGCAAAAGGTGGTGCATACATCTGGAGCTCGTTTGCAGTGGCTAGAGGCCCTTGTGTGCCCATACACACACACACACACACACATACTCTCTCTCTCTCTCTCACTGTCTCTCTCTCTCTGTGTGTCCCTCTCCCTCATAAATAAATAAATAAAATATTTTTATTACTTATTTTCAAGGGGAGCGAGAGAGAAAGTGAGTATGGGTGTGCCAAACTCTAGAGGCAGGCACCACTTTGTGCATTTGGCTTTAAGTGGGCATTAGGGAATTGAATGTGAGCCAACAGGCTTTGCAAGTTCGTGCATTTAACCACTTAGCCATCTCCTCGGCCCAACCAGCATGGTTTTTCTTTGTTTGTGTGTTTGTTTTTGTTTTGTTTTACAGTTAACCAGTTGGAATATAGTAAGATTCCGTTTAGCAGAACTCAAAAGAATAAAGCAGAGCCAAAGTGAATTGAGTGGTGCTGCTTCTCATGCGGGGGCGGGCTTATGAGCGTGCTCTCGGTTCACATGTGAAACGCACCGCGTCTGTGGGCATCTGCCAGGCAACTTGAAAAACTGCTTAAATGACCTGGTTCTCCTTTCCAGGCCAAGGCTGCCTCTTTCTAGTTGAACCTACTTGGGCTCCTTCCCAGAACCAGAACTTTCCAGCTGAATCTGCTTGTTGGGCTCCCTTCCAAAGCTAGAAGGATCCAGTTCCCTTCCTTAGGCATCCTTAATCCTGTGAAGAGTAGGTAAGTTAATGGTGTAAGGGTCTTCAAAGACAGTATCCCAGGCAGAACTCTAATAGGCTCTCTGCAAATAAAGACTCAGTGTTCTGAGCCACAGTGCCCAGAGGGTATTCATGCCAACACTCCCACATGACTCCTCCTGGAGGAACCTGCAGCCTCACACCGTTGCGCATGACCAAGCTTGAGACTGATCAAGTCCTGTGTTCAGTGGTGCCTCACACCAGGGCACCAGGCCATGGGCCAAATGAGCAGGCAGTGGGGGAGTAAAAGTCTGGAATTGGGTTTGGGATCAGGAACATTAACTCCTATAGGGCCCAGCACATAAGACGCTCAGGTGGCCAGGCAGGTGTGAAGGCCCTGTCTCCAGCCACAGTCACCTAAATATGTCTAAGAAGTATAAGGTTTGTGCTCATCTCCAACCCTTGTAAGTAAAGCTCCCCACAGGGGAAAGTGAGGCACACACATAACTGGAACCCAGTCAATAGTAAGTAAAGAACCTGAGTTTGGCTTGAGGGTGAGATGTTACCAAACACACGGTTCCTGTTCTCTGCTCATTCGCCCTTTGTTGAATGTTAGCCCATCCTATACCAGGTCTAGCTTCATTCTTGCGGCTTCCAGCCAACTTTTCCCAGGATGCACTAGCCCACCATAATGCACTTATCCTTGAAACCCAGCTCAAAGCATTTCAACTCCCTGAAGCAGAGGCGCCATCTTGGCTGACCTAAGGGCCCCCCAAGCCTGTCACAGAGAGCCCCGAAGAGGACTCTAAGGAGTTTCTCTCCAGTTGCTGGCTTCAGGAATTTGCATTCCCAGGGTACACATGATACATGATGGCAACCTCTCCCGTCACCCTCCTTCCCACTGAACTCTGGGTATGTTTTTGATCATCTGATTAGGCGTATTCCTCTCTTAACAGAATCAAACCTAGAATTAGCAGTAAGTACTAGAAACGCTGCAGCAATTTCTTTTTACCATTGCAAACCTGTTACAAGAAGAAAATAAAAAGGGACAATCGACACTCGTTTCCATTTTCTTCCAAAATTATCAAAGGTGCGTCAAGGTAGGGATAAATGACAGTTGGTGGCAATAAGTGAACCAAAATTCCAAAGGAACACCAACCTCAGCATCCAGCAAGTCATCAGTTTGTTAAGTAGCATTATCATTGATCATTGCCATCTGGACACAAACACGCAATCATGCTCTAGGCTTCAGACTTTCGATCCCTCATACATTCTCTCTACAAGTTAAGACTCATTATTAACAAAGCAGGAGAAGGTGGTGCACATCTGCAATCCCAACTCTTGAAAGATGGGGGCAGGAGGATTGTGAGTTTGAGACCAGCCTAGGCTACATAGCAAGAGTGTGTTTCAAAAAAAAATTGGTTATGTATTTATAATTCTGTCTCTTCACCTGTAATCAGCAATAATGAATATCACTTACCTAATAGGGTTTAAGAAATATTAAGGTGAGATAAGGAATGCAAAGACCCATCACAGGCAGACACAGGACCTTCTTGCTGTGTGGTTAAACCTGGAGATGCAAGGAAGAAGCAGAGGATCGACTTCCTCAGAGAGCCTAGTAAGACCAAAGTCTTCATCCAGAGTGCGGAGCAGAGAGCTTCACACGGATCTTGTCATGAAACCATCACACACGTGCTTGGAGGAGGTGGGTAGTGTGACTTCCTGGTGCATAGGCCAGAAAAATGGAGCTTATGAGACTTATTCACATTTCAAGGAAGGAGGTGAGCTAGTCCTCAGACACAGTCCTCAGACACAGGAATTCTTGGCCCATTCCCACTATGTGAATCCTGAGACTGGATAAATAGTCACCCCAAGTCGACAGGGGGAAACACTGGGCTGTAGGCAGGAGCTACCGAAGGAGAGGCGCAAGGCGAGGAAGGGTGGCCAGAGAGGTTGTGGAGGGCAAGAAGCTACACTGTGGGATCTACTGCGACCGTGAAACTTGTACTACAGATGGATAACTGTGTCTTCCATGGGTGGCCCCTACCTCAGTGAGAGGGCAGGACAGCTCCCTAGCTGCTTCAAGGGGCACTGTGGGTGCTCCATACAGAATAACTCAAAGAACAGCTCCTCAGCCAAAGAGATGGTCTCAAGTTTTAGATTAAATTTTTTTTTTTTTTTTTTTTGGTTTTTCGAGGTAGGGTCTCACTCTAGCCCAGGCTGTCCTGGAATTCACTATGTAGTCTCAGGGTGACCTCGAACTCACAGCGATCCTCCTACCTCTGCCTCCCGAGTGCTGGGATTAAAGGCGTGCGCCACCACACCCAGCTAGATTAAAATTTTTTTTAACTTGCATTCTTGCACAAAGAAGGGAGTTCAGGGCTGAAGAGATGGCTTAGCGGTTAAGGCATTTGCCTGCAAAGCCAAAGGACCTTGGTTCAGTTTCCCAGTACTCACGTAAGCCAGATGCACAAGGTGGGAGCATGCATCTGGAGTTTGTTTGCAGTGGCTGGAGGCCCTGGCATGCCCATTCTCTCTCTCTCTCCCTCCGCCCCCAAGAAATAAAAATAAACAAATAAAATATTTTTTTAAAAAAAGAAGGGAGTTCAATTTTGAGGGACTATAACAGGAATTAGTCGCTATTGTGGAACCATCAGTTAGGAACAATGTGTGAGCTGCAACCTTAAGTAGAATTCGCTGGCTAGTCGCTATCGATTCTCCTCCCAGTCCTGCCCCAGTAATGCTTTAATTTCATTGCAAAGATTCAGCCAACAAGACAGACCGGTTTTCACAGGGCAGCTTGAATACATGAACTAATAACAACACTACCCACAGTTATGCACAGGAATGTCCAAATGTAAGTGTCGATCAGAAAAATCAGCAGGAAGTTTTTTAACTTATCTGTTGAAATTATAGGTGATAAGCATTTACTGGAAAATATGATTCCCCAATAAAAATAACTTTTGCAAAAAAAATAACTTTTACAAAAGGAAAAGCACTTTTCATAGCATGAATTTTTTTGTTTTTTGGGGGTTTTGGGGGGGTTGGGGGGGTTGTTGTTGTTGTTTTTCAAGATAGGTCTTGCTCTAGCCCAGGCTGACCTGGAATTCACTATGTAGACTCACAGTGGTCCTGAGCTCACAGTGATCCTCCTACCTCTGCCTCCCGAGTGCTGGGATTAAAGGCGTGCGGTGACACCTTGCTCTCATAACATGATTTCATTTAAAGTAAATAATGCTTGACTCAGCAGTACAACCCCAGTGAAGACTTGCTGGTGTTCACTGGCGAGTGGCTGGGTATGGAGACCTGGCACAGGGCAACCCTCCTACCATTTCCAGTTGTCAGCCCTGCCCCTCATTTGGGTTGAAGTAAGAACATGTGCCCTTACTGAGTGATCTTACTGACTGACACTAGGAGTCCAAACACCCACAGCCCTGTTACAGGCATGCAACCGCATCTGTAGAGCAATCCTGGGGATCTTTTCCCCTCTAAGAACTGCAAGTCTCCTGAGTGAATGTTTAAATGGCTTTGTTGTTAAATGATGTCTTTACTACCTTGTTGGTTGTGGAGCATGGCCACGGATCATGGAGCCTGCTGCTTCCCATCCTCTGTGTCTAACCCTCTAGCCTTTCTCTTCCTGCAGGTTGCTCCACTGCTCACCAACATGGCAGAGGCCCCCGTGTCCCGTAACACTCCACTGTCCACATCCTACACTTCTGTCGTGTCGTACCATGCGGGCTGCAGCACTTTACCTGAGGAGCTTAGCAGGAATACTGAAAGGGCCTTGAAGGAAGGGAAGCTGCTGGAAGTGGTGTCTGTGGTCCGGAACGCTGTGAGGACATTATCCCAAACACCGGTGAGCATCGCTGTGACCGGAGACTCGGGCAATGGTATGTCATCCTTCATCAATGCGCTTCGAGTCATTGGACATGAGGAAGAGGCTTCAGCTCCCACCGGGGTAGTGAGGACCACCCAGACACGTGCCTGCTACTCTTCTTCCTGCTTTCCCAATGTGGTATTGTGGGACTTGCCTGGCATGGGGGCTACAGCCCAGAGCATGGAGAACTATCTGGAAGAGATGCAGTTCAGCACATATGACTTATTCATCATCATTGCATCTGAACAGTTCAGCTCTAATCATGTGAAGCTTGCCAAAATCATCCAGAAGATGGGAAAGAAGTTCTACGTTGTCTGGACCAAGCTGGACTGAGACCTCAGCCAAAGTGTCCTGTCAGAGGTCTGGCTTCTCCAGAACATCAAAAGGAATATTCAGGAAAATCTCCAGATGGCAAGGGTGCAGGAACCCCCCATATTCCTGGTATCCAGCCTTGACCCTTTATTACATGACTTCCCAAAACTTAGGGACACACTGCAAAAAGACCTTGCCAACATCAGGTGCTGTGGTCCCTTAGAGACCCTCTCCTACACCTGTGAGAAGTTCATTGATGAAAAAGTGACCTCACAGATGGGGAGGATGGCCAATGGGTATTTGCACGATATGCTTGACATCAGGGATGCTGATGACTTGAGGGGGTGTCTGCAAGCCTACCGATTGCTCTTTGGTGTGGACGATGAGTCACTTCAGCATGTGGCTCAGAGCATGGGGGCACTGGTAATGGAGTACAGGGCCATCGTGAAGGGCCAGGACCTTCACACGCTCCGCACAGGGGACTGGAGACTGAAATGTATGACTTGTTCAGCCATGAACTTCCTCGTCAGGCTTCTTGGGCATTTCCCATGCCTGGGTCATCAGGTCATCCACTGCTTCAGAGGCATGAAACACAGGCGCATCCTTGTGTTAGTTGCCCAGGACACCAAGGCCATCCTGAGGAAAATTCTGAAAGATTCCATCATCTCTCCCTGAAACACAGCTCTGGGATAGTCTGGCACATTTGTTCTCATGTAGAAGTCAGGCTGACTTGGGATACTCTTCTCAATTGGGTCCCTATTTCTCCACTAGAAATCAAGACATATAAAAAACACTTTCTATTCAAGGGCCACAAATTATTTGAAAGCAGTAATTAAGGGCTGGAGAGATGGCTTAGTGCATAAGGCCTACAAAGCCAAGGGACCCAGGTTTGATTCTCTAGGACCCATGTAAGCCAGATGCACAAGGTGACACATGCGTTTGGAGTTCATTTGCAGTGGCTAGAGGCTCTAGCACGCCCATTCTCTCTCTCTCTCTCTCTCTCTCTACCTTTCTTTCTCTCAAATAAAAAATAAGAATGTTAAAAAAGAAAGGAGTTATGAGAACCATTTATCATGTTGGTGAGGTGGCTTATCGGTTAATGTGCTTGCCTGCAAAGCCTAAGGACCCAGGTTCTATTCCCCAGTACCATCATAAGTCAGATGCACAAGGTGGTGCATGCATCTGGAGTTCATTTGCAGTGGCTGAAGGCCCTGGTGTGTCCATTCTGTCTCTGTCTGTCTATCTTCCTCTCTCTCTCAAATAAATAAATAAATAAAATATTTTTAAAAGAGAACCATTTATCTCTCTTGCCTGAATTTGAATGCACTGCTCCTTTGAAGAACAAAGAGCTGTTGAAATAACTAAGATTCCTGGGCTTGGTATGTGTAAGTTTTGCTTTAGATGGTTAGTTATGATGTATGACTGAAACAGTCTAGTTTCTAATTCCTCCTTATTAAAGTTTTTTTTGTTCCTTCTCCTTCCTTTCCCTAGACTCCCCTGTTGATGAGTCATCTGGTACAGAGGGACACTTAACAGCTTGGAAGTGGATGGACAGAGTGGTAGCAACTGTTCTTTGAATTCTATTTGGTTTGGGAGCCAGGACTCTAAGCAGTAATACTGCTTACAAGATGCTTGCCCTTTACACACATTGTGAGTGTGGTTTCTATAAACATTATCAAAAAAAAAAAATCTTAAAGCCGGGCATAGTGGTGCATGCCTTTAATCCCAGCACTTGGGAGGCAGAGGTAGGAGGATTGCTGTGAGTTCAAGGCCATCCTGAGAGTACATAGTGAATTCCAGGTCAGCCTCGACTATAGTGAGACCCTACCTTGAAAACCCAAAAAATAAAATAAAATAAATCTTAAAGGTAAATTCAAGCTTATATAACCAGGGCCCAGGCAAGAAAATGATGGCATCATCAGCTTCCATGAAGCTGGATCATTTGAGGAACAAATTGTTAAAGAAAATTATTTTTTTAATTGTTTTGAATTTTTTTATTTACTTACGAGAGCCTTAGGGTAGGGGCTCTTCTAAGTTTTAGCTCTCCAAAACTTGTTGGCCTCTGGACTTCCTCTTCCCTCAGGAGTGAATGTTTCAACTCAGAGGAAATTGCTGCCCTCAGTGGTTGTTTATTGCTCCTATCTAACCTTAGGGAGTAGTCATGTGACTTTTAAGTTACAGCTCTCCCAGACTTGTTGACCTTTTGACTCCTCCCTCATCCCACCAGAAAGAAATATTTCAATGTGGAGGAATGTTGCAGTCAGGTTCGCATTGCTGGTAGAAATCACCCAACCAAGAGCATCTTGTGGGAAAAAGAGGTTGATTTTTGGCTTACAGGCTCAAGGGGAAGCTCCACGATGGCAGGAGGAAATGATGGCATGAGCAGAGGGTACTATACCCATAAGCGCCCCCCCAACAATACACGACCTCCAGGAGGCATTAATTCCCAATTGCCATCAGCTGGGGAGACTAGCATTCAGAACACTAAGGGACACCTGAATCAAACCACCACATTCCACCACTGGCCCCCATAAACTGATATCCATACATGATATAAAATGCAATGCATTCAGTCCAACTCTAAAAGTCCTCATAGTTTTTATCAATTCCAATGATGTTCATATATCCCCATAGTCCAAGGTCTTTTAGCTGAGCCATAATACCAAAAATATCCCCCCAAACCCATAATGGCACAGAATAAACATTCACACTGCAAAAGATGGCACTGGGAATAGCAAAGAAATATTCAACCAATACAAGATTTAAAACGACCAGGGCAAACATCAAACTCTGTAGCTTCAAGTCCAACTACTCTATCCAGTGACAAATCTCCAAGTCCAATAATTCTAACCAGCAATAAGTCTCTGGAATTCCAATTCCGCCCCTCCAGCTAGGCTACTCATAGTCCTGGAAAACTTCATCGGCGTCAGGCAGCTTTTCTTAGCAGCCATCTTGTGGTCCCGGCATCTCCACTGGGTCTCCACTGCAATCCAGGGTTTTCATCCTCACGGCCCAATGGGGTCTCCATGCAGGCATCCAGCAAACCTGCTTCACACTGCCCATGGCCATTTCCAAAATACAAGACAGTGTTGCAAACTCAATGACCCTCTTTCCTGCGTTTCTTATACTCCACAATACCAGGTAGGGTGCCAATTTGTTAATCCAAGGGGGGAATACAGCAGACTTTGAAGAACAGGACACTCCTTGAGCACTCAGGCCCCTTCAAAAGAGTCTACATTCTTCCTGTTGCCCCAGCGCAGGTCAGCTGGCCCAATCTCAATGGTTGTAATCTTTCAAACAATTTGCAGGTGAACGGGCAGCAGTTTAGGCCCAACGATTTCCTTGTTTCCATGACATATTCCTATGCTCACACCAGTTCATTTCTACACAATGCAACCCCACACAACATCTCAGGACACGGGCATAAGAGCAAGCGATCATACAAACTGCCAGCCCAGTCCAAGCAAAGCTCACTCTCACCCTCATAAGCCAAACCTCACAGTCCATAGTTCTTACTCCATTCAGGTCTTTCAACTCTGACCAGAATAGTCCATCAAGCTGTACTTACAGCACTGCAAGTTGTCTCTTAGGCCAAGGTTTCAAATCCTTCCACATTTCTCTTGAAAATCAGCTCCAAAAGGCCAAATCCACACAGTCAGGTTTGCATTTGCTGGAGAAATCACCCAACCAAGAGCAGCTTGTGGTGGTGGGGGGCGGTATTTTGGCTTATAGCCTCAAGAGGGAAGCTCCATGATGGCAGGGAAAACGATGGCATGAGCAGAGAGGGGACATCACCCCCTGGCCCACATAAGGTGGGCAAGAGGAACAGGAGAGTGTGCCAAACACTGGCAAGAGAAACTGGCTATAATACCCATAAGCCCACCCTCAACAATACACCGCCTCCGGGAGGCGTTAATTCCCAAATTGCCATCAGCTGGGGAGACTGGCATTCGGAATACCTAAGTTTATGGGGGACACCTGAATCAAATCACCACAAGGAATTTGCTATACAACAGCTGGAAGTTCACAAGTTTGAGGCTGGCCTCAGTTACATAGTGAGTACCAGGCCAGCCTGGGCTACAGAGCAAAACCTTGCCACAAAGAAACAAAAAGGCAGAGAGTTATACTTCTCCCTTTCTCGTGCACAGAATGCCCTAAAATACCCACGTCATATCAATTAAACATGCTACCTCGGGCACAATCATACTTCTCTCTGACTGACCAGTTCTCCCCTAATCTATCATGATTGTTTGATGTGCGTCATCCCTGCAGTCTATTCCCCATGGTCCCCAGACAGGCTGGTGTACCACAGGTGCCGTTACACAAGTCGATAGATGAGACATAGATGGATGGATCGGTTCATTATGGAGTGACCACATGTCAGTAGGCCTGGGGCACTCTCAGTTTTGCATCACTGCATCACACTTGTTTGGATGAAAAAATTTCATGTTCCATCTTCTAAGCTTCATTTTCCTACTAAAGACCCTGAGGTCTCTTAAGCTTATGGGATCACTTAGGATTCTCTGAGCAGCTCTCCCCTCACTTCACACGTGGCCACCCAGCAACAGGTTTATTTGCAGCTCTGCGGGGGCCACTGAGCTGCCTCAGCCTTCTGTACCTTTGCTGGTGATTGCTTCTTCATTCCTCACACTTCCTCTTCCCTTCTGCCCAGCTCATGCCAACCCTACTCTCACAGCCTTGCTTGTGCATCATTTCCCCTGTGAAAGTCTTTCGTTATAACCCAGACTGGGCCTGTGCTACCAGGAATCAAAGCTGCACCCACATCGTGACCTTACCTCATGCCCAGCATCATTAACTGAAGACTGAGAGATCTGAGCTGTCTGGTCAGGAGACAGACATGGGCTTTCAATTTATTTTTTTAAATGTTTATTTTCATTTGCAAGCAGAGAGAGACAAACAGGAGACACAGAGAGAAAGGGCGTGCCAGGGTCGCTAGCCACTGCAAACAAACTCCAAACACCCTTTTATTGTCTTAATTTTTTTTATTATTAGTTATGTACACAGTGTGTATACAGCCATGTTGGTACCATCGTTAACTTCCTTCCCGTCCTCCACCCTCCGCAGGGACCCTCCTCGTTGGGGAATACGGGCCGTGCGTTGTGGGGTTAGCCATCAGTTATGGGGGAGAGACAATGTCTCTGTGCACAATGTCCCAACTGTGGCTCTAACAATCTTTCTGCCTCCTCTTCCGCGAATTTCCCTGAGCCATGTTGGGTTCGTTTTAGGTCTGCTTCAGTGGTGAGATCTTGGGAGCCTCTGTGTCTCTGTATCTCTGGTTTGGTAGGAGCTGAGTGTTCTCTGTGTCTCTCTCCTTCACCCTTGTGCTGGTGCCAGATTCACCAAGAAAGCAGCACTCTTGCTCATTTCCCCACTTACTCTTGGTTTCAGTGGGGGCCCTGGTGAGGCCCGATGGGCTGATTCTCTCCTCGGGATCTGGGTCCATCTTTCCTTTCCCGGGAGGTGAGGCGTGGTTAGGCGGATGCCATCTTCCTTTCACTTTTCTTTTTTTCAATAATACTAGATGAAAGTGTTGTTGCTCCGCCTGCACTCCACCCACCGAGCCAGGGGAGAAAGCCTTCCTCCCCTTACTTCCCACGTCAGTCCAGATGCTGGTGCACCCAGCCCTTCCCAGGCACTCCACCAGTGAGGCCAAAGGAAGGGAGATCCCTGCCCCTGACATGCCTCCCCTACTCTACCTTGTGCCCCCAGGCCTGTGAGGTTGGAGGACAAACCCCCGCCCGCTGCCCCCTCAGCCTAGACCTCCGCAGCTAAGGCAGCCACTAAGCAGCACTGAGTGCCCTCCAACCGTGGACCTTCACGCGGTGCCTACCAAGCCCACACCAGCTAGGAGAACTCATATCACAAACCCAAATGCTCTCTCCACACAGCTGCATCAGAAAGACATAACAAATTAACTAAGAGACCCGCAAAGTCAGGGCGTCAGGAGCCCAAAGCCTGAATAAGGACAGCCTTTTCCTAGCGCTTCTCTCTCTCCCCCACCTCAACACTCCTGGCCTCTGGGCCTCTAGCAAGGCCTAGCCCAGTCTGTGGAGCCTCTATCTCAAGCCAGCTTTGTCCCCTGTCTTCAATGGATACAAGTTTCTTCTCAAACAGACCTTACCATAGCTGGGGTACAAAATGTCAAGAGAAAGAAAGTGAACTACTAGTTCTAAGAGAGGGTAAAAGAAACTGTGGGTGAAGCATTCCCTTTCAATATTGCAACCACCCACTAGATGGCGCCAATAGCCCAACAATAAGATGCTTCTGGCTGTTGAATTATACTGAGACAGAGAAGAGGAAAAAATAATTACATATATACACATTTTAGAAATGGGATCTTGATATGCTTTCAAGACTGAACTCAAACCCCTAGGCTCAGAAAACCCTCCAGACTCCTGAGTATTTTTTTGTTTGTTTGTTTGAGGAACAGTCTCGTTGTAGCCCAGGCTGACCTGGAATTCACTATGTAGTCTCAGGCTTGCCTCAAATTCACAGTGATCCTACTACTTCTGCCTCCCAAGTGCTAGGATTAAAGGCATGCACCACTATGGCCGGTTCCTGAGTAAATCTGACTGCCCTTGAATACCACTGTGCCTGGCTTGGAATAGAATTTTGCGGAGCTTGCAGAATTTGCTAAAAGCCACCAGCAAGGATCCACGACTGTTACAACGTCTGAGGTACTTGTACGGTTTGTGCACAACAACTTTATTATGAGTCTAATAATGCTTTCACCTAAGTAACTGGCTCTATTTTATGAAAGAGTGCAAATTA